>OY282591.1:7945541-8670680 GCA_958298965.1 Chrysolina haemoptera
TTACCTGACGTAATAGCATTTTCTTATTGTTACGAACACTATCACAACTCACTTGATTGGGATAAATTGCAAATCCTTTCTCAACTAAAATGTCATGAATATAATAAACATTATCTCCATCTGTTACATCTGCCAGGCACACCTCCAAAAATTGATCCTGAAAAGAAGATATATATACTTAATAAGTAAAACTATAACATTAATCAAATCAAAAAAAATTCAACATGAATCATTCAGTAAAATAGTGAAATGGAAAGGAATTCATAACCAAAAAAGTACCTAACTCTGTACAAATTTGTGAACACCAGAGAAGTTACAATTATTTCCTCTTGCAATATAATTTTGCAAGATATTTTCCAGTCAAAAATATGAAGTAATAAATATATCTGAAAGAGAAAATAGAACAGCAACCACCACTTTACATATTCACTAATAATGGTTAACATTTCCAATTGAAATTTCTTATCAAATTGTATCCTTCATAATATATCTGACAGCATTTTTCAAACTCAGAATACATCATCCAAACTCTGGTTTTCTTCTTTGTGTAGAAAATATGGTAAGAAAAATCAAAAACGCTCAACAGTAAAGTATCTTCATTTTATTTAGGTTCACCTGTCCCGGTGTCTGTAATCAAATCTTGCAAGTGAATTTTGACCCGCTTCTAGTCGTCCGTTTAACTATTTGGCAGGTTTTCATAATTCTGTTTACAATGCATTATGGAGTTTTTGTTAGTAAAAAAACAGAAGCCATGATTATTATTGTTAAAAATTGTTAATTGTTCATAATTCCGGTGACAATGCATTACGGAATTTTGGTTAGAGAAAAAAAAACAAATTCCTTGATTGTTAGGTTTAAAAATTGTTTATTGTGCATAACTCCAGTGACAATGCATTATGGAATTTTTGTTAGAAAACAAAACAGAATCCATGATTGTTAATGTTAAAAATTGCCCATTGTTCATAATTCCGGTGACAATGCTTATGGAAATTTTGTTAGAGAAAAAAAAACAGAATCAATGTTTATTATTGTTAAAAATTGTTCATTGTTCATAATTCCGGTGACAGTGCATAATGGAATTTTTAAAACAGAATCCATAATGGCAGATGAGATTTGTGATAATGGTCAGATTCCATTCAAAATCGATATGAGTGAGTTTTCGGGGTCAGAGATTATGACAAAATTAATTAATCCAAGATGGCGGCCAGTTTTGTGGGTCCGATTCGATTAAAAATTGGCATGTGATAATTTTCGAGGTTGAAGATTACGAGTTTTGTAATTATGGCGATTAGTTGATTTATGGTCTGGTTCTATAGAAAATTGTGTTTTTTGCGATCGAAGATCATGATTTTCTTGTCGAAATATCGTGTATTTTTTTATTGAGAAATCAGAATGACGGCTCAAGATAACATATGAATTCTTTGAATTATAGTTTGATTTTGTTCAAAATTGGTATTTATGGTTACTGAACATAGTGATCAATAAGATCCCAACTCAATTTTTTTGAAAACCATTTGATCCATTCCAATGTGTTTTTTGCAGGGAAGGCCTATGTGTAATTCCATAGAATTTGTTTGATTATATGTCTGATACAATAGTGGCATGCGCAGTTTGATATCCCTTCCCATCCAGTTTCTCGTTACGTACCCCACCTTACTGGATACATACAGGCCCTATGAAAATTATTTGACTGTCTGATGTTTTTCATAAGTTTTAGGGGTTTTTCCAATTTTATTCTAGTGAATTCTTGCAACTTTTTTTGACAAAGATACGGGTTCAATCAACTTTTTTTTTGCCGTAAGTTTTCCACGTCCTAAACAGAAGAACAAATTTTCCGAATTACTATGCGTTCTCCATCTAGCCATCAAGGGGGTGGAATATTTTTAAATCAATTAGTTCTACTATTTTGAAGGGTTTTTTCGATTTTATTTTCGGGAATATTCACAACTTTTTTTGACCGAAACTTTGTTTAGCCGTAATTTTTTCGATTTTCTCTATCTAGCCTTCAGGGGCAGGATGGAAAAAATTTTGAATTTAAATTATACAACAGCTAGATTTTTCTGATATCACTTTGGCGAGGTTTCGTAACTTTTTTCGAGCAAGAAGGGGGTAGTAGCCCTCCAACCGACAATTTTTTATTTCCGTAATTTCACACGTTCTTTTTTCCTTTTTTCGGGAAGGGGGGGTCAGTCTTTCCGTAATTTTCTACTTCCAAAACACAATATTTTTCGATTTTTTTTTTCGCTGTAATTTTCGACATCTGAAACCGTCTGAAATTTTCCGAATTCCTACGCGTTCTCTATCTGCTTTCAAGCAGGCAGGGGGGTCAAATTTTCTTACAAGAAATTATTCAATGATTCCATTGTTTTTCACTATTTTTACAGATGTTTCCTATTTTAGTATCGCAAGTTTTCACAAGAAGGGGGGATCCGAGCTCCCCGACCGATATTAATTTTTTTGACATAACTTTCAACGTCGAAAACCCTATTTTTCAAAGAGAATAGAACGCTCACACTTCAACAATAAATAAAGTTGTTGTGATTCAATCAATCGATAAAAATATGCTTCAAAATCGAAAAAATACAATTCTCATTGACAGTCAAAACCACATAAAAGCAAATGAATTTGAAGACAATAGGTGGTATGAATAGAAGCTAGCAAATGCTTTATAGGTTTGTCTCACTCATAACTCAACAAAATTAATAGGTTCGTTTCAAGAAATTGTATTTTAAGCATTTGCCCAATGTTTATTCATATGACCCATTGAGTCTACGTAGCAACAAATATGGATAGTAAAATCAATCATATACACACAGGCACGCATATTTCCATTCATGTATACATACCTTCCAATTTATTCGAATAACTTTGGCAGTCAGATCTCTCCCCATCAAAAGCTGCCTGAAGGCTTTAGTTGACTCTCGATTCCAAGGAGCACCTTTTTCTGGAGGACATATATTTGCAAGTCTGCATCGTATTGCCTGAGCTGGAAAATTTGCGAAATCCTCATGCAGGAAACACAAATCTTTTATTGGTACTTTGGCAACTGTTCCATAATCAATGAAAACTACCTAAAATTTGCAAAAAAAACAGTGTTTTGTGAAATAATATCATTCATAAGTTTCCACCCCAATTCATCCACTACTCTTCCAACCATTACTATCAATAATATGTACTAAACAGGTAGTGTTCTGATATAGCAGAGAACTTCAAGAAAAATAAAAAGTTTACAAAAGAAAATACAGAGTGAATAGAAAATCGGAAGAATGCATAATGTAATGAGTGGATTGGAAAAATAAATTACGGAGAAGTAACAGGAAAACATGGCAGATACGAGGATGTATTAATATCTAGTTAGCCTTAACCGGCCATGGATGAACAAAATATTGCGTTACCATATAAACAATCAATAACTTATTAGAATGTCATTGTAAAGTTTCACCACAAAAAGTTTTGCGCAATAAAATTTGATAAAAGGATGTCAATTGAAATTATGAAAATGGAAAAATTGGAGTATCAAGCCACCTGTATTTGAATGGGTTAAGACGTAAGCAGATTTAAGGAGATATGCTTAGAACCCTTGGCGACAAATGTCCTTCGAATGCGATCGTGAAAAATTGGATTGCAAACTTCAAAAGAGGTGAATTTTCCAATGAAGATGAAAGGTGATCAGAAAGGCCAGTTTCCGTGTCCGTCCCCGGAAATATCAATGCCGTTCATGACATGATTTTATCAAACTGTCAAATTGTGCTTAAACCAGTATCTGACCCACTGTATATTTCATATGAACGCGTCCATCATATAGTTCACGAAATTTTCTCCCTAGTGCTTGAATTATTGCCGGAAATTTTTTGAGCACATGAATTTTCGTACGAGATAAATTTCTGACAATTAATTCAAGCACGCGGTAAGAAAATTTCACACCAAAATATATCCAACAATTCATAAGAAACAACTAACCATGGGTTCACCTAAACTATTTATATACATACTACAAAAAAGATGCATGAAAGTATTGATATGTCAACAACAAACAAAATTTTCTTTTTTTTTTTATTTTTAACAAAAAAAAAAGAAAAAATATTTCTGCTTTTACTGGAGTTTGAACCAGACCTCGCGACTATGAGGTCAAAACCTTACCGTCCCGCCAACGCGACTTCTGAATAACATTCGAGATACAACTGGTGTATTGAAGTTTTTCAGAAATTTGATTTCAGAATTGGCAAATTCTGCGATTATCGTGGAGAAAATATTTCAGAAGTTTTCAGAAGTAGCTGTTTGAAAGCTTAAAATGATATGAAAATTTGAAAACATATTACAATTACCTATTATTAGATAATTTTACATATTAAACAACTGCACTAAAATCTTAAAGCAGTCTTCAAAAACGAACAAAGGTAACATATGTTGAAAAAAATATTTCTGCTCCAATTTGGGTTTGAACCTGTGACCTCGCGACCATCAGCACTACGTCTTACCAGTCGGCTAATCGGCTTCCGAATAAAACTGGTGACAACTGGTCTATTGAAGTTTTTCTGAAATTTGATTTCAGAATTTGCAAATTCTGCGATGATCGTGGAGAAAATATTTTCAGATACATTCGACCTATCTAGTATATACATAAATATAAAATATTATCTACTTTCATATGAAAAATAAAATTCCATTTGTACATAAAGCAAAATATCAATTATCACATGTCAAATATTCAACAAAAAATTTCCACTTATCAATTTCACCCAAGGTATACCGTGGAAGGATAAAAATTTCCGAAAATTTTTTGGGTTGTCATGATATCTAAACAGAAGCGACTTCTTTGATTTGCTAAAAAAGTGAGGTGTGAAATATTCTGCAAAATTGGGGAAAGCATCGCGTTCGATTTGAGCTCGGTTTGGAAAAGATGCAAGTTTCCCAAAGGTGTTCTGTTTTTGCAAGACACTGCCTATGCACACAAATCGCATGTTTGCCATGCAAAACATTCGTAATTTGGGGTTAGAATTACTCGAACTCACCCCATATTCACCAGATCTGGCTCTGTCCGACAATCATATCTTTCCTCAACTGAAAAAAAGTTTAAAAGTTCGTAAATTTTCTTCCAACGATAAAGTTATGGAAGTTGTAGCAGCCTGGTTTGCAAAGCAAGATATTTTTCTTTTAAATTTCAAGACGCGTTGCAGTTTCGTTTTAATAAATGTATTAAATTAAGAGGAGAATATTCCAATACATCCTCGTACCTGATTAGATATATCCATATAGGATGAATATAGGTTCAAACAAATTCAAAACGTTAAACAAGGAAAAATGAAGGACGTGAAATACGTTAAATAATATTGATTGAAAGTTTGATTTTGTGGAGGAAATCCGATTCTTGACATGATTTTTTGGGTAGGACATTCCACAATCTGAAAATGAAAAAATTTTAATCCAAAGAAATCTGTACAAGTGTAGAAGGGCAAATTAATTAATTTGCCCGATAAGTTACTGCGTTCACAAGACTGCTGTCTTGAGAGAAATTAATTTTTGTCAGAAACGTACCCTACACTGAATTTGCCTATCTGAAAAAATGAGATCGAATTAACAAAGAATATTTCTCTTTTTTTGAAAATTGTTAAAAATGTGGAACGCTTCACGATTTTTGCATGGCCCCTGCGCAAGGATGACACCCAAAATCGTGAAGCGTTCCACATTTTTAACAATTTTCAAAAAAAGTATTCTTTGTTAATTCAATCTCATTTTTTCAGATATGCAAATTCAGTGTAGGGTACGTTGCTGACAAAAATTAATTTCTCTCAAGACAGCAAGCAGTCTTGTGAACGCAGTAACTTGTCTAATAATTTGCCCTTCTACACTTGTACAGATTTCTTTGGATTGAAATTTTTTCATTTTCAGATTGTGGAAGGTCATAAACCCAAAAAATCATGTCAAGAAACGTCAAATAATAATGGAACAAGGTGTATATAGGTAAAGAGGTTTGATGATTGAAAATATTCAGGGTAGAATTGGGAACTAAAATAGAAAATTTAACACGTTCAAGGTGCAGAGAAAAAAATTTGAAAAATTTTTAGGTTGATGGTCTAGTGAGTGAAACACATGGTTCTGTTTCTTACTAGTCGACCCAATGCCTTGCTCAAACCAAGTGAAACACTTTATTTCCACGATCCGTATATTCTTGTGACTTCCAGGGTACCACCTTTAAGAAGGCTTATTGTGCTCATAATTAAGATTCTCATATGCTAATCCTATTGTGCAGACTTGTCAGGTTGGTTTGGCGGTTTTCTCCAGGATTGACATAGCAAATACACCACCATAAATCACTAATAAGTGTCATGGCAAATAAAAGTAATAGTTGTACACACAGACTCAGTCTTTGAGATTTTTTATTTGAATAATCGAAAAAAGCGCAATTAGTTTATTTTTCCCTTGATTGACTTTCGAACGGAGGTTCTGGTATAGGTAAACCAAAAACTACATCTAAATATCAGGTTCTTTAACTATTTTTGCTAATGACAGTACCATATTTTTGCATCACAAGAACAAGCAAGATCTTGATAGAATGATACGATTTGATCTAAAAAAGTAAATGATTGGTGTGATTTAAATTTAATGAGCTCAGAGATTTGAGTAGAATGTTAACAGAACTGTCTGAATTAAATAAATTATATAATAATAATAACAAGTGCTTTCTTCCACTCAACCTGAGGAGTTAGTATTAGACCAAGCTAAGCAACCTAAAACTATATTAACAACTGTTTATATTCAGTAATGCAATACATTGTATGAAAAAATGATTTTTATTTGGTAGAGTATCAAATGATGAAACAGACTTATCAGGAAAAATTAAAACTTGCAAAGAAAACTTTTTATGATTAGAGGATATCTAAGGTGAAGGAGTCATGGAAAATTATCAAGGAAGCTAAAATGCTTCATCTTGCAATAGTGTACCCTATCTATGCAGTAACGATAAAGATATTTTTGATAGCCACATGATTTGTAACATTTTCAGTGATCACTTCTCTAGTGTCAGTGGAAATATATCTAAGCCAGATCCTGATAAAATTAATCACATCCATCTTTCTCTGAATAGCATCTATCTCTATCCGACAACCAAACAGGAGATTGAAGATATTAGAAATAATGCTTGTAAGAAGAAGTCTTCAGGTACTGATGAAATTCCTGGGCATATCATTAAAAGGGTGACAACTGATTTCTGAGCCTTTGGGCAACATTATAAACACTTCTTTCATAGAAGGGACCTTTCCAGACATTCTGAAGCTCTCAAAAATTGTACCTATTTATAAAAATAAAGGCTCACACATGGATTCTTCCTCTTATCGACCCACATCGCTACTCAGCCAATTTTCCAAAATTATAGAATGTTCATTTTACAATAGACTATATAATTTTTTTGAAGTATCCCAATTGTTCTCTAGTAGTCAGAATGGATATAGAAAAAATAAATCCACCATCAGTGCAATTGATCAACTTCTCAAACATGTTTTGAAAATTTTGGATGAAAAACATAAAACTTTGGGATTGTTTTTTGACATGAGCAAGGCATTTGACCTAGTTGACCACGATCTATTGTTACATAAATTACAGCTTTATGGAATTCACGGATCTGCATTGAACTGGATCAGTTCCTACCTTTCAGAATGAAAACAGTTGGTTAGTGTCAATGGTAAGTGTTCTGAAGTAAAAAGGGTAGCAATGGGTGTACCACAAGGCTGTCTTAGGACCACTTCTCTTTTTAATTTTCATCAATGATCTTCCTAAATACTTTACAGAAGCTTCAGTCACTGTAATTCTTGCGGATGATACAAACATTCTAGTTTCTGCAGAAAATACTTCCACATTAGTTCAAAAAGCTCAAAATGCTACAGACCAAATATCTGAGTCGTTCTCCATGAAAATCGAAAAATGAAAAATGTGATTTATTTGTAATATCTAACAGAAAACAACTACTTCCCCGGCACAAGCCACGTTGAACATTGAACTACATCTGATAGATATTGTGAAAAGACTCTAACTGAAAAGGAAAGAAAAAATCTGAAAGTGAAAATTCGCATTTTCATTCAGATAACTGATTTTTTTATTCTCTTTAGTTTTCATTCATTCATTGAAAACTAAAGAGAATCAAAAAAATCAGTTTCACTAAAATCTGAGTGGTGTTCTATCAATGGCTTACAGTTGAATATGGCAAAAACTCAAATGCTCACTTTTGTTTCAAAAAATGTATTGACGGATATGAGCTACTTGGTCAAACTAAATAATGAATCAATACATCTCTGGATTAAAAATTTTTTTTCATTTTCAGATTGTGGAAGGTCATAAACCCAAAAAATCATGTCAAGAACATCAAGTCAATTATACAAAATTTTTGGGGGTTGTGATTGACAATAAACTCATGTGGAATTGTTAAACTCAAACTCAGTCAAAATATATATTTGATACGTCAGTTGAAGCATACAGTTTCGACTGGAGTCCTCAAACTGCTTTACCATAGTTTGATAAAGTCTGTTATTGCCTATGGTCTTGAACAATGGGGATTATCAGGTCATGCTCATGAAGTCTTTGCTGTCCAGAAAAAGGCAATTAGAATTATGGCAGGTGCTAGCTATAGAGAACACTGCAGGCCATTATTTATATATGTTAATATAATCACTATGCCAAGCTTGTTTATTTATCAAATCTTGATCTACATCAAAAGGAACATTTCTTGTCTACCAAAGAATGAACAAATACACGATCATTACACCCGTAATAATATACAATTACACCAACCTTTTAATAGTCTGACAGTGTCGCTGAATCATCCCATACACAGTGTAGTTAAACTATACAGTGCCTTCATTTCAAAACTTCCCACCCCTATTATTTCTTTTAACAGGGAAAATTTCCTGTGGGGAAAAAACACGTCAATTTAGATATCGAGGGGGAAGTTTAAAACCAGTGCCAGTGGTATATTAGGTGTCACCCCCTCACCCCTAGCTACCCCCACTTAATAATTTTAAATGGCACTCCCACACTTGTAATACATCATTTTAAAGATCTTAAAAATCCTCACTCAACCCCGTTTAGAAAACTGAAATTGGTTGATCCGTTCTCGTAAAATAGGGCAAAAAGAAAATAAATTATAACAAAATGCAAAACAAATTAATGAATTTATGGAACCGCTACCACTGACTCAATAACGGTATGTTTGTTCATTTTTTACACAGAGTTTTTTGGTTTAGCTAAAAGTGAGATAAGGTCTCACAGTTTCTTCTTGGGGTCAGTTAAAATTAAATGGTGAAAACATTTATCAGAATTAGTGATTCCTGATTTTAAACTGTTTGTCAAGTGGTGTCAGTTGCACTGACAGTAATACAAATCGTAATGGTGTACACTTTACAAGAAAGAACTGAAATTATTTTTATTTATGGTGCTGAAAATAGGTGTGCTCGTAGGACAGCCCGGGTTTTTAATGAAAGGCATGCAGGCCAAAATGTGAGTCACCGATATGTTCTAGACCTTGTTAAAAAATTTGAAGAGACCGGTTCTGTGTGCAACAAAGCAGTAAAGCAGCCGAGAGTTCTTACTGAAGCCGCACAGATTGAGATTTTAGGCCAATTTGCCATTGAGCCTACTACTTCAATTTCGAAAGTCGCTAAGGTAGTAAATATTTCAGTTGGTTCTATACACAAAGTTTTAAAACTAAACAAGTTCTTTCCTTACAAAATGAGTATTCTTCAGCAACTCAGTGAGGATGACTATGATAGGAGAATTGAATTTTGTGAAATAATGACTGCGAGAATTCAAAATGACCCGAATTTACTACAAAATATTTGCTTCAGTGATGAATCAACTTTTTTTCTTAATGGCTTTGTAAATAAGCATAACTGTAGATACTGGGATAATGAAAATCCACACTTGTTTCGAGAGGATCATACGCAATATCCACAAAAACTTAACGTCTGGGCTGGAATTCTGGGAAACGAAATAATTGGCCCTATTTTTATTGAAGAAAATTTAACTGGTCAATTGTATTTAAACTTATTGGAAAATGTAATCGATCCACTGATAACACAGTCCTTAGAAAGCCAAATTGACGAAGACGACAACCCGCTCTTGGATGAACAACATTTACATTTTCAACAGGACGGCGCACCGCCACACTACGCATTGCATGTCCGACAGTGGCTCGATCAACGGTATCCTGACAAATGGATTGGCAGAAGAGGCGCTCTGGAATGGCCGGCAAGATCTCCGGATTTAACTCCATTGGATTTCTTTCTCTGGGGTTATTTGAAGACAATGGTATACAAAACTCCCCCGCAGGACATTCAGGATCTAAGACACAGGATTACTGACACATGCAGACAAATTAATAAGGAAACATTTACAAAAGTCCGACAGGAATTCGAGAATCGATTGTACTTTTGCTTAGCTAACAATGGTGAACATTTTGAACACCTAATAAAGTAAAGTACATTTATTTAATTGCAATAGCTATTATTTTATTTGTTATAATAATTAATTTTCTTTTTGCCCTTTTTACGAGAACGGATCAACCAATTTCAGTTTTCTAAACGGGGTTGAGTGAGGATTTTTAAGATCTTTAAAATGATGTATTACAAGTGTGGGGGTGCCATTTAAAATTATTAAGTGGGGGTAGCTAGGGGTGAGGGGGTGAAACCTAATATACCACTGGCACTGGTTTTAAACTTCCCCCTCGATATCTACATTGACGTGTTTTTTGTCTACGACAAATTCTCCCTGCAACAAGACGTAATAGGGGTGGGAAGTTTTGAAATGAAGGCACTGTATAATAACCTCAACGATGGGATAAAATCATCTCCAAATGTCAGTGTATTTAAGAATAAACTATAAGGTTATTTTTGTTGGAGAAAGCATACTACTCAGTTGATGAATTCCTCCAAGATTCATAATTAGATGGTGGATGATATTTTAAATATATGTATTGAAACTATGGTGTCAAATAATATTTTAATACTATATGTATGATTTACTCTATTGAGTAACTGTCTTTTAAGTGAGTATTTTAGTGCTTATTTTTATTGTTTATTTTGTGTGTTCTGACCTGTTGGAGTAGTCAGTATTTTCCAGTATTGTTTAGTCTCTTGACATTATTGTAAAAGAAAACTGGTTCAATAAAATTTTGATTGATTGATTGTCATTCAACATAAGAAATACTAACATATCTTTTAGATGTCATGTTGAAGACATCTCTTTGGACAATAACGTCGTTAAAACTAAAATCTTCCTTACTTCTTTTACAGAAACAGGATGTTAGCATGAAATTGTTTACTCTAAACAATTTCAACTGATATTCTGTTTTTAGGTTTTTTAGCATCATACGGTCTAATGGTATCTCCCGAACTTCCATAATATTTTGATTGAAACCCTTCTTCACTAGGTATTCTACTGTATTCTCTTGGGTTTGAGTTAGACGTCTGGATTGACAACTTAACAAGCTGCATTACACTTGCTTTTCAATAGAACATGTGGTCGTCTATCGCTAACGATAAAAAAATTATTCGGTACTATGTCTCGAACTAACCTCCAATTCTAGATGAAGTTTAAGCGGCCGACACCTGTACCGGTTGGCAATCCGATCTCCAGTTAATAGTCAAGGTTGAAGTATGTTTCTTCCAAGTCACCATTGATGGGAAGTTAACATGGAACGTTCACTTAGAAATAGACTTGAAAAACCATACATTTAATAAGAACAATGCCGCCGGATCCCAAGAGCTATTTTCATTGATTTCATGGTACCACACATTGAGATAACATACTCACTGACTGAAGATTAGATCAAAGGACATGGCACCGAATACATGCATTCCTAGGGCGTGACAGATTTTTTCGATTTTTTGATATATCATTGTGGAGGTCAAAAGAAACAATTTTCTTCATTACACTTGTTTTCTGGTCGTACAGGGTGAGCTACAAAAATGGGTTGAATGCCAAAGGCCAATTATAGAAAATACTGTCTGCGAGTAGATTTCTCTTAATTTTTGGGTATATTATGCTGTGAAATATAGTGATTGACTTCGAATGAATCAATCATGTACATACTTACAGGATGAGATGAAAAACGCATTTTTCTGAAACTCTTTTAAATCAAATCAAATCATTTTATTATCCTTTTCTGACAGTTTTTAAAATTGTATAGGACTTATCAATTACATTATACACTAAAAGACTACTCACACAATCATACTCTCATTCATCATGTCATAATAATGACCTCAACATGCATACACACAAAGTTTCTCATGTAATTACAGCTCCCATATAATCCAACAATTATCAAAAATTTACTAAAAATGGAATAGTACCCACAAAGAAATGCTCACAACTGCTATTTCTCAAATGGCAACATGTTCTTTTCACTTCGTCATGATGATAAATGATTGATTATCAGATTACTCGTGTGAAAAATTTTGAAGAATTCCGAAAGAAATCGCAAATACAAGATGTTTTATCATGAGTGTTCTTAAAATTAGATATACTTCATTTAAGGCGGCTGTGAACATAAAAAAGCGAAATAAAAAAGCAAAACAAAAAAGCAGCATTGTTTAAATAAGTAGAACAAACTTTGACTTCGTTGAAATAATATGAGCTTTTGTTTATTGCTTTCTTCATTATGTTCTAAGCCGCCTACGATGAAGAACTTTCAATTTTAGGAACACTCCTCATGAAACCTGATTGTATCTTCGTTTCCTTTAGGAATTCTCCAAAACTTTTCATATGAGTAAACTGATAATTTATGATTGTTTATCGTGACAAATTGAAAAGTACACGTACAAGTACACGCATTTCTTTATGGATATCATTCCATTTGGGTAATTTTTGATAATTGTAGGAATATATGGGAGCTGCAATTACATGAGAACCTCAGTTTTCAACTATATCGCACTTCAAAACTTCCTCTGGTAACTTCTGATGTCGTTTGTCAATTGTGATGATTTAAGTTTGAGTTTCATGGCCAACTTTGTTCGATTGAACAATCAATTGTATCTCCGCCATTTTTCAACCGATTTTCAATTTTGAAAAACAGTTATCACAAATTGCGCGCTCTTTTGGATAATGAAAAAATATGTACAGGGTGATATTTAAAAAAAAAAGTTTTGGGTCACTTTCGGAACCGGTAGTGGTAAATATTCAGTAGAGGCTTCAAAATATGCTTATTCAAGTACTATAGCGACACACCAAATTTGAAATCTGTATCTTCAAAACTATAGAAAAATTGGGGGGCGTACCTCACCTCGTGGTCACCCGGTATAATGGTATTTTATATTTTTATTCGTTCTCTGGTATGAATAACGTAATGAATTACATAGTTTCCATTTCAAACATACACTTTTATATAACATTTGTAAGGGTTGCTCTCATTGGTGTGATGCAATGTGACGTGCTAGTCCCTACACTCTCATCGACCTTGAGCTGATCAATCACAACACTGCACAATGCTGGCAGCAAAGGTATGTAATAGAATCATACAGAGACAGATTGTTAGGGACTAGTACGTCATAGCGCCGCCAACCAGATTGGAATTTTTTCATTTTAAATTATTATGATGATTTCAAAACGTCGAATAATATTTTTGCTTTGATTTTGGCGCATGATATTGTTTATACACTGAACCAGCATCATTATTTATTAATTGAAAAGGGTTTGGAAAGATTCCATCACTCGGTGATCTTCCCCATTATGAAAAACACTCCCCATTATCCAAAATCATATCGAACGCTAATGAAATTCAAGTGAATCTTTTCAATACCTCTGAAACTAGCTTGAAACGAAGATTGCCGTCGATTCTTAATTTGAGCTTTTAGGTTTGATCTTAGTTATAAGTATTAATGTAAAAACTTATTTTTGAATTGGGTGCTACCTGTTAAAACAAATAAATAACAAATGTCATGAGAATAACACTAACCAGAGCAATAAAGTTATCCTCAGTCTCACACTCATTGACATACCTTTTAAGTAAGTGACAATGATGACTGTCATATAAGATCATATAATCTCTTTCAAAGTATGCATCTCCGTGAATAACTTCTCATGGAAAGTGTCAATTTCCTGAAAATACTGACAAACAGCAATAATAATATGATACTCACCCTAGCCATTTCTTCAGGTGGTGATATCAAGTCAACCACTAGTGCTCTGTGATATTCTCCAAAAAATATTTGAACGCAATAGAGTCCTTCACGAACCAATTGCTGAGGAATAATATAATCTTTCGCGTGTTCATTATAGAACACTCTGTAACAAAAAAACAAAATCTTCATAAAACTTGAATTTATTTTGGGCATTGAGAGCAGGGGCAAATATCCTTCAAAATCAACATTTTCGTATCATACATTTTAATATACGAAAAGGGCCATTGAAAACGGAAAAGGGGGTCTGGTGATCAGAACCAGATTATAAAAGAACACCCCGACATGTCACGTCACGACATTTTCCAGGGGAACATTGTTTGCTATAAAACTCACTGGAAATACATTTCATCCGTCGGTGCTGTGACCGCCACCGCTAAAATTTTAAAGGGTAGCATACGGTAAGTGATACCTCATTTGGACAGTATGATTAAATGCATTGAATGTGAAGGTGGACTTGTTGAGTAACTTTTATAGTTTTTCGATTGTTTCTTGTTTCATAATAAAGGGAGTATGTATTGCTGAATTTTTGAACTTTTCAAATACTTCTTATTACAAGCCTTTATTTAGTTTCACCTGTCCCGGTGTCTGTCTGTAATCAAATCTTTGCAAGTGAATTTTGACCCACTTCTGGTCGTCCAATTGACTTGAAATTTGGCAGGTGTTCATAATCACTGTGACAATGCATTATAGAATTTAGAGAAAAAAGAAATGGTGAACGAGATTTGTGATTATGATCCGATTCTATTCAAAATTGGTATGTGGGGGTTTTTGAGGTCGGAGATCATGAATTTTTTGTTAAAATTCATAAATTAAAGATGGCGGCTTCAAAATATTTTTTGCTGTTGTATAAATGACGATAACTCCGTTGTTATCGACAAAAAACTATTACTGTGACATATCATCTGTAAGAGAAAAAAAATTTATTTGTAACTAGGCCATATTGATTCAAGAAAAAAAAGCTACCCAAAACGCCAAAGCTACGTCACTTTCACTCGACGCAGTTTCGCTAACAAAGTTAGTATTCTCAAGAGCTATACGCTTACTACCAACAATCATAGTGAGCTATGACCTACATTTGAAAAATTAAAGTTGGTTCTGATATCTCAAGTTCTGGAAAAGTTGGTGTAAATTATATATTTTTTTTGAAATCTCTTCGAAAAACTGCCATAAGAATGTGAAATTCCTATTCGAATATTTACATAAATAAAGAAGTTACGGAGGAGACATGAAAATGATCAAAATCTGTTATTTACGTATAAAACAAAAACAAACGAATACATTTTATCAAAATATTTGTTCAAATTATAGTTGGCCCTGATAAACTACACATTTGGTGTCATTTAACCGACCTCGTATCACTCACTATTAAAAAGATACCCATGGTGAGCATGGTAAGTGGGACACACTGTGTGGTGAATTTTAGGTGCATTAATTATGCATGGAGGGAGCAAAAATATACTCCCTAAAAATCTTACCAACAATATCAATTAAGACCCAATATTTAAGTAGGAAAAAAATCTTGTTCCTAATAGTAGTTGTTAAGTAAATTTTGAAATAAACTAGTTATGTCGTCTTTAATTATGATATGTTGTGTAGGTACTAATATGTCAGATTTTGATTATACTTTATTTGGTAAAATGATTATGTGGTCGTAGGAAAAATAATGTACATTACTTGTGCAAAAGTGATTTTTATATACTATTTCCATATGCCTAGCACACGATAAATTTTCATTTTTTGAGCTCAACACTGACATAATTTTCAGTGGTTAAAATCCCAGAAAAGAGAAAAGGAGTGAGCAAAATATGTCATTATCTGAAGGTCTATTGGCTCTGTGAATGCCCAGCGCTTTTCTGCAAGAATCTTAAGTTCCTGGAAGGAGCCTTCTTATTGCCCAAAGACGTGCAGGAGTACCTCAGTCTCCGCAGCTTTGATTTGAGCTTTTTACTGAACTCCAACTCAGTGACAGCATTTGGATTACCTCTTATAGTGTCGAAACTAGACCAGGTTCATCAGCTGCACGAGCGCTGTCACTTCCTACGTCTGTGGAGTCAGTGATTACCAGGTCCAAGAATCATGTACCCTGAGTAGACGAAGTGAACAAAGGCTCACGGCCTAGTACATCCGCCGAGCTAAGATTTCTGCCATCTTAACGCAAGCTGGTACAAGCAGAGTGTCTATCATTCCACCAAAGACCCGTATGATCACAACCATTATTTATTATTATTATTATAATTCTTAGCATGGTTTTTTGGATATTTTAACCTTTCAGTCTGGAAACGAATTTTCTCCATTGAATCAAACTTTTTCTCTGATAGTAATAAAAAATATTCAAATTTCTTAAACGGGAAGGGAGTCCAGTAATAGCTCCCTTGAAACTTCGTTTTATTCTTTTATTCTGTATCGGACAGCACAAAATTTCAGACAAAAATATTCATCCAAAACAAAATGGCGGAATATAATATTAGAACTCTCATATCAGGATCCTATGCAAATCTAGGAACATTTTTACTCACATTACTTCTCATTTTCCTCAGGGCAAAGTGACCTTCGGGGAGTTTTTTATTAATTTCAGTGCTGTTTGCTGTATAAAAACTTAGTAGATATACACTATTTTCGATACCGTTAGTGGTTATTTTTATTCAAACGTGAAACGTGAAAAACAGCGCAAAATAATAATACCCGCACAGGCTATGCCTTAGGGTACACTCTACGAGTGTATATAGGTGTGTATTCACTAGAGCATCCGTTCCTCATGAGCAGCGATTGAGCACATGCGCTGCTCGGTTCGAATTCAGAGTACCTCATTCTACGTAATGTAAACACGATTCTGTTCATGATACAGATACAACATCAGCAGAATTCAATGAGCTAAACAACTCATTCCTTTCATTTAACCTCAAGATGCATGTAACAGAACCTACTAGACTATCTAAATATTCATCTAGTTTAATTGACTATGTATGCTCTAACTTCAAAGGCTCTGAGGCTAACGCTTCAATTATTCCTGCAGGTCTTTCGGACCATGAGGCAGTTTTCTTCTCCTCTTGTATAAAAAACGGTTTAAATAAACAAACTAGAAAAATAAAATACGGTAGAATCTATAGTAAAGACAATTGTCAAAAATTTAAAGAACACTGCGAGTCAACATACTGGGAACATAATCCTGACCCAACTGAAGCATTACCTTCATTCCATAATCAATTAATCGAAATCTTCAATGATTGCTTTCCCACACAAATAATTAAAAATAAACCTCACAAAAAACCGTGGATCACCAATGGCATAAGAATTTCAGCAAAGAATCTAAGATCAATGCATTATTTGAGGAAATATTACAATAGTGAATTTTTTATAGCATACTTCAACAAATATAGGAATATCTATAGAAGTGTAGTGAAAAGTGCCAAAAATATATACTACAATCTTAGATTTGAAAAAGCATAAAATTCAACAAGAGAGCATTGGCAAGTAGTTAATGATTCAAGAGGAAAAAATAACACATCACCATTTGCTATTGATATTGACCCTGATATGCTCAACCAGTATTATTGCTCAGTTGCAGAAAAATTAACTTCTCATCTAGAGAGTCAAATAGACCCTTAGAACACATTCAAAATAAAATTGGTGAAACCTTCTTCTTGGGTCCAACTGATATCTTTGAACTGAAAGCTATTTTCAAAGAATTCAAAAACAACAAATCTGCTGGTGTAGATGAAATTTCTATCAACATATTTGAAAATTTACCAGACACTGCTCTTTATGTCCTAGTGGAATGTATTAATGAATCTTTCGAGTCGGGATCAGTCCCAAATACCTTGAAAGAAGCCATTATAATTCCACTCCACAAAGGTGGTGAAACGGACAATCCTACAAATTATCGTCCAATATCACTCCTCTGCACCCTTTCAAAAATTATAGAAAAACTTGTGAAAAGCAGAATTATGCAGTTTCTAAAAAAACACAATATTTTATCTCAGTGTTAGTTTGGATTCCAGAAATCAAAAAGCACAACCGATGCAATCTTCTCATTCCTTGAAAAGGTCTATTTAAGCCTAAATGAAGGTGAGGTGGTTGCAGCGGTGTTCTGTGACTTCTCCAAAGCATTCGATTGTGTGGATCACAGAATACTGCTCAATAAACTTCATCATTCTGGATTCAGGGGTGTTGCCTTAGAATGGGTCGAATCTTATCTCACTGGCAGAAAACAAAGGGTAAAAATATCCAGTGATTGCTCGGGTTATTCTGACATCAGATCCGGAGTACCACAAGGCTCCGTGCTGGGTCCTCTTTTGTTCTTACTGTACCTCAATGATGTGACTTATTTACCCACCACAGGGAAATTCACATTATTTGCCGACGATACCACCCTTGTATGGCATAGCAAAAATGTAGGGAGTTTGAAAACAATCATAGCCCAGGATCTAGAGGTGGTCATATCTTGGTGTAACTCAAACTATATCTGCTTCAATATAAATAAAACTAATATCCTAACTTTTAAGTTCGAATTGAACAATATCAGTCTGAACACACATAATGTGGAAAATAAATCATGTATTAAGTTTCTGGGCATACACATTGATAATAAACTTATATTCGAAGACCATGTCATGTCACTAAAAAAAAGATTATCTTCATGCTGCTACGCAATTAGAGTGGTGTCAAACGAACTTGGCCCAGCCATTGCTAGAAACACCTATTTTTCCCTCATTGA
Source organism: Chrysolina haemoptera (assembly GCA_958298965.1). Taxonomy (NCBI): domain Eukaryota; kingdom Metazoa; phylum Arthropoda; class Insecta; order Coleoptera; family Chrysomelidae; genus Chrysolina; species Chrysolina haemoptera. The sequence continues at coordinate 7,964,424 of OY282591.1, forward strand.
ATCTCATATTAGGTATGGCATAGCTTTCTGGGGTTTCTGTAGCCAGCATCTATTACAATCTGTTTTTGTCCAACAAAAGAGGGCTATTAGGTACTTGTGTAGGGCTAAAGCAAGAGACCACTGTAGACCGCTGTTTATATCCCAAAAAATTCTTACCATAACTAATATTTTCATTTTGGAAACTGTCTGTTTGATTCATAACAAACAGTCTGCAAGTATAAATACGACTCGCTCTTACGTAACTCCCCGAAGTAATAACCTTTGTATGCCAATACCTAAATCAACTCTTAAAAAAAATTCAATTATTTATGAAAGTAGGAAAATATATAACCATCTGCCGGAATATTTAAAAGACTTGAAAAATCTTAATCACTTCAGAAAGGCAGTAAAAGACTTCCTCATCCCAAAGGCATACTACGACCTGCAGGAATACTATAATGAAAACTTTGGACCTTGATAAACCTGTCCTACTGTGTTATTATTTTATTAATTTTAAGTGTTTTTAATTTTAAATTTTGTATGCGTTATAATGATCTAACCCAACCTTACGGTTTTGTAATGCACTGAATTCATTGTTTTCTCTTTTTTAACCCTTATTTCATGAATAATTATATTACAATATTTATTTTTGCATATACATTACATTTTATACTTTGAATTATATACTTATATATTTACCTATACATATTTACATTTAACTTTTATATATTTGACACTATGGATTTTACCACAAGATATTGTACTCATCGCTTTGTCAATAAGGACTATCTCTTGGACAATAAAGCACAGTTTTGATTGATTGATTGATTCATTCTCAAATCAGCGTCCACACTACCCGAGCATTTGCTCGTCCGGTGCTCATGCGGAACGAATGCTCTAGTGAATACGCACCTTATGAACGGGTAGCATCATATTTACATCAAAGATCACAAATAGTGGTAATAGATGAGATAAAATCACAACCAGCCTCTGCCTCATTAGGAGATCTGCAAGGCTCAACATTGGCACCTCTTCTATTTATAATATTTATGAATGATATTGAATAGTCATGTTTATCTCCACAAAAAAGAATAATATATGCTGATGATACCTATCGAATAGTAGCAGAAAAGGAACTTCTCCTCTCTGTTCAAGCTGCAAATAAATCCGCTGTTGAATTTTCACAATGGTGCACAAATAATGGTCTACTTGTTAATGTAAATTAAACTGTTTTCATGAATTATCAACAAAAAAATATATCTAATAATCTTTGTCCACCAATAAAAATAGATCGCAGATCTATTGAGCAGGTGTGTCAATATAACTATCTAGGATTAATGATTGATCAGAAGTTAACTTGGGAAAAACACACAGATTATCTAACCTCAAAACTGAGTAGTATCTGCTTCATAATAAGACAACTATATGGAACAGTATCACTACAAGTACTTAAACTGGTCTATTTCGGACTTGTACAATCTAATATCTCAAATAGGTTAATGTTTTGGGGAAACTCGGCATACTTATCAAAGTGTTGACTATTAAAAAAAAATTCAGATGTATTGCTGGCATACATTTTAGACAATCTTGCAGGACGGTTTTTACAGATCTGGCTCTTTTGACACTACCTTCCCTATATATATTTCTTATAACTCTAAATATCAAAAAAAAAATTAATCACACTATACAAAAAACAGTATGATACATGACTACAATACTCGCAGGGGGTATGAAATGAGACCTTATTCACGACTGGCCCTTGGGCAGGACTGCAAGCTATCAAGGAGTCATATGTTATAACAAAGCAATTAAGATACTAGGAAATATTGAAAACTACAATCAATTTAAAAAAGCTTTAATGAACCCACTCTTGGAAAATGCCTTTTACACCGTTAAAGAATTTTTAGAGATTTGAATATATACATTTCATTTTATAAATATGTAATTTTTCTCTGTTTTTGTGACTAGTCTGATAAATGTTGTACCAGTAATGTATATGTTATACAGGGTGGGGCACCGAAAACGAAACAGATCGAATATCATCAAAACGCATGTGTTCTGAAAAAAATGCAAAAATACGTCGATTTTTAATCCAATCCTATCGTAACTTCAACTGTCATACCTATCCCCCCTCCCCTTAATGATTATCACCCAAACAATTTGAATAGGGAAAGTAGTGAGTGTGACACATCATTAAAAAGGTAATTTCATAAGGAATTCAGCGATGTCAATTTTCGCTACCTAACTTCCTATTTTTGCGCCCTCTTGCGGGAAAAAGAACTGTTCCGTATTCCAAATTATGATACTTCATTTGCAAGCTAATTTAACATAAATTCGGTGACAATGAATTATGGCATTTTTCTAAAGCAAAAAACAAAATGGCTTCTTCAGAATCGGACCATAATTTCAAATCTTGCCTGCCATTCTGAAGCCACCATTTTGTTTTTTGTCTCAGAAAAATTCCATAATTCATTGTCACCGAATTTATGTTAAATTAGCTTGCAAATGAAGTATCATAATTTGGAATACGGAACAGTTGTTTTTCCAGCGAAAATTGACATGGCTGAATTCCTTATGGAATTACCTTTTTAATGATGTGTCACACTCACTACTTTCCCTATTCAAATTGTTTGGGTGATAGTGACCAAGAGGAGGGGGGAGAGGTATGACAGTTGAGGTTACGATAGGAAGATGTCCCCCTTGTAATAAAAATCGACGTGTTTTTGCGTTTTTTTTCAGAACACATGCGTTCTGAAGATATTCGATCTGTTTCGTTTTCAGTGCCCCACTCTGTATGTGTACGATATTTTAATGATGAATAAATTCTATTCTATTCTATTTTCATTACCATTATTATTAAACACGTTATCCATGAAACATTGTTCACACATTAAACACAATTTAATTTAACAGCAGTCTTTGAGTTAAGTCATTTTCGTTAGACGCCATCTTGAAAATAAATGCCAAACATAATTTGAACAAGTTATTCCTTGAACTTGAACAAACAAAAAAAGTTATAAACAAAGTTGTATGTTCACAGTGCTGCTTCATCGTTCCTACGTTACAGACTTGTTTATGTCTGAACTCTGTCTGCTTTTGTGATAGCACAGTGTTTATGCTTTTTGCAACTTCTTGGTGAGCTGATCGGGAGAAGTAGGTGGGACAGATTTTTGTTATTGTTCTCGCACCTGCACTCTATTTGATTTCTTATAAACTATAAACTCGATATTAATCACATTCTCAAATTTTTTCAAAACTCTAAAACTAAGAATATCGAAAACTTTTGTAACACCCTGATTCTATGTGATTCCATGAACTCTAGTGGATTTTCACTACTCATTTGTGGAATGTATTAAAATTACGTCTCATCTCATAATCAATGAGTGAATCTATGAAAAAAAAAACAAGACGTTTATTTTCCAAACAGGGTCAAGGCCCCAATTACAGGACAGCTAGAGCTAAATGTATATAAATAAAATAGTCAATTAAGTTAAATTTTACTAAAATTATTAATAAAGACAATCAAGATATTGGATTATTATATATTTGTTCTTTTCTGGTTTCAGTAGTACTAATATAATTTCAACTCTTTTGATAGATATAGTGTGCTTAGAGATACAAATTAAAAACTGAAAAATGTAATTGCATTCAGAGGCGATTCGGCAAAGATATTTGTTCTTGGGGTGGAAAGGTAAAAAAAGTTTGCATTTCTGCTGTTAACTCGAGGTATCTGTTCTATAACTTGTGACATTGAAACTAAATAAAGTGTTTTTTAATACTCACTGTATATTATCCATAAGTGAATCTAACGCGCCATCATCTAAGTATATCCAAAATTTGGATAAATCGTAAATTTCACCGACCTTGATATCGATACTGTCATTCTCAGATGTTAATTCTGAAACGAAAGCTCTGGGGATTTCCTCTCCTGGTTTAAATGTACATGGTGGTAGGAATCTCATCACATCCTCCCACTGAAATTTTAAAATCATCTAGAATTCTGTGACCCATACTTAGATTCCAGGTTTTTCGTCCGACGCCTCGTTGAATTTAACGAGATGTTCTCGACGTTTTACCGAAAGAGTGGTTAGCATTATCAAGAGATTTGACAAATGTGCAGTTCACTGTCAACTGGACCAATCGTCAACATCTCCCACACAATAATGGCAGAAAAAGATCGGCATAGAAACTGAGATGGAAAATCATAACCTAAGAGATTTCAAAATGCCCTTGTAGGCTGATGCCTATTTTTGAGAAAAAAAAATAGTTTCAGGCAAGGACCACGTGGAAAATGTTGTTGAGGTTCCAACTTTGAGGAAAAAATAAAATTAAACACGAAAACACTCAAAATGGTTAAATGAGCATGCAGTTTAGGGGTTGAAAACGTTTTTTTGCGATTTGCGGTGAAACGTGTTCTCTTAGTGGAAAATGTTCAGTACACAATTTGTAGATAATAAAAAAATCTGAAAATTTGGTATTCAACCTTTTTCGACATAACCTCAAATTAACCGTCAAAATGGCAAACAATCGATTTTTTTGTATTTAATTTTTTTTTATTTAGAAGGTCTCTAAGTGACCATTTTAATTGTTGAAATGTCTACTTCAAAATGATCTATGTAACTTGGTGGTTCATCGATTGTAAAACTGCTCAAAATTGAGAAAAACCGAAAAAAAGTCTTTCCAACTCATAATTTTCTCAATGTTTTGAATGATTTTTGATTTTCTTCATTATTTCTGTCAATAGTAGACTATATTTGTAGTTGCGAATTTTTTTTTTTATGAATCTCCCAGATTTTCAGATAAAACTCAAAAACAGAGCTTATACAACCTGACTCGCATGGATGAAAGAAAAAGCTTTCAACACCTCGACCACTTCGCTTGTTATGATGTTTTAGTTATTTATTTTGAAACCCACTTACATCTATATTTGGTAGAGCTGTCCCTCCTTCCTTATCAGTTTTACCAACATCACCATAACTTGCAATAGTATAAACTTTCTCGGCAGAACTGGGCAATGGCTTACTGCGGTCATATAATTTAAAATCTTCGCTAGAAGGTCTCACATAGTGAAATATTGATGTCAAACTTGTGCAGAGATGAATTAGACTCCTAAACCCAAATTCTTCATATTTGAATTCTCTGTTGAACATTTGCCTGGAAATAATAAACGGCTTATTTCTAATCAAATTCTTTCAACTGTGCCTGTCAATGAGATTTCAAATATATGTCAATCACAAATGGATTCGAACTTTTGTATATTGTTCTGAAATGGATGAATATTGGTATATGACAAAAAACCGGAATATGAGAGTCCAAGAAACTTGAAGATCCTTGAATTATAGAATTCTGTTTGATGGCTTTACTTTAGGTATTTATATTAATAATTTTTAAAATATTTAAGGGGACGTGGTGTCCTAACGTTCTGTCACGTTAGCACCTAAAATAATGATATTTGACAAAACGTCTATACAAGTTGAATGTTAGAGCAAATTTTTGCGCATACTATTTTCAGAATCAGACGTAGTATGACGTAGTATTGTAAAAGGGTTCAAAGCATGTTCAGAAGAATCATCTTTGTTCTCTTCAATCTGAGACATTATTTCGTCTCCTGACACCTCATCAAATAGCTGTTACAAGTAGTTAATGCATTTGTTTTTCATACAAGTCATCAATTAAAAGTTTTGTATTTTATTTTATGGTAATCTTTTATTTTTGATAGGCACATTCAGAAACTGACACAAAAACATTTAGTTATATTTCAGATATACAAGAAGTATTCAAATAAGAATTATAGTAAAATCTGGTGAATCTGGTGAAAAACGTGTTTTTACAGAGAAAATAACAATATTGAAAATTGATTACTAATACTACCAAAACGGTATAAATATTATTTACTGAGAATTCTTGAAATTTCAAGGATATTTTTTTCAATTAAACGGGAACCATAATATGTTCATTATTGTTTTTGTCGAACAATTCATGTGAAATAGGCAAAAAAGAATTGTTGCTATGAAACTCAAATATCAGATTCATCAATTTTGTGACCTTGAATCTTATTGATAAATATATAAGTGCCAATTTACCCTATCAAATAAATTCATCAATTTTGTAACCTTGAATTTTATTGACAAGTACAAATGAAAAAAATTTCGTCAATTTTTATTTACCAATAATTAATGAATTTTACGACAACTTTCGGTCCGTTATGTTACCTGTCCATTCGATGAAAGTTCTTGGGTTGAACCTTTTCATGTCATTATGTTAGTATGTCTAAGATAAACTAACACCGGAATTGACTAATTGATTGTCATGTGTAAATACAACCAATATTCGTCTATTTCATTGATTATTGAGTATATATTAAATAAGTAAAAATACAATAATAATAATGTAAAAATATATAACATAACTAAATATGCAATTCAGTGCCTTCCTCCTCATAAAAAAGACAACGGCCTCTCTGCTTACAAGTGAATCGGACACTTTCGAATTATTATACTCGTACCAAGAGCCAACATATGGATGTCTACAGTAAGCTGTGTAGTGTCCTCTCCGGGTCGTTCCACTATGATTAGACAATGCGTACAGATTGTAGCAACAAGAATGAACGTTATTGGCTGCATAATCAATGGTGATATTCAATTTTTCTTGGAAACTTTCCGTAGGTTTGAAATGAATTACTAACACTTTCGGGAATTTATGAATGATTTATGAATGATTTCGTGCACTTCCTTCTCTTTTGACACTTCGAGCATCTCGGCTTTTCGTCTCCATCCAAAGTTTCTTCACATGTGAAAGAATCTAAACAATGTGATAGTCCTATTTGGCCTGTTTTGTGAGGGATTGGTAGAGAAAGGTCCCAGAATGGGTCGAAGGTAAATGAATAGTGACCACATAAGTACACTTCAGTTGACCAACAAAGATATCTGCAATTTCGGAATTGGCCTTCTTTGATCTTTGAATATCTTGACCATGACTCTTGCGATTTTTCACTGTCACTTAACTTTTCGTCTATATCTGTTAAAAAGATTATTTATTCATGAATTTTATTCGACCGTGTAAATTGGCACTCAATAGAAAATTGTCGTCAATTTGTACTTGACTATCATTTCATGAATTTGCGATATTTTTGGTACCTTTCGGTCTGTTATGATACTTACCTATTCGTTGGATAATTGATATGAAAACATAGATTTTTATTTCTGAGGTTATGCCAATTAAATTAATAATTTATGCTGCCTTCATTCACATTCATGTCATTATGTTGGTATTTCTGACAAAAACTAACACAAGAATTGACCAATAAATTTTCGTATGTAAAGCCAATATTGGACAATTTTATTTTCATTTATTGATGAACTGTTGATGAATTTTATATAACCATATAAATATGCACTAAGACATATTTATTTTGGACAGATTCCACTACAATCCTTTGAAAACCTGGTTATTGCAAGCTTTTGTAGTTATCTCTTTTTTGATAGGAAACTTAGGTATCCTCACTCTGAAAAACGTAATTATGTATATCGGTAATTTTTTTTCAAATTCAACAGTTCCAATGGTTCCTACTGAAATGGCAAAACTTTTGACTTTGATATGCATACTTGACTTTGAAATATTCAAATAAAAAAACAAAAAAAAATAGGAATCTTCTAGTGTGCAAAACTAGAAATTCATAATAAAACTTTAAAGATAACTAACGCTCATTTGACGAATATTTTGTTGTAAAATCTGCCAGTTTAAAAAAAAATTTAAGAGAAACAGTGAATTTTGTCATTACTTTTTCATTTTTAATGAATTTTGTTAAACATAGATGCCCATTAAAAGTGATTTCTACAAACCTGTACACCATTGGAACATCTGCGCACCATATTCCATTAGGATAGCGATCAATCAACGTTCTAAGATTATTTTGAATGCTCTGAGGAACAGCATTTTCTAAGTTCTCTGAGAGTGGCAATTTCACTCTCTCTGACTGATGGGAAGAATGTAATTTCTTTTTATGATGACTTCTAACAGAACTTTTTAGTAAATCAGTAGGTTTTGAATGTTCAAACGTCTTGTTATTCTTCTGAACATCATTCACAACTTCCGGATATTTCGAGAGCTTATCGTTTGTTGAAACTTGACCTTCAACATGTGAATATCGAGCTGAGTTATAAATATTGTGGTTGGTTTTCCGATCTTTCTCCCAAGTAGACCATTGATCATCTCGATGATCAATTTTTTTTTCAGGTTCTGCTTTTGCTTTGTAATTTTCATTTGTTGAATAGTGAACAGGCCTGATTATCTCACTTGGTCTGATATTAGATTGATGAGAAGAATAGCTCGGGTATTGGATTCTTGTTTTCTGTTCAGCAGGAGGGTATGAGTATTGTTTCAAATATTCTTTATGGGGAGTAAAGATGACTGTTCTCTTGCTGAAAATGAGTAAAGGAATTAATGTGATGATATTTCCAACAAAAGGTAACAATTTCATAGTATAAAAACTTTTATAAAGAGATCATATTTTTCGATGACTGTTGAAAAAAGAATCTTTTTTATGTGAGATTTTCGTTGATTAACAGGAGGAATGACACATAATAAGTAACGCCCTGTACGTATTAAATCATGACAAACGGGCTGTGGCCAATCAGCGGCAAGCTGATGCATTACTGAACATTAGTTGTACTATGGGCAAGTTTTTAAATTCATCGATGGATCCATCGATGAGCACTGCATCCTTATTCAACTAATGGTAAATGACAATGACAGCACAAATGCGCATCAGCCATGAATGAATTTAAAAACTCGCCCAATACAAAAGTAATAGAGAATGTTCGTTTGTAGCTCAATAAGCAAAGATCTGTAGCTTACTTAGCTATGTAACCCGTCACTTGAATTTATTAGCAAATTGGTGTTTTTTTTTAAACTGGATGTTTTTTTTTAACGATATAAACTATAGTACGAACTATTTCCTCATTTCTTACTAGGTAAAAATTATAGATTTTTTAGTCAGCTTTTTCTCTTTTGAAAAATATTAACTATTTACGAAGCACAATCTAATAATAATTATATCAAACAAAATGCAATATTCAATCAATCAATCAAATATACTTTATTGTCTGAAGATAAATACATCTTACTGACCTGGAATACTAAATTCAAAAAGTTAAAAGTTCCTATATACACACAAATGTTGAAAACAGTTTTTTGGACAATACACAAGATAGTCAATCAATAATACAAATAAAAAGTTACCGTCGATACAGCATTAAAAATATACAGTGCGGTTTTTTATAGTCCCCCCCCTGTTAACTTTTGAACGGTTTGTCGTAGAGAGATTAAAAAAAAATCCTTTCGAGGGTTTCACCGATACTACTTTTTGAAATATAACGCATTGTGATTGCTCGATAGATGGCGCGGGGGGGCACAAAAACCTAATCAAGTGTAAGAGCGGATCTGAATTCGTTTCCTTACCTTACCTCAATAACTTTTGAAGGGTTTGATGTGAAATAATGGGACGGAAAATATTTTGGGTGGTATTAAAATAATAATGTTATGACGAAATACGGTCAATAAAGACAATTCACCTCATTAATAATTATTCATTTTGAATTCTTTTCAAAGCTTAATTAGGTATTAGGATATCGAAATTATACCAATTTCGTTTATTTTTAATGACAAAAGTAATAACAGGTACTACGAAAGGACTATTTATTGGATTTGTTTAAATGACAATAATTAATTAGTTACCTATAAAAGTACAATGGATTGATGAATTATTGTATTCATATGCACTGAGGAGTTTTGTCTACTTATAATTATTATTTACTTTGAATATTTGATATCATCATGGTTCGTATACGTCCTTTCGAAGAAAAAATTGAAGCAATTTATAATTTTGGTGAGGCCCATCGGAACTACCACGAAGCGGAGAGAATTTTTAATGAAAAATTTCCTGAACATCCTATAACTCGGAAATATTTTAGGGAACTAGTTGAAAAATTCAACAGAACTGGCAGTGTTCGTAGGAAATGTTGAGCTGGTCGAAAATCAATTCCGGAAGAGACAAAGGTTTCGATAATTGCCGAAATGGTGGTAAATCCGCAACAAAGTACCTCTCGTGTAGCAAGTACGATTGGGGTCTCAACAGCTACAGTAAAAAAATATTTGAAGAAACACAAGTTCCATCCATACAAATTAGTAATGTTACACCAACTCACAGAAGACGACCCAGACCGAAGAATGGAATTTTGTGAAATTATGGAGGAAAAGATAGCTAGGAACCCCAATTACATTAGGAATATTTGTTTTTCAGATGAAAGTACCTTTTTTTTTAATAGAAATGTGAATACACAAAATGTGCGATACTGTAGTGATATAAATCCCCATATCTTTCGAGAAGGTCACACACAGTTCCCACAGAAAGTAAATGTGTGGGCTGGAATTCTGGGAGACCATATTGTAGGTCCCTTATTTCTGGAAGAAAACTTAAACGGTAATTTGTACCTGGATTTACTAAGAGATACGGTTGAACCACTCATACTTGGAATATTAGAAGAAAATGAGAACGAATTTCAGGAACACATCACCTTCCAGCAAGATGGGACCCCTCCTCACTTCAAACGTCAACTTCGAGAGTATTTGGATGTAACATACCCTATGAGATGGATTGGACGTCGTGGACCAATCGAATGGCCGGCACGATCACCAGACCTTACACCTTGTGACTTCTTTCTGTGGGGATACGTCAAATCCAAAGTGTATGAGCAACAATCCAACTCTTTGGAAGAACTTAAATAACGAATAACACGGGTTTGTGCTGGTATAGCTGCAGATATGTTGAATAATGTTCGGCAGGAATTTGTGAATCGAATTTTTTATTGTCAAGAAGTATTATGTGGACATTTCGAACACCTGCTTCGTTAATTGACAACAATTTTGCTTCTAATTATTTAAATACTACATGTCATAATAGTTTGTTTTCTTTTTGTTACATTGACACTTCAAATGCTAATTGTGAAAAAACATATTAACGAAATTTAAAAAAAATTAGATGGTTGAAAAGAGAATCCAATTCTCTTTTCAACGATGTGTCACTCGACCCATGCCATTTAAAAAAAATAGGTTTTTGTGCCCCCCCCGCGCCATCTATCGAGCAATCACAATGCGTTATATTTCAAAAGGTAGTATCGGTGAAACCCTCGAAACGGTTTTTTTTTATCGCTCTATGTCAAACCTTTCAAAAGTTAACGGGGGGGGGGGGCTATAAAAAGCCGCACTGTATACATTGCACAATGGGCGTAAAATGAAAATCAAATATAAATATTCCTGAGCTCAGATGAAATACACAAATCTAAAATTTGCGTCCTACTTTATCACATTAATTAAAAACCCAGCTAATTAGATCTTCGCAAAATTCCTGTGTTCTGTTCTGTTGTATTTCTTTCAAATTGCTGGGTAGATGATTGAATAATTTTCTGCTCTTGTAAATAAGATAATTTTGAGTAAGAACTGACGTAGGGATGGGGAGTGCAATATGGTGTCTTAAACGTGTATTATATACTGACGAGTTGTTTATTCCATTTCTGTATTTCCTGTGAATTAGACAGACTGTTTCTAAAATAAAAAGAACTGCCAGTGTTATAATATTTTGCTCTAAAAGCATAGGTCGAAATGAAACGCGGCATTTGCCTATTTGCATAATCAAGATCTTCAAACATAGTATAAAAAAAGGAAAGATGACTATAAAAAATTTGTCAATAAAAGTAAAAGATCTTTCAATAATGGGCTAAATCTGAATTCTAACAATAAAACGAAGACAATTTGGAGATTGATTGAGCACGAAATCGGCTGCCTGAGTTCCTCGGTGCCACTCAAGATGATTGACAGTCTCCAGCAAGTTATCTGTGACCCACAAGAAATAATAGAGATTTTTCTGGAACAATTTACCCTACAATCTAAAAATTCCATCTTGAATACAAATAAAGTCGCTGATCTCAGTAGGCCGATTCCTTTCTCTTTCTTTCTGATACCAACGGACAGCCAAGAGGTTGAAGTGTTATAAAACACCTGGCAACCAAATTCTCGAGTGGTATAGATGGAATACAGAGTATTGTTATGAAAACTGTTGCACGTGAAATATCGAAACCACTTTCAAAATTAGCCAAAATATGTTTCTCAGCAGGTGTCTTCCCAGATGACCTATAAAATGCTAAAATTACGCCAGTCTATAAAAATGGTCTAAAAAGTAACTTCTCAAACTATAGAGATATATCGATGTTACCAGCATTTTCAAAGGTCTTAGAAAGCTGATCTATGTAAGATTGCTTGATTTCTTGAAAGAATACAACAATCTCAGCTCGTGACAATTTGATTTTTTACCAGGAGAGTCTTCAGAAAAGGCCATTTCTCATTCACTGAAATACTTAATTGATCATATTGATCACAATGAAAAATAAAACAATAGATGGATCAATCTGTTTCAACTCACCTTCCAATATCATTGTTCATTGTTCCACAGGGGGAATGTCGTCCACTTTGCCAATGAACGGTTTAAACCTCTATTCCTTCAATTACTCCAATTTTTTAAAATTGTGTAATGAATTGAAAATATATACAGGGTGACACAAGGTGAGGTACAATTGTGTGCATCAAAAAGTCGTACAGCAGTTGTATGCTATTGTGATTCGGGCTTATCAATCTTAATAAAACTTTTTATCGACTTTGACAAGTAGTGTCCAAATTCAAACTATTTTTATCAGTAACACGCTATTAACATTTTTCTAGTGCAATGCAATTAGTGCAATGCCGTGTACGACTTTTTTATGCACAGAACTGTTCGCTCCTCAATTTCTCCATGATTTTGAAGATATAGATTTCAAATTTGGTATGACGTTAAAGTACCTAAATAAGCATATTTTAATAACAGTACTGATAATTTACCACTTACGATTTAACCGGAAATGACCCAACTTTTTTTTTTAAAGACACCTTGAACATTTATCCTGGTTTTTCGAAAAACATTCGAATTTGTGATATGATTTTGTTTCAAAATTGAAAATCTGTTGATTACATAATCCAAGAGATTTGGACATGAAAATCAAACTTAAATAATCTCATCTGACGAACAACATCGTCAATCATCAAAGGAAGCTTCAAGGTGAGGTCCAATTGAAAATTGGGATAGAATTGCACAACCCATATTTTTCAACAATTATTGATAATTACCTTAAAACGGAATGGTACCTTAAATAAACGCTCCCAGCTAACATTTCTGAAATAGCAACAAACTATTTTCACTTCATATTGATGAAAAATGATGGATTCTCAAGTTATTCATTTGAAAAGTTTTGGAGATAGAATAATATTATGACTGTTCTCAAAATTAAATATTTTTAAATAAATGCATAATCAAGAAAGCAATACAAACAAAAAGATCATTTGTCAACCGAAGTGTTTCATTTATTCGACAAATGCTGCTTAGGTTTGGTATGTTCAAAGCCGCCTTCGTTGAAGAACATCCAATTTTGAGAACACTTGAAATGAAACATCCTGTTTATTCTGTTTTCTTGAAAAAGTGAAAAGAGCATGTTGGCATTTGATAAATGGAAGTTGTGAACATGTATTTATAGACTACGTCTATCTCGACGGTCTCTATCCGCTTCAAATTCGATAGCATTGAGTCAAGCTAAACCACCCTTCAGTTTATGTCGCAATATATAAGTGGATCGAGGAATCCTATGCTTCAATCCGATTGAAAAAATTTAACTTCACAACAATATGTCGAATTTCGTAATGTAAAATTTCTTGTGTTCTGCGAATCAATTAACAAATCGTTGTTGAAAATGTGCGAAACCCTAATCCTTTCCTTATTCATGTATCCCAAAAATCGTTTTTCTTAATCAGTTGAATGAAAAAACTGCTCTCTTCTTTTTCTTTATTATTATTTTGTTCTCCATTTTGAGAAAGAAAATCGAAAGTAAAAAAATGTATAATCACATACCCTCAACCATAAGAAATGAGAATACATATAATAAATTCAGAAATGGTGTTAAACAGGCCCTATTAAAGAAAGCCTATTACAGTCGGGAAGAATTTTATAATGACACTCTGTCAGAATCCTGATTTTATTTAATTTTGTGTGATATGACTTATGTATGGTAATGTCTACATATATATATAAAAATAAATCTGTAGTGTGGTATAACTTATTTAAGTATTTTACATTTTACATACATATGCAATAGTTTATTTTAATTATTCGACATATTCAAAAATTTGTGAATTGAATTAAAATTTCTTTTTTTCCCTTTTACATTATATTGTCCGCTTTATACACATATATGTTCTTATTATTAGTTAACCATTTTTTGTTGTGTTCATGTGTTTGAAGTTGTGTATTTTTAATATATATTAAGTTTATAGCTCATAAGCTTTGTCAATGAGAACTTGTTTCTTCGACAATAAAGTATATTTTCTCTCTCTCTCTCTCTCTCTCTCTAACTCATCCGATTACAGACAATTGAGACGATAAACAACCAATCTGAATTTTGCTACTTTTACCTGACATCTGTCAATTTCAAACTAGTTTACCTCGTATTAAACTTCTCTTCAAGGCGATCGGTTGGGTCCAATCCTAAATTTTATGGAATTGACTTGAGTGGTTCAATCAAATCCGAATACTATATACATCGATTAGATGGATCGGATCCAGTCAAGTCACACCCATTTTGAGCGGATCCAAAGTTGTGAGATAAACGTAGTCAGTGTCATAAAAATCTGCATCAAATAAAACTTGGAACAAGGCCAATCCAAATTATTAAAGGATCCAGAAGACATTTTAAAGTGGACTAAGAAACTAAGAATTAAATGCTGTAGTTAAGGAAATATGAAATAATCAAAATATGTGACAAATATATTATGCATAGGCATGGAGGAACATTAATCAAGTACTACAGAATCAAGTACAATCCAGATTACAGAGTACCTCAAGAGGGCGCAAATACAATCCGGATTATAGAACATTCGGATTTTCGCGGGTTCGGATTATCGCGGGTTCGGATTATAGCGACACCACCATAACATAGAGGCGAAAAAACTTGATTCTCAATTGCACCAAAACAATTTTCAAACATTTAAAAATGAATTTTTGTAAAAGCTCAATCATGTTACCCAAAATATCTATCTCTTTTCTTGGGGACATTTTTTTTCTGGTTTGCAACCAACTCCATCACATGGGAAGATTTTTCGGATAGAACAGGTACTACCTCTGCAAATTGACCAGTGCCGCGAACCTATAAAATAAAATTGGTAAATGTTAATGAGTTTCATATAATCATATCACAATTTGTGGTTTAGAGGCATAATATGAATCAAATTTAAAAAAAAAGAATGTGTTCTCAACCCTATTTCAATCGTTCAGGCATACAGGGTCAATTTACTGTATTAGCAGATGAAAACAAAATTATCTGGTATTATCTGGAATGAAGGGAAAATTATTGATCTGTGTAGTGATGTGAGTGTGGATGTAATAAGAATGAAAGAGTGTTTAAATGATATTGTTTCGAAACACTATACGCCACTGCAATATTATAACGGCCTCGTGAAGAGACATAATTCCAACAAGTTATTTGACCTTGTTGGAGATTCAGTAAATCGTATTGATCAGAATAAATGGAAGGTGAAACTATTCTTTATTTCATATAATATTCCACAACAATCTGTAATCTGTAAATGCCGGGTGAGTCTGACAGATGGCGCACCACTATTTTATAGAGAAACTATCCGATTCAAATTACGAAAATTTAAAGTGCTATTGAAGAACTGAAATATAATTTTTTGAGATGAAAACGAATTCTGTATCGCTTCGGGTTTAGCTGGAAATGGTCTTTTTATAGATTTTATTCTTTTTGGTCGCAAAAAGAAAACTCAGAACAGTTTATAACAACTTTATAATGTACAACGGCATAACAAAGCAATTACTTCATGCGGCATACATAATACCTAACCCAACTACAATCCTTCTAGAACATTCCAGAATAAAATGATGATGACAGAGACCAACATATAATATAACTGAGAAATATTAGATGACAGATAACTATACTTTAGGTGACAAAGAAAAACATGTGATTCATTAACCTAACTGGTATAATTATTCAATACTCCCTATCAATTTAAATGTAATTTTTGAACAAATAATCTGAAATTTAAATTGCAAATACATGAACAAAAACAAATATCAAAGAATTCTAATTTACCAAATTGGAAATTACATTTAAAATAGAGAAATATTATTATCTTTTGCAAGCCTAACAAACTTTTTCTCAAATTTTGAAATTTTGCGTTATCCAATGCTTTGGTTAAAATATCAGCACAATTTTCTGATGAACTAACATAGGTAATATCAATGTCTCTGTTTAAATAGAGTTCTTTAATGAAATGATATTTTATATCTATATGTTTGCTGCGTTTTGAATTTTCAAGTCTTGATGGAAGAAATAGCACCTAGATTGTCAATATTTAAAGTGGCTGCAGATGACTCACCAAACACAGAATTCAGATTGACTAACCCCTGAGCTGTAGCCCCAGCAGCAACATATTCAGCCTCCATCGATGACAAGGCTACACAATTTGGAAACACACAAAACCATTGACACTTTTTCTGGTCAGCTTATCACCGCCCCAATCTGCATCACTCATTGCTTCAAGACCGGAGTCGCACTTAAAAATTAATCCGTAGTTTTTGGTAGCACCCAAATAAATATAAGCATTTGTTTGCTTGCTGTCCAAGCACTTACTGTAGGTTTGTCCAAAAATCGTTTAGATATTTAGGTCTTTTCACAATTCCTCCTGATCTGGTTTGTATTTCTCGTGGATCAATGTGTCTTTTCACCAACATTTTGGAGTATTTCGGCTGGTACTTCATATTCCAATTCATTTTCTTCAACTTCAACTTGTTTCTCTCCATTACAGTTTGTACTATCATCATTTTGTATTAAATATTTTTGTTCAGATTCTTTCTCCATTATCAAGTTATCTTTGTATTACATAGTTGATTCATCAAATTCAACATCTCTACTTTTAATTATTTTGTTTTCTCCAGGTACAAATAATCTGTAACCTCCTCCACAATAACCTACAAATACTGCCTTCTTTGTTTTCGGTTCAAGTTTATTCAGTTTTGGAAACACAGTATACCATGTGCACCAACCAAAATTTTTTAATTTATTTAAATCGGTTCTACCATGCCACAAATCAGAAAGAGTGTTTCCTCTTGGAAGTGCAGTAGTTGAGGTTCTATTGAGTTCATAGGCTGAGTACTTCAGAGCCTCTCCCCACAAAGTTTTTGGGATGCTCGAGTCAACTATTTTCGTTCTGATCATATGCAATAGAGTTCGGTTCATCCGTTCCGATTTTCGATTCATTTGAGGACTGTATGGCATTGTGTACTCAATACGAATTCTCTTTTGTTTACATAATTGCTGAAAGGTTTTTGAAGAAAATTCTCCACAGTTGTCGAGACTAAAACGTTTGACTTTGACATTATGTTGTGTCTCCATCTGTACAAAATATTCTTTTAAATTGTTTTCTGCTTAATTTTTATGTTTTAGGACTTTAACTATAACAAAATCCATAGTACTTCAACTTATTGGTCCACAAATGTGACTGTGTATATTTATTTATTTATTTTATTTTATTTTATTTTATTTATTTATTTATTTATTTATTTATTTATTTATACTGAGTACAAACAGGCTATGTTTAATAATATGTATCAGTTAGAAATAGTGTATAGTATAAGTTCTTCAAGTTTATTTGTTAATCTTTCATTTGCTTGAAAAGTATTTCTACTAGATTTAGCTTCTGCGCAAGCTGTGCATATATTATGTGACATACTAAAGCCTAACTGTACTAATGCATATTTTCTAGCATGTCCCAATCTTCTGTGCCAGAAATTTTCATCAACTGTAACAAGGCACTCTTCATTTTTATCAAAAAGGCTATCTAATTTCAGTGAGTACCTACAAACTATTTTTATTCTCACATTTTAGGGAAAAATTATTCCTACTAATTGTAGTAGACTCCTTCCCAATAATTATTTTATTTTCATAAACATTAGTTTAGCGATTTGGTTATGCCAGCTTAACTTTAAGCTAGCAGAACCCGCGATATTACAGAAAAAAATCGGGAATAGGGTAATAAAGTAGCCTAAAATTAACCTAAAATTATGGCCTAAAAAGAAATTGAAAATTCCAAAGTGGTTCTGCTAGCTTTACAGGGGTTGCTATAGAAGCACCAAAAATTGAACATAATTTGATTTCTGCCTCCAAAATAACTTCAAAAGGAAATAAAATAATTATTGGGAAGGAGTCTACTACAATTAGTAGGAATAATTTTTCCCTAAAATGTGAGAATAAAAATAGTTTGTAGGTACTTACTAAAATTAGATAGCCTTTTTGATAAAAATGAAGAGTGCCTTGTTACAGTTGATGAAAATTACTGGCACAGAAGATTGGGACATGCTAGAAAATATGCATTAGTACAGTTAGGCTTTAGTATGTCACATAATATATGCTCAGCTTGCGCAGAAGCTAAATCTAGTAGAAATACTTTTCAAGCAAATGAAGCAGCATTGAAGTATTTCATGAAACAAAAGAATGGTTCACAAGAAATAGGTTAATATTAAATGAAAACAAAGCTAATTCAATGCGAACCAAGACAAAATTTAAATTTAGGAAGCACATACCAAACCCGCAGAAATGAACTCACATATCCTGTCCATAGGTTAACCCGATCAGAGAAAACGCCTTACTACATGGCAATAAAATGTTACAACCATTTACCCAACAATGTCACAAATATTAACATACTGAGTAAATTCAAAAAAGGAATAAAAAAAATGCTGATTGACTTAGAACCTTACAATATGAATGATTATCTAAATAACCAAACATAAAATGTATAGTTTTCTCCTGTGACGCCATTTCGTTCTGTGCAGCCTGTTACAAAAATTGTAATCGTCAGCTCAATTTTGAAATAAAGATATTTATTATTATTATTATTATATTTTACATTTTTAGATAATAAAGAGTTGGTAACGACACTTAACACTACATTGGAAAATATCAACAAGTGGTGTTACTCTAACCAATTGAAGATAAACCCACAAATTTATGACAATCAGCAACGAAAATAATTACAGATTGTTTTGCGAGTCAGCTAAATATTTGAATATTTAGAGTAATTATAGATAGACAGCTCAAATTTAAAGAACATGCAAACAATTTAATCAAAATCATTTCATATAAAATCAACTACTTATATAGATGTTCTACTTTTCTGACAAGATGAGCCAAAAATATTTTGTTCAACACTCTAATATTACCTCATTTTACCTACTGAAAAGCCAGTAAACATAGGTGTACCCCAGGGTAGTATTCTAGGCCCACTTCTATTTATTCTATATCTGAATGATTTATGTTGCCAAATTAACTGTGATTTCGCAAATTTGTATGCAGATGATACATTATTAGCTATCAGTGGTGATTCACTAGATTACATAGTAAACAAAATTAATATAGAGCTGTCAAAAGTAGACCAAATATTTCAAAGTAAATAAGTTAAAACTTAACGTTCAAAAAACAAAAGCTATGAACATAACGAGTCAATATAAACACAAAAACATCAATGTAGATGATATTAGTTTAATTATTGAAGGCAAAGAAATTAAAATTGTACATAACTTTAAATATTTGGGTGTTATGCTGGACGAAACTTTATCATTTAAGGATCATTTCAAAATGATTAAAAATAAAATATCAAAAAAACTATTTTTCTTTTCGAGAATAGCATCAGTGTTGTCCATCCAAACTAAAATAACAGTGTACAATACTATTGTGCGACCACATTTCGATTATTGTGCTACAGTTTTTTATTTATTAGATAAAAATGCTCGATCAGCACTTCAGAAACTACAAAATAGAGGAATGAGGATAATTTTGAAATGTAACAGACACACACCCATTCGTGACATGTTAGAAACATTACAATGGCAATCAGTAAATGAAAGACTTATATCTTTTGCATTGATTTTTATTTTTAAATTATTGAAGGGTTTGCTACCAGAGTATCTAAACCAGTTTGTTGTTTTCAGTAGAGAAATACATGGTTATCTAACAAGATCTCACAACAATTTTTTTCTCAACAGAATGCATACAAATAGGGGTATGAACTCAATGTTCTATAAAGGCTTGAATGAATATAATTCGCTTCCCCAAAATATAAAAGACTGTGATACTATTAGAAAATTTAAAATATTGATTAAGGAGTACCTGAAACAAAAAAACTTGCCTGTGATAATGTAAAATAGTTGGTAATATAAGCTTGCTGTGTATTGGATTGTTTTTAAATTTTAATCGATGTACTTGTTATATTTATTATATTTTTTAATGGATATGTGAATATTAGGATGTACCTATTTGAAAATAAATAGATTACTACTACTGTTCCACATTACTTCACCTACTCAATCAAAATGAAATGTCCAGACTTGGAAAACTTCAAAATCGAGCTGAATCATACTCACATGCTCAAAGAGAACATCCATTGGGCATATGTTGGAGGAAATGGAGTGGTTGTCAATAGATGACTTCTTTGAGTATAATACACTAATATTCATATTCAAGATCAAATCAGGTATTGCTCCAAGTTGTTTAAGAAATATCATTTAACACTTCTGATGTGCATACCCACAATACAAGATCAGAAAATGCTTTCCACACAAACATCGATATTTGTCAAAGGCCTGAAGAGATTCAATCAGGTGCCCCTAGAAATCAAATTCTCAGATTCCTTCAAAAAGTTCAAACAGAATTTTTAAAAAATTCTTTGCTCTCCTAGTGCTGGAGGTTGAAAAGGAATTTTTCGTCATAATTTTATTTCAATATTTTCCACAGGTATAATTATGTTTCTCCCTTCTGTTCACCAGATTTTAATGTGTGGGTTTTATGAGTTGTCTGTATTAGTTTTATTTTATATGACAAAATTTTAATGTGTAGTTTTTATGAGTGACATGTCTATTATTAGTTTTATTTATTTGACCAAATTTTAATGTGAATTTTTTTAATGATCATTTGTATTAGTTTATATAACTGAATAAAAGAATTATATACCTATGGTGTAATAGCTCAGAGTCTATTTAAACTACAAAAAAAAAGCCATCCCTATCATACAAAAAAAAGCCATCTGTATCATAAGTATTACAGGTTTCCATAGCAAAACGCTATTCATTCTTTGAAGAATAATGCCCCTACGGACAATTTTTATATATGAGGCAGTTCTTGAGATTTACAAGAGACTAGCCCCGTTAATAAAACAGAGTGACACATTCATCCAAATTGATACAGACTGAACAAATAAAAAATCAGTTCGTTAAACATCCTCCTTTACAACATATTTCATATTAAAAACTGCGTTTTTTGTTTGAACTTACCCGGACAGTCTCGGGAATCGATCGTAAAAAATGCTCAACGGAGTTGAAGCCCAGCTTCTGATAAGGAATAGGTTCGCCAATAGTGTTCCTATAGTCCTTGCTTAGCTGCTGCACTGTCACTGCTAATGGTGTGGAAGTCAAAAGACTTGTTATATACTTCTTGGCGTTATCCATAACTTACGAAATACTCAACTGAATGTTATGATTTGTTTATATACAATAAAAGTTGTATTTCAATCAGTGCATATGAATATCTTCAATATGTAAACAAAACGGTTGAAAATATAGTGAAATATTAAAGCAACTATTCACTCTTTTTCTGGGTACTGCAAAAGTAATTAAATTCTAATTCATTTAAATCGCAAGACATGATACCTGCTAAACTTATAACTTATAACCGTTAAATTCCGTCAACAAAACTACAAAACACAAGAATAGGGTTAAGTCGATTTCTCTCGTTTCTCTCTCTCTCAGTTTTCTTAGCCTTTGCGTCGAAAGTGGCGCATTTGGTCAGCTCTATACGTGGGATTACAGCTGGTCGTAGTGTAGTGTAGGTAACACCACATTTTGAATCGAGTCTAGCTGAGTGCAGTCCAAACAAAGGAATGTGTCGAATTAATTTGCAAACGAATACGAAAATCGAGTGTAAATTACACAGGTGTAGAAAAGTGCTGCACCTCGATGCAAATGAATAAACCTCATATTATAAAAAATAGTAAAGTAAAATTTCGAACAAGATCCTAGGTTCATTCGTATATTGCATCAAAGTGTAGTGTAGTTTACTGTAATTTTTACACCGCATTTTGAATCGAGTATTGCTGAGTGGAGGGGTGGGATTATAAACACTCGATACGAAAGCTCTGTCACGATCCGTAAGCTAGAACGAGGTATGTTCTCGATTCGAAACGAAATCGGAATTATGAAATTTCTTTGAACAGAGATAGAATGCAATTATATCTACCATACAGACCATTGATATCGACTCAAGTTGCAATATATTTTGAATTGTATGTCAAACTCGATCGGATTGAGTGTTCATAATTCCACAGCAGTTCAAACAAAGGAATCTGTCAAATCAATCTGCAAACAAATATTAAAATCGAGTGTAAAAATTACAACAGATGTAGGAAAAAGTGCTACACCGCGATGCAAACGAATAAGCCTGCCTCCATCCTCCGGGAGATGTACCCGGTAATCAGGCAGGGACCGTATTCACGTTCACCTATAGACTGAGATATAGCGATTCTTGAGAGAGAGAGAGAAAGAGAAAAATAGTGGTAATGCTGAGTACAAAGAGTAGGGGCCTATAACCTCAGAGCAAATATAAACATAGAGATGCCTTTCTATCCTTGTTTTTTAAGCCAACATCACCTTGTTTATATTTACATCTGTCCTCCAACAAACGCATCTAGTTCCATTGTCCTCTGAACTGAATGTTTACATCCCCTCAGTTCTCTTGACCATATTTCATTGTTGAGAGACATGGACACCGTGGTTATCTACGAATCTGTTATGTTTGAGTAGAGAGGGTATCTCTGTATGTTTACTATTGCTCTGAGCCTATAACAGACTGTTATAGGCCCCTATACCCTTTGGTACATATGACAGCTTAGGCTGGTTTCAGACTAGGCAGAACGCGGAGCGCGGAAATGTCAAATTCTAATTTTACGTCAATCGAAATGTTAATCTCAGGCTGAATTTGCCTTAATTTAAAATTCGACATTTCCGCGCACCGCGTTCCGCCTAGTCTGAAACCAGCCGTATAGCCCACAGCAAAAATCGACGGAAACTGTTAACATTTCAGAGTAATAAAATATATAGAGATGCCCTGCATATACCAACACAAATAACTGTTTTGAAGTGAATATAAACTATCCTTTTCTATACAATTTGCGGGCGAGAGGGGTGACAGGTGGTGAGAAATGTTATGGACAGTTTGTTTACATTCAGGGTAAGAAGGACCATATATAATACAAACGAAGAATGACATTGAACCGAATGAAATGGGCGGGCATATACGAAACTACCCGATTGAATACATGGACTTAGTATAAAGCAGGGTTCTTATGATAGGAAGGGTTATGAAATAAGTGAGCTTTTAGACAAGGGGGTACCTGAAGAAAGGGAGAGATTACGTCATTGGAGGGAAATTAAGTTGGCTATCCTGAAAGTGGTAACTTTGGTTATATTTTCCACAAAATATATATCCCTAATATTTACGAATAAATAAATAAAGCCCGTTGCTCATATCATATTCGTAAATTGTTGTATTTTTGCATTCCTAGTTGTTTATTACTTGTTTTTTCGTAGCTTTTATTTCTGAAGTTTAAAAAATGCCGGGACACTTCAAGTGCTCTGTTAAATATTGTGGCAATACATCTATATGTGCCCTAATACATTGACTTTTCATAGATTCCCCAAGAATAATACAGTAAAGCATGCATGGATTAATTACTGTAGTAATAAAGAGTGGGTACCTAATGATAGTGCTAGGATTTGTTCCGAACATTTTAATGAAAGTGATTTTGAAACATCTACAAGAATCTCTGCTACATGTGAAGCCAAGAAGAAGGCTGAGGAAAAACAGTGAGTTCATAGTGTTCATACAGTTCTAATTCAGAAACAGAACTCAATTCGGTTTTGGACAGAAACTGTTGAAAACCAATATTTTTGCCATGACATTATGAAATAATGTTGGTGTTCCTTTCTAGTTATTCCTACAAAGACTGCAGGTCTGTCTACTAGGATATGGAATGAATCTATTAACAATGATTCAACAATAACGTTACAAGAAGTAGCTGGAGTTCGATTGGAGACAGAGACGTATGGGCAAGAATCTGTAATGAAAGTCGATCATTTACCAACAAATAATGGTTAGTACATTATATTCTATTCATGATGTTATGAAATTATTGATATTGATAGGTGTTTTTATGCCATTTTAGATGGGGATCCACAGTCTTCTTCCACCACTTGTACGCAACAACATTGCAAAGAACAAGCAAAAATCATTGACCAGTTGAAACTGTGCAATATCACTATAGTGCAACAATTATCAGGGAAAGAAAAAAATATATATTTGGAGAATATAATTGAAAAACAAAACCAACAACTTTCCGAGAGTTGCACACCGACTTGGAATCATAAAATTAAACAAGTATTGCCTGGAATTTTATCACCTGCTCAGCTTGACTTGGTTTTGAAACTTAAAAAAAAGTGCAATGGTCGAAAGATGATTTATATAAAGCTATTACTTTGAGGTATTTGAGCAAGCTTACTGATTCCTACGGAAAGAAAAGTTCCCATTACCCAGTATAAGACCTCTCCAAATGTATTGCGGCAAGATAAATTTGTACTCAGGAATTTTGAAAGATGTACTTAAATTCATGAGTTTGTTACTGCATTGTCTGTGAAATGTTGAATAAGTTTTGTGAACTGACTAGTCTGATAAGATTTTAGATTTATGAACTTTAAGAGCAAATAAATATGTATCTATCTGTCATTTGAATCATTTACCTCATTTCACATTCACACATTTTAGAAGTTGTCAGATTATGAATCACACTTTCTTCTGGCACCTGAGATTTTGGAATGGTGGAGATTTAGATTGCAGGAATGAGAAAAATAAAATTTGGACCACTTTTTATTCTTCATTCCCGCAAACCAAATCTCTATTTTCAACTTGAAGGACGCAAACTCTACATAATTATTCTGGAATAGTGTCAACATAAAAAAGTAGTTATGATTTCTTTCATTTCTCTTAAAGGGTACAATTTAATCAGTGATATTACAGAAACATTGAAGAATTAATATTTGAAATATATTTCCACACGAACATTTCAAATTTCAGGTTATGTGATTCTTCCACCTTTTCCGTTTCTTGAAACTGCTCCCTTTGTATAGAATTCACTTTATTCTTGGTACATCCAAGTTGATAATTGATGCATATATTATATATAAACTACGACCAACATTCAGAATCTATGAAAAATGATCAAAATTTGTTCTTTTCGTCAACCGGCAACCGGCTGCACCCACGAGAAATCCTCGAAAGTCTACGAGAAACTTGTGCGAACTAGGTTAGGTAATGTATAAATAACAAATATGCATTAATCACACGCACATAGTAATATTATTGCAATTCAAATTTGGCGCCTTCCCTCCAATGACGAAACAAGATGCCGGACAAATACGATGACATTTCATAACCCCCCCTATCACAAGAACCCTGGTGTCCACTAGACGAAAAATAAGAACCCTGGTATAAAGCTGTTCATACCTTCACGAATTTCGCAATTTTTCTGCGAATAAAATGGCTGCCAGTGATTCCGGACCAATCATTGATGCAGAACCACGTCGGCAGCCATTTTATTCGCAGAAAAATTGTGAAATATATGTTGCCTTCAAGACAAGGATGGAAAAGGCATCTCTATGGTCTTTTATTACTCTGAGGTTCACATGCGAAAAAGAAATTCAGAGCAGAGTTCAGTCCCTATTGTGAGCTGCACTTATAAATTCTGAAACTGAATGAAAATAATTTCTAATATATATGTGTTCCTGGAAAATGTTATTCTTTCTTTCACCAAAGAAAATAGTGTTTATTCATTAGTGAATAAAGAAAGAAAAGTTTGATTATTTTGGATTTCAAGCTAATTTTGCATATACATTAAACATAAAGATAACTAAAATGGATAATAATTATTTCAAAAAATGAAATTCACTTCCCCTAGTTGAAATATATCTACGGCCAACTCCAAATAAAGTAAGCATGGTTTGATTATTGAATCGTATTTGAATTGATTATTCTCGCGGTTCATAATATGACGTCACATAGAAATCCTATTCCAGTACAGGTTTGAATCCATTTTGAATCTCAGTTATAAAAGATCATAGAGATCTGTATTCATTCGGGTAGTTTGAGATCAGATGAAGTTTGTCATTCTGCGTTTGTATTATGGTCCTTCCTACTATAAATGTAAATGAACTGTCCATAACATAACATTTCACCACCCACACACCCCCCCGCCACCCCCCCGCCAACAAATTGTATAGAAGACATTCGATTCGGTCTTGCCGATCCCTTCCGAAGCTCACAGCTGAGTACCAGAAAGGTGGCCTTCCATACCAGCTTTCAGCTTCAACTTCTTTAGGAAGATGTGTTGCTATTTTTATATGACCATTTCCATAAGGGCAGAAAAACGCTACGCTTTACGGCGTCAACTGTCAAATAATTTTTCTCCATTGTTAATTAATTTAATTAAAACACCGAAGAATAGTTTGATAACACTTCCTAATTTATTTGGTAATTTATTTGGTTTGGGTTTTATGACTGATATCATTTTATTCGTTTCATTTATATGACTTATATGTCTATAAAAAGAGATGGCAACATATTAATAAACAAAGATAGTCAATGGCATGACGCTAAAACTAAAACTTGAACCAACAAACAGCGGCATAACCTTGAAGAAGCGGTGGCTACTTTTGAAGTACTCTGGCTAGAGACAAGAAGCCAGCGGCAAAAAGCTGGTGTGGAACAAGGATTATTTGTTGGGTGTGGAAGGCCGGCTGAATAGAGAGAAAAAGAACGCCGTTGCTTTCGCTTCATAGTTTCAGAAAGCTATTTGTAAATACCAAACAGTGATAGCGTCTATTTAGTTTCGCTTCTCTTTCGTTATTGCTATCGCTATGTGAAAAAGTTACAGAGTCCCACCAAAGATCTTCGGTCCCACTGCAGCTTTTTTTTTCCTAAAATTTTCCAAGTCTGAACTTTTCGCTTATTGACCTTGAAACGAACTTTCTGTTACTGCAACCAATCAGAACGCAGGCAACATAAAAATAAAAATATCAGCTGTTTCTGACGTTTCTGTTTACTGATTTGAAAGACTTGGTGATTTTTTCTATTGTGTTGCTATTCGCTATTGTGCTTAAGTGTTTTCGATTTCGATTTTGAGCACATAACTTAGTGTTTGGTATATGGTTACACCAAATTTGTTCCATAGAATGAAATAAAAAGATTACTATTATTGAACGTAAGCAAATAGTTTCCTTATAATTGACATAGGTTGATTTTTGGTAAATATCATACATATATCAAAACTATCCTCCAGATATCCAAACATGAAATCAATTTATCATATATATGTATTTTGGATATATATTCAAATTAAAATGAAATTTAGTTCGCCCATATCATATAAACTGTATATTTATTGTTTTCCTTAGGAATCATTTAAAAGAAATATTCACAATTTATTTTATAGGTACAGAAATACGATGTGAACAGTGTGAACCATGGCATTGAGTATAATTATAATAGGGGTTAAAAATATTGTGCCAAGAAATGTGGCTAATTTTGGAATATTCACAAAAAAGTTGGATTATAAGGTAATATTCTATTTTGGTTCCAATATGGAATTCAAATTTGAAAATATTTTTCTTAACTTTCAGATCTGTTTTAAAATTTTAGGAATAGAGGAAACAAGTGATCAAGAACAGATAAGAGCTGCTTATCTCAGACTTGTGAAAAGGTATCATCCAGATAGTGGTACCAATGAAGCTAATGAAAAAAAATTTCAAGAGGTATGAAATACCTATTTGTGCCACTTTTCCTCCCTCAGGATGTAGTTTACTGCCCGACACGAAGGCACTTTAATCCCATAAAATACAAATGATTTTCCCTCTTACCCACTTAATGAACCTTTTTTTGTAAACTTAAAACGCATCTCAACTGCTTTTGTCTAAAACGGACCTATAATTGCATGATGGAAAGTATAGACAATACAGTCATGTCCATCTGAGAATCTGCGGTGGTGCAATGGCTAGCATCTTGGGCTTGTAATCTGAAGGTCCCGGGTTCAGCTCCTGGCAATTGCAACTTTTTTTTTTTTAAACGTTATTTTTTTGAGAACGTTATTTTACTTCTTGTTAGTGATTTGAATTATTGTACATTTAGATAGCTTACACATTTCGAATTGCTATTGAGTGATTTTCTCATAAGTAATGTTATGTGCCTATTTGAATGTAGTATCAATAATTTTTTTTCTAAGAGCTGCGCTTGTAAAAAAAAAATTGTGTATTTCGAGCACAAAGTGTCATTGTCGTTCTCCAAAGATTAATCTTTTTGTCGAGCAACAATCAATCACTTTGCGCTCTAAATACACAAATAGCTATTAAAGAACTAAAGTAGTAGTAACATTCATGTTTGATTTTTACCAGAATACAGGATATATATAAGATGTTCCAGAAATTACGGAAACAATTTGATTATAATTTACGTGAAGTTAGCCACACTTTTCTGGCCACAGTTTTTTGTTTTGAGTATACCTTAGGTGGAATTGAGGAGTTACCGTCTGCGGTGTTGCCACATCAATTGTTTTTACAGATATGTTCATTACCAGTTTTTTAGATTATTTGCAGCTAGGTAGCATTATTATTCAACAAACTATTGAAATGTGGTAGGTAAGAAACATGGAACTGTCCGAAAAATCCTGAATTGAATATGAAATAGAAATACTGTGCGATAGACGCCTTCCAGAAATGTTTGTATTTATATGTATGTGGCGTATGTGACGTAGAAGACATAGAAATGAAGTACGGTGACATTTTCAACAATTAAAATCTCTTTGCATGGCAGTAGGAGAGTTGAAATAGCTATTTAACGAACAAGTGTATTAATAAGGGCGATTAACAATCGAGATATTTTAACGCGTGAGCAGAGCGAGCGCGTTAATGTTTGAGATTGTTAATCGCCATTTTAATTCACGAGTTTGTTACAAAACTTTTCCGTCGACAGAAGTTTTCAAAAATAGAGATATCTTATTTTCAATGTTTATTTATTTAACGTTACGATAAAAAACAATCACTATTTCCTATTTATATTAACTCTACTCAAAGATAGTTTAATTTTTCTCAGTGGTAGTTTTATTTTATTTTTTATTATTTATTTTCAAATTGAAATAAAAAAAAAATTTACCCTCGGTGGGTTTTGAACTCTAGACCTCAGTGTTGCAAGCCAGGTGCACTTTACCATTACGCCACGGGACCATATAAGGTTTTGAGTGACAACTGGTGTAATAAACATTTTCTAAAATTTTATTGAAAATTGACAAATAAATAATGACAGGTAGTACTAACCAATATAAAATGTATAAGAGCAATGTATGTTGGGTTGCATATAATCAAATCGTTGATTAATAGAAAATCATTCATTAACAGGGGTCATTAATCAACGATTTTGAGTGCGTTAAAATACATCGTAAATGAACGGTCGACGGAAAAAAAAATTAAAATATTTTCTTGGGCTAAAAAATATAAAACTATGTCAAGCAGGTACGGTGCACAAAAAACAAAAATAACATCGGAAAGAGCATGAAAATCTTGACATTTTCAAAACTTCAAATCTCTTTGGATGGCCGTAGGAGAGTAGCAAAAAAATTAAAATGTTTTCTCGGGCTATAAAATATAAAACTATGTCAAGCAGGTACGGTGCACAAAAAACAAAAATACCATCGGAAAGAGCATGAAAATCTTGACATTTTCAAAACTTCAAATCTCTTTGGATGGCCGTAGGAGAGTAGCAAAAAAATTAAAATGTTTTCTCGGGCTATAAAATATAAAACTATGTCAAGCAGGTACGGTGCACAAAAAACAAAAATACCATCGGAAAGAGCATGAAAATCTTGACATTTTCAATACTTCAAATCTCTTTGGATGGCCGTAGGAGAGTAGCAAAAAAATTAAAATGTTTTCTCGGGCTATAAAATATAAAACTATGTCAAGCAGGTACGGTGCACAAAAAACAAAAATACCATCGGAAAGAGCATGAAAATCTTGACATTTCCAATACTTCGAATCTCTTTGGATGGCCGTAGGAGAGTTGCAAAAAAATTAAATGTTTTCTCGGGCTAAAAAAAACTATGTCAAGCAGGTACGGTGCACAAAAAACAAAAATACCATCGGAAAGAGCATGAAAATCTTGACATTTTCAAAACTTCCAATCTCTTTGGATGGCCCTAGGAGAGTAGCAAAAAAATTAAAATGTTTTCTCGGGCTATAAAATATAAAACTATGTCAAGCAGGTACGGTGCACAAAAAACAAAAATACCATCGGAAAGAGCATGAAAACCTTGACATTTTCAAAACTTCAAATCTCTTTGGATGGCCGTAGGAGAGTAGCAAAAAAATTAAAATGTTTTCTCGGGTTATAAAATATAAAACTATGTCAAGCAGGTACGGTGCACAAAAAACAAAAATACCATCGGAAAGAGCATGAAAACCTTGACATTTTCAAAACTTCAAATCTCTTTGGATGGCCGTAGGAGAGTAGCAAAAAAATTAAAATGTTTTCTCGGGTTATAAAATATAAAACTATGTCAAGCAGGTACGGTGCACAAAAAACAAAAATACCATCGGAAAGAGCATGAAAACCTTGACATTTTCAAAACTTCAAATCTCTTTGGATGGCCGTAGGAGAGTAGCAAAAAAATTAAAATGTTTTCTCGGGCTATAAAATATAAAACTATGTCAAGCAGGTACGGTGCACAAAAAAAACAAAATACCATGGGAAAGAGCATGACAATCTTGACATTTTTTTATGCACTTATGCATGATCTATTGAAAATGTTTCTTAGACTAAATTTATATTCAAAGTGGTAAATTTGTTTTAAAGTATACAAAAATTTTAGCAGCAAGATATACTTCCCTCATATAATCGTATGGTGCGATGATTTTTTTTCTCTAATCTTTCTCCTGTTATTTTGTTTTGCAAGTGTTACCTCCTTAATAATGCTTTGAAGCCCGAGAAAATATTTTAATTTTTTTGCAACTCTTCTACGGCCATCCAAAGAGATTCGACCTATTGCCGCAGATTGGATATAAATAATAATAATAATAATAATGGGTCTTTATTTTTTTCTTTACAAATACAATAATTAACAAAAGACAATTACTCTTGGGAGGCGATGTTCAACATAGTTGTTCTTCCACAACTAATAGTGTTGTATTGCTTTTCATGCTGTTTCCACTGGTATTTTTTTTTGTGCACCGTACCTGCTTGACATAGTTTTATATTTTATAGCCCGAGAAAATATTTATATTTTTTTGCTACTCTCCTACGGCCATCCAAAGAGATTTGAAGTTTTGAAAATGTCAAGATTTTCATGCTCTTTCTGGTGGTATTTTTGTTTTTTGTGCACCGTACCTGCTTGACATAGTTTTATATTTTATAGCCCAAGAAAATATTTTAGTTTTTTTGCTACTCTCCTACGGCCATCCAAAGAGATTTGAAGTGTTGAAAATGTCAAGATTTTCACGCTCTTTCCGATGGTATTTTTGTTTTTTGTGCACCGTACCTGCTTGACATAGTTTTATATTTTATAGCCCGAGAAAACATTTTAATTTTTTTGCTACTCTCCTACGGCCATCCAAAGAGATTTGAAGTTTCGAAAATGTTAAGATTTTCATGCTCTTTCCGATGGTATTTTTGTTTTTTGTGCACCGTACCTGCTTGACATATTTTTATATTTTATAGCCCGAGAAAACATTTTAATTTTTTTGCAACTCTCGTACGGCCATCCAAAGAGATTCGAAGTATTGGAAATGTCAAGATTTTCATGCTCTTTCCGATGGTATTTTTGTTTTTTGTGCACCGTACCTGCTTGACATAGTTTTATATTTTATAGCCCGAGAAAACATTTTAATTTTTTTGCTACTCTCCTACGGCCATCCAAAGAGATTTGAAGTTTCGAAAATGTTAAGATTTTCATGCTTTTTCCGATGGTATTTTTGTTTTTTGTGCACCGTACCTGCTTGACATAGTTTTATATTTTATAGCCCGAGAAAACATTTTAATTTTTTTGCTACTCTCCTACGGCCATCCAAAGAGATTTGAAGTTTCGAAAATGTTAAGATTTTCATGCTCTTTCCGATGGTGTTTTTGTTTTTTGTGCACCGTACTTGCTTGACATAGTTTTATATTCTGTAGCCCGAGAAAACATTTTAATTTTTTTGCTACTCTCCTACGGCCATCCAAAGAGATTTGAAGTTTTGAAAATGTCAATATTTTCATGCTCTTTCCGATGGTATTTTTGTTTTTTGTGCACCGTACCTGCTTGACATAGTTTTATATTTTATAGCCCGAGAAAACATTTTAATTTTTTTGCTACTCTCCTACGGCCATCCAAAGAGATTTGAAGTTTCGAAAATGTTAAGATTTTCATGCTCTTTCCGATGGTATTTTTGTTTTTTGTGCACCGTACCTGCTTGACATAGTTTTATATTTTATAGTCCGAGAAAACATTTTAATTTTTTTGCTACTCTCGTACGGCCATCCAAAGAGATTTGAAGTTTCGAAAATGTTAAGATTTTCATGCTTTTTCCGATGGTATTTTTGTTTTTTGTGCACCGTACCTGCTTGACATAGTTTTATATTTTTTAGCCCGAGAAAATATTTTAATTTTTCTTTCAACTCTCCTACGGCCATGCAAAGAGATTTTAATTGTTGAAAATGTCACCGCACTTCATTTCCATGTCTTCTACGTCACATACCCCACATACCAATTTAAAATCGATTCGTACAATAATTACAAATCTCGTCCGTGAAGTTGGAGCCGCTATTTTGTTTTTTTTTCTCTAGAAATAATTCTATAATGCATTTTGTCACTGGAATTATGATAACTTGCCAAATTTCAAGTTAATCGGACAACCAGAAGTGAGTCAAAATTCGCTTTCAAAATTTGACCAAAACGAACGAACGAATAAAGTAAAAAATTAAACTAAATAAAAACTTGTAAATTATGAATATAATAAATCGTTGTTTCTTTCAATTCCCTCTATAAATACTAACATTTCTGGAAGGCGTCTATCGCACAGTATTTCTATTTCATATTCAATTCGGGATTTTTCGGACAGTTCCATGTTTCTTACCTACTACATTTCAATAGTTTGTTGAATAATAATGCTACCTAGCTGCAATGCTGCATACTCTAAAAAACTGGTAATGAACTAAACAATTGATGTGGCAACACCGCAGACGGTAACTCCTCAATTCCACCTAAGGTATACTCAAAACCAAAAACTGTGGCCAGAAAAGTGTGGCTAACTTCACGTAAATTTGATTATAATAGATTCACAAGTTTCATTGTTTACAACTTACTTGAAATGAGGGGGAGAAAAAGTATGAGTTTCCTCCCTGGTTTGAGGGAGGAAAGTGTGTACTTTCTATAGGGGTAGCATGAAAAGAATATAACTTGAGAAGACTTGTGTGAGGTTAGCTTCCAATCTTCCAAGATTTAGAATCACAGCCACCTACGCAAACATTTTTTTTTCCATTTTTGTATGGTTCTAGCCTCCTAAAAAGTACTAGTATCATTAACACTTTAGGCAGCTCCCTTATATTCCTACAGTGAGTTTCAAAAAGTTTGCACCAAATGGAAAACTTATTTATTATCCATTTGTCAGAAAATTTTATTCTTCATAAAAATTGGTGCATTGTAAAAAACTTGCATATAAGTTGTCAGCATTTTAAATTTCCAAATGATATACAGGGGAGAACAAAAAATGGGAAATTTGATCAGGTGTAAACTACGATTATTTGGAAATTATTGAAAAATTTTATTCAGAAAAGTTGTTTTCAATCAAAACCAACATTCAATTTCAAAATCATAGCCACCTATGCGGAAAAAATTAAAAAATCACATTTTTTATGATTGAAGTGATCGGAAAAAGCCTATTCCACTGCTGCAGTAGCAGTGGCGTCACCCCCCTCTACTGTTAAGGTAACCAATGGCAAACATATTTTGACGACGCTGAAAATTCAAGGTCATGCTGCTGAAAGTTTGTTTCATTTAAACTCATTATTCATTCAAATAACGGCGTCAAAAGGGGCGGAGTCACTGCCACTACTACTGCCTTTATGTGGAATAGCCTGAAGGTTACAGATTTGTATTATTTAATTGTTTACCAATAATTAATTGATTTATTCAATAATTTCCTTCCATAGAATTACACTGATAGTTATTATGGACCTACATACATACAAAGTGAAATATCAAATTTGAACCAAAAAACTAGTAAAAATTCAAACAATTTTCAACAAACGTCGATATTCTAGTTGTAGGGATATAAGATTATTTGTGCAACGTTCTTCCAAGAAGACCCAGTTGCAATTGCTTATTGTAATTATACAGCAGATTATGTTTCATTTGGCTGGGGAAGATCACCCTGCAGACGCGTTTCGCGGTTTCTTGTCGCTCGTCAGTGTCAGGGTAAGTCGGACAACATTAGAGGAGTGTGGATAATTTGCTGACCAAAAAATAATTCTGCCTTCCAGAACCTGGGAAATATTTAACGGAACCAAAATCTTAAACTAAGTTGTATATGATGAGTTGTTCGTGCCACCATAGAAAAAATTCAAATCAACCCCCTCATATAATGGTAGTTTACACCTGTGATTTTTCGAAAAACTTTGCAGACCGGGGGTTTCCAGTAGAGATATTTCATTGAAGCACTAGAATATGATTTATCAAAACGTACTTTTCATGCCACCATGAAAAAAAATTGGATCAGACCCCAAATAAGGGTAGTTTGTACTTAAGGTTTTTCGAAAAACTTTGCTCACCAGGTTTCCAGAAGAGATATTTCATTGAAACAGTAGAATGTGATTTCTCAAAACTTGCCTTTTGTGTCACCATAGAAAAAATTTGTATCAACCATCACATAAGGGTTGTGAATACTTATGATTTTTCGTAAAATTTGCTGACCGATGGTTTCCAGTGAGGATATTTCATTAAAAGTGTAAATAATGATTACTCAAAACCTACTTTTCATGCCACCATAAGAAAAACTGGGATCAGCCCCCGCATAAGGGAAATTTATACTGGTGATTTTTCGAAAAACTTTGCTGACCGATGGTTTCCAGTGAAGATATTTCATTGAAACTGTAAATAATGATTACCCAAAACCTACTTTTTATGCCACCATAAGAAAAATTGGGATCAGCACCCGCATAAGGGAAATTTATACCTGTGATTTTTCGAAAAAATTTGCTGACCGGGGGTTTCCAGTAAGTAGAGATATTTCATTGAAACAGTGAAATATGATTTTTCAAAACTTGCTTTTTGTGCCTCCATATAAAAAAATTGGATCAGCCCCTACATAAGGTTAGTTTATACTTGTGATTTTTCGGAAAACTTTGCTGACCGGGGATTTTCTGTGAAGATATTCCGTTGAAACGGTAGAAAATGATTGATTGCACCTATTATGTTATTCTCACTACCATAAAAAAAACATTCACTATAAAAATCCACTCTGGGAAACAAATAATAGAAAATAAATAAAATACAGTCTTATGAATCAATACTTAAGAAATTAAATATACTATTACTCCAAGAAAACATTGTATAAACCACAGGGATTTCTGAAATAAATAAACTACCCTTATGTGGGGGCTGATACAATTTTTTTCTATGGTGGCACAAAAAGCACATTTTGAAAAATCATATTTTGATGTTTCAATGAAATATCTCTACTGGAAACCCCGGTCAGCAAAGTTTTTCCAAAAATCACAGGTATAAACCACCCTTATGTTGGGGCTGGTCCCAATTTTTTGTATGGTGGCATAAAAAGTACGTTTTGAGCAATCATTATCTACAGTTTTAATGAAATATCTTTACTGGAAACCACCGGTCAGCAAAGTTTTCCGAAAAATCACAAGTATAAACTACCCTTATATGGGGGCTGATCAATTTTTTGTATGGTGGCATAAAAAGTACGTCTTGGGTAATCATTATTTACAGTTTCAATGAAATATCTTCACTGGAAACCATTGGTCAGCAAAGTTTTCCGAAAAATCACAAATATAAACTACCCTTATGTGGGAGCTGATCGTAATTTTTTGTATGGTGGCACAAAAAGTACGTTTTGAGTAATAATTATTTACTGTTTCAACGAAATATCTTCACTGGAAACCCCCGGTCAGCAAAGTTCTAAGAAAAATTACAAGAATAAACTACCCCCAAATGGGGGTGGATTTCAAACTTGAATATGGTGGCAGGAAGATATTTCTCAATACATATCTTTTTTGCATTATCATTTTGATATTCGCAGTTCAAGTCTGAAATCAATGAAATATTATATTCCGGTCAGCAAACTATTCTTTCCCACATTAGAGTCGTCCTGCCCCAGCCTAATGAATTATAATCCACTGTATAACCGATATTTCCTCACAAATGAAGCAGCGACTTACAGTAGAAGTCAGTCGCACCGCCACCCGTGGGGAAACCAATAAGCAATCATCGGTAGCAAAGACAGCAGGAAGTGAACAGAGTTCGAGAATTTTTGCCGGAGAGTATCAAATAAATGAAATAGTAAAATCGGCAGGACGACTCTTATGTTGTCCGACCTACTCTCTGTCACTGACGAGCGGCAAAAATCGCGAAACGCGTCTGCAGGTGGTGTTCCCCAGCCAAATGAAGGATAATTTGCTGTATAATTACACTAAGCAATTGCAACTGGGCCTTCTTGAAAGAACGTTGCACAAATAATCTGTCAGATGTTATTCAATGTCCGTCGTGGTATTAGCCAGGGAAATGGTTGTTTTCTGTCAGATGTTTGCCTCATATTTTCCACATGGTCGCAATATTTGGAGAGAAGGGTACTTCGACATTGTCATTTTTACTATTTCATTTATTTCATACTCTCCGGCAAAAATTCTCGAACTCTGTTCACTTCCTGGTGTCTTTGCTACCAAGGATTGCTTATTGGTTTCCCCGCGGGTGGCGCTGTGACTGACTTTTAATGTAGATCACTGCTTCATTTGTGAAATATTAGTTATACAGTGGATTATAATTCATTGGTCTGGGGCAGAACGACTCTAATGTTGTCCGACCTACCCTGACACTGACGAGCGGCAAGAAACCGCGAAACGCGTCTGCAGAGTGGTCTTCCCCAGCCAAATGAAACATGATCTGCTGTATAATTACAATAAGCAATTGCAACTGGGTCTTCTTGGAAGAACGTTGCACAAATAATCTGTCAGATGTAATTCAGTGTCCGTCGTGTTATTAGCCAGGGTAGTAGTTGTTTCTGTCAGATGTTTGCTTCATATTTTCCACATGGTGGAAATATTTGGAGAGAAGGGTACTTTGACATTGTCGTTTTATTATTTTATTCATTTTTATTTCGTATATTTGAGACATGTGTCGAGTTTGTATTACCCCCAGCCGTCTGCATCAAACATGGTCACTGACTACTTTAACGTTTCAGGTAGATAGAGCTTTCCGAAGTCTGATGAACAAAAAATCAAAAGAACGATGGGATGTTGAAGAAGGAGTTATTGTTGATCACCCCGATATTAAGGTTAGTGAAAACTGGTCTCTATCTGAGCAAAACTTTCAAACCAACATATAAACAATTGCAAATGTTATAAACAATTGAACGAAAAAAAAATGGTCTAGTTTTTTGCAAGCAACTCGAAAACTATTAACAAAAAAAAATAATAATTTCGAAGGACTGAAAATTTTCAAAAAATAATGTCTTCCGGAACTTCATCTATATATTATCATTACTTACTCACTGTTGAAGGTGAAGTGTGAAGGTCCATTCAATTTAACTGTCAAAATTGATTTGTTAAACCAAGATTGTTGGCGTTCTTTTCAAAGCACCATTTGCAAAAACGATTTTCACCAATTTTGATCATTATGTAAGATTCGATGTTATCGTGTGATGAATCATTGTAATTAGAAAAAAAAAACGAGTTTCCCAAAACGATTCTTATTTTGTCATACAAATATGGCATATTATTATATTATTTCATCTTGATGATTATACTAATAAATAATGATAATACTAATAAATAATGATAATAATAATAATAATGAAGATCTTTATTAATAACGTAACAAATTTCGTAACATATTATAAGATAGTAGGGCGAGGTTCAATTCATTCAGTAGCTAAACTGAATGTCTGTTGAAAAGGGGAACATTCTCTATGAAAATTGAAAAATG
Organism: Chrysolina haemoptera; assembly: GCA_958298965.1. Taxonomy (NCBI): domain Eukaryota; kingdom Metazoa; phylum Arthropoda; class Insecta; order Coleoptera; family Chrysomelidae; genus Chrysolina; species Chrysolina haemoptera. The sequence continues at coordinate 8,002,887 of OY282591.1, forward strand.
TGATTTATTTGTAATATCTAACAGAAAACAACTACTTCCCCGGCACAAGCCACGCTGGACATTGAACTACATCTGATAGATATTGTGAAAAGACTCTTAACTGAAAAGGAAAGAAAAAATCTGAAAGTGAAAATTCGCATTTTCATTCAGATAACTGATTTTTTTTTAATTCTCTCTAGTTTTCATTGAAAAAATCATCAAATGAATTATATAAGGAGAATGTTATTAAAAAAATATCACTCACAGAAATCGTTCATTTCATTGCAGCAAGGTTCGCTTCTCTCGCATTTAATCCCCAATACATTTTGATCGACAAAAATCTATTTCACTTTGCCAAGCTCTTCCTGAGGATTGATATAGGATTGGAATAAAACAGGCTCTTCAGAAGCATACACATCAGGGATGGATATGAGGGAAACATTTCTTCTGCGGTGACACTTAATGATTTTTTCAATGAAAACTAGAGAGAATTTAAAAAAAATCAGTTATCTGAATGAAAATGCGAATTTTCACTTTCAGATTTTTTCTTTCCTTTTCAGTTAGAGTCTTTTCACAATATCTATCAGATGTAGTTCAATGTCCAGCGTGGCTTGTGCCGGGGAAGTAGTTGTTTTCTGTTAGATATTACAAATAAATCACATTTTTCATTTTTCATTTTCATGGAGAATGTTTCCCCTTTTCAACATGAATACCTCCCAAGAGGTTATCTTGAACGATGGAAAATGGCGACTAAAGTTTGTCTTTCAGTCGCAGATGATTCCACAACAGATTTTATGAATGTCCTATTCATATTTTCGAACTAAAATCAAAATGCTCATGACAGCTCTATGTCAAAAAATAATTTTCAAAGTGTCACCGCAGAAGAAGTATTTCCCTCATATCCATCCCTGATGTGTATGCTTCTGAAGAGCCTGTTTTATTCCAATCCTATATCAATCCTCCTGAAGAGCTTGGCAAAGCAAAATAGGTTTTTGTCCACCAAAATGTATTGGGGATTAAATGCGAGAGAAGCGAACCTTGCTTCAATGAAATGAACGATTTCTATGAGTGATATTTTTTTAATAACATTCTCCTTATCTAATTCATCTAATGATTTTTTGAATGAAAACTAGAGAGAATTAAAAAAAATCAGTTATCTGAATGAAAATGCGAATTTTCACTTTCAAATTTTTTCTTTCCTTTTCAGTTAGAGTCTTTTCACAATATCTATCAGATGTAGTTCAATGTCCAGCGTGGCTTGTGCCGGGGAAGTAGTTGTTTTCTGTTAGATATTACAAATAAATCACATTTTTCATTTTTCAATTTTCATGGCGAATGTTTCCCCTTTTCAACATGAATACCTCCCAAGAGGTTATATTGAACGATGGAAAATGGCGACTAAAGTTTGTCTTTCAGTCGCAGATGATTCCACAACAGATTTTATGAATGTCCTATTCATATTTTCGAACTAAAATCTGAATGTCTGTTCTTCCACCTAACCCTGAAGAAGATAGACAAAAAACAGAAAAGTAAACTATACCGAGGAATTCAGTTTTGCAATGAAAAAAAAACAATGCTTGAAAAGCAAGATATACATTACAAATATCTGCCCAAATCCTAATTTATGAACCACAACCAACACACCTAGAATTATTAACCCTTTGCGATCCTTTGTCGGGACAGCCTCGACAGTAAAATCTTAACGTTCTGGTCCGATATCAGGCAATCCCCGACAGTATCACTTTCCGGTCCGATGTCGGGTTAGCCCCGACACTGATGGCTATTTTTGAAGTCGCTACTTGTTTGTTTTAGTTTCGCCCCTGTTTTTTTCCTGTGCATATTTTGAAAAGATTGTTTTTCACTTCCTTGAACATGATAATATAATAGTACCGTAAAGGGTTAAGGTGATCTGACAGAATAAAAGAACGAAAGAGCTCGCATGTAATAATATGAAGTTGTAAAAAATTCAGATCCTTTTTGTAACCCGGTGTGAATATTAAAACATTGAAATAAAGGAAAACCAGTTGCATATTTTAAAAAAAATATATAATGTTAATCAATTATTTTTATATTTTGCCAGTTCTAGTGTTGATAGGTATATGGAATAAATTCAGCAGAAATTAAATTTTTTTGATTACTCTGATACTCGACACTTATTATTTTAGCACACAGCACCACAACATCGACAGTTCTTAAGCTATGATGGAATAGGGTCTGGCAATCCATTTCAAAGACAAAAGCAGTATTCCAAAGTTCGAGCAATGCAAGCTGTTGAAAATGTATATGAGCATCGTGTAGCCAGAGCAACCGCAGATGAAAAATCACTCTTGGATAAGAATAGGATTCATGAAAGTTGGGAGAAAGTTCCATTGAAGCACAAAATCAAAACAAAGTGAGTTAGTCACAGAAATTGCTAAGGCAATGTTGATAACTAAAACTAATAACAAGATAGATCAAGATTATCCGAGAGATTATCTCATGACTCATACAATAATTTTAAGTAATTGTATGCTTGTTTATTAGAATTTAGGAATGCATATCAGTGAGCTTCTTGGTTGGCAACACACTTCATCATAACTCATTGAAAATGTTCTACAGGTAGTAAGAATCATTAACCCAAAAATACGTGTGGAGGTCAGTTGAACACCTTATGCCTACAGAAGACATTTTTAGTTCAACAGTATATGGCTGGCGCTAGTGTTGTTCTCATATTTGTGTGAAATATGACCTCCCTTAAACAGCAGGTTAATTGTGACCTCCAAAAATGGCAACATCTCAATTTAAAACCACATGTTCCAGTTTAATATTCAAGTTTGAACTGGGCATACGTTGTAGCCTCTCTGCTTTGTGAATTAAAAATGAATTCAAGAAGTCGTTTAATTATAGAAATAGCCAGAGCTGAAGTTATAGCTATTGATGTAACGAGATTATTATTCGATTTATAATACTCGATGATGTTGCCTGTGCCATGGCGAAGTATCAACCGAAACTGTAGCTCTCGTTCCTCGCTCGCGTGAAATATTCGCTTGATTTGGTTGGCATGACTTTGTTTTGGCGCCTTTCATTGCAATGTGCCAAAAAACTCTTCTGTTGTATTCAAGTTTATTTGGTATGATGGAGGACAATGCAAATGATGAATCTAAAACTACATATCAAGAAATTGAAAAAGGATTGTATGCTGAGTCTATTACTGCTAATAATCTTTTTTTTAGACTGTGGGATGGTCTGTTGGACAGGCAAGATCTTGATATAATTTGAGGTTTCTAATTATTTTTCTGACAGTAGTTATACCGGCTAAATCTGAGAGATAGCGCACCTCTGTTATGGATGGAAATAATCCGATTCAAACCATGAAAATCCAGGGGGCTCTTGAGAAACTAAAATGTGAATTTTTGAGATGGATATGAATTTAGTACTTCCGGATTGACCGAAATTGATCCTAATTTGATCATAATTTTTGTGTTTTTCAAATGAAATATATATTAAATTACTTTTTCCGTCGACCCTTCATTTATGATGTATTTTAACGTGCTCAAATTCGTTGATTAATGACCCCTGTTAATGAATGATTTTCTATTAATCAACGATTTTATTATATGCAACCCAACATACATTGATCTAATACATTGTATATTGGTTAGTACTATTTGTCATTATTTATGTGTCTATTCTGAAATAAAATTTCAGATAATCTTCAATAGACCAGGTTGTCAGTGGCAATCAAAGGAAGTCACGTGGTGTAATGGTAACGTTGGCCTAACAAAGAGTTGTGACAGTGAGGTCGAAAGTTCAAAACCACATAACAGCAATTTTTTTTGTTTTAAAAAATAATACAAAACTAAAACTAAGGAAAATTAAACTACCTTTGATTAGAGTTAATATAAATAGGAAATAGTGATTGTTGTTTATCGTATCGTTAAATAAATAAACATTGAAAGTAAGATATCTCTATTTCTGAAAAATACGGCCGACGGAAAAGGTTTGTTACAAACTCTTTAATTGAAATGATGATTAACATTATCTCGATTGTCAATCGTCGTTATTAATTAATACACTTGTTCGTTATTCTTTTGCATAAAGATGATGTGTGGGGTCCTTTTGTATCAATAGAGCATGTTTCATGCAAACGCTATTCTCGAGTACTTTTTTGCAGGCTTGGATTTGACCGGCTAGTTGAAGATCTAATACAGGAATCGATGTCTAAGGGCGAATTTAGTAACTTAAAGAATAGTGGTAAACCACTGCCTTCATATCAAAACCGAAATCCCTATGTCGATTTCGTTACACATAAAATAAATGAGGTAAGTTTGTTAAATTTCATCCACTCTAGCAGGCATGCATTAAACTTTCTTTTCCGTCGACTGTTCATTTATGATGTATTTTAACGCACTCAAAATAGTTGATTAATGACCCCTGTTAATGTATGATTTTCTATTAATCAACGATTTGATTATATGCAACCCAACATACATTGCTCTAATACATTTCATATTTGTTAGTACTATCTGTCATTATTTATTTGTCAATTCTGAAATCTAATTTCAGAAACTCTTCAGTACACCAGTTGTCACTTGCAATGATATATAGTCACGTGGCGTAATGGTAACGTTGGCCTGACAGCCGAGTAGACAGTGAGGTGGACAGTTCAAAACCCACATGAAAGCTATTTTTTTAATTTCAATTTGAAAAAAATAAAATATAACCACTAAGGAAAATTAAACTATCTTTGATTAAAGTTAATATAAATTGGAAATAGTGGTTGTTGTTTATCGTATCATACATAAACAAACATTGAAATGGCGATTAACAATCTCGAACATTAACGCGTGAGCGGAGCGAGCGCGTTAAATTATCTCAATCTTCCTTATTAATACACTTGTTTGTTAAATAACCATTACACAAACAATATTTGCATATCCTTGATCATGTAGTTGTATTATGCACCATTCACTTTTCCGTTCATTAAGTAGCCCTAGAGAGACAATAATTGAAGGGTCTAAATAATGTTTTCTGAATAATGAGGGTGTAAAGTTGATTGGTTATACAGTGTCACACGTAAAGTTCGCCACATATGCAAATTTTGAAAAATGCTAAATAAAAAAGTTGAGCAGTTTCCAATTTTATACCTTTGCTCCAAATTTGTATTTTCTACTGTCACTTCAGCCTTTTTCCAATTTTTTTTATTTTTCGCTCTATCGAATGATTTTTCTGACTTATAGTTTGAAGACTAATGAAAATAATATTGACGACGATTAAAGTTCGCAAAAAAATACTGCTTGAAACAACTAAACGAAGAAGAGAGAACTCATTGAAAATTTACCTTTACACCTTTTGGATATTTTTATTTATAACGTGATTCTTTCACATTTTCAAGAGGAATCAAACACAATAAAATAAACAAGTTCTAGTAAGATGTCCTCGGACTGCGTTTGAATTATGTGGAGGTGCTAATATGAAATGGAAAGGTTCATTACAAATGTAGGAAGCAAAAATAAGTAGTTCTTTTTATGTTTTTTATTTCAATATAGATAGGAGTTTCTAACATTCTAACCTACACAAAAAGTCCTATGTTAGCATTTAAAAGAAATGAGTTTATTGATGTTGAAAAAAAAATTAAAAATTGGAAAAATGGTTATGTCTTTATACATGCCATAGTGTGAAAACTTCGACATCGAATTATTGTTACTCACATGCTATTGTTTCATCTTCAATCCATAGCACACTTTCATGAAAATGTTCCGTTATGAGAGGAATACAAAAAGTATTTTTTTTTTATTTCTCAAATATATCAGTAGACTGTGAATTGGAAGTATGATTGTGATATATCGTTGGAAAGGTAATTTTGTACCGAATCGTTATTTCAAAAAAAAAAATGTTCAAACCGGAAGTGTCATATTTGGTCTGATACTTGCTAAATTGTACATTCATGATATCAAATAGATGTATATGTGTATGTATGTATATGTGTATTTCAAAATGTGTCCTAGGATTGCTGCTTAGTTTTTCTTTGTCGACTCTTTAAATTTATCGCCGGGGGCTAATAATCCCCCCTTCTAAATGCGACCCCGCGCACCCCAAGGATATGAGCAGTTGAATTTAAAAACTTATAATATTACATTAGAATCACAAAGGAATTCGGTTAGAATTTATATTTACGTCAATAGTAATAATTGTTTATTATATATATATATATATATATATATATATATATAATAATATATATATATATATTGTGTTCGGATAGGTTTCCGCGGTCAGATATTTGAAAACTGGAAGTTCGGGTTGAACCGCGTCTAGAATTTGTAGAAATTCGACGTTTCGGCTCCGATTTTGGAGCCATTTTCAAGAAAAAAGGATGAAATGATTGAAAGTTAGGTCTCAATCTGCCTATTCCTCAGGTATCATCAGGATTTTGTAACTTGACGCCGGGGTCTCAATCTGCCTACTCCCCAGGTCTCGTCACTTGTTCTCTCTAAGGTCTCAATCTGCCTACTCCGTCGAGAGAACTGAACATTTGTCGGTTGTGCAGCTATATTTATACTTGTCATGGCGGCCATATTGGGCGTGCGTGGTGATTCGGTGTCTGGATGTGGTGCGAAGATTGCGCTGTTGCCAGGTGTCGGGAGACGAGAAATGAGTGGTTTCCAAGTAATAGGAAGTCTACGTCCATCATCACGGGTATTAAGGCAGTTGGGGCGCTTTTTTATTTCCAGGGCTTCCCGGATGATCCTAGTTTACAGAGTTTTCTCCATGCCAATTGTTTTAGTGTTTTTAAAGTCTATTTTGTGGCCTGTTTCTTCACGATGTTTGTAAAGTGCGGAGGAAGAAGATGCTTGTCTGACTGCTAGTTCGTGTTCATATATTCTGGAAGTTACTCTTCTGTTAGTTTGGCCAATGTATGTTCTTGGACACTCGGAACACGGAATTTCGTGTATCCCTTGAGACTCATTTGGTATTGTCATCCTTTTTTCTTGAAAATGGCTCCAAAATCGGAGCCGAAACGTCGAATTTCAACAAATTCTAGACGCGGTTCAACCTGAACTTCCAGTTTTCATATATATACACAGTATCGGAAACTTTTCATGTGGGGTGTAGACAGAAATCTACGCGTGCAGCAAGGAACGCAATGATATGATAATACCACATAAATAAGAGAGACGCAATACTGTGCGCCTCTTCTGTTACCCCAACCGACGCATTAACGGACCACGGGCAATGCGACACCCCACACACAGCTCACGTCGATATCCCTTCCTCGAGCTAGTAGAGGAGAAAATGTAATGCTCTCTCAACATATAGCAAGCTATTCTTTACGCTCTCATGAAACCACCATACCCAAGATGAAAAGTTTCCGATAGTGTATATATAAAACAGGTCTGCACCTTTCTAGATTCTCCAGAAATATTATATTTTGTGGGATTGTATTCCCGTATAAAAGTTAGTAAGGTTGAAATGATAGGGATTCCCGGGTATCCCAACGTGTAGGAATAATTTTTTATTATTATTTTTTAGTATTTTATCATAAAAAATTTTAGGTACTCATTGAAAATGGATTCACACCAGAGTGGATATCTCTACAAAAAGAGGTGCGAGAAATGGCGAATCAACTTCGATACGATCTTTTGATGGACCGCAAACATTTCGGACCATATCCACTAAGCATCGAGGATAATATTGTTTGGAGTGAAAAAGTTTACCAATACAAAAATATGACAAAAGAAATAAATAAAAAAATAGCAAAATTTAACCTAGTTGTCCCAGTCATTAACAAACAGATGTTCAATGTTTGTCTTGAAAATGAGGCACAAAAAGCTTTAATCAATGGTAAAAGCTCCAAGGAAATCTTGAATTTCAATTATGAATCTTCAGATGATTCAACAAATAACTCAAACAGTATAGCTATTAATCTATTTGGTATAATAGATTATTTTCTTAAAGGAAAATAAAATGTGATTTAGTGCAATAATATGAATATAATAAAATTATTTATATTCAAATATTTATACCCATAATTGTTCTTATTTATTTGCTTATGTTTTATTTCCTCCTCTATCACTTGAAATAAATCAACAAAAACAGTTTCAAACAAATAATTTTTTGTACAACTGTCGTTAAAAATGACGTTTTTAATTCATTGACATATGAACTTAAAACTAACGTTTTCACAAAATCACTTTGAACACTAGTGTTGAAAGAAAAATGACAGATGAGATGATTGTTACTCACTAATTTATAGACCTCTCTAATAGAAACACTTCAATCAGATATTATAATCAGAACACCTACTCAAGAGGAATCATTTATAATAAGTTCACACATGTATTTGGCCTTTTGTGCAATTGGTAATACTAATTCCTTTTGAAGTTACAAACGAAGTAGTATTCAGTCAATTTGTAGAAGGTCCTTCATCACTGACAAATAATGACATTCATAAATAAAGTGCGTTGGGGTTCATTATATTTTGAGCATGTGCCAGTCAGACTTGTAACCCAAAGATCATGTGTTCGAATCCTTATGGATCTTATATTTTTTTTTGTTTTTTTCTTATTAGCAGTAACTGTTGTACAAAAAAAATTTGTATGATACATTTGTTAAAAGTGATTTTATTTTGCAAGTGTTGAAAGTGGCATTTCAATTTGTGACTGGGGAATATTGCTAATCGAGCACCAGTGAAATCTTCCATTTCAATGCTCACAATCACAATGGCATGAGAAAAAAAAACCAGTTTCAAAATAATTTTTCCAGGCGCCCAGGGCTGGCTTCACTTCAGCAATAAATCACAAATTCCTTCTCTCTCTCTCTTTTTTCTCTCTTTCTTTTTTGATAGTCTTCTTGAGTGAAATCTTGAGCGAATGATATTTTTAGACTTTTTAACACAGATGTAGCATTGCGGGAACTCTCAAGTATAGTTTTTATTATAGTTTATAACTTCCACAACTGGTCCAGCAAACTCTATGAAATTGCACATATTCTAAAAACGTCACAAAAATCGCTATAGTGACATTTGATTTGTAGGGAATTGTTGACGACTTTCAGAAGTTCCATGAAGGTGTTTTTTCTTCGCAATTGAGACCATATATGATGAAGTTGTATTTTTTTGATTTTCTCTCAACGTCTAGAATACGTTGCTTGAGGGACATATTTTCTTTCACAAGTACATCCTTTTGTTCTTTCAAAATTGTTATTTCAGTAACAAGAGATAATTTCGGCTCGGCTATTTCGACTTTAAATTCATCATTACCAGTTCTGCTTGGTGTCACAGGGCAAACTCGCAGTGATCGTTGTCCCCTTTTCGCAAGGTAGTAGGAAATGATAGGAAAACGGTCTCTACATAAAGAAAGTTTGCCACATGTACAAAATCCACGTTGTGATCAGGAAATGGTGAAGATTCGATAAGAGAAGTTGTTAATAATACACATGAACAATTGGCACAACCACTAAATACATAGTTAAACTGGAGAAAAACCGATAATGAAAAACCCAACTTAGGCCACGAAAACTAGGACTGAACTCGATAACTCTGTCTCATTTCGTACAATATTACTAATCATTTGAATTTATTTTTTCCCAGTGTGAGTGAGCAAATGAAGTTTCAAATGAGTTTTCTGAGCAAAACCTTTTTTGCAGCTATCACATTTAAATGGTTTTTCCCCGGTATGAACAAGCAAATGCCGTTTTAAATTCGACTTTAGATTGTAACTTTTTTCGCAGCTATCGCATTTGAATGGTTTTTTTCCTGTATGAATGAGCAAATGCTGTTTTAAATTCTGCTTCACAGTCAAACTTTTTTCGCAGATATCACATCTGAACAGCTCTCTAGTGTGATTGATCAAATGCTGTTGCAATTGAAGTTTCTGAGCGAAACTTTTATCGCAGCTGTCACATTTGAATGGCTTTTCTCTACTATGAATAAGCAAATGGAGATTTAAATACAACTTCCGAATGAAACTTTTTTCACAAATATCACATTTGAAGGGTTTTTCGCCGGTATGAATGAGCGAATGCCTTTGCAAATCATTTTTCCTCGTGAAACTTTTTTCACAGATATCACATTTAAAAGGTTTTTCTTGAAGGTGCGAGAGCATGTGCCGCCTTAACTCCGACTTCCGAATGTAACTTTTTTCGCAGCAATCACATTTGAACAACTTTTCTCCAGTGTGAATAAACGAATGCCTTTGCAAATCAATTTTCCACTTGAAACTTTTTTCGCAAATATCACATCTGAACGGTTTTTCTAGACTGTGAGTGATCGAATGCCGTTTCAAATTATGCTTTAAAGTGAAACTTTTTTCGCATATATCACATTTGTGAGTGATCATATGAGTTTGCAAACTCGACTTCTCCTCAGAGAAATATTGCAGTGATAACTGTGACTCCTCTTCTAAAGTTTCCTCGATTAATAAACTTTCAAATGATGTTTCTCCGGAAATGGTTTGAGAATGGATATTCAATTCGTTTTTGTATTTTTGTTCAGTAGAAATTATAAGTGAGTCATCGATAATTTCTTCCTTGATATCAATGATCTCGGGTTTTTTGTCACTTTTAAATACAAATGTATTTTGTCTAACAGTATCATCAGTCTTCGCTTCATTTCCAAATTTAAATTCTTGGCAAGTTGATGTTTCAAAATCAATTGAACTTGAATGATGTTCAGTTTTCATGGTCTTATTTCTATGAATTGCATTTTCCAGTTTTCGATTGTTATATATTGATGAACTTATGAACGATGATATCCTTTCTAGTTGGTTAATACATTTGTTGCATATCCTGTTCCTTTTTGAGTTTGAATCAATTATCACCTGAAAGTTGGAAGAATCAAATTACCGCGATAATATGACATCAATAACCAAAGCCGTAGCCAGGAGGTGGTCTGAACTCCCTCGAAATTTCCCACATATATATATTCGTCTCAAGTCCATAAAATCATGGAACCATGAAAACCATGATAACAAAAATTTCAAACCAATTTCACATCATATTATGTTATTCAATTCATATGCGATTTCTCTTGATTCGAGCATGGTGCGGTGACCAATACTGCAGTGCTTAAACAAAGGGTCATAACTGACCAAAAATTGGATGTCAATATTTTTGAATATTTCTCTTACAAAACAACCAATCGGATGGACCAAGTTCGAATGTCGCATCTTTACTCTAAATACACTAAAAACATAACTACACTATTTGTCGTGTCTTCGTGCCGAGTCAAATAATCATATCTGACAGTGAAAGGAAGGAAATAGAGTAAACAGCCCAATTTTATAGTTGACAATTTCATATTATACAAGGTGTTTCACAACCTATACGAAATTTTTCAACCACGTATATGCACTTCTCAATAATGAGTCAACTGCTGAAAAATAATTTAATAAAAGTCCAACAGGAAACAAGACAAAAATTATAAATGCTTGTAACAAACCACTCTACAAAAACCTTTTGTAGTTTTCTCTATTGATTTGCAATCAAGCTTGCGAAGACGTAGACATAACAGTTTTTATCTCGTTTTTTGTTCGACTATTATTATATTTTTTTATAGCAATCGACTTATTTTTGAGGAGTGTATATGTGGTTCAAATATTTCGGATAAATTGTGGAACACCCTGTATAAAATGGGACTCATTGAAAGGTGTATTAGACCTTCGGAAAATTAAATGGCTAAAAAAACAACTCAACTAACCTGCACTATCGAAATATTGAAGAATGAAACCAGGAATTGTTTTCGAATATTTATAAACTTTTGAAAGTTTTGGCCACATTACATGTACTCCTGAGAGGTAAACTATTTGAGGAATTCCACAGGTGGGACAGACTGAATGGATTGGTCTTAATGTTAATTCACTGAGAAATAAACATTGACACTGATTTATTTGCAGCAAAAAATCCTAGAGGGATCAATATTATTCTGTGATGTGTATCTGACTCATCTATATATTTTTTAAGAATTTGTTTAATTTTGTTTGTTTTGTTGTTCAAGAAATTATGTTTTTTATTCAATAAATAATACTGCAATCAGTTTCAAAGTTATTCTATGATAATCCAGTACGATTGGGTTTTGATACGAGGATCGATTGTAGCACCACCAAACTTGGTGTGCTAGTGGTTGGAACCATGATAAACACGAAAAAAAAAATGTTTACCGAAATTCCAGGGGTGGAACATATTTTCTATTTTTTTTGCGATTAAAAATAAATAAATAGATTTTTGCTGTAACCTTGGAAAGTATATCATTTATCGGAAAAACAGCTCAACAAGGTGAAAGACAATTCAATTCTCCACAAAAATGATTCCTACTAATTTTTCACGCTTACCGCCGCTGGAAGTTCTGGAGGAGTTTCTGAAGACTCCTACCTTCTCATGCAAATATAATATGCGAGTATTTAAGTACCTAAAATGTGTTTTGTCTCACATCACGGAAATGTTTGCGAATCATCGGAAAATCATGAATAATTTAGTAAATATGGAATTATTATACTAAAGCAGCAACCCATACCCTCTTTGGACGATATGCAACAATTTTAGAGTAGTGTGTCCCACTTATACATGCCAAAAAAAACTTTGTTTTACTCCTGCTTCATTTTCAAATCACCCATAAAACCGGCATTCTCTTCAGTAAATGTTGAAAATAATCGCTTATTCATATCCTGCATATATGTTTAATAACACTATTGTGAAGAGCAAACCTCAATCTTGAAATAACATAATTAATTTTTTATGTAGAATGTGTATAAGTGATTATTTTTAACATTTACTAAAGAAATTACCGGGATTATGGGTAAGTTTAAAACTGAGGCAGGAGTAAAACCCAGTTTTTCCTTTGGCATGTATAAGTGAGACTTGTCTCACTAGTCTAAAATCGTTGAATATGGTCCAAAGATGGTACTGATTCCTGCTTCAATATAATTATTTCATATTAACTAAAATATCCATGACTTTCGGATCCTCCGTAAATATCGTAGAAGGGTTAAGCGAAGTGGGATAAAACACATTTTGGGTACTCAGATACTCACATATTATATTAGCAAAGTCAATCATGTGGTCTTTTCTGGGGAAATATCAAAATTGTATTGAACATCCGAACTATGCTACAATTGATCAAACTTAGACTGCAATATTCTTCTCAAGCTCAAGTCAACAGACCTCCCCGAATTTTTTTTCTGGCTACGGCCTTGTCAATAAGATACTTACATCAATATTTGTGATCTTTTGGAACAGCTGCATCAAATGTGATTTATTTTCAAACGGTGTTAAGCTACTTGAGGGAGACAAACAAATTCGACAAAATGAAGATCTTTGGAGGCACATATCCTTTTCATTCTCATCAGCTGTTCCTACAGATTCTCGCGACTTTTCATTTTCAATAGAATCTGTGTATTCAGTGACTTCTTTTTTCAATTTTATGTTTGTACAGTCACTTATGTCATTACAATTTGAAATATTAATGAAGCACAATATATCTTCCAACTCATTGATGCATCCTTTGCATATAGTTCTCGGATATTCAACTCTTGATTGAACCTTAAAAAAAATCCAGTCAAAATAACATTCAAATAACAAACTCCCAATTGCTTAATATATTGGGAATAGTGGTTATCATTAACAATTTTGTATGGTTATTATGTTCAGGCAAGGTTGGTCAGGTCAGGTTAGATTGGCTAATAATCTACCCCTTCTTCAATGTTGGATGAATAGTGACTATATCATTAACAATTTTGTATGGTTATTCTTTTTAGGCAAGATTAGTCCGGTTAGGTTAGAGAGGTTAATAATCTACGCATTTTCAACTCCTATTCGCTTCATGACATGGATTTAATGTCTCGAATATAATATGGCAGTGGATAATGTGTTGTATAAACGAATATAACACTAGTATGCCAATCATTTCAGAATAACGTGGCACCCCGTCAAAATGACCGACCTCCGAGTTTGCGCAATAGATAGTGTTGTCGCCAGGGACGGTCTTATGATTTTTGACTTATTGTTCGTGAATCTGGTATGAGTTATCGGTAATACCATTTGTAACATGTCGAGCAAATAAATCTGGATTTATAAAAAAATACAGAAATCTTTGCTAAGATAATTGAAATATTAAGAATTTGTTGCACAATCCAAAGTCATTTTTTTTCGAGTTTGCACAGGTGGGGTATCTTTTTATTTATTTATTTATTTATTTATTTATACGGGTAAGCCCAGTTAAAGATATTACAGAGATAGATATACATTATGTGAGTAATACAGCAACAGTCATAACATATATGGTATTGATAATAATGACGACATTAAAAGAAAAAAAAACAAAGATCAATGAAAAGTACAAGTACAGTCAGTGTAAAAGTGGTAAATAAAATGAAAAGATGGTCACTGACACAGTTGATTTTTAAACTTAGGTAGAGGTGTTGAGAAGATGTCAATATCGAGGCAATTTGCCGCTCTAAGGGATCTTGGGATATAGCTGAAATAAGCAATGTTGGTACGATGATAGGGAGTGTGAAAAGTAGCTATCTGTCTAGTAAGGCGAGTGGGGACTACTAAACTAATTTGAGATAGAAGATCAGGACAGTCATATTCACCATTTAATATCTTGTAGAGAGTCAATAGATCTCGCTGACTACGTCTATTCTCCAAAGTCGGAATATTGAGATAGCTCTAAATTGAGGCGTAATCACTAAAGATGTTACACGATCAATCTTGGATATATGGGTTATATAATGTGGTGACCAGACAGAGGAACAATAATCGAGGTGAGTTCTAACAAGTGTGCAGTATAGGATTTTAATGGCACTCAGACTAGTGAAGTCACTCGTTGTTCTCTTTATAAAGCCCAACATTTTGGTAGACCTGTTGACAATGGAGGTTATGTGGTAAGTGAAGGTTAGGGAGTCGTCAAGAATTACTCCAAGGTATTGATTAAAAGTTTGATTTTGTGGAGGAAATCCAGTTCTTGACATAATTTTTTTGGGTTTATCACCTTCCACAATCTGAAAATGAAAAAATTTTTTAATCCAAAGAAATCTGTACAAGGTCTTTGATACGGTCGACAGCATCCAGGGGTTGTCCATTGATGGTATAGTCGAAAATGACAGGTTGATGGGAACGAGTAATATAATATGACGTTTGTTTATGTTTAAGTCCATACCTTTTGTCAAGCACCAAGTAGCAAGTCTGCAGATATCGCTCTGCAACTCAGCGGCGTCATCTATACAATTCACAATACGATAGAGGTCTAGGTCGTCAGCGAATAGTAGAGCATTACTGTTGTGGAAGCATGAAGTGATGTTATTAATGAACATGTTGAAAAGTAAGGGGCCCAAATGTGAGGTTGCAGGAAAGTCAAAGGAGTAATGGTGCTTGAATCTCACTATTTGGTATCTGCCTGTCAGATAATCCGCAATCCACTTCAAAATCGCTCCTCCGAAGCCATACTTACTGAGTTTGTGGGTTAGAAGCTCATGATTAACCCTGTCAAAGGCCTTGGAGAAGTCGGTATAGATGGAATCGACCTGATTACCCCTATCAAGAAAATTGGTATAGGTGATTGAGTTCTGACGACCTTCCGGATGAAAAGCCAAACTGATTTGAGTTCAGCAGCCCTGAGCAGTCGAAAGTCATATAATCTGTAACGATGCTCTTGAACAATTTTGGAATGGTACTAAGAATTGAGATCGGGCGATGGTTACTAATGTCAGATTTATTACCTGATTTATATATGGGTGTTATGTAGGAAAGCTTCCAGTAGTCAGGAAAGATCCCAGTATCCAAGGATTTGTTGAAGATGTGAAATAGTGGTCTAGACAATATATAATTACAATTTTTAAGAAGAATGGGGGGAATAGCGTCAGGTCCCGGACCCTTTCTAACATCAAGATTGCTTAGCTTCTCAAATATGGTGGAAATAGGAATATGGTAAGAGCAAATGTTAAGTTGAGTGTCGATAACACAATCATTGTGGTTTAGGATATGATCGGTATATACTGAGGAAAAGTGGCGTGCAAACAGATTTGCGACTTCAGTACCGGAAGAGGCAACAGAATCGCCAAGAAACATTTTATCAGGCATTGTAGAGCTTGACCTAGCGCCATTTACAAAATCCCAGAAGGCCTTTATGTTATCGCCGATATTGACCTCAACACCTCTGATGTAATTCGAATAACACTCCCTAGACAGATTCTTACAACGAGCTCTAAGCTCTCTAAATACTGAGTAACTTTCATGAGTTCTAGTAGTTTTATAAATGTGATGTGCAATCTTCTTCTCTTGTGTCAATCGCTTAAGCTGTGGGCTGAACCAAAAGGGATACGAACGATTGGTGGTGAAGAGATATTTTGTATAACGTACCTAATATTTTCGATATTGATTTTCATTTATTCCTGACTTTATTTTAAAAGATATAAAAAAAATAAAAATACATTTTCATTGTCACTTTTAAAGCTTAACGAGATGACGTCTACATATTTTCACTACGACGTTTCGTTTCCGAAGAACCTGCATGAACTTTTTTTGTTTAAATACGGCCCTCTTATTTTTATTAAAAAATTCAAAGCCATTTGTGTTTATTTATCCAACACATGACAGTTATGACTGTCATTATTAATGTCATTTTAGAGAAGTAAACTATCAAATAACACCAAACTCATATAACCAAACTAGAGATAGTAGAACAAAATTTTTTGCGCTATGTAGCTTTCAAATAGGGTATCAATATAGCAAATATTGATTATGCAAACATACGAACTGAATTAAATCTGCTGCCAGTCACAACAAGACGCAAACAGAAGGATCTTAGAACACTATATGATATTTTCAACTCTCTTATACCATGCCCTCAATTACTTGGTGAAATTGGTATCCATGTCCCGGCCAGGACTACTCGTTCTACCAACACTTCCAATATACCCTTTTGTAGGACTAACTATGGATGGAACACATTTGTTGCTCGTTCGACCAATTTAGCAAATCAGTAGCTACAACGAATGTCTCAACTTTTTTGATAGCCGTGATAGTTTTGTACGCCAATTAAAAGACCTAGTCATGTGATCATATTTAGCTCTATGCTTTTGTTTATATTCGTTCATAAACACTTGTGTTGTCAATTAAATTTTAACTTACTTTAGCTCTGTTTACTTCTAACATTATATGTATTATCTCTAAATGGGTTTTCCCCGTTTATAAATAAATAAATAAAGACGACTTCTAACTAATGAGCAGTAAAGAACTTTAATTGTAAGTACATTGATAAAATAGCAGGTGATCCTTTTAATTAATGAAACCAATCATTTTCTTGGCTTTTTGAACTACATAACTGATGAGATGATTAAAACTGATCAATGATGATGCCCAATCTGGTTCGAAGTGTCTAACAGTTTTTTGTTTATATAATAGTTAAATGTTAATGGCTGGTATGAACGGCAAAATCGCATAATATGGCATTTACCACTGTTCAGGCCCAATCCATTTAAAGAATACCAATTCGATAGTCTATCGATATCAGACTGTAGACTCATGGCATCATCAACGCTTTGAATAACTTTGAAGCATTTGAGATCATCTGCAAAAAGAAGAGCTTTGCTATTCAGGAAACAGAATGAAATGTCATTTATATATAAATTGAATAAAAGCGGTCCTCAGTGAGACCCTTGAGGTACCCCGGATGGTACTGGAAAAGTATAAGAATAATGATTACTATTAATAATTTCCATTATAAATTATATTACAAATATGTTTCATTAAGTAGTAAGTTGAAATGTTTTGTGGGAAATTTTGTGTTTTATTGACTTTGAATTATGATTTTCTCAGATGAATATTTTTCAAGAATTCAGAGTCGTGATCAGAGGTTTTTCCTGAATAATTTTAAGTAATGTCTAAAATGAGCTAAAAACACTACTAGTGATATTTGACGTATTTTAGAATAGAAAATGGCTTTGAATTATGTGTTGAAAATAACAGGGCTGTATTTAAAAAAAAATATGATGAAGGTTTCACAGAAACGAAACGTCGTTGTGAAAATCTGTGAACGTCATTTTGTTAAGCTCAAAAAGTGGAAATGGAAATGGAAATGTATTTTTATTTTTTAATAACCTCTGAAATAAAGTCAAAAATGATTAAAAACCAATATCGAAAATATTACCTTATTCAAAATAACTATATAAAAGGACTAAAAAAACGTAATAACACAGAGAGGTTCTATACGAAATAAGAAAGTGTGTGTCTGCTTTTTGTTCAACAGGAAGTAGGAAGTGCAATGCCATTGACAATATATATCAAATTGATCATTTAAGTTGACTTTCGTGATGTTCGAACCATACCTAATTTTATGTCAATGAAAACATCAAAAACTTCCAATGAATTTACGTACATATTATTATAATTACTACCTAGGTGACCTAGGGCTGCTTAGGTGAAATACTGTCAATTGAAGTGATTATGGACAGTTGAAACCAAAGACATTTGGCAAAAAAACAGACCAGCATGAATAATAACTATTTTTTCAATTCTCAGCCAGTCTTGAGATTATATAAAGGAATATGTATACAGGAACTTACATCTATATTACAAGTGGCCTGAAAAAGATCCAACAAATAGTCTTCGAAAAATACCAAATCATTTTGCATCAAACAACAAATGCGGCAAATAAACGGAAAATCTTGTAATGTTAAAGTTGATTCCTTGTTGTCATTTTCCAACACGTCCATTTCTTACACCTTTCTTTTTTATAGAAAATGTATTGTATTATTTGTATTCACCATAATATTTTAATATTTTTGTTGTAAATTTTTAAATTTAAATTGAAAAAAATATTGATTTGACACTTGAACTTGAAGTGCTGACTTATGTCACTTTCGACCCGCGTTGCCACACCAAACTTTTTTTTCGGGCCGAACTACAATGCGAAAGAGAGCTAGATTCGACAAAATCGGGTTAGATTGTTCAGTTTGACCTTGGCTAGTAGAACTGGTCGAAAAAACAGCATTGGAATGTTTTTTTGTTTTCAATGTTTTTATAATGAACCTTAAAAACACATTCAGAAAGGAAAGATACAATTGAAAATGTTTTATACCAACTTATCTTGTCACATATATTTGTGACAACTGACATCTTCGTCTACAAACCGTTCTTACCACAGAATAATTATATCACAAAGTGTCTCAAAACATAATTATCAGTTCTGTGGCTCCTTGGCATGGACATATTTGAATTTACAAAGTTTATATAGTACAGTAAAAGGTGTGTCCGTTGAAGTAGAAATTTGAGAAAATATATTTTTCAACATTTTAAAAATTGGGCTAGATTCCTCAATGGGGGGTTAGAGGGCTAAATCAACTCGAAACGGGCTAGATCTAGACCGAATGGGCTAGCAATGGCAACGCTGCTTTCGACTTTCATTTTACATTTTATCAATATTCAGTGTTTCAAACATTTAAAAATAAAATTTAATACCAACGTGACAACAAAAAAACGTCACCACAGCCATATTTTCTCGAAAGAATTTCGAAATTATTTCAAAACATGATTTTGATAACTGCGTCATCGTTTTTGTTGTCGCGAAAATGAATATTTTCGAAAGAATTACGTTATAACTTCAAAGTTGTCGAACGTCGAACAATAACATAACCACATTGAATTCAAACTCATTACATTATGCACAGGTTATTATTATTAACACCGCAGAAGGGTTCTCAATTAACCCTTTTGATTAATGATTTGAATCAACAGTGGCATGAAGAGGGCGATGAATTCTTCAATTATGTGTTTTTCTTTTTTAATTCCATCCGGGAAGAGAATTGGTTTACAAATTTTACAGACAAAAATGTTTTCATACATTTTCGGGTATCAAAAAATACATTCAGTAAACTCCTGATTGAAATAAATAATCATAAATTAGGGGGGGCCAATTTAGAAAAAACCTATAGTGGTGGTGGAGAACCCTTGCATTTCCCCAGAGTGGCAGTTGCATTGTCTACTAGCTGTTGATATGAGTAATTATGAGATCTTCCAGCTGGGTTTGCACCATACCCTCCATTTCACAAATTTTCAGTTTCTCTGAACGATTCAGAAAAAGTTGTTTATTTTCCTTGTTTTTACACTTAACTAAAAACACGTACGTCAGGTGTCATCTGACGAGCGTCATACTATTTTGAAACATCCTCCCAATGTGATTTTGAAATACTTCCAATATTTGACAGTTGTGACGTCATGGTTCGAAATAATTCCATCGAGAAAATAGAATGTTTTCAAATTATTTGAAATACTTCCACGAGAAAATATGTCTCATATTGTCATGCGACAATACCAACTCACCCAAGGTTTTCAACTAAGAATAACCAAATTAACTAATTACATACGTCAGTGAAATTTTAAAATGATATTTACTTAGGCAGTATAAACAGTTACCAAAAAATGTTTAGAAGAGTGGGAGTGAGTTTAGTATCAAGTTGATTCAATTTTTAGATAAAAATTCTAATGGCCCGTGGACAGAAACGTTTCGGAATTTCCAAAAACATCAAAAGAAAATGATATTTTGAAATAATAAGAGAAATTTACCAAAGACAGAGGTAAAAATTGTACCTTTTTGTTTACCGCCTGTATAAAAGGCAAATATATGAAGTTCGAAATGTTTTACCTAGTTATAGTGCCAATGTTGTCATTATTGAAGCTCAGGCGGTGAAAGCTGATAACAATAGTAATGTCAACCAATTCGTCCTAGATTTTCTCTTTAGTTACAGTTTTCTGAAACTCACAAAATACGTATATGAAATATGCACCAAATAAAACATTCTTAATTTTCGCGGTTATGTTACAGATACATAATATTTTTAACAGTTGGTAACAATCAACGAGTTCGAAACAATTGAATAGAGGGAGAAGTAAACAAACCAAAGTGTCCCCTAAACAATGCAAATTTTCTTACGTAAATAGAGAAAATAACGCGACCGAATTGGTCGAGACAATCTGTTTGTTTCCCTGGCAACCGAAATAGCCGAAATAGTGTTTGTGTTTTAACAGTGGCGGTTCGTTTGTGAGAAAGGCGGGAAACATGAAGGAAATGTGAACCCTGTGAACACTTCAAACTACAACGGCGTGTCTGCGGCAGTTCAACAGTAGTGCAGGGAATTTTGTTGGTGGCGATTGTGTCTATTGGTCAAGTTTCAATTTTATTATTTCTACTTTACTTTTATTTGTACTTGTGGCTCTTTATCTTGATAAGACAATATGGTGATGTATTGTTTGTAAAGCTCGAGCGGAGGCATCTCATAGTAGATCTTTCCATCGGTGAGTTGTTGATCAAAGATTGATACCGCCATATTCCTCAATTTGTACGCCCAGGTTTAATATGAAATATACTAAATATATCGGTCTTTATGAATATAATATCGTTGTGAAAATGTTATTGTTGTTCATATTATATATGTATACTCTAGTAAAGAATCGACACCTATACTCGATTTCGTAAATTGTAGATAGTGACCCATAGATAGGTTCTACGGTTCATAATTCATATAAGGCAGGTCAAGAAATAGAACAGAAATAAAACCTATCAAAATATTCATAAGAGATGTAAAAGAATTTCTTATAAGCCAAAATGTTTCTACTCTGTTGGAGAGTTTTCGGACAGCTGATTTATGCTCTATTTTAACATGTTATATATTTTTAATTTTCCTTGTCAACATTTGTATCGTATTGTAACAAATTTAACATGTTTGTAATTATTGTATTTTAGCCTTTACGTTTCGTATTTCTGTAAAAACAGTTTATGTGATTAATAATATTATATTATGATACAAGTATACAAGTGAGCCTTCACAGCACACTCAACGAACTCAAGGGAACGACCTGAAGCTGACTAGCTGACTACACTTAAATGTTTCAAGTGCTTTAAAGGCACTTGTACACATGTAGAATGCATTATTTTTTTTGAAAAGGGGATCATTCTCCATGAAAATTGAAAAATGAAAAATGTGATTTATTTGTTATATCTAACAGAAAACAATTACTTTCCCGGCACAAGCCACGCTGGACATTGAACTACATCTGATAGATATTGTGAAAAGAACTGAACTGAAAAGGAAAGAAAAAATCTGAAAGTGAAAATTCGCATTTTCATCCAAATAACTTTTTTTTTTATTATTCTCTCTAGTTTTCATTGAAAAAATCATTGAATAAATTAGATAAGGAGAATGTTATTAAAAAAATATCACTCACAGAAATCGTTCATTTCCACAACAGATTTTATGAATGTCCTATTCATATTTTCGAACTAAAATCATAATTTTTTTTATAAATATACTTAATGGAGTTTTTGTCTTGTCGGTCGTTGATATGCGTGCCAAAATTCAGATGAGTCGGACGATTGGAAGTGGTTGAATATTGAATTTAAAAATGCTCGTTATTATTATTAGTATTATTACATTAATATCATGAAATTCCTGTATTGTCGTCGTTCCTTGATATGCGTGTCAAATTGCAGATTATTCGGACGATTGAAATTGAATTTAAAAATTCTCATTATTATTATTATTATTATTATTATACAATGATATAATGAAATTATTTTATTGTTGTCGGTCCTTGATATGAATGTACTAAATTTTAGATTATTCGGACGATTGGATTTGGGCAAAAACTTAATTTAAAAATTTTCATTATTATCATCATTACATTAAAATGAAATTCTTGGTTTGTCGTCGGTCTTGATATGTGCACCAATTATTATTATTATTATCAGAAAAATCGCGTTTTCTCAAGAAAGATACTCAGAATTCAAGACCTTTTGAAAGCAAAATTTATTTTAAATTAAAATATAGGAAACGAGATCTCTAAATATTACAAATAGTGTTCCATTTACCTGTAAAGGAAGCATGTTTTCAAGTAAGTTGCTAAACGTAACCCTATATATGTTGAAATATTTGTGACGAAATTATAGTATTTTCGAATTTTAATTTTTTATTATTATCCCTTTGAAAGTAACCGCCACTGGCGGTGTCATAAGCTAGTAGGCTGGCGTTCCCGAGTTGCGTAGTACAGCTGTCAATTGTTTGCATTATTATAGGGCCAAACAAAGCTTTCACGTTTGAGTAGGAATGCTTGATCTAGTATATATGAAATCGGTGGTAACAATAGATAATTGGTGAATGGTCTAGCAGTTTTCAGGCACACGGGTGAAAAAAGCATATGGCTGTAAATTGCACGTGATTGATAAACCCTTGGTGGACACCCACCTATCTGAATCGCGAATTGGCCTTTAACGAAATATTCGGACAGCACACGAGCACACCACCATTTCATTTGTTTTCTCAATAATCAAGTTGGCGAATGTCTAATGTCTCGCGTTTAATTCCAAAGTTTTGCAAGTATGAGTTGCTACACCAGATTTTTTAGGAATCTTATTGTGGTCTCAATTGTCAGTTCGCACTTCACTTCACAGTTTCACATTGAAAATATGTTACATACTCAAGATACTCGTCGTGTTTCTGATTCTAATATTCATATAAGAAATTTCAGAAAACCAAAAATATACTATGTGGCTTTCTTTACGTTAATACTTATTACTACGGGCATTGGATTGATTGTACTTGTTATATTCAAAATTAAGTAAGGAATGTGATCAATGTGATAAACCAGATAAACGTCCAATCTTTCAAGTGTCAGTTTTATTATCTAAAGGAATGAAGAAGAGGAATTCGCTCTCCCCAATTAGCATTAACCTCATTTGATTCGATATCTCAAAACTAAAAACAATGATATCTTTAACATTTGCCCGAAATTGTAGAAAAGTGAAATGCAGTCTTCCTTCCCAAACATTTTTCAACTCTTATAGTACATCTCAACCAGCTGTTCAAAATTCTCAAGAACATTATGAAAAACAGCTGAAAGATTTTGAAACCTTATCTAATATCACCAAAAGGGTGCGCAAGAAGAAACCACAAAAATTGCCATTTATCAAAAATGTAATGCTTGGTATCTTCGATACTGATATTTTGACTTACCCTCAATTGGAAAAGGATGAAGTTCAGAATTTGGAGGAAAGCGTTTCATCAGTGAAAAAACTGGTAAAACAAAATCACATGGTGAATTGTAATTCATTTCAGAAGAATTTTCGACAAAATCTTTCTGACCATAAAGCTATTGGTCTTCAAGCTTCCCAATTCATGGATGGAAGGGAATGCAATATTAAGGAGAGTTTAGCATTCTTGGAAGCATTATCAGACCATGATTTAAGACACAGTATAGTTAGTAACGAACAATTAGGTGTACAAAGTATTGTAAAATATGGTAGTGATTTGTTGAAAAAGAAATATCTTTCCCGATTGATGAAAGGAGATTCCCTGTCAGCTTTCTGCATATCTGAATCAGCAGCAATGGATCTGAATAGTTTTCAAACCAAAGCTGAAATCTCCAAAGATGGAAAAAATTGGGTAGGTGATTGAAGAATTATATGTGTGCAATGTTTTTATACCAGAGTGAAAGTAGCAAGATGGCATTTCTAGCAAGATGGACAGCACTACTATTTGATAAAGTTGTGCTTGGTAGGTATCACTGTGGATTGGAATTCATTATCATTTTATCATGTTTATTTTTGACCTTACTGGTGATATATTTTTTATATTAATTTGCTAGAGGGATGAAAACCTATCTTATCTCAAATCACTACAATTAATAGCTACAGAGGAAACTGTATGTTTTATGAAACTAATGAAAATGAATCATGATTTTGGCTCCACTTATAATTATGTTGAGACTTTACTTCATTGAAAAATGATCCATTGATCACATTTTCGTAAGTTATACAACAAGTGTGTGTGATTATCGAAATAAAAATTTCTTCGACTTTGAGAAACAAATTATGTTGCTTGGCAACCACACTCAATTTGTTTCGAAAAAGAGAAGGAATTTATGATAATCTTCCAATACACAACTTGTATTTGTTAAGACTATTCCATGAATGAAATCGGAATCATTTTTATCTATTTATTAATAATATTGATATTGAATGTACACTTAGTGCTGTTGTATAAGTAATTTAACATTATTCATAGCGAGTTCCTCCTTTTTTGTACTAGTAGATACATGTTACGGCCTACTACTGAATTCAACTAACATTAATCCTGCATTTAAGTTCTAAAACTATGGAACCAACCAGGCATACACCGAAAGGCTGACAAAATATAATAAAGAAATAAGGAAAGCCAAGAGGAGCTTTTGTGAGACAATCGCATCAAGCCCTGCAGCAGCCAGATTACACAAAACTATTGCGAGGGGCAGAGAGCAAGGACCAATGTCACTCAGAAGAACAGATGGTAGCTACACAGAGGATGAAGAGCAACGAGCTCTTCCCTTACTGGAGACGCACTTTCCAGGCAGCATATCATTTGAATACGATGGGTCACTGGAAACACCAGGCAGATCCAAACGAGAAAACTGGGGAGTAGCAAAAGCCATATGCACTCCCCAAAGAGTGAAATGGGCAATTGAATCCTTCCAACCATTCAAGTCACCAGGAAATGGCGGTATATTTCCGGCACTTTTATAAAAAGGGCAAACGGAACTACTGCCTTTCATTATTAAAGCAGCCAGATTCAGTCTGGTGCTCGGGTACATACCGAGCAACTGGAAGAAAGCACGGGTAACCTTCATTTCCAAAGTGGGAAAAAAGGACCCTACCCTCCCGAAGTCATTCAGACCAATCTGTCTAATTCTTCTTACTGACGACACTGGAGAAGACGGTAGATAATTATATTGATATACTGGAGAGGGTGCCACTGCACTCCGGGCAGCATGCATACAGGGTGGGCAGATCAACTGAAACCGCTCTGTATGTGCTTACCGAAAGCATCCAGACTTTATTGTCCAAGAAAATACATTCTTATTGACAAAGTTTATTCAAAAATCTGGTCTGTATATCATTTAAAAACATGCAAAAACAAAAAAAAATTAAGAGTTTGGAAGTGCAAATACTAGAAAAATAATTTGAACCAAACAAGTTCACATGTCAAGTAGCTAAAATATAAGAATATAAAATAAGATTTAACATATAGGTTTGACAGTTATGTTTTTAAATAATGTAAAACACAAATATACACAATTTAAACCCAAGTTCATATATATATACCATACTTTTTTTTGTAAATCAGTCAGACAGTTTCCAGAATGAAGTGAGAAGTGAGAATTTTAATTGGAATTTGAAGTGAGAGTTGAAAATAATCCGAGATCCTAAGTTTCTTCTAGTCTTTGTAAGTCGTTCAAGTAGCAGAACTCGACAATGCCATCTAGATCCTTTTGTAACAGTTCACAATCAGTTATAGTATTCACTTCCCTATTGATCTTCAGATCATCTGCATGTATTAAGAATTTAGAGGCATCAATATATCTATCAATACTCAAATTTTCCTATCAATAGCATACCCTCCTTTGAATAAAATATGGCAAGTGTGTTAGAATTTCGCCTGAATATTTTTAATTCCACTCCTGTGTCAAAAAATATTGTATGGTACTCTTATGAAAAGAATTGCCAGAATGGATGTAGCGTGTTTTGAATATCAACTTATCACACTTCATCATAAATAGATATTTCATTATTTCTCGAGCGGTAGATCAAATAAATGCCCCAAAATCATTTTTCACATTCACATTCAATAGGATGATGAAAGCCAAAAATATTATCCTTATATTTCAGAGGCTTGTGAGGGGTCAAATAAATGCTACAAAATCAAATTTCGCTAGAAATGTGATCATAGATGAATTTTCATAGAAGTAAAGTCTTATAATTGTAAGTGACTCCAGGCCAAAATCACTATTAATTTTCATTAGTTTGATGGAGTGATACAGTTTCCTATTTAGCTATTGATATTGACAAAGATGAAATAGGTTTTCATCTCCCTAACAGGTCCATATAAAAATATTCCACCAACATGAACGAAAATAAATAGACAGCGATACAGAGCAACACTTTATTAGTGCTGCCTGTCTTGATGACTAATTTCACTCCGGTCGGTTTTTTTCGTGTTCTAGTTTTTCATAAATATCTACAATTTTCAATATATTACAGCTGTATGCTCACTATTCTCCACACAGAAAATCTCTCCGAGCCCTGCTTTCCCTCCCCTCCCCTTATCTCCCCTCTCTCCTACCCCCTCTTCGGACTCCCCTCTCACCACCCCTATCAACCACCCTTCTAACCACCCCTCTCTCCCCTCCCTCTCCTCTCTCCCCATCCCCTTTCCCTCTCTCCTCTCTCCTCTCTCCTCTCTCCTCTCTCCTCTCTCCTCTCTCCTCTCTCCTCCTCTCTAGCTCTCTCCTCTCTCCTCTCTCCTCTCTCCTCTCTCCTCTCTCCTCTCTCCTCTCTCCTCTCTCCTCTCTCCTCTCTCTCTCTCCTCTCTCCTCTCTCCTCTCTCCTCTCTCCTCTCTCCTCTCTCCTCTCTCCTCTCTCCTCTCTCCTCTCTCCTCTCACCTCTCTCCTCTCCTCTCTCCTCTCTTCCTCTCTCCTCTCTCCTCTCTCCTCTCTCTCTCTCCTCTCCTCTCTCCTCTCTCCTCTCTCCTCTCTCCTCTCTCCTCTCTCCTCTCTCCTCTCTCCTCTCTCCTCTCTCCTCTCTCCTCTCTCCTCTCTCCTCTCTCCTCTCTCCTCTCTCCTCTCTCCTCTCTCTCCTCTCTCCTCTCTCCTCTCTCCTCTCTCCTCTCTCCTCTCTCCTCTCTCCTCTCTCCTCTCTCCTCTCTCCTCTCTCCTCTCTCCTCTCTCTCTCTCCTCTCTCCTCTCTCCTCTCTCCTCTCTCCTCTCTCCTCTCTCCTCTCTCCTCTCTCCTCTCTCCTCTCTCCTCTCTCCTCTCTCCTCTCTCCTCTCTCCTCTCTCCTCTCTCCTCTCTCCTCTCTCCTCTCTCTCTCTCCTCTCTCCTCTCTCCTCTCTCCTCTCTCCTCTCTCCTCTCTCCTCTCTCCTCTCTCCTCTCTCCTCTCTCCTCTCTCCTCTCTCCTCTCTCCTCTCTACTCTCTCCTCTCTACTCTCCTCTTCTTCCCTCTCCTTTCAGTTTTAGTTAAATCAGTTGATTAACGCCTATCATACTCTATCCCATGTTTTTTCTGTACTTGACCAAAATTTTCCAATAGCATATTGTGGTAAATGAAATTAAAAGTAATATTCTATTTCAGATATTGAATGGTCATAAAACATGGGTCACTAATGGAATTTCTGCAGATATACTGATAGTATTTGCAATAACCGATATTGTCAAACGAGATATTATTCGGAACCAAGATTAACGGCATTCATTGTAGAAAAAGATTACCCTGGAGTCTCTATTGGAAACAATCATCCAGCTGGAATAGAAACATGTGATGTTTCATTTTCCAATACTCCTGTTCCAGTTGGTAAACCACATAACTCAACTGTCAAGACGCTTCTTCAAGTTTATTTTTTCAGAGAACGTTATTGGTCCAGTGAATAAAGCCCAAGAAATACTACCTTTTCTCGTCAATGAATACAGGTTGAGCACGAGTTCAATGTGTATCGCTGTAAGAAGGAAGCAGTTGAATCATTTGGTGAAAGAATTGCTCGAGAAGTCTGATGAGAAAAACTTGCTACACACAACAGATGCAGTTCGAGAAAGAATCGGAGAAGTAAGCCCACTTCATTTACTCTTACAAATGTATATAAAAAAAAAACTTAATAGGCCTTTTTATTCAGTTGAGAAATGATTTGTTTAAATTTGTGACTCGGCCACCAAAGCGGATAGTTGTTGGTGCAAGATATTTTATTGATGACTGAATTTGAAGTTATCTTTGAAATAATTGAGCATTTCTGAATCTGTAATCCCTTGAAAGAATATTGGTGGGAGCACCAAATTAAAGTTATAGATCTTAAGATGGCGGCCCTGTCGTCAACGTACCTCAGCCAAAGTTTAGGTTTGTGTTTAGCTTCTTTATTGGCCAGTCTTTCGAACCATTCCATGTATGCGTTGGCAATTAGTGAGTCCGTCAACTTGAAGGTAGAGGCGATCTTTTTCCTGAAAGTAGGAGTTGATGAGGCAGATTTCTAACAATTCCATTATCGCATGGACAGGAAGGTTAGTTCTTTCATGCAGTTGGTTAACCGGTTCGAGTCTCTTTCTAAGTATCTCCAACGATTCTGCTATGGGTACATTTGTGTAAAGGTTTTCTACATCAAAGCTGATAAGGCAGTCTTCTGGTTGTAGATTTATTTTCTTTATGATGTTGATGTCGCTCTTTCCTTGTAGTGGCTTCAAAATGAGAAGCAGGTATTTGGAAACACTTTATAATTGCCTTTCTGAATGATGTCCTCTACTTTTTCATCATATGTCTTGGTATCCATTATAACTATGGCATTGCCTTTATCTAAGGAAATCTCCCTGCTACCCGCTCTGTTTTCTTTTTCAATTTGTGTCTTGTTACTTTACATTCGAAACCTCATTAATTTTTGTTAATTTTTAAAAACCTTGTATTACTCTTGAGCAGTTTTCTTATTTTTTTTATCACTCCTTAAATATGAACGGAAATAATACAAGTTTTGATAATGATTTGTTCAGGGAGATGAGGAAAATGATTTCCTAAAAAATTTCAAATATATTTTTCTAGCACAAAGATATACCTTGTGTCCACGGAAGGTGGTCGCCCCTATAACTTTTTTGTTTAAGATATTGGAATGAAATTTGGAGGATATATATAATACATAAAACTGCATTTTTCGACAAGTGACGCAGCTTCATGCAACTGCCGCTCTCACCGGAAGTGATATATACTTTCGATTTTTAAATAACACACCCGGTATATTTTCACTTTTTTGACTCCATATGACAATCTGCATACAACCATGGATCATTTGTAACTTTCTGTACCTAAACATTGTTAAAATTTTGAAATTAATTTTTGAATCTAGAGGGCTATGAATACGTTAAAATTATTAATTTTAGTCCTAAAGTATGGGGAAAAATACAACTTTACGGTTTTTGGTTAAAATGCATCTGCTGGTTAAAATTTAATTTTTAAATTATTATTTTTTTTTTTTTTTTTCAAATTGCAACATAGTGGCTCGTTGGGTCAGAGAAAAAGAGCGTTTCATTACGATTAATTTGATACTGAACAATATTAGTTCTCGAAGAAACTTTCATCAACAAACTTAAAAATATTACGGTAGATCTTCCTTTTTGAGACTAAAATGATATTAAACTTCATCAAGTAATCTGTGATCAACGCAAATGATATAACATTTTTAATAACTTATATCTCCTTGCATAAATTATATTATTAACATGTTTTTCAATTAATAGCATACACAATAGTTTCCTAATTTAAATTTGGAGAAGTGAGGTGAGATTACTTATCAAGTAATGTTTTTTTTTCAGTATACCTTAATTAACTTGTTTTATCAGTTATGTAGGTCATAGGTTACCCAATATATTTGAATCTCATTTTAATCTGAAATGGTATTCCATTTTAAGAAAGATCTCAAGTCATCTTTTCAGTTTTTTAACGAAAGCTTGTATGAAACCTATTGGGAATTCAACATAAGGGATACTCCCTCTGGTGTCAACTTTTGACACTAGATAAGTACATTGAAATTATCGTTTTCGTCAAAATTCCCAAGATTTTGGCTATTGTTTATGTGCATTTTGTTAAACCTGTTATCATTATTGATAAGTGATGAATTTCTGGTACATATAAATGGTGAATATTCTGTTCTTCTGTTGACATAATGTACTCGAGAGTAGTTCAATTTTTGCCACTTTGGCGCTGGCATCTAATGTTGAATTCCCAATAACAGTGAAGCGGTATCAACATAATCGTAATGAAATTAACAAAATTTACATTTGAAAAAATTAGTAAAACAAATTCTAAAATTGAATTGTACAAACATAGCAGAAATATTTTGACTGAAAACAATATTCCACAAAATGTTACTTGAGCTTGAGCTTCAAGCTGAGTTATTTTAAAAAAATGCAGTTTTAAGTCATATGCAAATCCTCCAATTTTTTTTTCTGACTCGATCAGCCACTATGTTGTCATTTGAAAATAAAATAGTAGGAATGAATTAAAAATTAAATTTTACACAGCTAATGTATACTAGTATACTCATGGTCACAAAAAGTAACAAGTGATACATGGTTGTATTCAGAATGTCATATGGAGACAAAAAAGGTGAAAATATACCGGGTGTCAAATTTCATTACAATATCTGCAAAACCAAAAAAGTTAAAGGGGTGAGCCACTTTCCGTGGACACCCAGTATAATTTTTCTGATTCAGTTTTGTGCAATAAGAAACCATTGATTTAATTTAAGGTCGTTTTGGTTTATCCTGACATTTCAAACCACCATGATAATAATTACATTTTTTCAGTTGGCCACTTCACTTTACGCAATGGAAAGTATTTCGTACTTGACGGCAGGTCTCATCGACGACTATGAAAATCAGGATTGTGAAATGGAATGTGCCATTGCTAAGGTTAGTAGAATTGTAGAATTATTTTAGTGACAATCCATTTCTGATTTTGAGTGTATGATTTATCATCTCATGAAAGATTGTTGAATATGATTTGATGATTTTTGTTTCATTCAAAAATGCTTTATTCCCAAAATCATGTTAGTGTTTTCTTATTGACCAAGTTAGTGAATATAAATAAATGATTAACGTTTAGGTGTGAATTACCAATACCAATATGTAGGTGAACACTCTCAGTCACTTAAAAATATATGAAATGAAATTAAACTTGAAACAAACGAGTACCTACTTAGTTTCTATGAAATGAAAAATCCTGTTATATTCAGAGAACATCGTGACACTTCCTCCTTTGGTTTTCGTTGGATTTCGTTGAAAAAACGAGCCTTGGGAAGGAGAAATTCGGAAAATCTTCTAACTCTAGGGTAGTGGTTCCTGATCGGCAAGTTCGCCTGAAAGAACTCTGATCTTTGTATTCAGATATCTGAATGTTCTGTAAAGTGGAATAGACAGTCTTTGAACCGTCTGTGATCAAGGTCAGTCCTTGTGAAAACATGTTCTGGAATTCCATGGTTCCATTCTCCACAATCTGCTATAATGACCTTGAAGAGTTTGCAGAAAGACTAGCGAATTCACGTAAACTGACATTAAAAAATTAAATCTGCAATTATTACAATGTACATCTGACCCGATTGGACATACTGTCCTTTCAAGTCACCTGAAATGTCTAGACTGTACAATCCAGTACTCTCACCTTTTCTTTGAAATCTGACAGGTGAAAGATTGAACAGGACTTCCATCGTTGCCGTCAGGGTCGATTTAAAAGCCCCTGTTATTGCCAGACATACCAGCCTCTGTGTATGGTTAAGCTTATTCTTTGCTGAAGTTTGCAGAATCTTCGAACAATGCTCAAAAAATACATCATCGAAGGGCATACTATTTTCGTATAGATCTAGTGTTTCATATTGGATCTGGTCCCCAGAATCTTGCCGTAGGATTGTATAATTGTCACTAGGGTATTTTCCAACTTCCCTTTTTGACTTTTTCAATAAAAATGTACGCTTGGATTCTATGAAAACTGTACTTGCTTGATCGGTAGTTTTCTGAGGGCCTACGCTTGGCCTTCTGTTACCTACCCAGTTTTAAACTTTGTTCGGGACACTTTGCATCAGCTCCTTGAATTTACTGTTGAGGTCGTGCGCACTTCAAGCTAGCACTAGCCTTCGGGATTGGCATCTAGACAACACTCATGTGATTCCGATGCAATTGAAAAAATTCTCTCGCCTCCCGAATCGAACCGGTCCCAGCGCTAGCAGAAGTTTCGACGGCAGGTATCTTAGACTGCTTATCCACCAGTCACCAAATTATATCGGCATTTCAATAAAAAGTTGAATAAAATGTATCAATTGTGCACAAATTCTTGTTTTTGAGTATTTAATGAATTGTTTGCCATTTTTTCAGATTTCATTATTTCGTTTCAGATATATTCTACAGAGAACACTTTGAAAGCTTCAACTTCATGCTTAGATCTGTTGGGAGTATCAGCTGCTTCTGAGACACATTGGGCTAACGTGCTGCACAGAGAAGCTATTCGTTTATCAACATTGTACGAAAGCAATGATAACTTGAAGATCATCACAGCTTTACTGGGCCTTCAGTATGTGGGGGTGAGTTGACGATCCATTCATAAGAATATCATGCTTATTAGCTGAAATTAGGATGTGTAAAGGTGAATCAAAAGAGTGTTAAAATTTCAGGCACAAAAAAAATAGCCAGTTATGATACAAGTTCGTAAAGTAGGACTTTTTTGTATGAGCGTGAAGTTTGTTGAATGTGGCGCAGCCGTGTGCAACAAACACGCGGGTACAAAATAGTATATTACGTAACAAGAGTTGTAAGAAGCATATTTTTTTTTCCTCGGATGCTGTACCTTCTCTAGCTACACCTTGTGTTTTCCGTGTTAGTTTTACAGCACCCACTTCGTAGCTCTAATCCCCTGTACTCAGTCTATACAGGTTCTTCACCAGTTGACTACTGTATTCTTCGGGAATTACTCTAGGTTTCCCAAATATTGCCTGTCTCTTGCGGTCTAATTCCTCGCATTCTAACAGTACATGTCTAGATGTTTCTGTCCCTTTACCACATTGTCTGCAGGAAAGTTCTCCATTGTACAGCCCCATTTTGTGCAGGTATTTTCTCATTGGGCTGTGACCAGTGAGAAGGCCTGTTATTGTTCTAACTTGATTCCTGCTCAACTTACCCACATCAAAGTTAATTTGTTGTGTTCTGTGAGAACACTGAGTTCTTCTCGGCATTCCCATACCAGTCTTGATGTCACTTTCAGATTCATGAGGGCCTTCAGTGACATTTGGCTGTCTGTGCATATTTTGATCTGTGCATTGTGGATTTCCCTCATATTGACTTCTCCCACACATTGCAAGATGGCGTACATCTCTGCTTGGAATACGGAGGTGTTTGTTCCTAGTGAGACGCTTATTTGGGAGTTTCTCTCCTCACTGTATATTCCAGCACCAGTTGCTTCCCTGGTTTTGGATCCGTCCGTGTACCAGATCCTCTTTCCAGGTTTGTCCCTGATGTTGTCGTCTGTCCATTCCCTTCGATCTTGTATAATAAGATCGAAGTTAATGTTGAAAAAGTACCCGGGACTCATGTGGTCTGTTGAAGAAGCATATCACTCACGACTAGAAAAAGTAATTCTAGAAGTGATTAATTGTCTTCCAACTCGAGTTATGTACTATACTTTCTCTACGATTATGATTCCCATCAGAAATTAGGATTCCATTAAGTGAAAATATTTCCAATCAATCAATCAAATAACTGCAAAGATAATTCAAGTATAATAATTCACTTTATTATTTTGGTTGTAATAATTATTAATTGTAACTGTGCAGTTATTAAAAACAAGAGAGGTTCTCTGCAATGTAAGTGATGTCAAATCTATAAAGGAATATGAAATTGGCACGCCTATCGATGCGCGGTAGCAGAAAAGCTCCGTATACTTTCTAACTGAATGTACAATTTATACTACCTTCTTTATCGTCCGAATACTTTCTCATTCTGATACGCGCATCTCATACGTTTATCGACATTCCTTTATAGATTTGCCAATCTATACATAGATTTTGATTTTTGATTCTTCAACAATAATTTCATTCTGTAATTCATGTTACTCTTTTTTAACAATATGAATACCAACTTTTTGAAGGTCATATAGGATTCATTACTAATTCTGCAGGTCATAACAAATGGTGTTTAGGGACTACTTTCTAAGTTTACTGGATAAAATGCAACTATCGTGAAATTTTTTTACTGGTCCAAGCATAAGCCTGCAAAAATCTGGTGTAAATTCAATGCATACAAAGAATTGGAAATCATTATTAACAGCAACTTCCTTAACAAAATTCAAGACATCTTTAAAGTAATACAGAATGATGAAATAAAAACCAGTAATATTGTGCCTCTCCAAAAATCAATAATGCAAATGAAGCAAGGAATTTTGTCCCATTAACAATACTAATGGATTATCAGTCTGGCTTCAGAACTGCTCATTCCTGAGGAAATGATTATTTGGAAAATGAAGACCTATTGTTATTATTATTATTATTTTTATTAGTTATTAATAGTCGATGGCAATATATAGTTGGAGTTTTCTTAAAGAGTGACTCCGAAATTAGCAACATCCCTACTTTGATATTAAAGCATGAATTTTATGATCCTAAGTTCAAGGCAGAGTATCAAGCATTAGAAATATCAACACCAGCAGTCCTCAAGATAGTTTTCTAGATAATTATGAAAACAAACCCTGTTTCAAACAATGTGTTAGTATTTCTTCATGAAAATTACAAACTTAATATCAGTAAAACAATAGCAATGATTATAACTTCACCACATAAAAACAATGAGATTAATTATGAATCAATGATTATGCAAACTGATGAACTCGTTGATATCATGCATAAATTGAATATCTTGGTTCTTTATTAAGTATTTCTGTTAGATCCTAAAGAACTACATATTTTAACAAATTTACAGTAAAATAATTCAATATTTTTCAACGTTTGTTGAAATTTACTAATCTTTCACTAATAATCTTAGGTAATATGCCAAAAAAAAATTGTAAAGCTAGCAGAACCATTTTGGTATCTTAAAATTTTTTTCAGGCCATAATTTTAGGCAAATTTATTACCCTATCCGAGTTTTTTCTCATCAATTGTTGGAGATGTCACGGGTTCCGCTAGCTTAACCTTAAGCTGGCAGAACCATAATTTTAGGCTCATTTTAGGCTGACGTTTGAACACATCACTGATTTTTTTGAAATGCGTTTTATAAAAACTTCCGGATTCTGCTAGCTTTTCGTTGAGCTAGAAGAACCCCATCATAAAAAAACACCCAGAACGAATCCAATTATACAAAAATTTTAGGCTGTATTCAGGCTAATTTATTACCCAATCCTATATTTATTTGCTGTTCAGTTGGAGTACCAATCATGGATGGGTTCAGTAAGCTCAACAATGAGCTGGCTGTACCAAAAGGCTAACCGAATCGTTATGAAAAATCTGATCACACCATAATTTAAGACTCATTTTGGGCTCAAGTTTGAACACATCGCAGATTTTTGGAAATACGTTTTAAAAAAATCCCTGGTTCTTCTAGCTTTACCGTTAAGCTAGCAGAACCCCACCATAAAAAACCACCCAGAACAAAAATACGTTTGAACACATCGCCGATTTTTTTGAAAGGCGTTTTTAAACAAAATGGGTTCTGCTAGCTTTACCTTTAAGCTAGCAGAACGGCACCATAAAAAAACGACCCAGAACAAATCCAGTTGGGGCAGTTGGACAATAATTTTAGGCTCTATTCAGGCTAATTATTACCCAATCATATTTTTTTTTGCTCTGCAGAGACACTACTATAGCTTCAGCTAATTTATATATATTTTTACAGAATAACCAGATATTAAATATGTGTGAAAATTGACATGTGTGAAAATTAACATCTGTTAAAACTTAACATACAACTTACAGAATTACCACTATAGTGAGTTTTCTCCCAAGTTGAATACATAGTTCTTTTTATGTTGTCGGAGGCATGTTGAATATTAAAAATATTTGCCTAGCAACCATGTACAGAAATGTCAATACAAGTGAAATAATGATTCAACAGTGAAATGAAAGAACAGAGATGTAAGGTTGTTCATTATTTGACTATAAATATATATTTTTTTCAATTAGAAATGGATTCTGACGCTGAAGACTTGTTACCTGTATACATTTCAAAGGCACCAAATTTGGCTTTGTCTTCAGAGTTGTTGCCACACAAGTCTCGTGAGCAGAGAAAAAATAGAAAAAAGTCCTTAGCGGGAAAATTGATATTTACAAATCTTCATTTAGGGAAAAATAGTTTTTCCCTATACAACGTTGGTAAACACAATTATTTCAGAAAATCAAAATTTCAATCAATATTTGATGGGAGTTGTCCAATTTTTCCCAATACTTTCCATTGTCTGATTTTCATTGCTTTCTTGATCTGGTTCATCCTTCCCAGAAATATTATCTAGAAGAATATTCAATCTCATATATTTCTATTTTTTTTACTGAATGTTTCAGCTGTTGCTGAAGGAATTTAGTACACATTGTTTGCAATGAAGATAAATAGTTTCAAACAATAAATATGAATAGCAAGGTAATGGAACTTGAATATTATTTGCTATCCATATAAGTTTCACAACTATCATAAACTCAAAAAGACCACCTATCCTCGTTTCTTTCCTTCCACACTATTTGTTCTCACTGATGTTCTGTGAACATTACAGAATTTTCTTTGCGTGTAGACCCGAAGACAGAAAAAAATTCTTGTTCTAATTAGCTATGGCCTCTTTGAATATTCCAAATGGAAGAATTAAGAATTGACACGTCAACAATTTTAGTACTGAATCAGATCTTAATTTTAGGTAGCTCTTAATGACAGAATTGGCAAAATGCGAAATCCCTACTACCATCTAAAATTCACGTTATACAGAATGTGGAGTGATAGAAAGAATGCAAGTGATAAACCCAAACTTGACTTGAACTTGGGAGAACATTTACATCCTACAACTTTGAGCTCGTCCCGATATCTGGAGTAAGTGAACAGTTTTCTACTATATTTAATTTTCATTAATGTATCAAAATTTTGCTAATATTATATTATACAGTGCGGCTTTTAATAGTCCCCCCTGTTAACTTTTGGACGACGTAGAATCCTGAAAAAAAGAACGTTTCGATATTATTTTTTGTAATAAGAAATGACTCCCTATGCCATTTAAAGTTTTTGAGTTGATGAGCTCCCCCGCCCCCTCCCTCATGTCGAGCAATCACCATATTTTTTATTTCAAAAAGTAGTATTGGTGAAACCCTCCAAAGGTTTTTTGTTTTTATGTTCCTACGTCGAACCGTTCAAAAGTTAACAGGTGGGGGGACTATTAAAAGCCGCGCTGTATGCTACCACCTGAACAGGCAAATATTTGGAACCTTTGGTGGTAATAAAATTCAAGAAATGGAGGCAACCGAAAACACCAAAACTTCGTCACTTTCATTCGACGCGCGTTTCGCCAACGAAGCTGGCATTCCCAAGATATATAAGTTTACTACAATATAGTAAGCTTATAGCTCTTGCGAAACGCGCGTCGAGTGAAAGTGACGCAGTTTTGGTGTTTTGGGTAGGTTCTATTTCTTCTGTAGGTGATAACAGTTTATCAAGTAACATTTCTTGACATTCCACTTAGTGTAGCAAAAAAAGGTTTTCAAATATCAGTGATCAACTAAATCACAAAATGTGTTCTGGACTTAACTGAACATTTCCAGTATTTCCAAGATATATGAAATATGGCGAAAAACAGTGTATTACAAAATTTGTCGAAAATTGTTTAATTTTTTGTCAAAAGCACTAGTCACCTATAAAGTTTACATGTGCCACATAGTACTCAAAAATTCAAAGCTCAGTTAATATATATATAGTTTATTTATTAATTTATTTATTAACTGGTTGCACCCAATTATTCATAACACCTGTTATGTTTTTACAAAGGTGATATATTTGGTGGAGTTAAGAAGTTTTTTCACCTTCCCAGTTGTATCTTACCTCTACTGTATGTCATGGATTGCCTCTCTTTGAAATATGAATACTCAATAATTAATCTAAAAACTTTTAATGCGAATATAATTGTGGAAAAAAAAGACAGTTATATTTTAAAAATTGAGAATAGGTGGCAATCTTCATTTTAGACTCATTTCAGACATATTCAAAAGACCAACTTGAATATCATTAGTATTCGAAATAATTCTAGATAAAGATGTTTCTTATAATTGTCTCTGTGAAAACCAATTGCAAAAGTTTGAATGTTTAGAGGGTTTATGATCATAATTTTATCCATATAAGTATTATAATAATAATTATAAGGTTTATTCAAAATTCTAAAAAATATGTACAACAATTTGTAAAAAAATTATGTTCTCCTCTTGAGGGTATGTTTCTTGTATATAAAATACATAGAAAAATGGTTGGGAAAAATTCAACCTTTTTTTAAAATATTCATTTTTCTGTTTTTTTTAACATAATGTACTTTTTCTTCTGAAACACTTCAAGTGTA
Organism: Chrysolina haemoptera; assembly: GCA_958298965.1. Taxonomy (NCBI): domain Eukaryota; kingdom Metazoa; phylum Arthropoda; class Insecta; order Coleoptera; family Chrysomelidae; genus Chrysolina; species Chrysolina haemoptera. Next base: position 8,041,945 of record OY282591.1, read on the forward strand.
AAAAGATTTATATTTTTTATAACATATATTTATAATATAATTTTTCTACATTGGCACTGACATATAGATTCAAACAATTTAAAACAAAACATGGGCTTTAAATAAGTGGGAAAAGGATCGACTGACATAGTAGATGAGTATGGTATTATAGCATTATCTTATAGTCACATTGTTCTCGCCCCTCCGTGTGTTAGTCGGGTTGTGGGCCTGGTTAGGGTCCCTTAACGTGTTTTTCTCGAGATTTTCCGTTTTAAATTTTCGAATCTGTATGTTGAATTTGTGACAGATGTATTTTTAATAAACTATTTTCTCAGGTATTGCATCAAAAGATTAGAGTTTGTAGCAGAAATTCTGCTGTCAAGGTTTGGTCCAGAAGTTGTAAATCAGCATATGGACTTGAGAAGACTAGGAAATATTATAATAGACGTTTACGCTATGACAGCTTGTCTTGGTGAGTTATCTCCTTATTGATCATGGAAGTATTGTTAAACATTTTCAATTAACTTACTTTATACAGGGTGTTTCCGAAATTGGAGCAAATCAAAAAATGGGTTGTTGTATGGAACATAATGCAAATGAAATTTTATGAAATCGCTTTCAGTTACCTTTGTTTGGGGAGCACTGGTTTGATTCTCTAGGCCACAGGATGTCTGCCCGCTGACAGTGTTTCAGCACGATTACCAAAAAAAAGGCTTGAAAACTTTAAAATTCAATATCTCCCAAAATAATTTTTTTCAACAAAAAAGTATTCTTTCATTTCGTTTTGTTTTGTCATCTTCTACTTCCCATTTCATTTATTGCTCCAATTTCGGAAACACCCTGTATACAGACAGTTTTATTCATCTCGAAAACCATAATAGTTGCTGAAAAGGTTAAAATAATTATAATAGTTTATTGGTTCACAGATTCCTGGTCAATATAAATAATAATATTTATTCACCATATAAATTCACAATTATAAAATATATACATACATAAAAATCTCAATGATGAATAAAATTCAGAAAAACCACAGGAGGGCAAGGCCTCGTGTGTGGCATAGAATATAACATTTAAAATACAAGTAGTTATATAAATCTTAAACATTATCTAAAACTTAAAATCTAAAATTGATAGGATTGGAAAAACAAGCTCTCCTGAAGAGCTTGGCAAAGCGAAATAGATTTTCGTTGACCAAAATGTTTTGGGGATTAAATGCGAGAGAAGCGAACCTTGCTTCAATGAAATGAACGAATTCTGTGAGTGATATTTTTTAGTAAAATTCTCCCCATCTAATTTATTTCATGCTTTTTTTCAATGAAAACTAGAGGAAATTAAAAAACCAACTATCTGAATGAAAATGCGAATTTTCACTGTTTTCTTTTATTTTCATTTGAAAGTCTTTTCACAATATCTATCAGATGTAGTTCAATCTCCAGCGTGGCTTGTGCCGAGGAAGTAGTTGTTTTCTGTTAGATATTACAAATAAATCACATTTTTCATTTTTCAATTTGCATGGAGAATGTTCCCCTTTTCAACATGAATACCTCCCAAGAGGTTATCTTGAACGATGGAAAATAGCGACTAAAGTTTGTCTTTCAGTCGCAGATGATCCACAACAGATTTTATGAATATCCTATTCATATTTTCGAACAAAAATCAAAATATTTATATTTTGATTTCTTCATTGACTGACATTCATGATTTTGCTCTACATAGGTTCCTGTACTGATGAGTGTCATCTGCATATCTATTACACAATTCTCATTAGAAATATCGTTCACGCATATCATAATATGTATAGGACTTGAAACCGAGCTCTGAGGAACCCTTATATCATTTATTGTACAAACCATCTTGTTCCATTTGTCTAGCTCTTCCAAAAATCTATTCACAAGCTTCACCATTGCATTCAAATTTGATATCCCTTTTTGGAATCCATATTGAATTGAGTTCAATAAGTCAGACCTGATTGTCAGTAATGTGGACACACCAGCTCAGTAGATGAATGAATTACAGTGGGTCCATAGAGTACCCCCCCCCCCACTGTTAACTTTTGAATGGATTGGAATTTTTCTTTAAAAAAATCCCTACCACAAATTATTATACTTTCAGTTGAATTAAATATTTTCCAGGTAGGGCTTCCAGATCTTACTGTATCGGACTTCAGCATGGAGACCATGAGATGATGATTGCCAATACATTCTGCAATTATGCCTTGGAGCGGGTCAAAGAAAATGCCAGTAAAATCTATTTGGGTGCATACCATACCAACGATGAAAATTATAGGGTTCTTTCAAAAAAGTTATTCAAATTCAAAGAGTACTTTCCAAAACATCCTCTTTCTCGGAACTTTTAGTATTAGCATTTGTATTTATTGTGATTAGGTGTTAATAAAACTGTTTTTATAATTATTCTCATTTGTCATTTTCCCTCCCTTGTTTGTTTTGGGTTCCACAGGCTTATATTGGAGTTTTGTAGAAATAAAGTAGTAGGTAATAATCAGGAAGGCCAACTAAAACATCTGAGGTCCTGGTGAGTTGCCTCACCATTGCCTCACCATTTACCCAGCAAAGGAGGCGACTTTCCCTTCGGCGTGGGTTTACTAGCTTAACCTCCTAGTAAACCCACCAATTTGATTCTAGTAGGACGAGGGTTATGGCCCCACAACTGACCCCATAGGAAAAGTGGTCAAAGGCAAGGTAGTGAAGCCCAAAACGATGTATTACTATTGGATGATAACCGCGATAACAATGAACGCTTTGAGTGTACAAGTGAATTAGGGGACAATCTTCTGCATTGCAATAGCATTACAATAGCAGCTCAGACTCTGTCCCAAGCGGAGAAGAAGGATACTACTCCTCTTGAGACACATACACAAGATGGAAGCTGAGATCAAGTTGGCGAATCAGCCGCCTCTTATCCAATGTATGATTGACTATGTAGCGGCCCTTCATGCTCGCAGTGCGGCAAATTGAGACGAGCTCATCACACATATATTAAATCATGGCGTGCTGTTGAGGAATATAGAGACGATGTCCAGTTCGTAGACTAAAGCATCCTACATTATCTTGAGGCTGGAGGGACGTATACTTACATAGGCGTGGAACAACGCGACTCTCAAACCCCTATTGAAAACTCTCTCCGCGGCAAGTATTAGTATAAACCCGGACAGAACTGTCGAAGAAGAAAAAAGTTGCTGCAACTAATATGCTTGCAGTTCCAATCCTACTCTACTCCATGGGAGCTGCGACAACTCAACGTGAAAACTCGCAAAATGATGCATCTTTATAGAAGCTTGCATCCTAAACCGTTAGTTTCACGGTGTACTTTCCCAGAAAAACGGAGGCCGTGGGCTTTTGATTTTGGAGTGTAAGAGTGATAGAGCATGTAAAGTCACCAGTACAGATTCCCTTCTCTGCTTGGTCCACTTGAGAAAGCAGATATATGGCAACAGTCCGTGCAGCCGATGAACTTGGTCTCGTTTTTAGCGAGCGAAAAAAACAAATTCACGAATTTTCAACGCAGTTTGCATTTCTCTTGTCTTTCATTTAAACGTCCCGCCATTACAGCGAACAATCACGTCTCAATACTAATGAGCGCATGGACATCAGTTTGGCATATAAGCATTCGTTTTTCTACAAAAAAATTGACATTTGACAGTTAGATAGTGACAAATAGACTATCTAAGTGTGCCGTCAAAGTGGCTGAATCTTGGTAAACCTTTCCAAACATTGAAATTGTTTTTTTCGGCAAAAGGTTTCAACTACCTGAGTCTTTATTGGAAATAATATCAATTTTCCTTATTGTCGACGGAATTATGCAAAATCATTAAATCAATAATTCCTTATGGGCTTTTAACACGTATTACAAGTTTGTTTGGAAAGGTTTTATAAGATCAGCCCACTTGTGACTCAGGGCTTAGGTAGTCTATTGTCAGTATGATGACTATGATGTGATAATTGTCCCTATTGTCAGTTGTAAACGGATTCAACTGGAAATAATGTCCCAAACTGAAAGTGCCTATGGGCAAAGTCAGTTTATCCACCATACATAAGTAAAAAAACTTTTTGAAAGTTATGATTATTATAGGTTTTTTATGTCCTCATCGAATATCTACGACTGTTCGCATGCAGCATGCAGTGGCGTCACAAATCAAATTTTAATATTAACTGAAATCATTATATATAATAAAACTAAGTTGATAAAATGTGCGTGCCGCTAAAACTTAAAAGTCCCGGCACGATAAAGGGACTTATATAGTGTGATAGCCCTTTATCCCCCCTCGAACAAGAAAGTTCCCGTTTTAACCAAAAGGGCGTGTTTTTAAAAATAGGTATATTATATAGTATTTTTTATTCATAAGTTGAAAACTGCCACCAGCGCCTTCGCCATAAAATCGTACCATTTAGCGTAGTTTTTGAAAAGCCGGCCATCATGGAGAGGGCGTGATGAGGAAACGTTCTGGAAATCTCTAGAATATAAAAAATAAATTTCTAGAATATACAAAGAAAAATTCTAAGAAGTTCCGGAAATTTCGAGATCACCGTGAAATAAGCTAGAACAGAGTCTCCGTAATGTCTAGAACATAGGTACTGGAAATACAATCAAGTAAGTGTTTAAAAGTTTGGTCACAGGGTAGAGGGCGAGGTGATGTAACTTTCTGGAGTACTCCAGAATATAAAAAAGACATTTCTATAATATAAGAAAGAAAATCCTAGAATGTCCTTGAAGCTTTTGGAACGTTCTAGAAAATTCGAAATCTCTGTGGAATAAACTAGCACAGGGTCTTCGTAATGTTTTATAACATACTGAAAAGACCCTCAAAGTGCATTTTTCGAAAGTTCGGCTATCAGGAAGAGGGCGTGGGGAAGAAACTTCATGGAAATATCTAAAACATATAAATGAAATTTCTAGAATACGAGAAAGAAAAGTCAAGAATGCTTTCGAAGCTTCTAGATACTTCTAGAAATATGAAGATCTTTGTTGGATAAGCTAGCACATAGCCTGCGTAATAATGTTCTAGAACATACTGAAAATACAACTGAGTAAGTTTTCAAAAGTTCGGTAACCAGGGAGAGGGCGTGGTGATGTCAATTTCTAGAATATGAAAAAGACATTCCTATGATATAGAAAAGAAAATTCCAGAATATTATTGTAGCTTCTGGGAAGTTCTAGAAAATCTTCGTGGAATGTTAAGAAAATGGTCATTTTCAGGAATCCATTCCGGACACTGAAAACATGTAAAATTCATTCTTGTGTGAACTATATTACAACACACATATTCCCTTTCACATGATTTCAGAATTTTTTTACAATGGAAAAGTATTTTTTTTTCCGAAAAATTCAGAGGATTCTTTAGAATGTAAAAAAAAACTTCCTACTTTCCAAAATGAAAAGGCACAAAATTTTTTGTTCAGTTTAGTACAGAAAGCCGAATTTTGGAAAAAAAAGACTTTTCATTGAAAAATAAATAAAAACCTGAAACCAAGTGATAGAGAATATGTGTGGTGTCCGAAATAGGTGAGTGAGAATTACCATTTGGTTAAATCCGAAGACTGTATTTTTTAAAGGAATCGAGACTGTCAAGTGTACGTTTTTCATTTTTATGCTTTTAAAGGACTAAACAACTACATGCAACCAAAAAATTGTAATCTCCTGATTACCCCTAAACTGAATTTTTAACCATGAAGATGATTGTGGGATGTCCTGAGGACATTATTGATCAGACCCAGGATATCCCATGGTTGTCATAAGACATAAGACAATGAGGACATCATAAGTATGCAGGGTTTGGTAACATTTTATAGGTACCTAAAACCTAAAACGTCCCCGGGACGCATATAAGCAAAACGTACCACGTTTCAGTCAATGGAAGATATTCTAGCTCTCTGATTGGTTGAGACCAAACACAGGTGCACTTTGCCATCCAGACTAAAATGTGGTGCACTTTGTCGCCCGGAAATTTATTCGAAAAAATTCCCTGTGGTGAACAGGTTTGTGTTTAAATCGCAAGCGAAAAACTAATTCACACATTTTAGACTCGCAAGCTAGGTTAGCTTGCTCAGGTTAGGTTTGTGTGTCAATTGCGAGCAAAAAACTGATTCACGCTAGTACAAAATGCATCACGTTTTAGTCTGGATGGGCAAATTGCACCTGTGTTTGGTCACAACCAATCAGAGAGCCAGAATATGTGCCGAGGATTGAAACATGGTACGTTCTGTTTATATGCCCCCGAGACGTCCCAATCATGCAGAATTTGACCCAAGTTGTGACCTAGTTGAATCCCTGTGAAGAAAATGGAAGGCTTTGTGTATCCATACACACTATTTTTGTTTTGATGTTGTTTAAAAAAAAACAATTTGTTAGAATATTGTTGCTTCTTCGGGTTCAAAAATAAGTGTACACTGGTATGAACTCGCCTTTATTATTCCAACTTCACTTGACAACACTGTGATACAAGTCACTGTCAAAATACTTGTATCCAAGGTAACTCAGAGTAACTTCCTAACTAACTTCCTTCATCTAACAAATGCATCGCTTTTATATACAAATAAAGTTCTAGAAAACTTAATCATCTTAATATATTTATATGTCTATTTAAATGTCTATTAGTTTTTCTTAATGTTAATTTGTTTTGTTTGAAATGTACCATGAATTTATAGCTGTTTTATGTACTTAGTATTATTATCATATATTGTACTCAAATTTCGTATATTTATTTATATTTGTGAATATTATGTTTAGTAGGATGCCTAATTGAATAAAGATCTATCTATCTATCTATCTATCTATCTATCAATAGAACACAAATAGAATGTTCGACGATTGATCCAGAACAAAAGTTAGTGCTTCTAGATTTTTCCATCTAATTCATCGAAGGATCTCGAACAATTCGAGAAGTCTTTATCAAATTTCAGGTCTGTAACACTGCCTCCTCCTTTAGGTTATTCCGTCTCGGATAACACCATCACCATTTTGGCTGTCCCTCTGGAACCAATTTGGGGGATCGTGGCCTCGGTATTCTGCTAACCTCTCGATGTGAACAACTTTGGGTTTACTCCTTGGGTTGAGCTGGATGCGGTATACCAAGTCGTTGATCTTCTTTATGATGACATAGGGTCCTGTCCAATTTCTCTGTAGCTTGGGGCATTTTCCTTTCTTTCTCTGAGGTTGGTATAGCCAAACGGCATCACCTGGCTCGAACATAGTCCCTGGACTCTTCCTGTCGAACCTCTTTTTCATTTTATCACTGGAGATTTGAAGACGACGTCTGCAGAATTCATGAACTTGGTCCAGTCTTTCTCGCAACTCTTGGACATATTCTGGTAGGACTTTGTCCTCTGTACTTCTGGGTGGCATTCCATACAACAGATCGCATGGTAGTTTCATTTCTCGCCCAGTGATCAACATTGAAGGAGTATATCCGGTGGACTCATGCTGGGAACTTCGATAGGATAGGAGAAATAGTGGTACCAACTCATCCCAATCCTTTTGATTTTTGGAGATGAACATCGACAGGTACTGACTGATGGTTTTATTATGTCGTTCAACCATACCATCTGATTGTGGATGTAGGGCTGTGGTACGAGTCTTCTTCACACCTAGAATGTTCATCATTTCCTGCCATAATTCAGATTCGAAGTTTCGTCCTTGATCAGAATGTAATTCTAGTGGGACTCCATGTCTGGCTATTACATTTTCTATGAAGGCCTTTGCAACGGTCTTTGCCTCCTGGTTTGGAATGGGCACAACTTCAGGCCACTTGGAGAAATAGTCCATGGCTACCATCAAGTATTTATTTCCTTGCTCGGTAACAGGAAATGGCCCAAGAATGTCAACTGCTACTCTTTCGAATGGTTCACCAGAAAGATACTGAGCCATTTTCCCTCGACTTCTAGTTTTGGGTCCCTTCTTTGAAGAGCATAGGTCACATCTTCTGCACCATTCTTCTACATCACGACGACAATTCACCCAATAGAATCGTTCTCGAATTCTAGCAAGGGTCCTCTTGATTCCGAAGTGTCCACCTGCACGACTACTATGAAGTTGCTCGAGCACATCTTTAGTAAGTGCTTTCGGCAGGACCAGTTGGTACACCACAGTTGCTCCATCTGGGCTCTCCCATTTGCGATGCAATAGGCCATCACGAAGACATAGGGAGTCCCATTGAGCCCAGTATCCCTTGGCAACTGCACCAAACTTGGATACTTCCTGCCACTCAGGTCTAACTCCATTTTTTAGCCAGCTTAGAACTAACTTTAAATTGTTGTCTTTCTTCTGATTCTTCCTCATATCTTCTGTGGTCCATAAATCAGATTCTTCAGACTCGACTCTTACGGTGGTAACTTGCAGAATTTCCTTGCAATGTTCATCATTGTAAAAATTGACTTCTTTGTTTTCGAGTTTCTGGCAATATCGGCATTGCTGTTCCAAGCATGGACGTCTTGATAATGTGTCTGCATTTCTGTGTTTCCTGCCTCTGCGATGAATAACTCTGAAGTCGTATTGTTGGAGTCTCTCTAGCCATCTCGCAATCTGACCCTCAGGTTTCTTGAAGTTCATTATCCACTGCAAAGCGCTGTGATCAGTTCTTACGAGAAAACGTCTGCCATAGAGGAAGGTATGGAAATGTTCAATGGCTTTGATTATCGATAGAAGCTCCTTTCTTGTAACGCAGTAATTCTTTTCGGCTTTGCCTAGAGTTTTACTAAAGTAGGCTATTACTTTCTCTTCGCCATCCTGTTCTTGGGATAAAACTGATCCAATGCCTTGCTGAGACGCATCACAGTCCAAAATGAAAGTGCCTTGTTCTCGTGGGTAAGCCAAAATAGGCGCAGTTGTCAATTTCTTCTTTAGTTCAGCGAACGACTGTTGGCAATCAGGGCTCCAATCAAACTGAACGTTGTTCTCAGTTAAGCGGTGGAGTGGCTTGGCAATTTTACCAAAGTCTTGAACAAACTTCCTGTAGTAGGTACATAGTCCCAGAAAACTTCTTACTTCATGTTTATCCCTAGGACGTGGCCAACTCCTAACAGCCTCGATTTTAGCAGGATCGGTCTTGATTCCTTCGGCCGAGATGACATGGCCTAAAAAATTGACTTCTTTTTGAAATAAATAACACTTCTTTGGATTCAGTTGCAGGTTAGCATTTTCTAACCTCAAAAATACTTCTTCCAAATTATTCAGGTGTTCGTCAAATGTCCTTCCCATTACTATGACGTCATCCAAGTAGACTAGACAAATTTTCCATGTCAAACCTCTCAATACTAGTTCCATAAGTCTCTCAAAGGTGGCGGGAGCATTGCATAATCCGAACGGAAGAACTTTGAATTGGTACAGCCCTTGTCCGGTAGAGAACGCTGTTTTTCCTCTATCATCAGGATGAACTTCCACTTGCCAATACCCGCTTTTCAGGTCCAACGTTGAAAACCATTTGGAACCGGATAATGTGTTTAGTGTATCATCAATTCTTGGCAATGGGTAGCTATCCTTCATCGTTACGTCATTCAATCGACGATAGTCCACGCAGAATCGGGTTGATCCATCCTTTTTAGTTACCAATACTACCGGTGAGGACCATGGGCTTGTGGTTTCTTCAATTATGTCATCCTCCATCATGTTGTTTATCATGTCTGCTACCTCTCTCTGTTTGGCAAACGGTAATCTCCTCGGAGCCTGTCGGATTGGTCGGGCATCGCCGGTGTTGATGCGATGTTGAACTAGACTGGTACGTCCCGTCGAAGTCTCTGTCGAGAAAATGTTACGATGGCTATCAAGAAACTCTTTGGCCTTCTGCTTTTCTTCCATAGTTAAATGTTCCGTGGATTCCATCATTTTGTCTATTGTTCTCTGATCGGTGTTAGTGGTATTTCTTCGCAGTACCTGAGTGTGGTTTTCACAATTGATAACTCGAGTGACAGGTTTGCAGAATCCCAATTGGTCGTTTTTCTTCAGAAGGACTTTATTTTCCGAAGTATTGGCAACCCTGACAGGAATTAGTTGTTCTGTGTTCACAAGACATCGGGCAATTAAAATTCCATCTTGGCGGTATTCATCATTTTCAATTATTCCAGTGCTCAAATCTCCAGGTTCTTTATCCATTCTGGCCATGATGATGGTTTCGGAGTTTTTCGGAATGTGGATGTCTTCGTCAACATAAATCTTAATTGGTTGGATTTTCTCATTGTATCTGCTCAGGAAGATTTCTTCATTGCCAATCCGCAAAATTTTCTGTCTGATGTTAAGGATGAAGTCGTTTTTCTCCATGATGTCCAGACCCAAAACACATTCATCCCTTATTTCCGCAACCAACATAGAATGTTCCATGGTAATAGGTCCTATCTGGATGTGTACAAGTGTTTCCCCAATGACTGGTGTGGTTTGTCCCGTTGCCGTTTCCAAAACCATATTCCTTTTCATCGGCTTCACAGATTCTTGTATGAGGTCTGGGCGAACGACTGATCTCGAAGCTCCTGTATCAATAGTGAAGGTGCATTTCCGGTCTTCTAAATAGCCTTGTATTAGTAGACTTTGATCATTTTTCTTCAATGTCGATATATGGATCTTGGGGCTTTGAACACTGAAAGTCGCCACGCGCCCCTTAGTGCCGACTAATTCTCGTTTTTCCTGGTTGGGAGCAAGTCCTCTTTCAGACGTTTGAGGTCTCCTTTCTGGCGTAGTCGATCTCCTGAAGGCTCCTCTGGTATATCGCCCACGTTGCTCTGTTCCTGGGCTCGGAGATCTCGATCTCTCTTCGTTACTCGTTGATGACGACCTCTTTCTTTTTGGACTTCTGGATCTCGATCTCTCCCAGCAACTCCTCTGTAGATGGCCGCTTTTCCCACAGTTATAGCAGCGCCTCTTCCTGTCTTCTGGGGAATGCACTTGGTTGCTTAATGCTGTTATGGAGTCCAATATTTTCTTCAATAGCGCTTCGCTTGTAGGAGAATCCTCGTTGAATTTAACTTCACGTAACTTGGGCCTCGTATTTCTTGATGCGTTTTTCGCGGCCTCGAACTCCAAAGATGCTATTAGTGCTGCGCTTATGGTTTGAAGTCGTCCTAGTCGAAGGGCTTGCTGCATGTCAGTATCTCTCAAACCATCGATGAAAGTCTGCACCCCAATTTGTTTTATGAACTCCTTCGGTGCTTGTGGGTATGCCAAATTAATGAGTCGCTCTACGTCGGCTCCATACTCCTGTAGGGTTTCGTTGGATTTTTGGTATCGACTCTTTATTTGGCTCTGAAATACTTGCTTGAGATATTGCTGTCCATATCTGATTTCGAAAGCTTCAACGATTCTAGAATATTCCTTCTGATTACTCTCGGGGATGTTCTGAAGGATGTCCAATGCTTGTCCTCGTAGACACAGGACTAGAGAGGTGGCCATTTCTTCCTCGGACCAGCCATTTGCGTTTGCTGCCGCTTCAAACTGACGTCTATACATGGACCACGAGGATTGTCCATCAAATGTTGGAGGCTTCAAAATTTTCACTTGTGTAGGCCTTATCGGAGTTGTCAGTGAGGATGGCCTTTCGCTGGTGGGGGAGATTTCCTCAGATGGTGCACGCTTGTGTGGAAGGTGTAACGTTTCCAGCCTCTCCTTGATCCTATCCACTTCTTCGTTGAATTTCTTGTTCACCTCTCGTGCCACCCGTTCATCTATTTTGGACAGTTCATTTTCGACGTCTTGGACCCTTCTGTTGACTCCCTGGACTCCGCCTCTGACTTCTTGAACTTCACCTTTGACCTCTTGAACTTCACCTTTGACCTCCTGGACTTCACCTTTGACCTCCTGGACTTTTCCTCTGACCTCTTGTACTTCTTCAGTGATTTCATTCTGGAAGCACTGTTGACTGTGACTAATACGTTGCAGAAGATCAACATGTTGTTGTAACTGCTGGACTAACCGTGCCTCCTGTTCCTCTCGTTCTTGTTTTAGTTTGACTTCTTGTTCCTCTTGTTCTTGTTTTCGTTTGGCTTCTTGTTCCTCTTGTTCTTGTTTTCGTTTGGCTTCTTGTTCCTTTAAAAACTCAAGGATATCTGCTGATGTCGCCATCTCGTCGTAATTATTTGCACGAGTATTCACCATCAAATACTGGAAAACTGCCTTACTTTTCTTTCTTCAGTAACACTTATTCCGCCGCTGTCACCAATTGTTGCTTCTTCGGGTTCAAAAATAAGTGTACACTGGTATGAACTCGCCTTTATTATTCCAACTTCACTTGACAACACTGTGATACAAGTCACTGTCAAAATACTTGTATCCAAGGTAACTCAGAGTAACTTCCTAACTAACTTCCTTCATCTAACAAATGCATCGCTTTTATATACAAATAAAGTTCTAGAAAACTTAAGAAATCAATAGAACACAAATAGAATGTTCGACGATTGATCCAGAACAAAAGTTAGTGATTCTAGATTTTTCCATCTAATTCATCGAAGGATCTCGAACAATTCGAGAAGTCTTTATCAAATTTCAGGTCTGTAACAATATTGATAATCTTGTCTGTTGAAAGTCAATACAGTTTTGAAAAGGAATTGAGTTAAAATTATTCTTTTCTTTAAGAGAGTATTCATATCACCGGTTAGGTGTCTTTGGAGAATTATCATCTGGCGACCGTGACAGGACATGGAGAAAGTCAATACAGTTTTGAAAAGGAATTGAGTTAAAATTATTCATTTGGCTTGTTTGCCTCATTCTCTTGGGTTCCTTTAAGAGAGTATTCAAATCACCGGTTAGGTGTCTTTGGAGAATTATCACCCTGTTTCGTCAGTATGACTTGCATGGGACATCCTGAGGACATCCTAACGAAGCGGATGTGTAAACCAATAAGTATCCTCCACGCAGGGTATTCATCGTGGTATTGTAAAAATTAATCTTGGTTATACACAGTCATCTGTGACCAAAACTCCATGTGAGTAAATATTTTCGATGCAAAAAATAAAAAATGAGCAAAGGTGGTCGGCGTGAAAAATTATTAAAAATACAGGGTCTAATCTGACCTTGCACTCCCGTGAAGGACGGGTGTATAATGCCATTTTATAACGAATGGGAGGTGTAAAAAATTCGAAAAAAATTTGTGGAAATTTAAAATTTTGTCGGAAAATTCGGAAAATCTTGGAAACCGCCGTTCGAAATTACACAGTTTCTTCCATCCGGCAGTTCCAGTATTATTGCGGCTCTGCTCCGGTCAGCTGACGTTCGGCGGAAAATGGTTTCCAAAATTTCGACGAATTTTTCAACACAATATAAACTTTCCACTATTGTTTTTTTCGATTTTTTTACACCTGCCATTCGTTATAAAACGGCATTATACACCCGTCCTTCACGGGAGTGCAAGAAGTTATATTGCACCCTGTAGATGGATCATCTAGTCTCTCCTGACTTGGAAGATTGCTTTTCGTCTACAATAAATTTGGAAATTGCAGAGAAATGGTATGGATAGGCGTAAGAATCAGTTCTGTAATACTGTGTAAGACTTTGGAAATGAGCCTCAGGAATCAAGACTGCTGTGAGTAAAATATGTTCTGAGTAGTTAGTGTATTTTTCTTCTTTTTTCGCAGTATTGATGGTCTCGTTTGAAAAATTCATTATTGCGGGACCAGTATAATTTAGTTCGAGAAAACCTCTCAATTAATGGATAAACATCTTGAAAAAAAAAAACATAAAACAACTGAGTAACATGAAATGAATATGCCCTGTATATTACATGTAGTATTTCCTGTGAATAAACCAGATGTACAATGTAAACATAATATATTTTTTGGATCTTCAGTCAATATAATCTATTCATTGCAAACAAATGAGGTACTTGAGGAAAAGTAATTAATAAATGAGTTGTCTGATGTTATCCCATATGACTGGGAAACTATGAATCAAAGTTTTCCATTTTAAATCTATCAAATTGAATTTATGAGACAATACTTTCAATTTTAACGCAGATGTCATTGAATATACAATCACATACAATAAAAACTGAAACTCTTCAATCGCCTTCATCTTTTTCTTACTGATGCATGATGACGATTTTTGATAGTTTTGTGGAATAGTGCATAATGGGGGCTATGTCTGTTTCACTTAAAATCTCCCTCCCAGATAGCACACAATGTCCTCAAGAATTCCCCGTTTGATCATACGTCTCTTCCACAGGACATCCCAAATATTTATCCCATCAATGCCCGTGGGTCAATGTAAATACTCCCAACTGGATCCCTAGGACATCTCAAATCAGTGTCCTAATCAGGACTCGTGGACCTCCCAGCTGGTCGTCCAGGACATTCTAAACTGTGTCCAGGTGACATAGAATATCCTCAATTCATCATATCATCATATCATCATATCATATTATCATATCATTATATCATCATATCATCATTCGTCATATCGTCATATCATCATATCATCATATCATCATATCATCATATCATCATATCATATCATATCATATCATTCGAACAGAGGTACATGAAGAAAGTAATAAAAAAAGTTGAAGAAATATGCTCTACATGCAAAACAGAGAATGTCTAAAGATCAAAACGAAGTCACATGATTTTATCTTTTATAAATATATGATTTGTTAAATTTAATTTGGAGATAAAATACATTATTTTATTATTATATATATATATATATATATATATATATATATATATATATATACAGTGTGACCCATTTAAGATGGAAGCACCCATATAAAACTTACATTTTTCAACCGATTCGAATGATTTTGTTTTCGTCAGGTAGGCATTCAAAAAGTCTACTAGGACACCAAATTTCATGGATAAATCTTCATTTCCAGGACCAACTAATCTTATTTTTCAAGGTCAAAAATCTAAAAAAAATTACTAGCGATTTTTTTAGAAAAAATCTGACTACACCACTGGATTCGCGATATTTTCAAATGGTTGTAACGTTGGAATGCGTAAAATAATAAAAAAGTTATAGGGGAATGAAATTTGAGAAATATGCCTTTTAATCGCTGGACGTAACTAGGTATGAAACAGATTTGAAGGATTCATTTTCTACAAATTGTTTTCTTTCATTTCATATATGACTTCATTAAAATTAGCAGTTGTCTAGAGAAATTCAATTCTGTTAGTTTATCAAGAAGAATATAATGGGCTATTTGATCAAAAGCCTTTTGAAAGTCTAAGTATACAACATCTACTTGTTTTTGTTTGTCCAGATAAGTACAGAGATATTGATCTAAACATGCAAGGTTTGTTGTACATGATCTCTGTTGAACGAAGCCATGTTGAGTATAGGCGAAATAACTTTCCGAACATAAGAGTACATAACATTGTAAAATATATACATATCTCGAAGAGTTTTGAAAAATCTCATAAAATTGAAAATGCCCTATAGTTCTTGGTATCGCTAGAGTTTCCTTTTTTTAATATTGAGCAAATTCGAGCTGTCTTCCATAACTCTGGGAAAACACAGGTTGTTAAAATTAAATTAAATATTCCCATTAGAGGTACAGAAACTATTCCAATACAGTCTTTTACTACAAGACTGGGAATACTGTCAATACCTGCAGTGAGTTTGTTCTTTAATTTTTTGAGGCATTAACAATATCGTTTTCAGAGATAGCACCTATGTGTAAAACATCTAGGTCAGAATTATTGGAGTTTTCACGAATCATGTTCTCATCAAAAGCCAAGTAGGTATACACTAAAATACCTTGCAAACCCGTTGACAATATCTTATATACTTCATACTTCATATATACTTCATCGTCAATTTTCATTATACCCGGTATACGCGAATGCCCTTTTTAGTATGTATGAATGACCAGAATTTCGAACTATCTGATAAGATATTATTCTCTGCTGTGTTTGTGAATATGTTATATGCTATATTCATTTTACTTTTAACAGTTTTTCTCAGTTCCGAAAATTTATTCTGATAAAAAGCCCTTTTATGGTTCTTATTGTTTCTAAGAGCCGCCCGCCTCCTTCATTTTTATGTGGATAATAACATCATCGTCGAACCACGGGGGAAATTTACGTGTTTTTACTGTTTTTGGTGGAACTGTTTGAATGAAAATGTTTAATTATTTACGATTTAATAAGTTACATGCCGAGTTGACATCGGTACTTTTAGTGACGTTACTCCATTCGGTTGTGCTTATAAATTCATACATAGCTGGAAAGTTTGCCTTGCGAAAATTAAATTGCTTATTAGCATCTGTTGTATTAATAGAAAAGTTGTTGATATGGGGAGTTCTTCAGTTCAATGAAATAGAAAGTGCAGGATGGTGAACATCTATGTTAACAAATGGCTGCTCATATTTGGAGACGATACAATCTTCGCAATATTGGTTATTACGAGATCCAGCTTGCGATTATTATGTTTGTTACTGAGTTGTACCGTTGAGAAGCAGTTGCTTGCATGAAGTTGCATGCACTGAAATTTGGTGTCGTTAAGTATATGTCGTACTGGGGAATATTGAAATCACCAACCAATATAAAATTTCCATCAGTGATGGGATCGGAACTCTCCAGAAAGTCGAATAGTGTTTCGTAGTGAATAATAGAGCAACTAGGAGGAATATAAATTACAATGATGCTTAAAGTTGAATGTTAAAAGGAAAGCTGCCAAGCACTAACTAACAGTCTTTTGACGCCAATAAGACACCACCCGCTTTAGTGACATCATTTGTTATATATATATTGACGAAAAGATTTCTTGATTGAATACATCATCTTCAATATTTGTCACTGACAGGCAGACCATATCCATTTCTCCACTAGATGCAGAATTATAAAATAGAGTTGTTTTTGTTTTTAATTTAATTAATTTTTGATAATAAGGTTATTTTCTCCTTTATCCTTTTTTTCATTCAGTTGCTGTCGTCGTTCTCTATAGTGTTAAATTTGACGAGGTATCTTATCGAAGGATATAAAAACATTCTTGAAATCATCATTATTTTTTAGGGAAGTGCATCTCTGGGACCCAATTCTTGAAATTGTAAGTAAAGATTATGACGTTATTTTCTCGCAACACGTGATTTTATTCACGCATTGAGAGAAAAGGACCCATTTTTTCTTGATAATATTTTCCTACGATTTCAAGAATCCCTGTGATGTCATATGTTCGCATACCTGCGATGTCAAAATGAAGTCATCTCGTGAATATCGCAAAAACACATCTTAATATCATCACAAAAAACACATCGCAGTTACATCTCCATAATACATTGTTGTTATATCTCAAAACTTGTCGCAGGGACAAAATAACATCCATGCGATATCGCAGGTCACGTTGATACATCGCTGCGATATATCTGTGATGTAACTGTGTTTGCTTGGTATTGATGTTTATATTTTTGATTCGCCTACTATATATTTTTTGGTGAAGTCTTCCCAATTTTTTGGCGAAGTCGTGGCAAAAAATCCAAAATTTGCAATGAACTGTATGATTTTTTGTCCGTGAATCTTTCCGATATTTCAAAAGTTATTCTGCTATATGGGTCAGAGACGAATCCAACAAATAAGAAATCATTGAAATCGGTCCAGACGCTCTTGAGTTATAAATGGTGTAACTAACCCGACTTTGTTTTATTTATTAAGATATGAATCAGCACAATTTTAATTTCAGAATTGAGAAGACAACTATACAGGGTGTCCCAGAATAAAGGAGACAAAGTCCGAGGGTTAAGGCTGAAAGTTCCAATATATACCCTAAAATGAGTAGTAACCGAGTTACAGGGTGTTGAAAGTGAAACAAAAATATATATTTTTCAGAATAACTCCATAAGGGCTTAACTTTTCTTAATGAAATTTGGTGTGTCACTTTACAGCATTCAGTTTCATATTTCAAGGCAAATCATGTGTTTGTAACTCTAAACAGGGCCGTACGGCAGGTGGGTACCCCTATTCACCCCTCCCCAACTTTCACGCCACTGGATTAATATCGATTTCGTCTTCTTTTTCTTCATCCCCAATATTTCCTATACAAAAAAGGAACACATTTCGTTTCAAAAATATCAAAGGTTTTCGAGACATTTGAAGTTGAATAAGTGCGTGCGTATCAAAATCTTTACTATTTTTGAAAGGAATGTGATGGTAACTATTTATAACATTATAACCAACATATTTCATACCTTGCAATGAGTATAAATTCAAATATTTCGATGATTGTTGGCATTTACGAGGGATTTCGTTCACAAAAATTTTCCGATATTTAAAACTTACATAGCCACTAACAAAATAATCACTAATGAGTATGCGTATAACATACGCACCCACTTATTCAACTTCAAATATCTCGAAAACCGTAGTTATTTGTGAAACGAAACGTATTCCTTTTTTGTATAGGAAATATTGAGGATTAAGAAAAAAGACGAAATCGATATTAATCCAGTGGCGTGAAGTTTGGGGCGGGGCGATTAGGGGTACCCACCTCCCGTACGCCCCTGTTTAGAGTAACAAACACATGATTTGCCTTGAATATGAAACTGAATGCTGTCAAGGGACATACCAAATGTCATTAAGAAAAGTTAAACCGTTATGGAGTTATTCTAGAAAATATATTTTTTTGTGTCACTTTCAACACCCTGTAACTCGGTTAATACTCATTTTAGGGTATATGTTTATTGGAACTTTCAGCCTTAAAATGAAGTGAGGATTCTACTCTCGGAGTTTGTCCCCGTTATTCTGGGACACCCTATATATCCGTGGGTTCTTCCAGCTGTGATGAAGTACTTATACAAACATTTGCGAAATTAAAACGATATCTCCTGAAAACACTTCAGAACAAAACAGAAAAATGAACATGCTCCATATATAAACACGGTAAATATCGGGCCAACCATTCGTTGTTGCACCACTAGTTCAATTTCCATCGGCATATCAGAGGTCAGTTATCAACGGCATCATGGCTACAGTGTTTCATATTGTTGTAGTTTTAGCCTTATTTCTAGCCTTATCGAGCTCAACAGATGCACTAAGTGAGTACAGGATTTTTCATTATTGCATTATTAGCTGCGTAAATGAAAAAATAAATAAATAAAATGGCGAACTAGCGCTGTTTACATCGTATTTGTTTCATGAAGGTTCCAACCTAACTTATGAACAAAAACAAATGTAATAGATTATATGAAACCGTTTCAGAAAAACAGTTGATTCAACTTCAAAAGCGACACAATCTACTGAACCACTCTAAAGTAGCTAACAATAAGAAGCCCTGTCAAGCTCTGGAAAGAAATATTGTTGTTTTCTATCTCATTGAAAGTATTACCTTTTTTGACACAATAGTTATTTATGATACAAGTGGTAAAAGTGGCATTTTCGACTTTCGACCTTTTGGAAAAGTTATTTAAATACAGAGTAAGAGGATGTCCGCTAAACTGGGTAATAACGTTTCTTTTCAATGAAAAACAATTCGTAGTTGTTGACGATAATCCATCTGAATATTGATTTACAGATATAGGCGTGCCTCAGGGTTCCGTACTCGGCCCTATACTTTTTATATTATACATCAACGACGTAGATCAGCTTCCTGTACCAGCTCACTTCACAATGTATGCTGATGATACCTTGCTGTTATATCTCACTCGTCGGATCCGTCGTTGACCGATATGTGTAGTGAAGTATTAAGTTGTCTTAATAACTGGTTTTCAGCTAGTCATATATATCTTAAGTTGACAAAACAAAAGCTTTAAGATTTCACCATGCGCAAAAAGTGTGCGAGGAAATATCGTTCAGAACTAATGGAGAGGGTTCAGTAGTTTCAACTAACTTGGAACATTTATTTATTTATTTATTTTATTTATTTTGTGAGTGGGGAAAATTGCGAAACGAGCAAAATAAAATCACTTTTAACAAATGTATCATACAAATTTACAAACAGTTACTGCTAGTAAGAAAAAACAAACCAAAAATATAATCTCCATAAAGGTGCGTATTCACTAGAGCATTCGTTCCGCATGAGCACCGAATGAGCACATGATATGCTCGATTCAAGCTCAGGCTACTTGGTTAAAGCTTAGATTGCGTACATGAGCACCAATCCGCAGTCAGTCGCGTACAAATATTAATACTCATCAATATCCACATTAAATTCAAAATTTCTGTAATAACTACAAACAGAACTTCAAGCACACTTTCACCGTCCACACTCTGCACGAAAAAATAGACAAAAAACGGATCGGCCCGAGCACCGCACGCGCAATCTGTTCGTGCTCCAATGAGCGTCAACACTGTCCGAGCATTCGCTCGTTTGGTGCTCATGCGGAACGAATGCTCTAGTGAATACGCACCTTAAGGATTCGAACACACGATCTTTGGGTTAGAAGGCTGACTGGCAGATGCTCGAACTAGAATAAATCCATCGCACTTTATAGGCCAAGCGATGGGGGGTTTCTATTTGCAAAAGGTCGGAAAGTAATGAAATTTTGTGGGATGGTAGAGATAGGTTCCCTGATAGTCCACCTGAGTTTGCGACCTCGGGGGGTTGCCGCTCGAGGGGTGAGGGGATGAAAACTCTGACTCGCGGTGCTTGGTTGACAATAGCACCGTTGGGGTAGGTGCTATTAAAAAAATAAAATATGTAGAGAACAAAATTGTACACAACTTTGGTATTTTAATTTTTCGGCTCCGACCAATAGTTTTCGTTCTATGGGGCGTCAAAGTTGGGGGTTAATTTGCTATTTTAAACAAAATCCGATGTTCATCGCGGAATAAGACAAAGATGGCAACCGAGCAATTCTGTAATATTTTTTTGCTATAAGAGTGAGGTTTTTCAAGTAAGCAGATGGACGATTCAATACATTTGATCTTACATAATAAAAGATGATTTTTTGAATTGCGCCCTTACATACTTTGATATGGGCATTTTTTAATTATCATGATCTATGGTCAATATTTTCTCTAACGGCCCTACTATACGCATGCCCGGATAACATCTTATCAACAGACTGTTCGGCATAAATTACACTGATGAGTTGTTTCAAGCCACTTCCTGCCATGATATAGCCGTTGGCCCCCATAAACGACATTACCATGTGAAATCCTTCTAATATTGGAATAACGTTAGTTAATGCAGGATCAAATTATTTGCGATAATGCCAAGCAATGGGTGGCATTCAGTGTGTCACACCAGGTTCCGCTGTTATCCCAGATGAACCAATTTCTCGGCTTACGAAAATACATCCCAATTGAATGGTTCCGAAAGAGTAATGGAGCTGGCCTTCAATTCATTGCGATTCAAAACCTGCAAGCCATTCATCCGATTGATAAGAACGTAGTCCCCTCCAGCAGCGACTTACTGTGGCTTTATGGCAAAAACCAGTCCATAGCCGGCTGGAATGGCTTCATGGAAGAAGTGACCCGATCAAAACCATACCAACACAGTAGAATCTTGTGTTTACCGTTTATAAACGGTACTGTCTTCACATGAATACCTCCCAAGAGGTTATCTTGAACGATGGAAAATGGCGACTAAAGTTTGTCTTTCAGTCGCAGATGATTCCACAACAGATTTTATGAATGTCCTATTCATATTTTCGAACTAAAATCAAAATGCTCATGACAGATCTATATCAAAAAATAATTTTCAAAGTGTCACCGCAGAAGAAATATTTTCCTTATATCCATCTCTGATGTGTATGCTTCTGAAGAGCCTGTTTTATTCCAATCCTATATCAATCCTCCTGAAGAGCTTGGCAAAGCGAAATAGATTTTTGTCGACCAAAATGTATTGGGGATTAAATGCGAGAGAAGCGAACCTTGCTTCAATGAAATGAACGATTTCTGCGAGTGATATTTTTTTAATAACATTCTCCTTATCTGATTTATTTAATGATTTTTTCAATGGAAACTAGAGAGAATTGAAAAAATCAGTTATCTGAATGAAAATGAGTCTTTTCACAATATCTATCAGATGTAGTTCAATGTCCAGCGTGGCTTGTGCCGGGGAAGTAGTTGTTTTTCTGTTAGATATTACAAATAAATCACATTTTTCATTTTTCAATTTTCATGGAGGTTCCCCTTTTCATCATGGATTTTAGTTTGACAATGTCCTGTGTAATAGTTTTGTGTAAGGATATTCGTTCTCAATTATACAAATCGAAAAATAGAAGCTACCCAAAACACCAAAATTACGTCACTTTCACTCGACGCGCGTTTCGCTAAAAAAGTTAGCATTCTCAAGAGCTATACGCTTATTATGCTAGAGAACAAAAGAAAATAGCAAAATGACTCACAAAAGAGTTCGAGAATCTTCCGGTGGCACATCCAAGCCTGAGCGTGAAAAATTCACTAGAATTTATGGACCAGATTAGGAACGTGAAACTGGAAGAAGGAGAAATCTTGATCTATTTTGATGTAAATTCTTTGTTTCCAAGTGTTCCGAATCCTTGGAATATCTAAGTGAGTTACTGAGGCAGAATTGCTTTCAGTTCAATAATAGTTATTTATGATACAAGTGTTAAAAGTGGCATTTTATTTTGTGAGTGGGGAATATTGCGAAACGAGCGTTAGCGAGTGGAGCAACCCCACGAGCAAAATAAAATCACTTTTAACACTTGTATCATACAAAATTTTTTGTTCAACAGTTACTGCTAGTAAGAAAAAAACAAAAAAAAAATAAGATCCATAAGGATTCGAACACACGATCTTTGGATTACAAGTCAGATAATAAATAAATAAATAAATAAATAGGGTTTTTATTTCAAAGTTGACCATTAAAAATTCACAATTCATGACGTATCACATTTTTTATGTCCCACGCTTCTTAACCCAGGGGGGTCAGGGGAGGATGGGAAAAAAGGCGCAGAAGTAGCGACCCTTCCGCTCCTTTTCAGGGGAGCTAGAAGGGCGCCCTGCCAAGTCGGGCACAGAAACCCCCAAGAAGGGGGCGCTGATGCCCGGCCCCGCTGATGTTAACGGAATGACCGGACATTTCATGAAATTGCGGCGGCGACTGATAAGAAACACGCCTCCTGCATTGCTTATGCGTGTGGCGAAGTATTATTCCATGTAGATAATCCTTGTAATGCGTTTGTGAGGTTGGTTATTTCGATGACAAACCCCGGAAAAGGCTGAGGCAAAAAACCGGGTCAAGGTACTTCGCGTTTCAGGTTACACCTCTCGTCTTGGTTCCCTACGGAACCGGTTCATCACGTCGTTCCTGGAAGATATCCAGCGCCTGATATATGAGCCCGCCGTGTTTGCGGGGCTCATTATCATGTACCCTAAGCTTGGTAATGTCCTTGGTGAGAGGACTGTTATGGAGGAAGTACTTATAGAACTTGTAAGACAAGTTCTTAATGTATGTCGGAACTGAGTCGACGCCAGCAAGCTCCCTTAAAGTTTCCAACCGAAGGTACCTCCTGCTATTAGTGATAATACGGAGCACCTTGTTCTGCATCCTATCCAGCCGCATGAGTGGGGTGGTTTTCAGACTGCAGAACACTGGACAAGCGTACGTCATTGCGGGTCTTATGATCTGCTTGTAAACAAGCAATTTGTTGTCAAGACTCATTTTAGAGCCTCTGGCTATCAGAGGGTAGGTGCGCTTTAGCGCCGCTCCAGCCCTCTGAATAGCCAAGGTTATGTGTCTGCCAAAATTGAGCCGCTTGTCCAGCTGTACTCCCAGGTATCTCGCAGTGTTCACGTTTTCAACAGCTTCGCCGTTGATCACCAACTTCCGATAAAGTTTTGAGTATGTGTACTTTTTCGTGAAGTTGATGGTCTCCGACTTCGCCGGATTCACCACGATCTTGTTCTCAGCCAAATAGGGTATGACCTTCCTATCCAAGTGAACTTGGATCCTATATTGGGCAGCGACGCTCGAGAAGGAATGGGCAAATATGGCGGTATCGTCGGCATATATCGCCGTGCCCATATCCGGTCTCTCGCACTGAGGAAAATCATACGTATTTAGCGAGTACAAGTGTGGCGACAAACTTGAACCCTGCGGAACACCTGCTTCTATCGGAAACTCAGCGGAGCGAGTGTTGTTTACTCGCACCATAAAAGTTCTCCCAACAAGGTAAGAGTTAATCAACCTTACCATGTATGAGGGCATGCCTGCCAACAGCATTTTAGAGATAAGACCCTCTACCCATACCGAGTCAAAGGCCTTTTTCATGTCCAGCAGGACCATGACTGTGTTGAGTCCACGTTGAGCTGCCTCTTTCACCCCGTGTACAATCCTCACGACCTGAGAAGTGGTGCTATGACCCTTTCTAAAGCCGAACTGCACATCGGGGATCATTTTGAGTTTCTCCTCGAGACTCAACAACCGTCTCAGAAGGATCTTCTCCACTACCTTGGCGATCACACTCAGAAGTGAGATGGGGCGATAGCTGTCAAGTTTATGGCCATCCTTACCAACTTTCAGAATAGGTATCACCAGTGCCTTCTTCAGACAATCTGGATAACACCCCCATTTAATAATGGCGTTGATCAAGTAGATGAGCTGGGCGAGGACCTTCCGCGGCGCATTCCGAAGTAGAATGACATCCAAGCCGTCCGGCCCAGGTGCCTTATTCGTCGGAAGCCTTTTTATGACTTCCGTCAGTTCCTCATAGTTCGTCATTATTTTGGCGAATCTATGAGGACCAATAGGGAGGGAGACTGACTCTCTAAAGTCTTCCGTTATCTTAGTATTTCGTCTGTGTCCCTCACTAACGTCCGGCACCCTTTTGTGTACGCCGGCGAAATGTACCCCGAACAGTTCCGCCTTCTGAGGGTCCGTCGCTAGTCGCTCATTCCCACTCTCCATGGCTGGAATTGGCGCGAAACGCTTAGATATTCGTTTCGTCATCCTCCACAGAGAGTTGTCGCGAGGGTCTAGCTTCTCCAGTTTATCCTTCCACACCCTATCGTTATTTTCGTTGATCAACTGAGAGATCTCTCTTCCCAAATTTAACATATCGGTTTTATGGACAGGGTTTCGAGTACCCTGCCACTTTTTGCGAAGAGAATTCTTCAGCGCGATCATCTCCTTAACGTGGGGTGGAAGAATATTCCGGTTACTCTTAACCACAGTCTTCCTGACAGAGCGCTCACGAGCTACTTGAATATTTCTAATGAGAGTAAGGGTAACCTCCTCAATTTCATCTTTTGAGATGTTTGACTTGATTAATGTCATAGCATTCAAAAGTCTTCGGAACTCTTTCCAGTCTGCATTTCGATAATCGTACTTTGTCGTAGGAGGACGTTCGTCCATCCTGCACTTTAATCGAAATACAACTGGATCGTGATCCGAAGTCATCTCGTGGATGGCCTTGAGTTCACTCATATTAGTAATATTCTTGTTCACTACCAAGTCAACTATGGTCGGAGTGGTCCCGTTCCAGGGGTAATGTGTTGGCTCTTCCGAGTGCACGATTACCGCATCGTTGTCCAGGGTATATTCCCACAGCGTCTTACCGTTGGCATTCGGCTGGGATTTACCACTCCACTCGGGTCGCCTGGCATTGAAATCCCCCGCCAGCAGCACCCTATGACCGGTGTTACACAGATTCTCCAAATCGGCACAGGAGAATCTCTGATTTGGTGGATTATATACCGCGAATACGCAGGTCCCATCAGCGAGTCTAACACCTACGTGCTCTATCGAGCTACGCTGAGGCGGGATCCGCGCATGCGCGATACCATCCTTGATAAGGATGGCCACCCCCCCCCCCCCTCACTGCCTGGGGACGATCGACCCTGATAGTAGTGAAGCCCTTGAGACTAAATCTATGGTCCGGCCTGAGCCATGTCTCACATATGAGCATAAGGTCCACTCTATGCCTGTCGATAAAGTCAATAATAAGCGGAAGCTTATTATTGACTGAACCGGCGTTGTACATGCATACCCTCATAGCTTGCTCAAAAGCTATATCGCTGGGAATCACCCAGAACCTCTATGGTAGCCATAGCCTTCTCCAGCGGGGTTTTAGCCTGAGCGAGTCTGGCGATCAAATCGTCCAGAGCTCTGCTCAGCTCCGCAAGGTTTATCATCGAACCGACCTTCTGAATCTTACCAGTCAGCGCCGCAAGATCATTCAAACCAGCACCCCCCTGTTGGGCGTGCCTGTGGACTGGGGTTTGATTAGGAGGTGTATAGGGAATAGAGGGAGACCCTGGGTTAGGTTGAATTCTTCTAGTTCCGGCCGCTGGTCCATCCATACGTTGGGCGTCACCACCCTGTTGAGGTATGTGGCTAGCCTGCTGCGAAGACTTGGCGTCACCACCCGATTCGGCGTGGCTAGCCTGCTGCGCTTGGCCTCTCGATTGCCATGCGTTCCGCTTAGGAGCCGGAGCAGGGACATACTCAGGTTTCTTCTTGGGAACTTGGTTAGCATTTCTCTCTTCCAAGAACTCAATCCTGCTTTTGAAGACAGGGCAGTCTGTGCTGTTGGCTGTATGCTGACCTTCACAGTTTACACATACGGCTGGTTCATGAGTCGGTTTTGGGCAGTTCTGTGTGTGGTGGGGATCTGCACACTTCAAGCATCTGGGCTGTCTAGCACAGTTTGAAGTGGCATGTCCCCAACGTTGGCACCGATGGCATTGTACTATCGGCCTCTCATTTCGTCTCATCTCCCATGAGACCCTTATATGCAATAAGACTCTTACGTTTCTCTTTAGGTGATTGAGAGTCACATTTTTGGGCGTGGTGATCAAATAGAGAGGCCGATACTTCGTGTTCATTCTCATGATCCTCTCTACGACTATGCCGTATGATTCCTCAAGTTCAGAAGCCAGCTCCTCTTGATCTATATCAGCGTCGAGTCCTCTCAGGACAAAAGCGTGAGTTTTGTCCTGAGGGAGCGTGAAGGTATGGAATTCTGCTCCCATACGCTTGAGGATGTCTATCAATTGCTGTCTGTCTTGAGGGTAAACTGTGAAGATCTGCGTCTCCTTGCCGGAATACTTTAGGTTGAAGTCACCTTTATTGACAACCATATTTTGTATTTCAAATCTAAATTGCAAGCATGACAGGCAGGTAAAAAACAACTGCCTAATAATTGTTGTTTATTAGTTACCACAAATTAATAAACGATCCTAGCTTCTTTGTGTTCGTAGCTATTACTGTTGCAAATATAAATATAATGGAAGTTGGAATGGATGATTCAGATGATTTTCTTCCACCAGAAATTCAAGAAGCTGCAAACAGAGCAACTTTAGATCTGTTGCCTGAAAAATCACGGCAACAATATGATATTGCTTATAATGGATTCATCGAATGGAGTCAACTGAAGAAAGTTGAAGGCAAGTTCAGCGAAAGCGTACTTTTAGTTTATTTCGAAGAAAAATCGAAGTTATGGAAATCATCAACACTGTGGTCTAAATTCTCTATGATAAAAGCTGAACTGAAAATCAAGGAAAACGTGGATATAAGTAAATACCATAAATTAGTCGCATTTTTGAAACGAAAAAGTGTCGGATACCGTCCGAAAAAATCGAAAATTCTGACAAGAGAACAGATGACAGATTTTTAAATGAAGCTCCCGATACCAAATATCTTATGATTAAAGTGGCAACCATTTTTGGATTATTTGGAGCGTGCCGTCGTGAAGAACTCTGCAAATTGAGCGTAGATGACATTGAAGAAACTATACAGTCATTACTAATTCATATTTCGGATACCAAAACCAACATTCAAAGAAGTTTTTGCATCGTTGGACACTACGTGAATTATTACTGTGAATATGCTGTATTACGCCCAACTTCTGTTACTCACCGTCGATTTTTCCTGAATTACTCTAACTACAAATGCACTATTCAACCAGTTGGAATAAATACTTTTGGGAAGATGCCTTCCACTATTGCTGAATTTCTGAAATTACCAGATCCGCAGCAGTTTACCGGCCATTGCTTTCGAAGATCTTCAGCATCTCTGTTAGCGAATTCAGGAGCAAATTTGACTACAATAAAACGACATGGCGGGTGGAAGTCCTCAACTGTAGCTGAGGGTTATATCGAGGATTCCATTGAAAATAAAAATAAAATAGCTGATAAAATGTTTCCTGGTATAAGTTCTAGTTCTCTCCCAGCATTATTTGATCATCCCACTTCAATAATAGCACCATCATTGATTGGCGATGAAGCTTCTGCAGTTACTTCGTCAGTTAATATCACAAATTGTACAAATTGCCAAATACATATTTATAAGTAATTTTGATTCTGATTGTTATAATAGTATTAATATCTGATTAAAGTGTTTCTATTAGAGAGATCTATATTACTGAGTATCCATCATCTCATCTGTCATTTTACTTTTAACACTAGTGTTAAAAGTGATTTTGTGAAAACGTCAGTTTTTAGTTCATGTGTCAATGAATTAAAAACGTCATTTTTAATGTCAGTTGTACAAAAATGCTTTTATGAACAACTCGAAGGTACAGCCATGGGCAATCGTCTGTCTCCCTTCCTGGCTAATTTGTTTATGAGTAAGTTTGAGATGGCATCAAGAAAGAGCTTCAGTTATTTTCCTAGGGTTTGAGTTAGATATGTGGACGACGTGTTCGCTACTTTTCATACAAAACAGGTCGACGTAGACAGTTTTGTTTCAGAATTGAATAGCCAGTTTCAAACCATATCGTTCTCGTATGACACTGAAAACGGAAAACAGTTGTCATTTTTAGACGTATTAGTAATTAGGAACGACAAGATTCAGCTTGAATTCAATATCTACAGGAAGGACACGAACACACTCAAATACTTCCTTTAGAGTTCTCACCATTGCATACCACACAGAATGGCGGGATTAAATTTCTTGATGAATCGAATCTTGTCGTTTCCACTCAACAAAGGGAGATTTAAAACTGAGAAAATGATCATCGGGTAAGTTGCTGAGTTGAACGGTTATTTTGTGGACTTGAAGCAAACATAAATTTTAGAGATCCCTTCGTAACTTTACGACTTTTCAAACAGAGAAAATCCCTTCTAAATATATCGTTATTCCATACGAATCTCGGGTTACTTGAGGTTACGACAGCATTTTTAGAACCCTCAATATGAAGGTGGTATACAAGACTTCATATAAACTGTAACAAATCTTGGGTACTTTCAAAGATAAGACGGAAGAAAAAAAAAATTCGGGGATTTATGAGATTAGCTGTATGGACTGCGAGAAGAAATATGTGGGCCTGACCCGTAGGGCCATGAAAGTAACCCATACCCTCTTTGGACTATATGCAACAATTTTAAAGTAGTGTGACAGGTCCCACTTATACATGCAAAAAAAAAAACATTTTTACTCCTGCCTAATATTCAACTTACCCATAAAACCGGCATTATCTTCAGTTAATGTTGAAAATAATCGCTTATTCATAACCTGCGTATATGTTTAATAACACTGTTGTGAAATAAAATCACATACATCATTTTTTATGTAGGATGTGTATGAGCGATTATTTCCAACATTTACTGAAGAAGCTGCCGGGATTATGGGTGAGTTTAAAACTGAGGCAGGAGTAAAACCCAGTATTTTCTTTGGCATGTATAAGTGAGACTTGTCTTACTAGTCTTAAATCGTTGCATATGGTCCAAAGAGGGTACTGATTCATGCTTCAGTATAATTTTTTCATATCAACTAAAATATCCATGACTTTCGGATCCTCCGTAAATATCGTAGAAGGGTTTTGTGAAGTGGGACAAAACACATTTTAGGAACTCAGATACTCACTTGTTATATTTGCATAAGGAAGTAGAAGTCTTCAGGAACGATATGCACTTTTTCTTTTCCTTCTACTATAATTTTCAGCAAAGTTATGACAAATCTAATTTTCGGCCCTGCCTGAATTTGCAGTGGTGGGTTAGCGCGAGCATGAAATGTGATGTCGGCGTTAAACCACGTCTTCTGAGAAAACGAGCGTATTTCATAAGGTATTTCTGAAAATCATTGTTGTGGAAAATTGAATTATCTCTCAACCTATTAAAATCGTTTTCTGATTAATCTTATATTTTCTGAAACAACAACAAAAAATATATACAGTGTGACCCATTTAAGATGGAAGCACCCTTATAAAACTTACATTTTTCAACCGATTGGAATGATTTTTGTTTCGTTAGGTAGACATCCAAGAAGTGTACTAGGACACCAAATTTCATGAAATAATCTCCATTTCCAGGGCCAACTAATTTTATTTTTCAAGGTCAAAAATCACTAGCGATTTTTTCAGAAAAAAATCTGACTTCACCACTGGATTCGCGACATTTTCAAATAGTTCATATGTAAATTACGTTGAAATGCGTTAATGATTAAAAAAGTTATAAGGGAATGAAATTTGAAAAATATGCCGTTTAATTAACCAACCAATTCAATTTCAGAACTTTAATCAAAACTATGACTTCACCACTGGATCGAGGGTGTCTTCAAATAGCACTGACTATAATTTCAATGAAATCTGTCGATACATAAAAATTATGAGTTAAAATGACATTTTCCTGAAAATCCATTAATATATTTTTCAAATTTTATTATCTTAGGATTTTGTTATTCATGAACAGATTTCGATGAAATTTTGACTAGTGATATATCGATACCTCCTCAATGCAGTGGTGCTTTCCGAATTTTGATTAAAGTTCTGAAAATGAATTGGTGGGTTGAATAAACGGCATATTTTTCAAATTTCATTTCCTTATAACTTTTTAATTAACTGACGCATTTTAACGTAATTTACACATGAACCATTTGAAAATGTCGAAAATCCAGTGGTGTAGTCAGATTTTTTCTAAAAAAATCGCTAGTAATTTTTTAGATTTTTGACCTTGAAAAATAAGATAAGTTGGCCCTGGAAATGGAGATTTAATCATGAAATTTGGTATCCTAGTTCTTGGATGTCTACCTAACGAAACAAATATCATTCCAAAAAATGTAAGTTTTATAAGGGTGCTTCCATCTAAAATGGCTCACACTGTATTTTTTTTTATGAAAAATTTTTTATGTTCCACCCCTGATTTTTTGACAAAAATTTTTTTTTTTTTAAATACATGAGAAGTCGAGATGTCACGTGCTGAGTTCAGAGTGCTAGTATTCATTCTTCGTTTTTTGTTCAAGTTTGTCGTTACTGAAACGAAACCCATGGAATTCCAAGTTATGGTCTTGTACAGCCAGGCGAAAGAGAACATTGCGACTCGGCAACTCACTCCTAAAACGAAACAAATCCCCTACACTACGCAAGGGCACTAGTTGTTCTTTACTAAATATCGTACGCAGAAAATATTTTCGATTAATTCCAAAATCACCAGCAAGCATAATACATCAGCCATCCAGTGAATTTTCAGCCGATTCCGTTAAATTATATAAAATGCGTTCGTTCGGTGTTTTACCGCTTTATATAAGTATTTTGTTGCTTGTATCCATTAGTGCGAGAGTGCAAGGTAAACGTAAGTTTCTAGTTTAATTGTTTCTGATCCACTGTTTTCTTTCAATTATGGAAGGAAATCTTCACTCCAATTTCAATCTATAAAAATATTATAGTTTCGAAAAATAAAGATTGAAGTTCAAGTGCAATAATTTTTTTAAGAGAGCAATAAAATGAGTGATATTTAATAAACAGGTTAGTTTCGGTTACTATCATAATATATGTATATTTTGGTTGTGTACCGAAGAATAGGGCAAAAAACGATATGAAAACGATAAATATTAAATGGTATTTCAAAAGTTGAGGTGTGAAACATCATTACATTTGAAACAAGATATTTTCTTTGTTTTTCATACATAAATATAATTTCAGTTCAATACGTTAAAATAAAAATTTATTTTTGAAATTTTTTTTTTCGTTTATTTCTTTGATATAAGCTTTTATTCAACTTGCTCTCTTCGTATGCCTGTCTTTCCGAATCAAATTCAATCCATTATTAAAGCATTTGCTGGCATTCTTTTGAGCCGAAATTTTGCACAGGGACCGTCAAACTGGGTAAAGTCGATCAAAAATAAAGGTTTTTTTAACATAGCGCCTGAACGATTCAATATTTTTAAATGAAATTGAAAATGAAGATATTTTAAACATTACCCCGCATATTGGGGTAAAGAATAGAAAAATCGACTCTACCCTCTCAAATGGTAAAGTCGATCAACGAACATTAACAAGAAAAAAATTCACCAAATAAATTTAGGTTAAAAAATGTGAAAAATGTGGAAAGAAAAATGCTTCTTCATTCAGTTTTTTACATGCTTCTTTATTTAGTCTTTGTTTTACATCCATGGGTTGCTATAACTAAAAAAACTTCACAAAAAACTAAAAATTATAAAAAAATATAAGAACATAAAATTATAATGGTCGTTAAGTATCCACTAAGAGACGACAAATTG
The DNA here is from genome assembly GCA_958298965.1 of Chrysolina haemoptera. Taxonomy (NCBI): domain Eukaryota; kingdom Metazoa; phylum Arthropoda; class Insecta; order Coleoptera; family Chrysomelidae; genus Chrysolina; species Chrysolina haemoptera. Next base: position 8,074,192 of record OY282591.1, read on the forward strand.
CTCAGCGGCAACCCTCATTTATATTTTGTTTTTGTTTTACCGCCACCACTGCCTTCTGAAGAAATCATTTTTCATAAGTTTTCTTCCTCCGGGGTCCAAACTTTTTTTGGTAGTGTTAAGACATCTGAAAACAGGTGAACATAAATAAATAGACATAAAATGACTGTCTCACTAAACAGCAAATCGTCATATGCTTGGCAACACTGTACAGGTCGTTCTCTGTACGTTAGTTTACTACAAAACTAAACACAACCTAATATATAACTTCTAAAATATAAAATTTAAAACATATTTGTGAAATTGAAAGTGATTGAAATTACCCCGCAATAATGGATTTTTTTCAAAACTCTCAAGTGGAGCTGAAAAAAACTATTTATAGCGTTATTTTTGTTTATAACTCTGTTTTTCAGTATACTTACATCAATTATTTTCCTTCGCGCAAGCTGTTAGCTGTGGAATCAATCGTTTTCGCATTTTTCACTTTTAACCAATTTCAACCATTTATACACACGTTTTCCTACACGTACTTACCTTATCTATCTCCAAACACTCCGCATCCGAGCCCGACTACATTTTTAACTAAAACGGGGACAACTACTATTAACTAGATAACAACGCAACCCTTCCATTTTATTGGCTATTTTTTTTCAAAGGGGCGTGTTTGATCGACTTTGCCCCTAATGATCGAAATTACCCCGTTTGACGGTACTGATGAAGATATAATACTGTCAAAAAATTTCATTTCCTGCTCCTCCGAAGGCCAGATATAGAACGCGTAAAAATAATACTGCGAAAAAACAAAATTTGATCGAGGGCTCAAAGGCTTCTCCTTTTCGGAAAAATTGCGAAAACTTCCTGAAATGAACTCGGAAAAATTCGTTGAAATTGTAAAACACATAGGACCATCGAATAATTTGATAAAAAATTACCTACCATCTCCTCCAACTAGAAAAAATTGTGAAAACTCAGATATATGGTGAGAGGTATTGAATTCACGATATATTCTGCTTCACATAATAGGGTGATGCGAATTTCTTCTCTGGGTCTTACTATCTTCAATGATGTCCTGAGAGCTGTCTTAATCGCTTTTATCATTATCTCCCATACACCTGCCATATGGGGAGCACCTGGACAATCGAATTTCCAGATAGTTCCATCGAGAGCAAGTTTGTTGGATATTTCATCATGAATGAGATCTTTTACCTACTCCCGTAATTCTGGCTCAGCTCCTACAAAATTCGTTCCATTATCTGTTCAAAACTCTTTCGGTTGTCCTTTTCGAGAGATGTATGACCATAACTGTGGAGCTGGTACCCAATGATGAAACCAACTCAATATGGACGGCAACTGTAACATGTAAAATCCAAATTTATGATCTCAAATTATTTATGACTGTCTCTATCCCAATATGCCCAGCTTCTCTATGATAATGATCTACAAGCAGCAACGTGTACCTGTGCTTGAGAATAAAAACAATCGTATATTGAGAGTCATAGTCAAAATTAAGTAGGTCTGAATCAGGAAATCTTCCACAGAGACGTAGTAAACCTTCTTCATCGACAAAGATAGACAGATTGTATAAGCGAGTGCTTTCCTCTAAACGGTCGCCTTTTCTTCATTTCTTCATTTCTTCGTAAAACTCTCTTTGACTCTTGAGAATCCATAGCTTTATTGTTTCCTCCAAAATATTCACACCTAGGCATGCTCTTCGTGGTCTGTCTTTTTTAGGCGTCTTGGCAAACAATACCTATGCCCAAATGAGACGTTTTCTTTCTATATCTGGCAAGATATACCTATCATGTGATTCATTGACTACCAGGACTTGTTGAACATCTTTATCAACATCTGGTGTGGGTTCTTCAGGCCAAAAATCAGTATGTTTCAGAAAAGAACGACCATTCAACCATGAACTTTCAGATCCAAAATCAATAACTTTCATTATTTTTGTAGCCTGATCGGCCACGTTCATTTCAGATGGAATCCAACGCCATTGTGAAGCGGCAGTTTCCTCTCCAATCCCACCGATGCAACAGGCAACAAACATAGGAAATCTCTTGGAATGGGATCTGATTGGATGGAGGACAATCATAGAATCGGTCCAATAAAAAACGTTTTCAATTGCATATTCTATGTCTTGAACAACTGATTTAGCCACTCTGCAAGCTAAGACTGCTGCTTGCAACTCCAATTTCGGGATGGTCTGCTGCTCCAAAGGTGCTACTTGATACTTGCAAGTCACGAATGTTGTTGATACTTTCTCACCAACTTGAACTCGGAAATATGCAACGGCTGCATAGACTTTGACGCTTGCATCGCAAGTAACATAAACTTGAACTTTCTGAACAGCTATATCTAGGAATAGATATCCGCGTTATGCACTGAAGTTCCGTAAGCCTTCTCCTTCAATTCTCAAAAAGGTCTTCCGGTATTTCCGAGTCCCAATCGATGCTGGTCTTGCAGCAACAGCTTTCCTTTTAACAATGAAGGTACAAGAAAACCCAGAGGATCAAAAACAGACATCACCAACCAAAGAACTTCTCTCTTTGCTGGTACGTTGGTTCCTTCAACGATTTCTTGAGGATTCTCTTTCAAATTCTAAGTGAATATAAAGTTATTTGTCTCAGGTTTCCAGGATATGCCTAAACTCTCTGAACCTTCTCTGCATCGATTGTTAGCTGATTCTGAGATTCAGGGCGCAAGATCTCAGGTACTGATTGGATTAATTCCTTCGAATTACTTATCCACTTCGTCATTTCGAAACCACCCTGAGCATGAACATGGATGACCTCGGCAACCCGCTTCATAGCCTGTTCTTCGTTATTACACTAGTCGAGATAGTCGTCTACATAGTGTTGTCTGAAAAGCTGTCGTGATATCTGGAAAGTGCTGCTCAAAGTCCATGGCATTCTTGTTGTGTCACCGAAGGAGATGAAACAGCTCAGAAAATTAAAACAATCATTTCGTACACATCTGGTTCACAGTTCCTATCTTTGCCCCTCCATAGAAAGCGCTGTGCACATCTATCTTGCTTCATTATCAGCACTTGTTGGAACATATCTCGATCATCACCGTTGAAAGCAACTTTACCTCGCCTGAAACGTCATGAAACTGCAACCAGAGAAGAAACATAACCCGGGCCTTGCAATAAGAAATCATTGTAACCATGCGATTTTGCTGCTGTATCGAGAACCTGAGTTTTCCAGGTTTATTGATGTTGTATACTGCAAAATGAGGCGGGTACCATGTCTTTGATTCCTCACATGATATCTCTGATGATTAAAGCAACGTCGCATATTTTTTTGTCTCGTATTCATGAATTTTTTGACATACATATCTACACATCTTTCATCTCTATCCATCTTCCTCTCCATACAAAGCAACCTCCTCATTGCACGATGGCTTTCTGGTAAAGTGTGGTTTCCATTCTCCCAAAGATGTCCGATCTCGAAGTGATTTTCAACTTTCTTCAGTTTTTTCGATTATCTGTAGTGCCTTCTTGTCTTCTGCTGACTTGACTATGGTATCTTTGGTATTTATACCGAAAGTTTCCAATTTAAAACTATCTTTGATCAGAAAATGGAGATCTTCGTCGTGTATTTGTCGGCAACATAAACCTACATGAGATGTCCCATTGCTACATTCAGAAAAGTTGATAGCACCGTTGATCGTCCAACGTAATCTCGACCTTGACCTTGATCTTGTACAATCAATATTTTCGGAGTTGCAGACCGCACAGATTCCAGAATCTCACGATCTGAGTAAGGATATGTTATTGCTATCACATCTACGTTTATATCTTGACGTGGTATCAAATATTTATAGCAGTCTAGCAGTTCTTACTTTATTGATTCTATAGAACTCTGAGGAAGTTGATGCAAAGATATTGACAGAGATCAATTGCGAATTGTCTTCAAAGTGGATAATACTATTAGTCCACTGATGACAAACGGGGACAGTTGGTCCGGCGAGGTCAAGCTTATCAGCTAACTCTTTGTCCATCATGGAGCATGTTGATCCCTCGTCGAACAAGGCAAAAGTAAGTAGTTCTCCTGCAGGTCCTCTGATTTTGACTGGAGCGATTCTCAGAAGCACTGTATTCTCCGTTACAGCCACAGAAATCATTCTGGAGTAATGTGTTGTGCCGTCCTCTGCAATTATCTTTTTCACATTTCTTCTTGAAATGACTTCTTATAGATATGTACCCCTTCGCCAAACATGTGAAACATAGTTTGAGGTTCGCAACAGTTTTTCTCCTCACGGTTATAGGCTTTTCGAGGAACTCACCACATTCTTGGATAATTTGGTTGATATCTCCATGGACAACACACCTTGTAGCCATCGCAGAGTGTTTCTCTTTGGTGTTTTGCTTTGATATCATGACATTTTCTTTCTTGACGGAAATTTTTGTAGTGTATCTCAGATTGAATGGATTTCTGATCCCTGCCACTAAATTTGTTTCCTCTTCGAACCATTCCGCGAACTTTTTTAATGTTATGGAATGTAATTGACGTTCCAACTGCAGATTAATTTTTTCCTAACTATGTTTCAGAATGGGTGTCAATTTTCAACCAGATTTGACAGTAGATCAGGGTTATGTAAATACAACTCTAAATCAACATTTTTCATTGCAGTCACCATGCTACTTACTGCATTTGACAATGTGATGTAAGAATCGAGCTTGTCATCCTTGATGTAACATAGTTTTTCAACTGATTCTATTAAAGACGTGATGATCTATTCAGTCCTCTCGAAATTCATTTCAAGCATTTTTATAATCCTAGGAACATTGGATGGGCCGTTTCTCTGGCTTTTCCTCGTAAGGATCTATCGAGTCTGATAAAATTTTCTTCGTGGATCAAACCGTAAAATTCAGTTGTTCTATTGAATTCACTGATGAAGATAGTCCATTTTGCAAGTTCCCCTGAGAAATGACGCAGTCTTTGACGAAGCATTTTAGCATATTAGCTGTATTTTCCAAGCACTATCTGGAAAAATTTAATAAATCTTCGCGTCTTCCTCCAACCTCCGGAACAGCTGGTGAATTGTTGTACCCGTAGTTTGTGAGACAGGAGGTACCTGCAGTTCGACCATTTTTCACTTCATTTGGGATGGGACGATTACATTGAGATTGTTCATATTCAGAAACAACCAAACCACCATACTCTCTGTACTTCCACCCACTTATCCAAAAATTGACTTGCATTCTGTGAACTCAATATGAATAGATGTAACATCTGATTCGTAATAGCTCTTGGTTTCTGAAATCTTTTTCTGTAGCTGCATTTGTCTCATCATATTATCACGTTCCATTTCAATGACTTTCGAACGTTCTTCCATTTCTTCTTCATCATTTTTTTTTCTGCTCCATCATCATGAGTTCCCAAATTCAATTTGAAAATATCAGACCTTTTAGACTGAACTGACTTTCGTTCAGTTGCTCCTTTTTCACTCGAGTCAACTATTATCGATTCAGTATTCGATTTTCTTGCTTTTTTGTGTTCCTCATATGATTATTTGGAGAATCTGTACGAACTCCGTTACTTTTTCGTTCAGTAGTATTGGCACATGCACTAGATGAAGGCACTTTCAAACTAAGCTCCGTACTATACAGTTCTCCAAACGTTCTTCCAGGAATCCTCCAATTGCACCTGGAACTTCCTCGCAGACTCAGACTCTGAGAATCATTTTTTCCAGGCTTGTTTTGCTCCATAGCGTGTTCGTTAAGGATTGAAGGACCAATGTGAATTATCTACTCAGTTAATTTGGTTGAAATGATCGACGACAAAAAGGGAAAATTGCCAAAAATATTCGTGACACAATATTTTTGTCTACCAAAAACAACTCTTTCCATAATATATGACACACTAGATAGAAAATGAACCATTGAAATGTATACAATGTGATATATCTTCTACATTGTTTATAAATATAAGCTTATTTTTAAAACGACTTTTTACGTTTATTCCTTGAAGAATCTCTATTTGTTTTCACATCCTTTCATATAGAATGATATACTTACACATTTATTGACATACATATTACTCAACACTATATTTTCAATTCTTTTTTGAATTTATTCAATATTTTTTTTGCAATAGGCATTCGAAATATCAAGTATACCTAAGTACGGATCTGAATGGTAGTCATACCTCGATAAATTTTAACGGTTTGATGTGGAACAATGGGACCGAAAATATTTTGAAGGGTATTCATTACCCATAATAGTTTTTGAGAGAAATTACTTTGTAATTATTCGACACCAACTTGAAAATTTCGAAAGGCATCGAGATCGAAATTATGAAAAAAATAATTCACGAAATTCGTCAATCATTCAAATATATGATATAGGTAGGTAGGTACACGTTATTTCATAATGTTTGAAAAAAAAAATTTTGTACGTTCCATGTTACAATTTTTCAAAACACTATGGCTGATGTGAATCCTCCAAGGACATAATAATAATTTCATAAAAAAATGTGAGTAATCTACTGGATATAATTAATGGATGATGAATTGCTTACACCTCCAGATCCATTCGACTATACTAATTATCATGAATGAATGCCATGCATAACAATCCCAATTTACTTTCTTAATGAAACTCAAGAGAAGGGAGGTTCTTTGATGAGGTTGAGATTTTTCTAGGAAAAGCCAACGTATTTTAAGTAATATAAGTTTCTTAATTGAGTATTCTTTCAAAATAAGTTTTTAGCCAATCTTCGTATGACACTTATTAATATAGTTTATCCACGATCAGGATATAAACGACCATTATCATTGTCATTCTAGTAATGTTTAGGAAAAAATAAAGAAATCGCATTAGTTTTTCGTAAAAGCCCTTTTACTCATACCCTTCATTTTTGGATAATCATGAAAATAGTTATTTGTTTTACTAGGCATAAAAGCACAAGATTTAATGCCGCGGCTGGTGTTTCATAGCCCAGCGTAGCGAGGCTATGAAACCAGCCAAGGCATTAAATCTGCTTTTCTGCCGTGTGGAACATATAATTTTTTCTTCAAATTTGTTCCAATTCCACGCAAAATTGACTTTTTCATATTTAAATTGCGTTTCATTATCAATATCCAAATAACTGAATTATTTCATCAAAGGTAACTGGACCTGCGTTACTATGTTTACCGCTGATGACGTTTGTTGAATTTGTTTGTTTACTGTTTACTTTGTCATTGTCAATTTTGAAAAGTTATGTTAGAAATGGATTTACAAAGTGAGGATGAATTGATGCAATTAACACCACCTGAGATAAGAGACCAGACGCGAGATGTGGAATTTAACCTTTTACCGGAAAAATCAAGAACTGTATATGAACTCACATACAGTAGATTCATGGAATATAGACAGAAAAAAAATATAGGATCTTTCTCTGAAAATGTGCTGATTGTCTATTTTTCCGATCTTTCAAAGAAAATGAAGCCTTCAACGTTATGGTCTACCTATTCGATGTTGAAAGCTACCCTGAACATAAAAAATAACATTGATTTGGCAAAATACCTGAAGTTACGGGCTTTTTTGAATCGCCAGTCAGACGGTTTCCATGCAAAAAAATCCCGAGTTTTTCAAAGAGAAGAAATCGAGAAATTTTTATCAGATGCCCCAGATGAACTGTATTTGTGTACCAAGGTAGGAATATATTGAAAATGATCTATTATGGATTAAAGAACTAATTTTCAATTTATATTTTAGGTTGTACTTATTGTTGCAGTCGCTGGGGCTTGTAGATGTGATGAGCTTTTGCAAATGAAAACAGATGATATAAATGATATGGGCGACAAATTGCTAATTATGCTACCAAATACTAAGACCAAAAGATCAAGATCTTTTGTAGTAACGGAATATTTAAGCGTTTACAGAAAATATGCAGCCTCCAGACCCTCGAATTTAAATAATCGGCGTGTCTTCTATAAGTATGCGAACGGTAAAGCACATCATCAATTCATTGGCATTCACAAATTCAGTAAAATGCCAGAAGAAATTGCTACTTTTCTGGGACTATCCCATGCGAAAGAGTATACCGGGCACTGCTTTCGCAGAACTTCGGCCACGTTGCTGGTGCATTCTGGTGGGGACATAACAATGTTGAAGCAACATGGAGGATGGAAGTCTTCCGCTGTCGCGGAGGGCTTTATTGAGGACTCGCTAGCCAATAAGTCGAACATCAGCAATAAAATATTTTCTGGCGTTTCCGGAGTATCAAGTGTTGATACTAAAGTTGTTAATTTTACTGGAAAGGAGGGAAGTGGACAGAGTTCAATTGTATTAAATGATTGTTCACAATTCACCATAAATATATTTAATAAATAAAAATTTCGTGTTGTAGTTTGGAGTTTTAATGCAATAAAACCAGTTTATTATCATCAGCATCATTTCGAGTTTTCTTAATGTCATTGTCAATTTTAATAACCAGTTTGATTTAAATTATTACTTGGAAGGTTGCCTAGCAACGAACTTTTCATGCCTAGGCAGTAAAAGTGGACTATTTCTGCCTAGGCATTAAAAGTACAACTTCTAAGCCTGCCAAGTGTCATTAAAAGGCAGCTTTTAATGTCATTTGGAGAAAAAAATTATTTTCCCCTCTTTAGTGCATTTAAATATAGGCATGGTTTTCATTTTTTTTTTATTATTATTTTTTACTATTAGTGATAAGAGCTCAGTTATTGGTTTGTTGGTACAGCTACCGAAATTTATCAGTTATTCAAAAGTTATGAATAAGCAAGAACCGACTGGAACTAAAAAAGAAACTATAATATGCCCAATTTTTATCATTATCCACATATCCTGAAACCTAAATCCGATGACATAATTAAATCAACCTTATCCGTTGAATAGTCCCCAAATGACTATTCAGACTGTAGAACTATGAATATGGGATATTTTAATTATATGTAATTTCGAGCTCCTATGGTGTTTCTGATTGAATTAATATCAGAGGGGATTTCTATTGAAAGTTTCCTTATGGCCCTGTTTACCGATTTCAATCGTGATTGTATCGGTCCTCATTGTTCTGCTCAGTCCATCAAATTTATTTTATTGCTAGCAGTGTTACAGCCTGAACAAAAAAGAACACAACGAGAAAATATTTTCGTTTTTGAGTTTTCTGAATTACTATTCTTGCGAGTTCAGTCTTCATCAACGTATTTCTTCTTTTCATATTAGTACTTAACCGATCACCCACACCTTTCAGAAATATATTCAAACACCTTTAAAATTGAATAATAATAATAAAACAAGCTTTTATTCAAAGGCGCTAAAAAGTATAAAAAATTATTTCTTCAGATGTGTAATATTGGTTATTTTGTGAGTTACAGATTCGAAAGCGAAAAGTTTTCAGTTCGAATACGAAAGCGGCAAGCTTTTTAATCTGTAACTCACAGAATAACCAACATTACATATCTGAGGAATTTATTTTTTAGTCTTCAGCGCATTTCAATAGAAGGATGTCTTCAATTATTTTTCTATTGTTTTATTTTGTGCTTTTAGTTCATACGCATTAATTTATGGATTCCTCAAAAACACTCACATACCAATTTTCAATAGAATCGAACTATAGAAACTCGCCCACCATCTCGATATTTACACCAATCAATAGAGCATGAAATAAGTAATTATTTAACAAAAATGCGATTAGGAAACCGACTGTGCCAGCAATTGAGGGACGGTCCGTAGTTATATTCTCCTATGTTTGAATGAATGAATGAAATCGGACCATAATCACAAAACTCGTCCGCCATTTCGGAGCCGCCATATTGAATACATAAATTTTGACAGAAAAATCATAATCCCCGACCTCGAAAACCTTCACATGCCAATTTAGAATCGAATCGGACCATAATCACAAGACTTATCCGCCATATTGAAGCCGCAATATTGAATTAATGAATTTTGACAGAAAAATTCAGAATCTCCGACCTCAAAAACTTCCACATACTAATTTTGAATCGAATCGGACCATAATTTCAAAACTCGTCCGCCATTATGAATTTCTTGAATTTGAAAGAAAATTCATAATTTCCGAACCCGAAAACCCCCATATACCAATTTTGAATCGATTCGGACCATAATCTCAAAACTCGTCCGCCATATTAGATCCGCCATTATGAATTTCTGGAATTTGAAAAAAAATTCATAATTTCCGAACCTGAAAACCCCCACATACTAATTTTGAATCGAATCGGACCATAATCTCAAAACTCGTACGCCATATTATATCCGCCATTATGAGTTTCTTGAATTTGAAAGAAAATTCATAATTTCCGAACCTGAAAACCCCCCCATACCAATTTTGAATCGAATCGGACCATAATCTCAAAACTCGTCCGCCATAATGAATTTCTTGAATTTGAAAGAAAATTCATAATTTCCGAACCCGAAAACCCCCACATACCAATTTAGAATCGAATCGGAACATAATCTCAAAACTCGTCCGCCATATTAGATCTGTCATTATACATTTTTTGAATTTGAAAGAAAATTCATATTTTCCAAACCCGAAAACCCCCACATACCAATTTAGAATCGAATCGGACCGTAATCACAAAACTCATCCCTAAATGTCATAATGCTTTGTCAGGGGTAATATAATAAGTGGTATGATTATTACCGATAATTTTTTGGAATATTGACGAATTGCAATCCCAAAGCTGAAAATACGAGTCCACAGGACGAGTTGTATTTTCTTGCATTGGGATTGCCAATGAATTGATATTCCAAAAAAAAGGTTTTTAATCATACCACGAATCATACCATCTATGATACCAATGGACATTTGTCCCCAACGATCGCTCATATTGATAAATAAAGATAACTAGTCAAAACACATAAACTAAGCAGGTTTATCACCGTGAAAATACAGCGACAAGCTGTATTTTCACTGCAGTTCCGATTCTATTGGATGAATTTCAAAATTTGAAATCCACTGATTGGTTGTTAATCAAGGAAATATATTGCCACCGAAATAATGAACACCTGCCAAACTTTAAGCTAATCGGACAACTAGAAGTGAGTCAAAACATACTGGCAGGGCAAGTTGGTCTACTTTTTCATTACCTTTTATTCCCCTATGTTAAGGCACCCACGCAGGCATTGACAGCTTTATTCCTAAACTTACTTTGACTTCAACTGTGCTGAAATCAGAGCTGGTGAACTTGATGATTTCGACTTTCGATTAAATGTTCGAAAACACTGCCTTCTTGATGAACACATATTTGGGCCCTACTGTCAACACCACACGAGGGTTTCACTCCTGCCGAATTTAAAATATTTTTCCAAATAACTTTTTTATTTTCAACTTTATCAAAAAATATTGAATCAGACTTTGAATTAGAAATGATTCAGGTGTTCTTAATTTGATATCGTTGTGTTTTTCAGGTGGATGTCTGAATTATGGTCATTCGTGCTTTGGTGGTGTTGCAAAACGACAAGAAGAACAAAATTCATACGCTGGAGGAGAAACAAATTATCAAAATGATGGAAATATGGCATTATCTGATACTGAGAGGCTCTTGTACCAACCTAAGCAATCTCAAATATTAACAGAATCTCAACATCAAGAGCAACTGAGAATCATCCGACAATGGGTATGGTAACCTGCACGTTAACCTTCTCTTATCTTATCTTATCATACGTAAAAGTTATTGGATGTTCATATACAGAGTGGTCCAACGAAAAGTATGCACCTAGCTTTTATCCTTTTTGTGGAATTGCAAGCAAAAATGCTCGGACACGTGGAGTTTGTTTTTGAGGGGGACACATTTCAGATATATTTTGCAACTTGTGCCTTCAACCCCTCAGCGACGGGGTGTCACAACCCTAAAATTTTAAATGGAACGTGGGGTCGACTGATATATCATTTGAACGGGCACAAAATTATCTTCCCAATGATACCCTATTTGTTGAAATTTACTGAAGCAGTTAATGCGAAAACGGCTTTAAGAACATGAACCCGATAATGTTGGTATTAATGAAAAATACAAATAAGTTTTGGTTACTAGGAATTAAAACATGTACAAGTAGTACTTAGTACGTTTCAATATTTGTTACTTGTAATAGTGCTTTGTAAAAAAAAAACAAGCTGTTAAATCGATTTATTGAAATGTTACTTCAACAAGTGTTCAAATTGTGACCCATTTGCTTCCATACAATAATACAGACTTTGTTCAAATCTATGTCTAACATTTTGTAGCATATCAGGTGTTATGCTTCGGCACTCTGCTATAATCCGTTGGCGAATATTTTCTATGGACTCGGGCTTCGTGGCAAAACATTTATTTTTCAAGTGTCCCCATAGAAAAAAGTCCAAAGGCGATAAATCAGGTGACCTGGCAGGCCATTCCATTGGGCCTCTCCTGCCAATCCACTGTCCGGGGAACCGGTTATCTACAAATTCTCGTACAGGAACAAAAGAGTGCGAAGGTGCTCTATCTTGCTGGAAATGAAGCCGATCGGCATTATGATTTTGGTCATCCTCTATTATTTGTGTGATGAAAGGATCAATTGCGTCTTCAAGCATGTTTAGGTAGATTTCACCATTTAAATTTCCAGAAATCAAAAGTGGTCCTATGATATAACTTCCTAATATGCCACACCAGACGTTTATTTTTTGAGGGGCCTGGGAATGAACCTCACGGAATAAATATGGGTTACTGTCATCCCAATAACGGCAATTATGCCTATTCAAAGCTCCATTCAAATAAAATGTACACTCATCTGTAAAACAAATGTTACATATATCTGCAGTTTTTTTCTTACACTTATCTGCAGTCGTTTTCGACAAAATCACGGAAACGATAAATGGGGAATTTAGTTGTGATAACAAAAAATTATCATTGAAATGTTGCTTTCGGCAAAATAAAGTAATTTAGAAATGATTGTCGTTATCCTGATTCCTAGTAACCAAAACTGATTTGTATTTTTCATTAATACCAAAATTATCGGGTTGATGTTCTTAAAGCCGTTTTCGCATTAACTGTTTCAGTAAATTTCAACAAATAGGGTATCATTGGAAAGATAATTTTGTGCCCGTTCAAATGATACATCACTCGACCCCACGTTCCATTTAAAATTTTAGGGTTGTAACACCCCCTCGCTAGGGAGTTGAAGACACAAGTTGCAAAATATATCTAAAATGTGTCCCCCTCAAAGGCACACTTCACGTGTCCGAGTATATTTGCTATGAATTCCAAATAAAGGAGAAAAGCTAGGTGCATACTTTTCGTTGGACCACTCTGTAGAGTAAACAATGACCAATTACGGAAAATTAAATAATGTACTAGTCTATCAAGCGAAGAAATTTTAAAGCAATTCATGATGATTTTTAACATTTATTTGTTTACCAACCTCCGAAGATGCGCTACTAAAGCAATCACAACTTTACTTTCATGAGACACCACGTCCTCGGCCCAAGATCTTGGATTTCAATTTTTTATAATCGTTCGTAGTTTCAAGCACATCACAACCGTGCACGCAATCAATCATGTTTCAATCTGTCTGTCTTTGTTTCGACATGTTTCCATCAAACGATCGTTCAAGAGGCATTGATAACTGTATGGCCCGTATGAAATTCGTGCTCAGAAAATCCACAAAAAGGACACGCTTAGTCTTATGGGAAATTGTTTGTCACCCCATCGAATGTTTGACAACTGTCAAATTACGTCACTGATAGTGCTCTATTTCAATCATTTTTATACAGTAGTGAAATGAAAAAGACATACATTTTATATTTTTGTTACAGTTGCAGCGTTACAGAGGAGCCCTTCCCAATGAACTCGTCCAACAAGAATAGAGTAGTCCCAATCATTGATCTGAGGCCAATTTTCATAAATTGATGCTGATATGTTCATAGTAGTTATTGAAAAATAGATTACCTTTAAATTATTTTGTTTTTCATTTTGATTTGCTAACCGTTTCTTGGTGTTATAATTCCATGCACTATGAGCAAATATGCGCTTTTGAGTAGGTATCATAGAAATATAATAAACACTAGAGCGCAAATAAGTTCAGAATAACGAAGGCAAGATCTCATACCTCCAAGTTTGCGCAATAGGTACTGTTGTCGCCAGGGACGGTCCTATGATTTTTGATTTATTGTTCGTTAATATCATAGTTTTCCTTCAATGATATGAACAGAAAAACAAAAATTGAATTCCTGAAAACGGAAATATTGAGTTTATTTCTATTACAAAAAAAATTTTGTATGCAATGTTCCTGCTTTGAATTTATTTAGAAATACTACCAATTCAATTTTGTGCTTTCTTGGAAAATTATTTATATTTCGATGGGAATCGATTCTACACTGATAAAAAGGATTTTTTGCATCAATGCATAATTGCATTGATTGTATTCTTGAATAGGTCCAACCAAATATTAGTTTGATTTTTTGACGGAATCCTCTTGACCACTTGAAAGGAAACTGTTTTGAGACATATGAACACTTGGCTGAACTTTGGTTTACTGGAAATCTGATATGGAAAAAACAATTGAACGTCACGATTGTGGGCCCTCAGCCAATTGTAACGGCACCATTTTTGTTTTGCGGAAATGCGCTGTTGCCAAGTTGACCTCTTCGGATTACTGGAAATCTGATATAAAAAAAACAATTGAACGTCGCCATTGTGGACCCCCAACTAATTCTAGTGGTACTATTTTTGTTTTGCGGAAATGCGCTGTTGCCAAGTTTGACTGACTTGCAAGCTAGGTTAGCTTGCTCAGATTAGGTCTGTGTGTCAATTGCGAACGAAAAACTAATTCATGCATTCTCGACTGACTCGCAAGCTAGGTTAGCTTGCTCAGGTTAGGTTTGTGTGTCAATTGCGAGCGAAAAACGATTTCATGCATTGCTCAGGTTAGGTTTGTGTGTCAATCGCGAGCGAAAAACGATTTCATGAATTCTCGACTGACTTGCAAGCTAGGTTAGCTTGCTCAGGTTAGGTTTGTGTGTCAATTGCGAGCGAAAAACGATTTCATGAATTCTCGACTGACTCGCAAGCTAGGTTAGCTTGCTCAGATTAGGTTTGTGTGTCAATTGCGAACGAAAAACTAATTCATGCATTCTCGACTGACTCGCAAGCTAGGTAAGCTTGCTCAGGTTAGGTTTGTGTGTCAATTGCGAGCGAAAAACGATTTCATGCATTCTCGACTGACTCGCAAGCTAGGTTAGCTTGCTCAGGTTAGGTTTGTGTGTCAATCGCAAGCAAAAAACGATTTCATGAATTCTCGACTGACTCGCAAGCTAGGTTAGCTTGCTCAGGTTAGGTTTGTGTGTCAATTTCGAGCGAAAAACGATTTCATGCATTCTCGACTGACTTATCCATATCAATACAAATTTCCAGGTTGCTAGTAATCCGAATTGACTAACCTGGCAACAGCGCATTTCCGCAAAAACAAAATAGTACCATTAGAATTAGTTGAGGGTCCACAATCGCGACGTTCAATTGTTTTTTTCATATCAGATTTCCACATCTCCAAAGTGTCCAAAACGTGGCAACAGCGCATTTCCGCAAAACAAAAATAGTACCACTAGAATTAGTTGAGGGTCCACAATGGCGACGTTCAATTGTTTTTTTCATATCAGATTTCCAGTAATCCGAAGAGGTCAACTTGGCAACAGCGCATTTCCGCAAAACAAAAATGGTACCATATGAATCGCCTAATGCCACAGAATCGCGATGTTCAATTTTTTTTTTCATAACAGATTTCCAGTAAACCAAATTTTTACCGAACACTTTCTTCACTGAATAATGGGAGTTGTTTGGTGCAAGAATATTTCAACTTTGCTAATGAACATTATTGTGAATACTTTATTTGTTCGATGGTGTGAGTTAGTTGAGGCAAGAATATTTCAACAACAATAACGAACAATATTCTTCTTCATAATGCAATACATTTTTGATTCAAGATTATCTGCATTTGGAGGTTCAGTACAAATGTGCACTTGGTTATAAAAATAAGCCATGGAAGCCATGTTCATATGTTATACTCCAACAAACAGAGAACAACTACGAAAACTTGAGGTATAATGGTTATATATGAGAATAGTTTTGTAATATTTCAATTTCAGAAACTATATAATGAACGTAGGTACCTATTCGGTGACGCATAGAAATGTGATCGAATATAGAAACGACAGCGTCATTCGCCATTATCACACACCTGTTGAAAACCAAAATATCTTCAACCTACCTTCACAAGTGGTCCATAAATGACCTAAATTCAAATCGTGCAGAAATAATTGGACCTCCATATTGCACTTCTGTAGCAGCACATTTGCACATAACCACTGTGACAAATACAAAACTAATAACTTTAATTATACAGGGTGGTCAAAAAAATTATTTGATTTTACGAAATTCAAATTTTCTTCACATCAATCTTCCAAATAGTGCACCCTACAATATGCATGATTTTATATCCCATTGGTGGTTCGATTGCTTATGGTCGGTAGTTGGGATAGAGTGAAGTGAATTCCATTCTCAACAAATGCAAATAAAAAAAATGTACTAAACTATTTATTCAACTGTACTTAACTACTAAAAAACAGTCCCAAACAAGAAAAAAACTGCCTTGACGAATAACTAGGCACGATAATATTACTATAAAGGTTCAAATTGCCTTTCCTTTGCTGCAAGGCACATTTCAAAATTTTTCGTCTTTTTCATTTAATTTTTTTATACCTTGACAAACCTTCTGAATTCTACTTTGCTAATCCTTCAAATTCACTGGTTGAGTAGTATACACATCTGATTTTAGATACCCCACAAAACAAGTCTAAAGGGGTCAAGTCTGGCCAACGAGCGGGCCATTTCATTGGTCCGTTTGTTCCAAGCCATCTTTGGGAAAAAGGAATAATCTGTCACGATCCCAGCATTATGAGGCGGTGCTCCATCCTGCTGAAAGAACATTTATCTTAGGTGTTCAAGGGAACTTCAAGATCACGATGATTATTGAGTTTATTTTGAAGAAAATTAAGGTTTCTTTCACCATTTAGAGTACCTTGGTAAAGATATGGCCCAATCAAATTATTCTTGAAAATTCCACACCAAACATTTACTTCCCAAACCTCCTGAAAATTGGTTTCTCGAACCCAGTGGGAATTTTCTGCAGCCCAGTAGTGAAATTATTAGGGGTAGTTTTAGACATTTAGTGGATATTATCGTGCCTAGTTATTCGTAAAAAAGGTGGTTTCTTGTTGGGACTTTATGTAGTTAATTACACTAGGAAACTGATGATTTTTTATTTGCATGTGCTGATAATGTAATTCATATCACTTTTTCACGACTATTGACCATAAGCAATCAAACCACCAATGGGATATAAAATCATGCATATTGTAGGGTGCCCGATTCGAAAAATTGATGTGGAGAAGGCTAGAATTTCGTGAAAATCATATCATTTTTCTGACCACACTGTATAACTCTCGAAGAAGATGAGTATTTCATAATTCATATTTCATACCGTCTACCAAAAGCCTCTAATGGTTTCATAAATTATTCGTAGTATGAATAATGGGTTTGACACCAAAAATGTCTTCATTTAATGAAAAACAGGTATAACTTGGCCTTATCGGATTGTCAAAAATAAAAAACCAATAATTAGCCTAAATGAATGAGAATTCAAATATATTGAAATATATGGGGTGTTCTATTTGAAAAACTGATGTTCGATTTTGTGAGCCTTTCTTGCTCCCCTCGTATAAAAAATAATCATTCCTGAAGATAGCTCTCATAATGCGATATGATGTAAAATTAGAATATAAAATTATAGTATTTGGTTCAAGAGATATTTAACTGTCCCACTGGTCTAGGGACACACTGTATACTGAAAAGGATACCCAACCTACTTTGATGAAAAGAATCACTGTGATGGCATACTTCATTACCGGGATCTTTGAAGAAGTAGCAGACAGTTTGTCCAGGAGAGCGAGCTTAACGAAAAGGGATCGTTTGCAGTCGGCGCGTTTCGGAGTATTTTCAAGAGATGGGGCAATCTCCACATATATTTCTTCGCTGCTCCGAAAGTGGTCGAAACATATGTATTATGTATTTGATCTTCACCTAGCGTGGGTTTTTTTTCCACCAGATATAATTCCAAGAGTACTCAGTCACCTCAACTCAGTCTGCGGGACTTTGTATACAGACGGGAAAAGATATTCTGGACAGCGGACTTCAAAATACAATGCAATCTTTTTTAGATTTGTGTTTGCACTCTGTACCGTTACTTAACATTTTTAACCAATCCTTGCATTCAGGCTTTCCCTGACTCATGGCAAGATACATTCATCATCCCAATTTTCAAATCAAGGGACAAAATTGTTTGATAGTCTAGTTCATTCCCATCTAAGCTGGATGTGTAAGAATATATTAATCAATGAACAACACGGATTTCGGCAAGGCAAATCCACAGTCACTAATCTTGTTCTGTACCAAAATCAAATCCTAAAAGCTTTGGAAAATAAATGTCAAGTGAATGCCATTTACACTGACTTTACAAAAGCATTCGACAAAGTCAACCATTTTCTTCTGATTCACAAGTTAAAAAATATTGGATTTGATGAAGATTTACTGAAATGGGTCAATAGCTTCCTGATAGGACGAAGGCAGACAGTGAAGACAGGAAATTTTATTTCATATAAAATAATTGTGTCCTCTGGTGTGCTACCAGGTGCCCATTGCTCCCCGCTTTTGTTCAATCTATTTGTGAATGATCTAGGTAATTCAATTTTAAATAGTTCTTTCGTAGTTTTTGCAGATGACTTGAAATTGTATAAAGTTATAATCACTGATTCAGATAGACTGGGTCTCCAAACTGATCTAGATAGCCTATCAAAATGGTGTGATCATAATCTACTGCACTTAAATATTAAAAAATTTAATCACATGACCTTTACAGAAAAAACAAAAAAGTAGATTCTAGTTATTACATAGATGGGAATGAACAAAAACAAAATGTATAAAAGATCTCGGTGTCCTACTCGATTTTCAACTCAACTTCATTGAACACATAAATACAATCTGTACTAAGTCATCCAAAATGTTGGGATTTCTATCAAGAAACTGCCAAGACTTTTCTGTATCCACAGTCAAAACTGTTTACTGTGCACTTGTAAGATCGCATCTGGAGTACGCGAGTACTGTATGGTCTCCTATCTATTCTGTTCATAAAATTGCTTTGGAGAGGATTCAAAATACATTTTTAAAATTCTGTTCCTTCAAACTACACCGATCTGTCGAAAATCATGAATACTCATCCTTACTTCATAGTCTAAATTTATCCAAATTAGAGAACAGAAGAATTACTTCTAATTTGTGTTTTATATTTAAGTTACTGAATGGAATGATTGTCTGCACGGAGCTTCTCGAATTTGTTAAAATGAATTACCTCAGAAACAACTAAGAAACCCTAATACCTTTATGGTAAATGTTCACAGTACAAATTATGGCAAAAACTCACCTATAAACAAGCACAAAGTTGATGTATTCGGTATCAGTTTATTACAATTTAAATCTTCCATCAGCTATAATTGTAAGATCAAATGACTTACCTGTGAAGGAAATTTGATCCTAATTATACGAGGGTTCTGTGGAAATTATTACACCTGGTAGTTATGCCTGAGAGTATCGTCTTCATACCACGTTCAAAGAAATATACCTAAAAATAAAATTTAGAGGTGGCAACCCTGTTGACCAGTCATCCCCTATCAACTGATCCAAGGATAGCCAAATTCACTTGTTTAAAGGAGAACACAACTAGATCGCTGCATGGGCGGGTAAATTAAAGCTGCGGAACCTCAAGTTTTCTTGCATTTCCAATTATCAAAAATTTGCCATAATCTAATTGGGAGGGTTTGTAATAATTTCGACAGAACCCTCGTATAATTAGGATCAAATTTCCTTCACAGGTAAGTCATTTGATCTTACAATTATACTTCGGGTTCTGTCTTCAATTATTACACCTGGTAGATGTTGAAAGTATTGCGATATAGTTGTAGGAGTTGTAGGAGTTCAATTATTGTCTCGATTTATACATATAAAATAGAGAAACAGCAACTTTTGGTACCAGAAACTGAACTAAACATTACTTTTAAATAAAAATAAATACTCAAGTTAAGAAGCTAATATTTAAAATTGAAGCCTTTTAACATTCCCTTCGCGAATGTTCCTACCCTTGTTATTGAAGGTTTATTATACAAAATATTAAATGTCTGAATTTTCTGTCAAGCCTGCTTTTTTCCCGATTTCTTCCACACTTACTCTTCTTGTGAAAGCTGCTAATGCAGATGCATGTTGAGTGCTATAGCTACAGTTGATGGTTCTATCAATGCCACTAAGGTCTAACACTATTTTCACCCAATCGCTAATGGCTTGGGATAAAGCTGGATGTATTGGCTTTTGGAATTTTAGGATGAGTTTATTTTCATCTTCTGATCTTACATCTCTTGTCCTTGAAATATATTCTTTCATTGTGGGTGTAATAAAAAGTTTGTCTCTGAATAATGGCAGTATTAATAATGGTTCTGTACTCTCAATCTTGTTAGGAATGAATATTGTCAATGTAACTTGATTTCAATCTCCGCAACCATTTGCAATCTGTGACCTGATATTAGGGACAATAAAGTCACGAGTTACAAGGATAGATCATCAATGTTGTTGGGTATTTGGGTATTGTTGGCCGGCTGTTATAAATACCTTAAATTTTTACGTCTATTTCATTATTCGATAATAAAGCTGATTTGAAACTGTTCATGCTTGAATTCTTTTTCGTATTGTTTGTTTAAAAAAATTATTGACTGAAATTTCCTTCATTGCAGAACCTCCACCATCTTTCATAGCATATTTCATATTGTTTCAAGGTGTTTTTTGATACAGATGAGATTATAGCATCCAATCCTGTTACTTTCACCCCGTAGATGAATGAGTCCCTGACAAAATTCATGCCCGTAGAGAAATGCTTTTCCACACGGGGTGTGGGATTCTCAAAAGAAGATCGCATAAGATTAATGTTTGGTTAAAAAATCAGTGGTTCAGATATAAGTAGATTCAGAAACGTTGGAAACCAAACTTGTGTGGGCCTCGCCAGTGCTTATTTTTGCCAGGACTTTATTAATCAAGGAGAATGAAGAAAATGCATAAAATCTTAAATCTACTCATTTAATTGTGAAACTGTCCACTGCGACTGAATCTAGACCTGGCTTCCAAGATAGTTCATCTGGAACTCTGGAATCAACTTTGGTGGCAAACAGGTCGATATATGGATATCCAAGAATTGAGCAAATAATCTGGAAAGCTTCATTTGATAGCTCATAGTCCATTTTCAACTGATTTGGGCCTAGATTCAGCATCTCTTTCCAGGTTTGGTTTATTATTTATATAAGATGCAAATCTCAATATATGAAAATCTTCGGTGCATCCATACGAAAATGAATTGAACCTAAACGGCTGGACAGACTTTGATAATTTTTTTTTTTTTTTTTTGTGTGCGTGTTCGGGAATGGTTTGAAGTTACAATTCGGTTCACTACAAAAATGTTTTTTTTTTTGAAAACTGCTGCCTGCGCTTTCGCCACCGGCTTCGTCATAAAATGAATGAAAAGACTTCGCCATAAAATCGACAATGGGATAATCAGCAAGCGGGACAACGTCTGCTGGGACCCGCTGCTACGACTATATTTTTATTTTCAGTTATTTTAAATATCTAGTTATACCGTAAAGGTTTTCATACTGAACTAGAACTATTCCCATTCTGTTGATATAAGTATATGTTTTTTTTTTCGATTCTCATTAGGGCATGTACACCAGAAACATTTTTTGTGAAGCTTTTAAGAGCATTGAGTGATTTATGTGATTTTTTATTTCTGTGCTGGACCGGAAACCATGACATTTTGTGCTTTCACAAAATGCTCCAAGGAGTATTGGAGTATTTATAAACATATGTGAGTTCAAATTATTCATCCACCAATTCAGATCTTGGTTTGAGATTCATTGTGAAATTCATTAAAAATGCTAAATATTTGAAAGACACTAAATTTTATTTCCAATATTTTTGTAGACGAGCATGCTGCAGCACTCCAACAAACCTAGAAAATTCTTGGATAGTATGTTTTTTTTTTTTTTTTTTTTTTATTCGAGATTGACTTCAGAATGGACCGAATCTTTTGTTCTCATTTTTACGTTAAGTATAAGGTTAAATTTTATGTATATGGCACGAGTTGACTTTTATTCCGTTTACAATAAACCCTAACGAATATACAACAATTTTGTTGTTTCTGAATTATGTCTCATATGACACAAGTGATTCCTTCCATATGTAAATGTTTTAATATAGGTTTCTGTAGTTTGTTGGAAATATATGGTGCTATATTCAAGCCGAATGGCATAGAACCAAATTAATAACATTCTCCAAAATATTCAAAAGAAAGTTTCCTAAACTCCCCATTTATGGCGACTAAGAAATATATAACTTTAAGATCAATGGCACTCAGTATGAGACTAATAACAGATCTATAATCGTCTAATTTTAAAATGTTTTGGTTCAATGTATCTATTCAATGATTTCAAATTCAGTATGGCCCATATACCATCTAGTTTTGTCACAAATCATTGGTTTCAGCACATCACAAGTGGATGTCACACATTTTTAAGAGTTTTTCAATAGCTTGATTGAAATGATTGGCTTCACCACCCTTTATATTTACTTTAGGCTCAAAACTAAAATATTTTAGTTTTTTAGTAAATTTTCCCAAACAGAAAAATATCTGGTCTCGTTGACCAGCATACCTGGTCTCTACCTTAAGTTTTCCACCTACCACTAAAATCATAGGATCTTGTTTTCTTGAACTTCCTCTTTTGACTTCTCTCCCCTCTACTGTCTCTCTACTTTCTCCATCCTGTATTTTGCCTTTTGGCGCTGTTTAAATGGTTGATATTATTTCCTTTAGATCTTATTCCAGATGGACCAGGTATTATAGTTACTGAAATTGTTAACTGGTTTTGGACTTGTCAAGATCAGTTTATTATTTATATTTTTTTTTCATTGTTTTTTAGTCTCTCTGTGGAATTGTATCCAAACAAGTGTCAATGGATGAATCATCAATGGTCTCTCAGATTTGGGTTCAAGGAAAATAGAATAAAAAATCTGCGATGTAATAATAATTCATAAAATACCTACATCAGATAATATGCCTGCCAGAATTAGCCAAATCCTTCAAAGGGGGTTTGTCTCTTCCGATGGCGTGCAAAACAATTCATTGATGGGAATGGACATTGCTGTCAGTCCCATGCCCAGCTGTAATTTCATCTTGTTATCTGTCAACCAACCCTGAATGTCAGCATTCAGTGAAGGTGAATCAAGCCCCTTGCAATTTTCCAATACATATGATACTCATCCATATTTTTTTTTTCTTCCTCTCTCCAAACCTCAGAAAGATAGTGAGTACACCACTACTGTATATAGTAGGGACCTCTGGAGTGTTGGTGCAAATTGTGCCTAACAACTCTAGATTCAACTCTGAAGAAGCCTCAACTACTTCAGACACGTTTCCGTCGTCCGGAAGTTGGGAGACTATTTTGTCTCCCGGAATAATTTGAGATAAGTTTCTATCCTCCATGTTCTGAGTTGGAGGAAGGTTCAGATCCACATCGTGAATTTTTCTATATTCATTTTCTTTTTCCTACTCACCATCACTATAATCTGAAGTCGAACTGGTTTCTGAACTTGAATAAAATACGTGTTATCAGTATTCACTTGTAACACTAACAACGGAACCACATTTTCATCGTTACCAGAAGAAGGATATGAAACTGTGTTTTAGTATTCATGAATAGATGGGTTCATGCGAACCTATACCCCAGGGACATATGTATGCCCTGATAACAGGTAACTTGAAAAAGTAAACAACTTCGTTTCAGTTTATTCAAGTATTGAACACATAAATAAGTAACAATATATAAAATAATTGATCGGTGCTCTGGGACTGTGCATTTGCTTTTACTTCTACGGGTAATACCTCATTTTCAAATTATCTTCCAGAAAGGGACATATGTATGCCCTGATAATAGGATGGCATGTCTCATTTTGGAACATATGTTCACTATTTTTCACAGATGCAGAAAGTAAGTTGCAGCAATAATTAAAAGGTTCATGTGAACCCACACCCCAGGGACATATGTATGCCCTGATAACAGGTACTTATATTTTTCTCTGGTCGCATATCATATGATAGCGAAATTGTCCAGGTTTTCTTTATATGCCATGTTTGCTGTCAAACTATGTGTCAATTTTTCTTGGACCTTTCCTAAAACGTCAATTAAATTAATTTTGGTGATAAATACTCACTCGACGTGGATTGCAGTTCCAGCAAAAGCCTTTTCAAGTTCTTTTCAACTTTTCAATTCTTTTTAGAGGGCTTTTTCCCGTTTTCCTTTATTCTTCCCCTCTTTTTCTCTGTTTTTCTGGTACCAATTTGTGAACGTGTGTACGTCGTTCAATACCACAGACAAAAGTGAATTTGGCTATCCTTGGATCAGTTGATAGGGGATGACTGGTCAACAGGGTTGCCACCTCTAAATTTTATTTTTAGGTATATTTCTTTGAACGTGGTATGAAGACGATACTCTCAGGCATAACTACCAGGTGTAATAATTGAAGACAGAACCCGAAGTATAATCAGTTCTAATCATGATTGTCTTAGAGTTGTTCAAGAAATTATTTCTCTTTATTTGTATTATAAAATTTTTAGATAGCAGGAGTTAAATATTAATTATTTTGATTTGTATTTTAGAATTATGGCCTTATTCATAACGTATTTATAAACTGTAATGGAGTTTTCCCGTATATTAAATAAATAAATAAATAAAAAAAAAATAGATTCAAATTACAAAACCTCTTTCTGAAGAAAGACTTTCAACATCCGTAGAAAAAAATTAAAAAACTGGAGGTCTGGAAGGTACGGAGGGGGCATAAATAATAGATGCTGGATGAGAAAGATCAAATTTATTTTAGGCCACAAACGGGATCAAATCTGATAAATCGACAAGAAAGCCAATAACACGAAAAACAATTTAATGATGTTTCATAAAGCTCAAAACAATCACAATGAAGAGAGAAATACTACTTCGATAATTCTTCAATAATGGAAAAATAACAATTTCAATCAATAAGTACTGAAGGGATGACTTCCCCTACTATCGAATATTCCTCGCCAGAATTCCATATCAGTTGCACTCGGATTGACTGTGAGTGACAAATTATTCAAAATTTCCAATCGTCTAATACCGGTATTTTCTCCATTATTTGGTGTCCATTTTATATTCTGAAGAAGAGGGTCATTAACGGGCGTTGCAGCTCCGGTTTTTGCAAAATTGGTCCACATTTTGACCATACGAGATCGAACCAAGTCATCAGCTTCTGAACCAACATATCCGAAATCAAAAATATATCCCAGATCCTCAGTATGCCCAACGCCTGAAAAAAATTAAATCAATATGATCAACATTCCCGTAAATTTTAGAACCATATAAATAATTAGTTTGCAGTAAAAATAATAACAGAGGAAAAAAATCATATACATATTTGCAACAATGTTTTCCGAAAAAT
Source organism: Chrysolina haemoptera (assembly GCA_958298965.1). NCBI lineage: Eukaryota > Metazoa > Arthropoda > Insecta > Coleoptera > Chrysomelidae > Chrysolina > Chrysolina haemoptera. The sequence continues at coordinate 8,099,791 of OY282591.1, forward strand.
TTCAAATCGAAGCCTTTTTGATGCCAACGTTCATTGTTGCCTTAACACTTTAGACTTCCTACTAAAGCCACAAATGTGTCGTAGGCTTTCCATGTTTGGGTCTTATTATACTACGATCTTTAGAGAAGTAGTATTCTGCGGTCTTTCGGACAGAGGGAGCCTAACTTTTTTATTTGGACAGATAGAACTTTGAATCCAACGGGACCTTGATCCTTAATAAAAAATAGAAAAAAATCAAGAAAAAAATAATAATAATAATAATAACTTCGACCTGTAGGGGTTTCTAACTTTTTTATTCGAAAAGATAGAGAGATGGTTCAAACGGGTTAATGATTCTTATTTGACACTATAAAAGATGAAAAAACTGAAAAAAATTAAAAAAAATAAAAAAAATTTTTTCTGTGTCGAAAATTTTTAAAACGCTATATTTCCCAAACTATCAAAGATATCGCTTGGGACTTTCAGTCATTTTATCAACTCGATGACGGTAATTGTCACGTGACTTTTTTTGGCGATCGGAAAATCCGGAAAAATTTTACGGTGATTTTCCGATTTTTTATTTCAATTTCCTACTTTTCTCGATGCCGGTTCAAGAATTGATTCGAATCCTTTCAAATTTCTTCTAGATATACTTCAATATGTCTTACAGAAGGCTGTTAGTTTTGAGAATGATCGGAAAATGATAACCGGGTTTTCCGGGAAATTTTCCGAAAAATTCCGATATTGTAAAACACAAAAGACAACGAAACCAACAATCGAAACTGAATTGTGAAAAATGTTTTTGGTAGAGCACAAATATACCAACAAATCACATCTTCGATATTTTTTCTAAGATGATCGGAAAACTGGGAAAATTTCAAATATATGAAAAAAAACATTTGAATTTCGGATAATACGAAATTACTCGGAAATGGTCGATATTTTTCCGAATCACCGAGACAGCTTTTGACTGCCTTTGGAAAATCTACAATTTTGTTTTTTAATTTTTTTCCCAAAGTTAATAGTCCGGGAGATATCTAAAAAAATAGGAAAATCGAAATATTGACCGTACTAATAGAGGTAATGAAAAAAATAAAAATGCATCGTATCCGCAACACATGCCTCAGTAATACCTCCAAACCGTTTTTTTCCAACTACATAAAAAGATGGGAAAAATACGAAAAAAGTGAAAAAAATATTAAAAATTTTTTACTCCCCCTCCAAAATTGCCCAAAACTCGAAAACAAAACGAGATATCGAAAAATTTTATATAAACAATTTTGTTCCCCTTAAATAGACCTACAAAAAAGTCACCCGAAAATTTTTGCGATACCCTATAAATAAACGAAAAAACAGCTGATTTTCGTGAAAAAATGATTAAAATTATGAAATAGGCCGAGAATATAGAGGGGGGCTATTTTTTTTATTTGAGTAGATAGAGCCACGGTTCAAAAAAGGAATTGATCCTTGTAAAAAATTAGGAAGAAACCAAAAAAAAAAAAGAAAAATAATAATAATAATAATTTACAGGGGGGGCACTAACTTTTTTATTTTAAGAGATAGAACAATTTTTCATTAGGCAAAAATGTTCCCCATAAAAAAATAAATATAGTCATGATAAAATTAAAAATTAAAAAAAATAAAAAAAAAATTGGTATTTTTTTGGGAATTTTCTGTATGTCCGTCGTCTCCAGAAACCACCTTATATCTCCGGAACCGTTGAAGATATCGAGTTGAAATTTTAATCACGTCAATAACAAAAAAACAGTACCTCAAAATTTAATTTTTTTTGCTATCGGAAAACCCGGAAAATTTTTAAGGGGTTTTTCATGGTTTTCGCGAGGAACTCGATAGCGGTCCAGGGATTTATTTTTTTCCTTCTAGATTTTTTGGTAATATGCGCCTATATGCTCTTCCGAGGTGTATAGTTTTTGAGAAGGATCGGAAAATAATAACGGGTTTTCCGGTCGATTTTCCGAAAAAATTTCTTTTTTTTGAGCCTCTATTGTGGTGAAACCGATTAAGGAAACCAAGATATCAAATATGCATTAAATAGAACTTGAACAAACGAACAAATCTCCATATGAACATTTTCCGAAGAAACGACCGGAAAAATGTGAAAATCCCATTTTTCCGAAAATGGAAGTTCTCATTTTTTAAAATATCGAATATTTTGAAAACGGATACAAAATTGAAAATTTCACACGATACCTTTTTTAAGTGTCTTTGGGAAACCTACAAAAAATGTTATTACATTTTTTCGATAAAATCAATAGTGCAGGAAATATTTGAAAAAAACGGGACAATTGATATATCTCACAAACTAAGAAAAAACTTGAGAATTTATTTTTTGCAAAAAATACCCTTCAATGAACTCTATCGATCCTCCAAATTTGGTTTTTTCGAATTCAATAACAGAGCGGGGAAAAAATAAAATCCAAAAAAAAGGCTGGACTTAGAAATAATTTTTATAAAAGCATTAGAATCTCAAAAACTAAACAAGATATGGAAAAGTGTGTACAAACAATTTTATTGTACTCTATTAGTACTCCAAAAAGTTATTTATGAAATTTTTTCCTATTCCAAAAATTCAAAAACTTGTCGGGACTTAGAAAAAATTTCGTTTCGTCGATTTTGAATAATTCCAAATATTTCCCAAACGGCTGCATATTTTCAAATTTCCCATAGAACTTTTTATGTTTGCCTTTGGAAAATATACAAAAAATGTAAATGAAGTGTTCCTTCAATATCAATAGTCCAGGAAATATTTGAAAAAAAATCGGAAAAATCAATATATCTCCAGAACCAATAAAGACTGAGAAATAATTTTTTTGTCAAAAATACCTCTCAATGAACTCTATCAACATATCCCAATTTGGTTTCTTCGAATTCGTTACCAGAGCGCGAAAAAAATAAAACCCAAAAAAATTCGTCGGGACTTATACAAAAATTTCGACAATTTTGAATAATTCTAAATATTTCCCAAACGGCTGCATATTTTCAAATTTTTCATAGAACCTTTTATGATTGCCTTTGAAAAATATTCAAAAAATGTAGATGAATTGTTTCTTCAAAATCAATAGTCCGGGAAATATTTGAAAAAAGAACGGAAAAATCGATATATCTCCAGAACCAATAAAGAATGAGAAATAATTTTTTTGTCAAAAATACCTCTCAATGAACTCTATCAACATATCCCAATTTGGTTTCTTCGAATTCGTTACCAGAGCGCGAAAAAAAATAAAACCCAAAAAAATTCGTCGGGACTTGGAAAAAAATTTCGACAATTTTGAATAATTCTAAATATTTCCCAAACGGCTGCATATTTCCAAATTTTTCATAGAACCTTTTATGATTGCCTTTGGAAAATATACAAAAAATGTAGATGAATTGTTTCTTCAAAATCAATAGTCCGGGAAATATTTGAAAAAAAATCGGAAAAATCGATATATCTCCAGAACCAATAAAAAATGAGAAAAGATTTTTTTGTTAAAAATACATCTCAATGGACTCTATCAACATATCCCAATTTGATTTCTTCGAATTCATTACTGCAGCGGGAAAAAAATAAAACCCAAAAAAATTCGTCGGGACTTAGAAAAAAATTACGACAATTTTGAATAATTCCAAATGTTTCCCAAACGGCTGCATATTTCCCAATTTTTCATAGAACCTTTTATGATTGCCTTTGGGAAGTCTACAAAAAATTAGATGAATTGTTTCTCCAAAATCAATAGTCCGGGAAATAATCGAAAAAAAATCGGAAAAATCGATATATCTCCAGAACCAATAAAAAATGAGAAATGATTTTTTTTGTCAAAAATACTTCTCAATGAACTCTATCAACATATCCCAGTTTGGTTTCTTCGAATTCATTACCAGAGCAGAAAAAAAATAAAACCCAAAAAAATTCGTCGAGACTTAGAAAAAAATTTCGCCAATTTTGAATAATTCTAAATATTTCCCAAACGGCTGCATATTTCCCAATTTTTCATAGAACCTTTTATGATTGCCTTTGGGAAGTCTACAAAAAATGTAAATGAATTGTTTCTTCAAAATCAATAGTCCGAGAAATATTCGAAAAAAAATCGGAAAAATCGATATATCTTCAGAACCAATAAAAAATGAGAAATGATTTTTTTGTCAAAAATAAGTCTCAATTAACTCTATCAACATATCCCAATTTGGTTTCTTCGAATTCATTACCAGAGCAGAAAAAAAATAAAACCCAAAAATTTTCGTCGGGACTTAGAAAAAAATTTCGACAATTTTGAATAATTCTAAATATTTCCCAAACGGCTGCATATTTCTCAATTTTTCATAGAACCTTTTATGATTGCCTTTGGAAAGTATACAAAAAATGTAGATGAATTGTTTCTTCAAAATCAATAGTCCGGGATATATTTGAAAAAAAATCGGAAAAATCGATATATCTCCAGAACCAATAAAAACTGAGAAATGATTTTTTTGTTAAAAATACCTCTCAATGGACTCTATCAACCCATCCCAATTTGGTTTCTTCGAATTCATTACTGCAGCGGAAAAAAAATAAAACCCAAAAAAATTCGTCGGGACTTGGAAAAAAATTACGACAATTTTGAATAATTCTAAATATTTCCCAAACGGCTGCATATTTCCTAATTTTTCATAGAACCTTTTATGATTGCCTTTGGAAAGTCTACAAAAAATGTAAATGAATTAATTTTTCAAAATCAATAGTTCATGAAATATTTGAAAAAAATGCGGAAAAATCGATATATTATACACATTGATCGTAGTATTCACATTATTGGTGTCCAATTATAGTTTCAAACGGATTCAATAATAAAGACAGACACGCATTGATCGTAGTATTCACATTATTGGTGTCCAATTATAGTTTCAAACGGATTCAATAATAAAGAAAGACACTCATTGATCGTAGTATTCACATTATTGGTGTTCAATTATAGTTTTAAACTGACTCAATGATAAAGACAGGCACGCATTGATCGTATTATTCACATTATTGGTGTCCAATTATAGTTTCAAACTGACCCAACGATAAAGACAGACACGCATTGATCGTAGTATTCACATTATTGGTGTCCAATTATAGTTTCAAACGGACTCAATGATGAAGACAGACAAGTATTGATCGTAGTATTCACATTATTGGTGTCCAATTATAGTTTCAAATGGATTCAATGATAAAGACAGACACACATTGATCGTAGTATTCACATTATTGGTGTCCAATTATAGTATCAAATAGATTCAATTAAAAAGACAGACACGCATTGATCGTAGTATTCACATTATTGGTATCCAATTATAGTTTGTAATCATTTTGACAATGAACCTTTAAAATAAGAACAACGCCTTAAGATCGTAGTATTCAAATAATTGGTAGATACGTGTACACGGAAAGGATATACGTGTACACGGAATGGATATACGTGTAAACGGAAAGGATATACGTGTACACGGAAATGATACGTGTACACGGGGGGCTAGGATCGTCGCGCGAAGCGCGACAGTTAAGCCGCCGGCAGGCCAAGTGTGGGCGCAAGGCGGATGCTAGCGTAGGCGAATCCCGCGCCCAAACTTGTTATACTACGATCTTTAGAGAAGTAGTATTCTGCGGTCTTTCGGACAGAGGGAGCCTAACTTTTTTATTTGGACAGATAGAACTTTGAATCCAACGGGACCTTGATCCTTAATAAAAAATAGAAAAAAATCGAAAAAAAAATAATAATAATAATAATAACTTCGACCTGTAGGGGTGCCTAACTTTTTTATTCGAAAAGATAGAGAGATGGTTCAAACGGGTTAATGATCCTTATTTGACACTATAAAAGATGAAAAAACTGAAAAAAATTTAAAAAAATAAAAAAAAATTTTTGTCCCTCGAAAATTTTTAAAAGGCTATATTTCCCAAACTATCAAAGATATCGCTTGGGACTTTCAGTCATTTTATCAACTCGATGACGGTATTTGTCACGTGACTTTTTTTGGCGATCGGAAAATCCGGAAAAATTTTACGGTGATTTTCCGATTTTTTTTTTCAATTTCCTACTTTTCTCGATGCCGGTTCAAGAATTGATTCGAATCCTTTCAAATTTCTTCTAGATATACTTCAATATGTCTTACAGAAGGCTGTTAGTTTTGAGAATGATCGGAAAATGATAACCGGGTTTTCCGGGGAATTTTCCGAAAAATTCCGATATTGTAAAACACAAATGACAACGAAACCAACAATCGAAACTGAATTGTGAAAAATGTTTTTGGCAGTGCACGAATATACCAACAAATCACATCTTCGATATTTTTTCTAAGATGATCGGAAAACTGGGAAAATTTCAAATATATGAAAAAAAACATTTGAATTTCGGATAATACGAAATTACTCGGAAATGGTCGATATTTTTCCGAATCACCGAGACAGCTTTTGACTGCCTTTGGAAAATCTACAATTTTGTTTTTTAATTTTTTTCCCAAAATTAATAGTCCGGGAGATATCTGAAAAAATTGGAAAATCGAAATATTGACCGTACTAATAGAGGTAATGAAAAAAATAAAAGTGCATCGTATCCGCAACACATGCCTCAGTAATACCTCCAAACAGTTTTTCTCCGACTACATAAAAAGATGGGAAAAATACGAAACAAATGAAAAAAAAAATAAAAAATCTGTACTCCCCCTCCCAAATTGCCCAAAACTCGAAAACCAAACGAGATATCGAAAAATTTTATATAAACAATTTTGTTCCCCTTGAATAGACCTACAAAAAAGTCACGTAAAAATTTTTGCGATACCCTATAAATAAACGAAAAAACAGCTGATTTTCGTGAAAAAATGATTGAAACTATGAAACAGGCCGAGAACATAGAGGGGGGCTATTTTTTTTATTTGAGTAGATAGAGCCACGGTTCAAAAAAGAAATTGATCCTTGTAAAAAATTAGGAAGAATCCAAGAAAAAAAACAAAAAAAAATAATAATAATAATAATAATTGTGACACTCACTTTTTTATTTGAAGAGATAGAATCATTTTTCATAAAGGGAAAATGTGGCCCATTGAAAAATGAATATGAAAATGAAAAAACGAAAAATTAAAAAAAATAAATTTTTTGTATGTCCGCCATTTTGTCTGTCGTCTTTAGAAAACACCTTATATTTTCGAAACCGTTAGAGATATCGAGTTGAAATTTTAATCACGTAAATAATCAAAAAAATGTATCTCAAAATTTATTTTTTTTTGCGATCGGAAAACCCGGAAAATTTTAACTGCCATTTTTGTGTTTTTCCTAGTTTCCTCGATACAGGTCCAGGGTTTCGTTTTTTCGAATTCATATTTCTTTAAGAAGTACGACCAAATGCCCTACAGTGGTGTATAGTTTTTGAGAAGGATCGGAAAATGAAAACGGGTTTTCCGGACGATTTTCCGAAAAGTAAAAAACATGAAAAAAAAACGTACCGATGATCGAAATTGAATTTTGAACAATGCAGTGGATAGAGCTTGGAAATACAAAAAAATCATACCTCTTCAACACTTTTAAGAAAATGTCCGGAAAACTGAGAAAAATTGAAAAATATGAAAAAAAAAATTGTAATTTTTAAAAATACGAAATATCTCGGAAACTGCTGATATTTTTTCAATTTACCACGATACCTTTTTTGACCGCCTTCAAAAAATCTATAAAATATGTAAATGAATAATTCCCCTATTTTCAATAGTACAGGAAATATTTGAAAAAAACGGGAAAATCGATATATCTCCCGAATTAAGAAAAAACTTGGAAATTAATTTTTTGCAGAAGATACCTCTCAATGAACTCTATCGATCGTCTAAATTTGGTTTTTTCGAATTCAATAACAGAGCGGGAAAAAAATAAAATCCAAAAAAAAGGCTGGACTTAGAAATTTTTTTTATAAAAGCACCAAAATCTCAAAAACTAAACAAGATATGGAAAAGTGTATGCATACAATTTTATTGTACTCCATTAGTACTACAAAAAGTTTCGAATGAATTTTTTTCCTATTTCAAAAATAAAAAAATTCGTCGGGACTTGGAAAAAATTTCGACAATTTTGAATAATTTCAAATATTTCCCAAACGGCTGCATATTTCCAAATTTTTCATAGAACCTTTTATGATTGTTTTTGAAAAGTCTACAAAAAATGTAAATGAATTGTTTCTTCAAAATCAATAGTCCAAGAAATATTCGAAAAAAAATCGGAAAAATCGATATATCTCCAGAATCAATGAAAACTGAGAAATGATTTTTTTGTTAAAAATACCTTTCAATGGACTCTATCAACCCATCCCAATTTGGTTTCTTCGAATTCATTACTGCAGCGAGAAAAAAATAAAACCCAAAAAAATTCGTCGGGACTTGGAAAAAAATTTCGTCGATTTTGAAAAATTCCAAATATTTCCCAAACGGCTGCATATTTCCAAATTTTTCATAGAACCTTTTATGATTGTTTTTGAAAAGTATACAAAAAATGTAGATGAATTGTTTCTTCAAAATCAATAGTCCGGGAAATATTTGAAAAAAAATCGGAAAAATCGATATATCTCCAGAATCAATGAAAACTGAGAAATGATTTTTCTGTTAAAAATACCTTTCAATGGACTCTATCAACCCATCCCAATTTGGTTTCTTCGAATTCATTACCAGAGCAGAAAAAAAATTAAACCCAAAAAAATTCGTCGGGACTTAGAAAAAAATTTCGTCGATTTTGAAAAATTCCAAATATTTCCCAAACGGCTGCATATTTCCAAATTTTTCATAGAACCTTTTATGATTGTTTTTGAAAAGTATACAAAAAATGTAGATGAATTGTTTCTTCAAAATCAATAGTCCAAGAAATATTCGAAAAAAAATCGGAAAAATCGATATATCTCCAGAATCAATGAAAACTGAGAAATGATTTTTTTGTCAAAAATACCTTTCAATGGACTCTATCAACCCATCCCAATTTGGTTTCTTCGAATTCATTACTGCAGCGGGAAAAAAATAAAACCCAAAAAAATTCGTCGGGACTTAAAAAAAAATTTCTTCGATTTTGAATAATTCCAAATATTTCCTAAACGGCTGCATATTTCCAAATTTTTCATAGAACCTTTTATGATTGCCTTTGGGAAGTCTACAAAAAATGTTAATGAATTGTTTCTTCAAAATCAATAGTCCAAGAAATATTCGAAAAAAAATCGGAAAAATCGATATATCTCCAGAACCAATAAAAAATGAGAAATTATTTTTTTGTCAAAAATACCTTTCAATGGACTCTATCAACCCATCCCAATTTGGTTTCTTCAAATTCATTACTGCAGCGGGAAAAAAATAAAACCCAAAAAAATTCGTCGGGACTTAGAAAAAAATTTCTTCGATTTTGAATAATTCCAAATATTTCCCAAACGGCCGCATATTTCCCAATTTTTCATAGAACCTTTTATGATTGCCTTCGGGAAGTCTACAAAAAATGTAAATGAATTGTTTCTTCAAAATCAATAGTCCAAGAAATATTCGAAAAAAAATCGGAAAAATTGATATATCTCCAGAATCAATGAAAACTGAGAAATGATTTTTTTGTCAAAAATACCTCTCAACGAACTCTATCAACCCCTTCCAATTTGGTTTCTTCGAATTCATTACCACAGCGGGAAAAAAATAAAACCCAAAAAAATTCGTCGGGACTTGGAAAAAAATTTCTTCGATTTTGAATAATTCTAAATATTTCCCAAACGGCTGCATATTTCTCAATTTTTCATAGAACCTTTTATGATTGCCTTTGGGAAGTCTACAAAAAATGTAAATGAATTGTTTCTTCAAAATCAATAGTCTGAGAAATATTTGAAAAAAAATCGGAAAAATCCATATATCTCCAGAATCAATAAAAACTGAGAAATGATTTTTTTGTCAAAAATACCTCTCAACGAACTCTATCAACCCCTTCCAATTTGGTTTCTTCGAATTCATTACCACAGCGGGAAAAAAATAAAACCCAAAAAAATTCGTAGGGACTTTGAAAAAAAATTCGACAATTTTGAATAATTCTAAATATTTCCCAAACGGCTGCATATTTCTCAATTTTTCATAGAACCTTTTATGATTGCCTTTGGAAAGTCTACAAAAAATGTAATTGAATTGTTTCTTCAAAATCAATAGTCCGAGAAATAATCGAAAAAAAATCGGAAAAATCGATATATCTCCAGAACCAATAAAAAATGAGAAATGATTTTTTTGTCAAAAATACCTCTCAATTAACTCTATCAACATATCCCAATTTGATTTCTTCGAATTCATTACCAGAGCAGAAAAAAAAATAAAACCCAAAAAAATTCGTCGGGACTTAGAAAAAAATTTCGACAATTTTGAATAATTCCAAATATTTCCCAAACGGCTGCATATTTCCCAATTTTTCATAGAACCTTTTATGATTGCCTTTGGAAAGTCTACAAAAAATGTAAATGAATTGTTTTTTCAAAATCAATAGTTCATGAAATATTTGAAAAAAATGCGGAAAAATCGATATATTATACACATTGATCGTAGTATTCACATTATTGGTGTCCAATTATAGTTTCAAACGGATTCAATAATAAAGACAGACACGCATTGATCGTAGTATTCACATTATTGGTGTCCAATTATAGTTTCAAACGGATTCAATGATAAAGAAAGACACTCATTGATCGTAGTATTCACATTATTGGTGTCCAATTATAGTTTCAAACTGACTCAATGATAAAGACAGGCACGCATTGATCGTAGTATTCACATTATTGGTGTCCAATTATAGTTTCAAACTGACCCAACGATAAAGACAGACACGCATTGATCGTAGTATTCACATTATTGGTGTCCAATTATAGTTTCAAACGGACTCAATGATGAAGACAGACAAGCATTGATCGTAGTATTCACATTATTGGTGTCCAATTATAGTTTCAAACGGATTCAATGATAAAGACAGACACACATTGATCGTAGTATTCACATTATTGGTGTCCAATTATAGTATCAAATAGATTCAATTATAAAGACAGACACGCATTGATCGTAGTATTCACATTATTGGTATCCAATTATAGTTTCTAATCATTTTGACAATGAACCTTTAAAATAAGAACAACGCCATAAGATCGTAGTATTCAAATAATTGGTAGATACGTGTACACGGAAAGGATATACGTGTACACGGAATGGATATACGTGTACACGGAAAGGATATACGTGTACACGGGGGGCTAGGATCGTCGCGCGAAGCGCGACAGTTAAGCCGCCGGCAGGCCAAGTGTGGGCGCAAGGCGGATGCTAGCGTAGGCGAATCCCGCGCCCACACTTGTTATACTACGATCTTTAGAGAGTAGTATTCTACGGTCTTTCGGACAGAGAAATACAGAGGGAGCCTAACTTTTTTATTTGAATAGATAGAACTTTGAATCCAACGGGACCTTGATCCTTAATAAAAAATGGAAAAAAATCGAAAAAAAAATAATAATAATAATAATAACTTCGACCTGTAGGGGTGTCTAACTTTTTTATTCGAAAAGATAGAGAGATGGTTCAAACGGCTTAATGATCCATATCTGACACTATAAAGCATGAAAAAATTGAAAAAAATTAAAAAAAATAAAAAAAATTTTTTGTGTGTCGAAAATTTTTAAAACGCTATATTTCCCAAAATATCGAAGATATCGCTCGGGACTTTCAGTCATTTTATCAACGCGATGACGGTATTTGTCACGTGATTTTTTTTGGCGATCGGAAAATCCGGAAAAATTTTACGGTGATTTTCCGATTTTTTTTTTCAAGTTCCTACTTTTCTCGATACCGTTTCAAGAATTGATTCGAATCCTTTCAAATTTCTTCTAGATATACTTCAATATGTCTCACAGAAGGCTGTGAGTTTTGAGAATGATCGGAAAATGATGACCGGGTTTTCCGGGAAATTTTCCGAAAAATTCCGATATTGTAAAACACAAAAAACAACGAAACCAACAATCGAAACTGAATTGTGAAAAATGTTTTTGGCAGTGCACGAATATACCAACAAATCGTAGCTCCTCGATATTTTCTCTAAAATGATCGGAAAACTGGGAAAATTTCAAAAAAATGAAAAAAAACATTTGAATTTCGGATAATACGAAATTACTCGGAAATGGTCGATATTTTTCCGAATCACCGAGACAGATTTTGACTGCCTTTGGAAAATCTACAATTTTGTTTTTTAATTTTTTTCCCAAAATTAATAGTCCGGGAGATATCTAAAAAAATTGGAAAATCGAAATATTGACCGTACTAATAGAGGTAATGAAAAAAATAAAAGTGCATCGTATCCGCAACACTTGCCTCAGTGATACCTCCAAACCGTTTTTTTCCAACTACATAAAAAGATGGAAAAAATACGAAAAAAGTGAAAAAAATATTAAAAATTTTTTACTCCCCCTCCAAAATTGCCCAAAACTCGAAAAACAAACGAGATATCGAAAAATTTTATATAAACAATTTTGTTCCCCTTAAATAGACCTACAAAAAAGTCACGTAAAAATTTTTGCGATACCCTATAAATAAACGAAAAAACAGCTGATTTTCGTGAAAAAATGATTAAAATTATGAAAGAGGCTGAGAATACAGAGGGGGGCTATTTTTTTTATTTAAAGAGATAGAGCCACGGTTCAAAAAAGAAATTGATCCTTGTAAAAAATTAGGAAGAAACCAAGAAAAAAAACAAAAAAAAAAAATAATAATAATAATAATTGTGACACTCACTTTTTTATTTGGAGAGATAGAATCATTTTTCATAAAGAGAAAATGTGGCCCTTTGAAAAATGAATATGGAAATAAAAAAATTAAAAATTAAAAAAAATTAAAATGTCGACTCATTTTTTTTTTGTCTGTCGCCCCCGGGGCGAACGCTATGATTTCCAAACCCTTGGAGATATTGATTTGAAATTTGAATCAAATCAATAACTCAAAAAATGTATCTCGAAAAAAAATTTTTTTTGCGATCGGAAAACCCGGAAAATTTTCAAGGTCATTTTTAAGGTTTTCACCGGTAACTCGATAGCGGTTCAGGAAATGATTTTTTCCATTCCAATTTTTTTAGAAATATGCGCCTATATAGCCTTCTCAGGTGTATAGTTTTTGAGAAGGATCGGAAAATGAAAACGGGTTTTCCGGACGATTTTCCGAAAAGTGAAAATTTCGAATAAAAACCGCACCGATGATCGAAATTGAATTTTGAACAATGCAGTGGATAGAGCTTGGAAATACAAAAAAATCATACCTCTTCAACACTTTTAAGAAAATGTCCGGAAAACTGAGAAAAATTGAAAAATATGAAAAAAAAATTGTAATTTTTAAAAATACGAAATATCTCGGAAACTGCTGATATTTTTCCAATTTACCACGATACCTTTTTTGACCGCCTTCAAAAAATCTATAAAATATGTAAATAAATAATTTCCCTATTTTCAATAGTACAGGAAATATTTGAAAAAAACGGGAAAATCGATATATCTCCCGAATTAAGAAAAAACTTGGAAATTTATTTTTTGCAGAAGATACCTCTCAATGAACTCTATCGATCCTGTAAATTTGGTTTTTTCGAATTCAATAACAAAGCGGGAAAAAAATAAAATCCAAAAAAAAGGCTGGACTTAGAAATTTTTTTTATAAAAGCACCAAAATCTCAAAAACTAAACAAGATATGGAAAAGTGTATGGAAACAATTTTATTGTACTTCATTAGTACTACAAAAAGTTTCGAATGAATTTTTTTCCTATTTCAAAAATAAAAAAATTCGTCGGGACTTGGAAAAAATTTTCGATAATTTTGAATAATTTCAAATATTTCCCAAACGGCTGCATATTTCCAAATTTTTCATAGAACCTTTTATGATTGTTTTTGAAAAGTATACAAAAAATGTTAATGAATTGTTTCTTCAAAATCAATAGTCCGGGAAATATTTGAAAAAAAAACGGTAAAATCGATATATCTCCAGAACCAATAAAAAATGAGGAAAGATTTTTTTGTCAAAAATACCTCTCAACGAACTCTATCAACTTCTTCCAATTTGGTTTCTTCGAATTCATTACTACAGCGGGAAAAAAATAAAACCTAAAAAAATTCGTCGGGACTTGGAAAAAAATTTCGACAATTTTGAATAATTCCAAATATTTCCCAAACGGCTGCATATATCTCAATTTTTCATAGAACCTTTTATGATTGCCTTTGAGAAGTCTACAAAAAATGTAAATGAATTGTTTCTTCAAAATCAATAGTCCGAGAAATAATCGAAAAAAAATCGGAAAAATCGATATATCTCCAGAACCAATAAAAAATGAGAAATGATATTTTTGTCAAAAATACCTCTCAATGGACTCTATCAACCCATCCCAATTTGCTTTCTTCGAATTCATTACTGCAGCGGGAAAAAAATAAAACCCAAAAAAATTCGTCGGGACTTAGAAAAAAATTTCTTCGATTTTGAATAATTCCAAATATTTCCCAAACGGCTGCATATTTCTCAATTTTTCATAGAACCTTTTATGATTGCCTTCGGGAAGTCTACAAAAAATGTAAATGAATTGTTTCTTTAAAATCAATAGTCCGAGAAATAATCGAAAAAAAATCGGAAAAATCGATATATCTCCAGAACCAATAAAAAATGAGAAATGATTTTTTTGTCAAAAATACCTCTCAATTAACTCTATCAACATATCCCAATTTGGTTTCTTCGAATTCATTACCAGAGCAGAAAAAAAATAAAACCCAAAAAAATTCGTCGGGACTTAGAAAAAAATTTCGACAATTTTGAATAATTCTAAATATTTCCCAAACGGCTGCATATTTCCCAATTTTTCATAGAACCTTTTATGATTGCTTTTGGAAAATATACAAAAAATATAAATGAATTGTTTTTTCAAAATCAATAGTTCATGAAATATTTGAAAAAAATGCGGAAAAATCGATATATTATACACATTGATCGTAGTATTCACATTATTGGTGTCCAATTATAGTTTCAAACGGATTCAATGATAAAAACAGACACGCATTGATCGTAGTATTCACATTATTGGTGTCCAATTATAGTTTCAAACGGATTCAATGATAAAGAAAGACACTCATTGATCGTAGTATTCACATTATTGGTATCCAATTATAGTTTCAAATGGATTCAATGATAAAAACAGACACACATTGATCGTAGTATTCACATTATTGGTGTCCAATTATAGTTTCAAACGGATTCAATGATGAAGACAGACACTCATTGATCGTAGTATTCACATTATTGGTGTCCAATTATAGTTTCAAACCCAACGATAAAGACAGACACGCATTGATCGTAGTATTCACATTATTGGTGTCTAATTATAGTTTCAAACGGACTCAATGATGAAGACAAACAAGCATTGATCGTAGTATTCACATTATTGGTGTCCAATTATAGTTTCAAACGGATTCAATGATAAAGACAGACACACGTTGATCGTAGTATTCACATTATTGGTGTCCAATTATAGTATCAAATGGATTCAATGATAAAGACAGACATGCATTGATCGTAGTATTCACATTATTGGTGTCCAATTATAGTTTTTAATCATTTTGACAATGAACGTTTAAAATAAGAACAACGCCTTAAGATCGTTGTATTCAAATAATTGGTATGTACGTGTACACGGAAAGGATATACGTGTACACGGAAAGGATATACGTGTACACGGAAAGGATATACGTGTACACGGAAAGGATATACGTGTACACGGCAAGGATATACGTGTACACGGGGGGCTAGGATCGTCGCGCGAAGCGCGACAGTTAAGCCGCCGGCAGGCCAAGTGTGGGCGCCAGGCGGATGCTAGCGTAGGCGAATCCCGCGCCCAAACTTGTTATACTACGATCTTTAGAGAAGTAGTATTCTACGGTCTTTCGGACAGAGGGAGCCTAACTTTTTTATTTGGACAGATAGAACTTTGAATCCAACGGGACCTTGATCCTTAATAAAAAATTGAAAAAAATCAAGAAAAAAATAATAATAATAATAATAACTTCGACCTGTAGGGGTTTCTAACTTTTTTATTCGAAAAGATAGAGAGATGGTTCAAACGGGTTAATGATTCTTATTTGACACTATAAAAGATGAAAAAACTGAAAAAAATTTAAAAAAATAAAAAAAAATTTTTCTGTGTCGAAAATTTTTAAAACGCCATATTTCCCAAAATATCGAAGATATCGCACGGGACTTTCAGTCATTTTATCAACTCGATGACGGTAATTGTCACGTGACTTTTTTTGGCGATCGGAAAATCCGGAAAAATTTTACGGTGATTTTCCGATTTTTTTTTTCAAGTTCCTACTTTTCTCGATGCCGGTTCAAGAATTGATTCGAATCCTTTCAAATTTCTTCTAGATATACTTCAATATGTCTTACAGAAGGCTGTCAGTTTTGAGAATGATCGGAAAATGATGACCGGGTTTTCCGGGAAATTTTCCGAAAAATTCCGATATTGTAAAACACAAAAAACAACGAAACCAACAATCGAAACTGAATTGTGAAAAATGTTTTTGGTAGAGCACGAATATACCAACAAATCATAGCTCTTCGATATTTTCTCTAAAATGATCGGAAAACTGGGAAAATTTCAAATATATGAAAAAAAACATTTGAATTTCGGATAATACGAAATTACTCGGAAATGGTCGATATTTTTCCGAATCACCGAGACAGCTTTTAACTGCCTTTGGACAATCTACAATTTGGTTTTTTAATTTTTTTCCCAAAATTTATAGTCCGGGAGATATCTAAAAAAATTGGAAAATCGAAATATTGACCGTACTAATAGAGGTAATGAAAAAAATAAAAGTGCATCGTATCCGCAACACATGCCTCAGTAATACCTCCAAACCGTTTTTTTCCAACTACATAAAAAGATGGAAAAAATACGAAAAAAGTGAAAAAAATATTAAAAATTTTTTACTCCCCCTCCAAAATTGCCCAAAACTCGAAAAACAAACGAGATATCGAAAAATTTTATATAAACAATTTTGTTCCCCTTGAATAGACCTACAAAAAAGTCACGTAAAAATTTTTGCGATACCCTATAAATAAACGAAAAAACAGCTGATTTTCGTGAAAAAATGATTAAAATTATGAAAGAGGCCGAGAATACAGAGGGGGGCTATTTTTTTTATTTAAAGAGATAGAGCCACGGTTCAAAAAAGAAATTGATCCTTGTAAAAAATTAGGAAGAAACCAAGAAAAAAAACAAAAAAAAATAATAATAATAATAATAATTGTGACACTCACTTTTTTATTTGGAGAGATAGAATCATTTTTCATAAAGAGAAAATGTGGCCCTTTGAAAAATAAATATGAAAATGAAAAAACAAAAAATTGAAAAAAATAAAATTTTTGTCCGATTTGTGACTTTCTGTCGTGTCATATTCAAACCTTTATATTTTCCGAGCCCTTGGAGATATCGCGTTTAAATTTGAACCACATCAATAACTCGAGGACAATATTTCTCAAAATTTTTTTTTTTGCGATCGGAAAATCCGGAAAATTTTTAAATGGTTTTTCATGTTTTTCACCGGTAACTCGATAGCGGTTCAGGAAATGATTTTTTTCCTTCCAATTTTTTTTGAAATATGCGCCTATATATCCTTCTCAGGTGTATAGTTTTTGAGAAGGATCGGAAAATATAAACGAGTTTTCCGGACGATTTTCCGAAAAGTGAAAATTTCGAATAAAAACCGCACCGATGATCGAAACTGAATTTTGAACAATGCAATGGATAGAGCGTGGAAATACAAAAAAATCATACCCCTTCAACACTTTTAAGAAAATGTCCGGAAAACTGAGAAAAATTGAAAAATATGAATAAAAAAATTGTAATTTTTTAAAATACGAAATATCTCGGAAACTGCTGATATTTTTTCAATTTACCACGATACCTTTTTTGACCGCCTTCAAAAAATCTATAAAATATGTAAATGAATAATTCCCCTATTTTCAATAGTACAGGAAATATTTGAAAAAAACGGGAAAATCGATATATCTCCCGAATTAAGAAAAAACTTGGAAATCAATTTTTTGCAGAAGATACTTCTCAATGAACTCTATCGATCCTGTAAATTTGGTTTTTTCGAATTCAATAACAAAGCGGGAAAAAAATAAAATCCAAAAAAAAGGCTGGACTTAGAAATTTTTTTTATAAAAGCACCAAAATCTCAAAAACTAAACAAGATATGGAAAAGTGTATGAAAACAATTTCATTGTACTCCATTAGTACTACAAAAAGTTTCGAATGAATTTTTTTCCTATTTCAAAAATAAAAAAATTCGTCGGGACTTAGAAAAAATTTTCGATAATTTTGAATAATTCCAAATATTTCCCAAACGGCTGCATATTTCCCAATTTTTCATAGAACCTTTTATGATTGCCTTCGGGAAGTCTACAAAAAATGTAAATGAATTGTTTCTTCAAAATCAATAGTCCGAGAAATATTCGAAAAAAAATTGGAAAAATCGATATATCTCCAGAACCAATAAAAAATGAGAAATGATTTTTTTGTCAAAAATACCTCTCAATGAACTCTATCAACATATCCCAATTTGGTTTCTTCGAATTCATTACCAGAGCAGAAAAAAAATAAAACCCAAAAAAATTCGTCGGGACTTGGAAAAAAATTTCGACAATTTTGAATAATTCTAAATATTTCCCAAACGGCTGCATAATTCCCAATTTTTCATAGAAACTTTTATGATTGCCTTTGGGGAGTCTACAAAAAATGTAAATGAATTGTTTCTTCAAAATCAATAGTCCAAGAAATATTCGAAAAAAAATCGGAAAAATCGATATATCTCCAGAATCAATAAAAACTGAGAAATGATTTTTTTGTTAAAAATACCTCTCAATGGACTCTATCAACCCATCCCAATTTGGTTTCTTCAAATTCATTTCTGCAGCGGGAAAAAAATAAAACCCAAAAAAATTCGTCGGGACTTAGAAAAAAATTTCGACAATTTTGAATAATTCCAAATATTTCCCAAATGGCTGCATATTTCCCAATTTTTCATAGAACCTTTTATGATTGCCATCGGGAAGTCTACAAAAAACGTAAATGAATTGTTTGTTCAAAATCAATAGTCCAAGAAATATTCGAAAAAAAATCGGAAAAATCAATATATCTCCAGAATCAATGAAAATTGAGAAATGATTTTTTAGTCAAAAATACCTCTCAATGAACTCTATCAACATATCCCAATTTGGTTTCTTCGAATTCATTACCAGAGCAGAAAAAAAATAAAACCCAAAAAAATTCGTCGGGACTTGGAAAAAAATTTCGACAATTTTGAATAATTCCAGATATTTCCCAAATTGATGCATTTATCCAAATTTTTCATGAAACCTTTTATGATTGCTTTTGGAAAATATACAAAAAATATTAATGAATTGTTTTTTCAAAATCAGTAGTTCATGAAATATTTGAAAAAAATGCGGACAAATCGATATATTATACACATTGATCGTAGTATTCACATTATTGGTGTCCAATTATAGTTTCAAACGGATTCAATGATAAAAACAGACACGCATTGATCGTAGTATTCACATTATTGGTGTCCAATTATAGTTTCAAACGGGTTCAATGATAAAGGAAGACACTCATTGATCGTAGTATTCACATTATTGGTGTCCAATTATAGTTTCGAACTGACTCAACGATAAAGACAGACACGCATTGATCGTAGTATTCACATTATTGGTATCCAATTATAGTTTCAAACGGATTCAATGATAAAAACAGACACGCATTGATCGTAGTATTCACATTATTGGTGTCCAATTATAGTTTCAAACGGATTCAATGATAAAGAAAGACACTCATTGATCGTAGTATTCACATTATTGGTGTCCAATTATAGTTTCAAACTGACCCAACGATAATGACAGACACGCATTGATCGTAGTATTAACATTTTTGGTGTCCAATTATAGTTTCAAACGGACTCAATGATGAAGACAGACAAGCATTGATCGTAGTATTCACATTATTGGTGTCCAATTATAGTTTTTAATCATTTTGACAATGAACGTTTAAAATAAGAACAACGCCTTAAGATCGTAGTATTCAAATATTGGTATATACGTGTACACGGAAAGGATATACGTGTACACGGAAAGGATATACGTGTACACGGAAAGGATATACGTGTACACGGGGGGCTAGGATCGTCGCGCGAAGCGCGACAGTTAAGCCGCCGGCAGGCCAAGTGTGGGCGCAAGGCGGATGCTAGCGTAGGCGAATCCCGCGCCCACACTTGTTATACTACGATCTTTAGAGAGTAGTATTCTACGGTCTTTCGGACAGAGAAATACAGAGGGAGCCTAACTTTTTTATTTGAATAGATAGAACTTTGAATCCAACGGGACCTTGATCCTTAATAAAAAATGGAAAAAAATCGAAAAAAAAATAATAATAATAATAATAACTTCGACCTGTAGGGGTGTCTAACTTTTTTATTCGAAAAGATAGAGAGTTGGTTCAAACGGGTTAATGATCCATATCTGACACTATAAAAGATGAAAAAACTAAAAAAAATTAAAAAAAATAAAAAAAATTTTTTGTGTGTCGAAAATTTTTAAAACCCTATATTTCCCAAAATATCGAAGATATCGCTCGGGACTTTCATTCATTTTATCAACTCGATGACGGTATTTGTCACGTGATTTTTTTTGGCGATCGGAAAATCCGGAAAAATTTTACGGTGATTTTCCGATTTTTTTTTTCAAGTTCCTACTTTTCTCGATACCGGTTCAAGAATTGATTCGAATTCTTTCAAATTTCTTCTAGATATACTTCAATATGTCTTACAGAAGGCTGTGAGCTTTGAGAATGATCGGAAAATGATGACCGGGTTTTCCGGGAAATTTTCCGAAAAATTCCGATATTGTAAAACACAAAAAACAACGAAACCAACAATCGAAACTGAATTGTGAAAAATGTTTTTGGCAGTGCACGAATATACCAACAAATCGTAGCTCTTCGATATTTTCTCTAAAATGATCGGAAAACTGGGAAAATTTCAAAAAAATGAAAAAAAACATTTGAATTTCGGATAATACGAAATTACTCGGAAATGGTCGATATTTTTCCGAATCACCGAGACACATTTTGACTGCCTTTGGAAAATCTACAATTTTGTTTTTTAATTTTTTTCCCAAAATTAATAGTCCGGGAGATATCTAAAAAAATTGGAAAATCGAAATATTGACCGTACTAATAGAGGTAATGAAAAAAATAAAAGTGCATCGTATCCGCAACACTTGCCTCAGTGATACCTCCAAACCGTTTTTTTCCAACTACATAAAAAGATGGAAAAAATACGAAAAAAGTGAAAAAAATATTAAAAATTTTTTACTCCCCCTCCAAAATTGCCCAAAACTCGAAAAACAAACGAGATATCGAAAAATTTTATATAAACAATTTTGTTCCCCTTAAATAGACCTACAAAAAAGTCACGTGAAAATTTTTGCGATACCCTATAAATAAACGAAAAAACAGCTGATTTTCGTGAAAAAATGATTAAAATTATGAAAGAGGCTGAGAATACAGAGGGGGGCTATTTTTTTTATTTAAAGAGATAGAGCCACGGTTCAAAAAAGAAATTGATCCTTGTAAAAAATTAGGAAGAAACCAAGAAAAAAAACAAAAAAAAATAATAATAATAATAATAATTGTGACACTCACTTTTTTATTTGGAGAGATAGAATCATTTTTCATAAAGAGAAAATGTGGCCCTTTGAAAAATGAATATGGAAATAAAAAAATTAAAAATTAAAAAAAATTAAAATGTCGACTCATTTTTTTTTTGTCTGTCGCCCCCGGGGCGAACGCTATGATTTCCAAACCCTTGGAGATATTGATTTGAAATTTGAATCAAATCAATAACTCAAAAAATGTATCTCGAAAAAAAATTTTTTTTGCGATCGGAAAACCCGGAAAATTTTCAAGGTCATTTTTAAGGTTTTCACCGGTAACTCGATAGCGGTTCAGGAAATGATTTTTTCCATTCCAATTTTTTTAGAAATATGCGCCTATATAGCCTTCTCAGGTGTATAGTTTTTGAGAAGGATCGGAAAATGAAAACGGGTTTTCCGGACGATTTTCCGAAAAGTGAAAATTTCGAATAAAAACCGCACCGATGATCGAAATTGAATTTTGAACAATGCAGTGGATAGAGCTTGGAAATACAAAAAAATCATACCTCTTCAACACTTTTAAGAAAATGTCCGGAAAACTGAGAAAAATTGAAAAATATGAAAAAAAAAATTGTAATTTTTAAAAATACGAAATATCTCGGAAACTGCTGATATTTTTCCAATTTACCACGATACCTTTTTTGACCGCCTTCAAAAAATCTATAAAATATGTAAATAAATAATTTCCCTATTTTCAATAGTACAGGAAATATTTGAAAAAAACGGGAAAATCGATATATCTCCCGAATTAAGAAAAAACTCGGAAATTTATTTTTTGCAGAAGATACCTCTCAATGAACTCTATCGATCGTGTAAATTTGGTTTTTTCGAATTCAATAACAAAGCGGGAAAAAAATAAAATCCAAAAAAAAGGCTGGACTTAGAAATTTTTTTTATAAAAGCACCAAAATCTCAAAAACTAAACAAGATATGGAAAAGTGTATGGAAACAATTTTATTGTACTTCATTAGTACTACAAAAAGTTTCGAATGAATTTTTTTCCTATTTCAAAAATAAAAAAATTCGTCGGGACTTGGAAAAAATTTTCGATAATTTTGAATAATTTCAAATATTTCCCAAACGGCTGCATATTTCCAAATTTTTCATAGAACCTTTTATGATTGTTTTTGAAAAGTATACAAAAAATGTTAATGAATTGTTTCTTCAAAATCAATAGTCCGGGAAATATTTGAAAAAAAAACGGTAAAATCGATATATCTCCAGAACCAATAAAAAATGAGGAATGATTTTTTTGTCAAAAATACCTCTCAACGAACTCTATCAACTTCTTCCAATTTGGTTTCTTCGAATTCATTACTACAGCGGGAAAAAAATAAAACCTAAAAAAATTCGTCGGGACTTAGAAAAAAATTTCGACAATTTTGAATAATTCCAAATATTTCCCAAACGGCTGCATATATCTCAATTTTTCATAGAACCTTTTATGATTGCTTTTGAGAAGTCTACAAAAAATGTAAATGAATTGTTTCTTCAAAATCAATAGTCCGAGAAATAATCGAAAAAAAAATCGGAAAAATCGATATATCTCCAGAACCAATAAAAAATGAGAAATGATATTTTTGTCAAAAATACCTCTCAATTAACTCTATCAACATATCCCAATTTGGTTTCTTCGAATTCATTACCAGAGCAGAAAAAAAATAAAACCCAAAAAAATTCGTCGAGACTTAGAAAAAAATTTCGCCAATTTTGAATAATTCTAAATATTTCCCAAACGGCTGCATATTTCCCAATTTTTTATAGAACCTTTTATGATTGCCTTTGGGGGGTCTACAAAAAATGTAAATGAATTGTTTCTTCAAAATCAATAGTCCGAGAAATAATCGAAAAAAAATCGGAAAAATCGATATATCTCCAGAACCAATAAAAAATGAGAAAAGATTTTTTTGTCAAAAATACCTCTCAATGAACTCTATCAACATATCCCAGTTTGGTTTCTTCGAATTCATTACCAGAGCAGAAAAAAAATAAAACCCAAAAAAATTCGTCGAGACTTAGAAAAAAATTTCGCCAGTTTTGAATAATTCTAAATATTTCCCAAACGGCTGCATATTTCCCAATTTTTTATAGAACCTTTTATGATTGCCTTTGGGGGGTCTACAAAAAATGTAAATGAATTGTTTCTTCAAAATCAATAGTCCGAGAAATAATCGAAAAAAAATCGGAAAAATCGATATATCTCCAGAACCAATAAAAAATGAGAAAAGATTTTTTTGTCAAAAATACCTCTCAATGAACTCTATCAACATATCCCAGTTTGGTTTCTTCGAATTCATTACCAGAGCAGAAAAAAAATAAAACCCAAAAAAATTCGTCGAGACTTAGAAAAAAATTTCGCCAGTTTTGAATAATTCTAAATATTTCCCAAACGGCTGCATATTTCCCAATTTTTCATAGAACCTTTTATGATTGCCTTTGGGAAGTCTACAAAAAATGTAAATGAATTGTTTCTTCAAAATCAATAGTCCAAGAAATAATCGAAAAAAAATCGGAAAAATCGATATATCTCCAGAACCAATAAAAAATGAGAAATGATTTTTTTGTCAAAAATACCTCTCAATTAACTCTATCAACATATCCCAATTTGGTTTCTTCGAATTCATTACCAGAGCAGAAAAAAAATAAAACCCAAAAAAATTCGTCGGGACTTAGAAAAAAATTTCGACAATTTTGAATAATTCTAAATATTTCCCAAACGGCTGCATATTTCCCAATTTTTCATAGAACCTTTTATGATTGCTTTTGGAAAATATACAAAAAATATAAATGAATTGTTTTTTCAAAATCAATAGTTCATGAAATATTTGAAAAAAATGCGGAAAAATCGATATATTATACACATTGATCGTAGTATTCACATTATTGGTGTCCAATTATAGTTTCAAACGGATTCAATGATAAAAACAGACACGCATTGATCGTAGTATTCACATTATTGGTGTCCAATTATAGTTTCAAACGGATTCAATGATAAAGAAAGACACTCATTGATCGTAGTATTCACATTATTGGTATCCAATTATAGTTTCAAATGGATTCAATGATAAAAACAGACACGCATTGATCGTAGTATTCACATTATTGGTGTCCAATTATAGTTTCAAACGGATTCAATGATGAAGACAGACACTCATTGATCGTAGTATTCACATTATTGGTGTCCAATTATAGTTTCAAACCCAACGATAAAGACAGACACGCATTGATCGTAGTATTCACATTATTGGTGTCTAATTATAGTTTCAAACGGACTCAATGATGAAGACAAACAAGCATTGATCGTAGTATTCACATTATTGGTGTCCAATTATAGTTTCAAACGGATTCAATGATAAAGACAGACACACGTTGATCGTAGTATTCACATTATTGGTGTCCAATTATAGTATCAAATGGATTCAATGATAAAGACAGACATGCATTGATCGTAGTATTCACATTATTGGTGTCCAATTATAGTTTTTAATCATTTTGACAATGAACGTTTAAAATAAGAACAACGCCTTAAGATCGTTGTATTCAAATAATTGGTATGTACGTGTACACGGAAAGGATATACGTGTACACGGAAAGGATATACGTGTACACGGAAAGGATATACGTGTACACGGAAAGGATATACGTGTACACGGAAAGGATATACGTGTACACGGAAAGGATATACGTGTACACGGGGGGCTAGGATCGTCGCGCGAAGCGCGATAGTTAAGCCGCCGGCAGGCCAAGTGTGGGCGCAAGGCGGATGCTAGCGTAGGCGAATCCCGCGCCCATACTTGTTATACTACGATCTTTAGAGAGTAGTATTCTACGGTCTTTCGGACAGAGAAATACAGAGGGAGCCTAACTTTTTTATTTGACTAGATAGAACTTTGAATCCAACGGGACCTTGATCCTTAATAAAAAATGGAAAAAAATCAAGAAAAAAATAATAATAATAATAATAACTTCGACCTGTAGGGGTGTCTAACTTTTTTATTCGAAAAGATAGAGAGATGGTTCAAACGGCTTAATGATCCATATCTGACACTATAAAGCATGAAAAAATTGAAAAAAATTAAAAAAAATAAAAAAAATTTTTTGTGTGCCGAAAATTTTTAAAACGCTATATTTCCCAAAATATCGAAGATATCGCAAGGGACTTTCAGTCATTTTATCAACGCGATGGCGGTATTTGTCACGTGATTTTTTTTGGCGATCGGAAAATCCGGAAAAATTTTACGGTGATTTTCCAATTTTTTTTTTCAAGTTCCTACTTTTCTCGATACCGGTTCAAGAATTGATTCGAATTCTTTCAAATTTCTTCTAGATATACTTCAATATGTCTTACGGAAGGCTGTGAGCTTTGAGAATGATCGGAAAATGATGACCGGGTTTTCCGGGAAATTTTCCGAAAAATTCCGATATTGTAAAACACAAAAAACAACGAAACCAACAATCGAAACTGAATTGTGAAAAATGTTTTTGGCAGTGCACGAATATACCAACAAATCGTAGCTCTTCGATATTTTCTCTAAAATGATCGGAAAACTGGGAAAATTTCAAATATATGAAAAAAAACATTTGAATTTCGGATAATACGAAATTACTCGGAAATGATCGATATTTTTCCGAATCACCGAGATAGCTTTTGACTGCCTTCGGAAAATCTACAATTTTATTTTTTAATTTTTTTCCCAAAATTAATAGTCCGGGAGATATCTAAAAAAATTGGAAAATCGAAATATTGACCGTACTAATAGAGGTAATGAAAAAAATAAAAGTGCATCGTATCCGCAACACATGCCTCAGTAATACCTCCAAACCGTTTTTTTCCAACTACATAAAAAGATGGAAAAAATACGAAAAAAGTGAAAAAAATATTAAAAATTTTTTACTCCCCCTCCAAAATTGCCCAAAACTCGAAAAACAAACGAGATATCGAAAAATTTTATATAAACAATTTTGTTCCCCTTGAATAGACCTACAAAAAAGTCACGTAAAAATTTTTGCGATACCCTATAAATAAACGAAAAAACAGCTGATTTTCGTGAAAAAATGATTAAAATTATGAAAGAGGCTGAGAATACAGAGGGGGGCTATTTTTTTTATTTAAAGAGATAGAGCCACGGTTCAAAAAAGAAATTGATCCTTGTAAAAAATTAGGAAGAAACCAAGAAAAAAAACAAAAAAAAAAAATAATAATAATAATAATTGTGACACTCACTTTTTTATTTGGAGAGATAGAATCATTTTTCATAAAGAGAAAATGTGGCCCTTTGAAAAATGAATATGGAAATAAAAAAATAAAAAATTAAAAAAAATTAAAATGTCGACTCATTTTTTTTTTGTCTGTCGCCCCCGGGGCGAACGCTATGATTTCCAAACCCTTGGAGATATTGCTTTGAAATTTGAATCAAATCAATAACTCAAAAAATGTATCTCGAAAAAAATTTTTTTTTGCGATCGGAAAACCCGGAAAATTTTCAAGGTCATTTTTAAGGTTTTCACCGGTAACTCGATAGCGGTTCAGGAAATGATTTTTTCCATTCCAATTTTTTTAGAAATATGCGCCTATATAGCCTTCTCAGGTGTATAGTTTTTGAGAAGGATCGGAAAATGAAAACGGGTTTTCCGGACGATTTTCCGAAAAGTGAAAATTTCGAATAAAAACCGCACCGATGATCGAAATTGAATTTTGAACAATGCAGTGGATAGAGCTTGGAAATACAAAAAAATCATACCTCTTCAACACTTTTAAGAAAATGTCCGGAAAACTGAGAAAAATTGAAAAATATGAAAAAAAAAATTGTAATTTTTAAAAATACGAAATATCTCGGAAACTGCTGATATTTTTCCAATTTACCACGATACCTTTTTTGACCGCCTTCAAAAAATCTATAAAATATGTAAATAAATAATTTCCCTATTTTCAATAGTACAGGAAATATTTGAAAAAAACGGGAAAATCGATATATCTCCCGAATTAAGAAAAAACTTGGAAATTTATTTTTTGCAGAAGATACCTCTCAATGAACTCTATCGATCGTGTAAATTTGGTTTTTTCGAATTCAATAACAAAGCGGGAAAAAAATAAAATCCAAAAAAAAGGCTGGACTTAGAAATTTTTTTTATAAAAGCACCAAAATCTCAAAAACTAAACAAGATATGGAAAAGTGTATGGAAACAATTTTATTGTACTTCATTAGTACTACAAAAAGTTTCGAATGAATTTTTTTCCTATTTCAAAAATAAAAAAATTCGTCGGGACTTGGAAAAAATTTTCGATAATTTTGAATAATTTCAAATATTTCCCAAACGGCTGCATATTTCCAAATTTTTCATAGAACCTTTTATGATTGTTTTTGAAAAGTATACAAAAAATGTTTATGAATTGTTTCTTCAAAATCAATAGTCCGGGAAATATTTGAAAAAAAAACGGTAAAATCGATATATCTCCAGAACCAATAAAAAATGAGGAATGATTTTTTTGTCAAAAATACCTCTCAACGAACTCTATCAACTTCTTCCAATTTGGTTTCTTCGAATTCATTACTACAGCGGGAAAAAAATAAAACCTAAAAAAATTCGTCGGGACTTAGAAAAAAATTTCTTCGATTTTGAATAATTCCAAATATTTCCCAAACGGCTGCATATTTCTCAATTTTTCATAGAACCTTTTATGATTGCCTTTGGGAAGTCTACAAAAAATGTAAATGAATTGTTTCTTCAAAATCAATAGTCCGAGAAATAATCGAAAAAAAATCGGAAAAATCGATATATCTCCAGAACCAATAAAAAATGAGAAATGATTTTTTTGTCAAAAATACCTCTCAATTAACTCTATCAACATATCCCAATTTGGTTTCTTCGAATTCATTACCAGAGCAGAAAAAAAATAAAACCCAAAAAAATTCGTCGGGACTTGGAAAAAAATTTCGACAATTTTGAATAATTCCAAATATTTCCCAATTTTTCATAGAACCTTTTATGATTGCCATCGGGAAGTCTACAAAAAACGTAAATGAATTGTTTGTTCAAAATCAATAGTCCAAGAAATATTCGAAAAAAAATCGGAAAAATCAATATATCTCCAGAATCAATGAAAACTGAGAAATGATTTTTTAGTCAAAAATACCTCTCAATGAACTCTATCAACATATCCCAATTTGGTTTCTTCGAATTCATTACCAGAGCAGAAAAAAAATAAAACCCAAAAAAATTCGTCGGGACTTGGAAAAAAATTTCGACAATTTTGAATAATTCCAAATATTTCCCAAATTGCTGCATATTTCCAAATTTTTCATGAAACCTTTTATGATTGCTTTTGGAAAATATACAAAAAATATAAATGAATTGTTTTTTCAAATTCAGTAGTTCATGAAATATTTGAAAAAAATGCGGACAAATCGATATATTATACACATTGATCGTAGTATTCACATTATTGGTGTCCAATTATAGTTTCAAACGGATTCAATGATAAAAACAGACACGCATTGATCGTAGTATTCACATTATTGGTGTCCAATTATAGTTTTAAACGGGTTCAATGATAAAGGAAGACACTCATTGATCGTAGTATTCACATTATTGGTGTCCAATTATAGTTTCGAACTGACTCAACGATAAAGACAGACACGCATTGATCGTAGTATTCACATTATTGGTATCCAATTATAGTTTCAAACGGATTCAATGATAAAAACAGACACGCATTGATCGTAGTATTCACATTATTGGTGTCCAATTATAGTTTCAAACGGATTCAATGATAAAGAAAGACACTCATTGATCGTAGTATTCACATTATTGGTGTCCAATTATAGTTTCAAACTGACCCAACGATAATGACAGACACGCATTGATCGTAGTATTAACATTTTTGGTGTCCAATTATAGTTTCAAACGGACTCAATGATGAAGACAGACAAGCATTGATCGTAGTATTCACATTATTGGTGTCCAATTATAGTTTCAAACGGACTCAATGATGAAGACAGACAAGCATTGATCGTAGTATTCACATTATTGGTGTCCAATTATAGTTTCGAATGGATTCAATGATAAAGACAGACACACATTGATCGTAGTATTCACATTATTGGTGTCCAATTATAGTATCAAATAGATTTAATTAAAAAGACAGACACGCATTGATCGTAGTATTCACATTATTGGTATCCAATTATAGTTTGTAATCATTTTGACAATGAACCTTTAAAATAAGAACAACGCCTTAAGATCGTAGTATTCAAATAATTGGTAGATACGTGTACACGGAAAGGATATACGTGTACACGGAATGGATATACGTGTACACGGAAAGGATATACGTGTACACGGGGGGCTAGGATCGTCGCGCGAAGCGCGACAGTTAAGCCGCCGGCAGGCCAAGTGTGGGCGCAAGGCGGATGCTAGCGTAGGCGAATCCCGCGCCCAAACTTGTTATACTACGATCTTTAGAGAAGTAGTATTCTGCGGTCTTTCGGACAGAGGGAGCCTAACTTTTTTATTTGGACAGATAGAACTTTGAATCCAACGGGACCTTGATCCTTAATAAAAAATAGAAAAAAATCAAGAAAAAAATAATAATAATAATAATAACTTCGACCTGTAGGGGTTTCTAACTTTTTTATTCGAAAAGATAGAGAGATGGTTCAAACGGGTTAATGATTCTTATTTGACACTATAAAAGATGAAAAAACTGAAAAAAATTAAAAAAAATAAAAAAAATTTTTTCTGTGTCGAAAATTTTTAAAACGCTATATTTCCCAAACTATCAAAGATATCGCTTGGGACTTTCAGTCATTTTATCAACTCGATGACGGTAATTGTCACGTGACTTTTTTTGGCGATCGGAAAATCCGGAAAAATTTTACGGTGATTTTCCGATTTTTTATTTCAATTTCCTACTTTTCTCGATGCCGGTTCAAGAATTGATTCGAATCCTTTCAAATTTCTTCTAGATATACTTCAATATGTCTTACAGAAGGCTGTTAGTTTTGAGAATGATCGGAAAATGATAACCGGGTTTTCCGGGAAATTTTCCGAAAAATTCCGATATTGTAAAACACAAAAGACAACGAAACCAACAATCGAAACTGAATTGTGAAAAATGTTTTTGGTAGAGCACAAATATACCAACAAATCACATCTTCGATATTTTTTCTAAGATGATCGGAAAACTGGGAAAATTTCAAATATATGAAAAAAAACATTTGAATTTCGGATAATACGAAATTACTCGGAAATGGTCGATATTTTTCCGAATCACCGAGACAGCTTTGACTGCCTTTGGAAAATCTACAATTTTGTTTTTTAATTTTTTTCCCAAAGTTAATAGTCCGGGAGATATCTAAAAAAATAGGAAAATCGAAATATTGACCGTACTAATAGAGGTAATGAAAAAAATAAAAATGCATCGTATCCGCAACACATGCCTCAGTAATACCTCCAAACCGTTTTTTTCCAACTACATAAAAAGATGGGAAAAATACGAAAAAAGTGAAAAAAATATTAAAAATTTTTTACTCCCCCTCCAAAATTGCCCAAAACTCGAAAACAAAACGAGATATCGAAAAATTTTATATAAACAATTTTGTTCCCCTTAAATAGACCTACAAAAAAGTCACCCGAAAATTTTTGCGATACCCTATAAATAAACGAAAAAACAGCTGATTTTCGTGAAAAAATGATTAAAATTATGAAATAGGCCGAGAATATAGAGGGGGGCTATTTTTTTTATTTGAGTAGATAGAGCCACGGTTCAAAAAAGGAATTGATCCTTGTAAAAAATTAGGAAGAAACCAAAAAAAAAAAAGAAAAATAATAATAATAATAATTTACAGGGGGGGCACTAACTTTTTTATTTTAAGAGATAGAACAATTTTTCATTAGGCAAAAATGTTCCCCATAAAAAAATAAATATAGTCATGATAAAATTAAAAATTAAAAAAAATAAAAAAAAAATTGGTATTTTTTTGGGAATTTTCTGTATGTCCGTCGTCTCCAGAAACCACCTTATATCTCCGGAACCGTTGAAGATATCGAGTTGAAATTTTAATCACGTCAATAACAAAAAAACAGTACCTCAAAATTTAATTTTTTTTGCTATCGGAAAACCCGGAAAATTTTTAAGGGGTTTTTCATGGTTTTCGCGAGGAACTCGATAGCGGTCCAGGGATTTATTTTTTTCCTTCTAGATTTTTTGGTAATATGCGCCTATATGCTCTTCCGAGGTGTATAGTTTTTGAGAAGGATCGGAAAATAATAACGGGTTTTCCGGTCGATTTTCCGAAAAAATTTCTTTTTTTTGAGCCTCTATTGTGGTGAAACCGATTAAGGAAACCAAGATATCAAATATGCATTAAATAGAACTTGAACAAACGAACAAATCTCCATATGAACATTTTCCGAAGAAACGACCGGAAAAATGTGAAAATCCCATTTTTCCGAAAATGGAAGTTCTCATTTTTTAAAATATCGAATATTTTGAAAACGGATACAAAATTGAAAATTTCACACGATACCTTTTTTAAGTGTCTTTGGGAAACCTACAAAAAATGTTATTACATTTTTTCGATAAAATCAATAGTGCAGGAAATATTTGAAAAAAACGGGACAATTGATATATCTCACAAACTAAGAAAAAACTTGAGAATTTATTTTTTGCAAAAAATACCCTTCAATGAACTCTATCGATCCTCCAAATTTGGTTTTTTCGAATTCAATAACAGAGCGGGGAAAAAATAAAATCCAAAAAAAAGGCTGGACTTAGAAATAATTTTTATAAAAGCATTAGAATCTCAAAAACTAAACAAGATATGGAAAAGTGTGTACAAACAATTTTATTGTACTCTATTAGTACTCCAAAAAGTTATTTATGAAATTTTTTCCTATTCCAAAAATTCAAAAACTTGTCGGGACTTAGAAAAAATTTCGTTTCGTCGATTTTGAATAATTCCAAATATTTCCCAAACGGCTGCATAT
The DNA here is from genome assembly GCA_958298965.1 of Chrysolina haemoptera. NCBI lineage: Eukaryota > Metazoa > Arthropoda > Insecta > Coleoptera > Chrysomelidae > Chrysolina > Chrysolina haemoptera. Next base: position 8,132,528 of record OY282591.1, read on the forward strand.
TTTCAAATTTCCCATAGAACTTTTTATGTTTGCCTTTGGAAAATATACAAAAAATGTAAATGAAGTGTTCCTTCAATATCAATAGTCCAGGAAATATTTGAAAAAAAATCGGAAAAATCAATATATCTCCAGAACCAATAAAGACTGAGAAATAATTTTTTTGTCAAAAATACCTCTCAATGAACTCTATCAACATATCCCAATTTGGTTTCTTCGAATTCGTTACCAGAGCGCGAAAAAAATAAAACCCAAAAAAATTCGTCGGGACTTATACAAAAATTTCGACAATTTTGAATAATTCTAAATATTTCCCAAACGGCTGCATATTTTCAAATTTTTCATAGAACCTTTTATGATTGCCTTTGAAAAATATTCAAAAAATGTAGATGAATTGTTTCTTCAAAATCAATAGTCCGGGAAATATTTGAAAAAAGAACGGAAAAATCGATATATCTCCAGAACCAATAAAGAATGAGAAATAATTTTTTTGTCAAAAATACCTCTCAATGAACTCTATCAACATATCCCAATTTGGTTTCTTCGAATTCGTTACCAGAGCGCGAAAAAAAATAAAACCCAAAAAAATTCGTCGGGACTTGGAAAAAAATTTCGACAATTTTGAATAATTCTAAATATTTCCCAAACGGCTGCATATTTCCAAATTTTTCATAGAACCTTTTATGATTGCCTTTGGAAAATATACAAAAAATGTAGATGAATTGTTTCTTCAAAATCAATAGTCCGGGAAATATTTGAAAAAAAATCGGAAAAATCGATATATCTCCAGAACCAATAAAAAATGAGAAAAGATTTTTTTGTTTAAAATACATCTCAATGGACTCTATCAACATATCCCAATTTGATTTCTTCGAATTCATTACTGCAGCGGGAAAAAAATAAAACCCAAAAAAATTCGTCGGGACTTAGAAAAAAATTACGACAATTTTGAATAATTCCAAATGTTTCCCAAACGGCTGCATATTTCCCAATTTTTCATAGAACCTTTTATGATTGCCTTTGGGAAGTCTACAAAAAATTAGATGAATTGTTTCTCCAAAATCAATAGTCCGGGAAATAATCGAAAAAAAATCGGAAAAATCGATATATCTCCAGAACCAATAAAAAATGAGAAATGATTTTTTTTGTCAAAAATACTTCTCAATGAACTCTATCAACATATCCCAGTTTGGTTTCTTCGAATTCATTACCAGAGCAGAAAAAAAATAAAACCCAAAAAAATTCGTCGAGACTTAGAAAAAAATTTCGCCAATTTTGAATAATTCTAAATATTTCCCAAACGGCTGCATATTTCCCAATTTTTCATAGAACCTTTTATGATTGCCTTTGGGAAGTCTACAAAAAATGTAAATGAATTGTTTCTTCAAAATCAATAGTCCGAGAAATATTCGAAAAAAAATCGGAAAAATCGATATATCTTCAGAACCAATAAAAAATGAGAAATGATTTTTTTGTCAAAAATAAGTCTCAATTAACTCTATCAACATATCCCAATTTGGTTTCTTCGAATTCATTACCAGAGCAGAAAAAAAATAAAACCCAAAAATTTTCGTCGGGACTTAGAAAAAAATTTCGACAATTTTGAATAATTCTAAATATTTCCCAAACGGCTGCATATTTCTCAATTTTTCATAGAACCTTTTATGATTGCCTTTGGAAAGTATACAAAAAATGTAGATGAATTGTTTCTTCAAAATCAATAGTCCGGGATATATTTGAAAAAAAATCGGAAAAATCGATATATCTCCAGAACCAATAAAAACTGAGAAATGATTTTTTTGTTAAAAATACCTCTCAATGGACTCTATCAACCCATCCCAATTTGGTTTCTTCGAATTCATTACTGCAGCGGAAAAAAAATAAAACCCAAAAAAATTCGTCGGGACTTGGAAAAAAATTACGACAATTTTGAATAATTCTAAATATTTCCCAAACGGCTGCATATTTCCTAATTTTTCATAGAACCTTTTATGATTGCCTTTGGAAAGTCTACAAAAAATGTAAATGAATTGTTTTTTCAAAATCAATAGTTCATGAAATATTTGAAAAAAATGCGGAAAAATCGATATATTATACACATTGATCGTAGTATTCACATTATTGGTGTCCAATTATAGTTTCAAACGGATTCAATAATAAAGACAGACACGCATTGATCGTAGTATTCACATTATTGGTGTCCAATTATAGTTTCAAACGGATTCAATAATAAAGAAAGACACTCATTGATCGTAGTATTCACATTATTGGTGTTCAATTATAGTTTTAAACTGACTCAATGATAAAGACAGGCACGCATTGATCGTATTATTCACATTATTGGTGTCCAATTATAGTTTCAAACTGACCCAACGATAAAGACAGACACGCATTGATCGTAGTATTCACATTATTGGTGTCCAATTATAGTTTCAAACGGACTCAATGATGAAGACAGACAAGTATTGATCGTAGTATTCACATTATTGGTGTCCAATTATAGTTTCAAATGGATTCAATGATAAAGACAGACACACATTGATCGTAGTATTCAAATTATTGGTGTCCAATTATAGTATCAAATAGATTCAATTAAAAAGACAGACACGCATTGATCGTAGTATTCACATTATTGGTATCCAATTATAGTTTGTAATCATTTTGACAATGAACCTTTAAAATAAGAACAACGCCTTAAGATCGTAGTATTCAAATAATTGGTAGATACGTGTACACGGAAAGGATATACGTGTACACGGAATGGATATACGTGTAAACGGAAAGGATATACGTGTACACGGAAATGATACGTGTACACGGGGGGCTAGGATCGTCGCGCGAAGCGCGACAGTTAAGCCGCCGGCAGGCCAAGTGTGGGCGCAAGGCGGATGCTAGCGTAGGCGAATCCCGCGCCCAAACTTGTTATAATACGACCTTTAGGAGTATTATACTACGGCCCTACAACCGGCAGGGGGGCTAAAATCTTTATTTTCGAGATAGAAGGAAAGTCGCGGGGAAAGAAAGTGTTTAGAATAAAAAAATAGGATTTTAGAAGAAAAAAAAAATTTTTTCCCCCACTTTTTTTTTTTTCGGAAAGTTTAGAACCCCTATATCTTCGGAGTCTTCGAAGATATCGCTTCGAAATTTTAACCACGTATGAACCTCGATGATAGAAATTTACGGTTTTTTTTGTTTCGCGATCGGAAAAGCCGGAAAAATTCTACGCGGGTTTTTCCGATTTTTTTTATTTTGGCCGTAGCGGGTAAAGTTTTGATTTTTTTTTTTTTTAATTTTACGGACGTACTCGTGATTTTTTCTGCGCGCGCTGAATTTTTTTAAAAAATATCAAAAAATAAAAATTTTTGTCGTGTCTGTAGCTTTTTCGTAAACTTACGGGGGGTCTAACTTTTTTATTTGACGAGATAGAGCCGTAGTCGTGGGGAAGAAAAGTGTTCGAAATCAGAAAATCAACGATTCGGAAAAAGAAAATTTTCGATCGGAAAACTAGGAAAAATTTTACGGGACTTTTTCAAAATTTTCATACTTTGTCGGGTAGGGGTCGGAGCTTTCGTTTTTTCGAGTTCGAATTTTTTTCAGGAGTACTCTCGAATATCCTACAGAAGTGATAGAAAGTTATGAGAGATCGGAAAAAGCCTAACGATTTCCCGGGCGATTTTCCGAAAAATGATTTTTTTTTTTGACTTCCTATTGCTGCTAAACCGATAAAGATAACTAAGATTTTGAATATGCCGAAGATAGAGCTCGAGTCAGCGAACTATCCTTCGAATTATCCCCCCTGAAAAACGATCGGAAAATGGTGAAAAACCCATTTTTTCCGAGTATGAAAATTCTCATTTTGGAAAATATCAAATATTTCGAAAACGGCTGCGAAATTTTGAATTTCGCGAGACTTTTCTAGATCGCCTTCGGAAAACCCGCAGAAAGTTTTCCTACATTTTTCCTCTAATAATAATAGTACGGGAAATATTTGAAAAAAAACGGAAAAATCCGTATATCTCCGGAACCGAACGAAATAATTTCGATATTTTTTTTGCTAAAAATACCTCTCGACGGGTTCTACCTTCCCTCCGAATTTGATTCCTTCGACTTCAATAACGGAGCGGGAAAAAAATAAAATCCAAAAAAAAGGCCGGACTTAGAAATAATTTCTATAATCACGCATAAAAACACCAAAATCTCGAAAACTAAACGAGATGTGGAAAAGTGTGTACGAACAATTTCATTGTACTCGGTTAGTACTACGAAAAGTTATTGGTGACATTTTTTCCTATTCCGAAAATGAAAAAATTCGTCGGGACTTAGAGAAATTTTTCGTTTCGATGATTTTGAATAATTCCAAATATTTCCTGAACGGCTGCAGATTACGAAATTTTCCATTGAACCTTTTTTGGTCGCCTTCAGGAAATGTACAAAAAACGTAAATGGATTTTCTCTTCAAAATCAATAGCTTGGAAAATATTTGAAAAAAGAACGGAAAAATCGATATATCTCCAGAACTGATTAAAAATTAGGAACTATTTTTTTGTCACAAAAACCTCTCAACGAACTTTACCGAACCTCCCAATTTGGTTTCTCCGAATTCATTACCGGAGCTGGAAAAAAATAAAATCCAAAATAATTCGTCGGGACTTAGAGAAAATTTTCGTTTCGACGATTTTGAATAAATCCGAATATTTCCTGAACGGCTGCAGATTATGAAATTTTCCATTTGAGCTTTTTTGATCGCCTTCAGGAAATGTACAAAAAATGTAACTGAATTATTTCTTCAAAATCAATAGTACGGGAAATATTTGGAAAAAAATCGGAAAAATCGATATATCTCCAGAACTGATCAAAAATTAGGAACTTTTTTTTTTGTCACAAAAACCTTTCAACGAACTCTATCGAACCTCCGAATTTGGTTTCTTCGAATTCATTACCGGAGCTGGAAAAAAATAAAATCCAAAATAATTCGTCGGGACTTAGAGAAAATTTTCGTTTCGACGATATTGAATAAATCCAAATATTTCCCGAACGGCTGCAAATTTCGAAATTTTCCACTGAACCTTTTTTGGTCGCCTTCAAGGAATGTACAAAAAATGTAAATGAATTGTTCCTTCAAAATCAATAGTACGGGAAATAATTGAAAAAAAATCGGAAAAATCGATATATCTCCAGAACTGATTAAAAATTATGAACTATTTTTTTGTCACAAAAACCTCTCGACGAACTCTACCGAACCTCCCAATTTGGTTTCTTCGAATTCATTACCGGAGCTAGAAAAAAATAAAATCCAAAAAAATTCGTCGGGACTTAGAGAAAATTATCGTTTCGACGATTTTGAATAAATCCGAATATTTCCTGAACGGCTGCATATTTTGAAATTTTCCATTGCACCTTTTTTGGTCGCCTTCAGAAAACGTATAAAAAATGTAAATGAATTTTCGCTTCAAAATCAATAGTACGGTAAATAATGGAAAAAAAATCGGAAAAATCGATATATCTCCAAAAATATACAGAAAATTGGCTGCATTTCTTTCTTAACATCAATAGTCCGGGAAATATTCCAAAAAAATCGAAACTTTTGGGACTTGGCGTCACAGTCGTATTATTCATATTATTGGTGAAGACCAATTATAGTTTTAAACGGATTCGCGCACCATAGTCGTATTATTCATATTATTGGTGTTGACCAATTATAGTTTTAAACGGATTCGCGCACTAGAGTCGTATTATTCATATTATTGGTGTTGACCAATTATAGTTTTAAACGGATTCGCGCACCATAGTCGTATTATTCATATTATTGGTCAAGACCAATAATAGTTTTATGTGTACATGTGTACACGGCGTACACACTTGTTATACTACGATCTTTAGAGAAGTAGTATTCTGCGGTCTTTCGGACAGAGGGAGCCTAACTTTTTTATTTGGACAGATAGAACTTTGAATCCAACGGGACCTTGATCCTTAATAAAAAATAGAAAAAAATCGAAAAAAAAATAATAATAATAATAATAACTTCGACCTGTAGGGGTGCCTAACTTTTTTATTCGAAAAGATAGAGAGATGGTTCAAACGGGTTAATGATCCTTATTTGACACTATAAAAGATGAAAAAACTGAAAAAAATTTAAAAAAATAAAAAAAAATTTTTGTCCCTCGAAAATTTTTAAAAGGCTATATTTCCCAAACTATCAAAGATATCGCTTGGGACTTTCAGTCATTTTATCAACTCGATGACGGTATTTGTCACGTGACTTTTTTTGGCGATCGGAAAATCCGGAAAAATTTTACGGTGATTTTCCGATTTTTTTTTTCAATTTCCTACTTTTCTCGATGCCGGTTCAAGAATTGATTCGAATCCTTTCAAATTTCTTCTAGATATACTTCAATATGTCTTACAGAAGGCTGTTAGTTTTGAGAATGATCGGAAAATGATAACCGGGTTTTCCGGGGAATTTTCCGAAAAATTCCGATATTGTAAAACACAAATGACAACGAAACCAACAATCGAAACTGAATTGTGAAAAATGTTTTTGGCAGTGCACGAATATACCAACAAATCACATCTTCGATATTTTTTCTAAGATGATCGGAAAACTGGGAAAATTTCAAATATATGAAAAAAAACATTTGAATTTCGGATAATACGAAATTACTCGGAAATGGTCGATATTTTTCCGAATCACCGAGACAGCTTTTGACTGCCTTTGGAAAATCTACAATTTTGTTTTTTAATTTTTTTCCCAAAATTAATAGTCCGGGAGATATCTGAAAAAATTGGAAAATCGAAATATTGACCGTACTAATAGAGGTAATGAAAAAAATAAAAGTGCATCGTATCCGCAACACATGCCTCAGTAATACCTCCAAACAGTTTTTCTCCGACTACATAAAAAGATGGGAAAAATACGAAACAAATGAAAAAAAAAATAAAAAATCTGTACTCCCCCTCCCAAATTGCCCAAAACTCGAAAACCAAACGAGATATCGAAAAATTTTATATAAACAATTTTGTTCCCCTTGAATAGACCTACAAAAAAGTCACGTAAAAATTTTTGCGATACCCTATAAATAAACGAAAAAACAGCTGATTTTCGTGAAAAAATGATTGAAACTATGAAACAGGCCGAGAACATAGAGGGGGGCTATTTTTTTTATTTGAGTAGATAGAGCCACGGTTCAAAAAAGAAATTGATCCTTGTAAAAAATTAGGAAGAATCCAAGAAAAAAAACAAAAAAAAATAATAATAATAATAATAATTGTGACACTCACTTTTTTATTTGAAGAGATAGAATCATTTTTCATAAAGGGAAAATGTGGCCCATTGAAAAATGAATATGAAAATGAAAAAACGAAAAATTAAAAAAAATAAATTTTTTGTATGTCCGCCATTTTGTCTGTCGTCTTTAGAAAACACCTTATATTTTCGAAACCGTTAGAGATATCGAGTTGAAATTTTAATCACGTAAATAATCAAAAAAATGTATCTCAAAATTTATTTTTTTTTGCGATCGGAAAACCCGGAAAATTTTAACTGCCATTTTTGTGTTTTTCCTAGTTTCCTCGATACAGGTCCAGGGTTTCGTTTTTTCGAATTCATATTTCTTTAAGAAGTACGACCAAATGCCCTACAGTGGTGTATAGTTTTTGAGAAGGATCGGAAAATGAAAACGGGTTTTCCGGACGATTTTCCGAAAAGTAAAAAACATGAAAAAAAAACGTACCGATGATCGAAATTGAATTTTGAACAATGCAGTGGATAGAGCTTGGAAATACAAAAAAATCATACCTCTTCAACACTTTTAAGAAAATGTCCGGAAAACTGAGAAAAATTGAAAAATATGAAAAAAAAAATTGTAATTTTTAAAAATACGAAATATCTCGGAAACTGCTGATATTTTTTCAATTTACCACGATACCTTTTTTGACCGCCTTCAAAAAATCTATAAAATATGTAAATGAATAATTCCCCTATTTTCAATAGTACAGGAAATATTTGAAAAAAACGGGAAAATCGATATATCTCCCGAATTAAGAAAAAACTTGGAAATTAATTTTTTGCAGAAGATACCTCTCAATGAACTCTATCGATCGTCTAAATTTGGTTTTTTCGAATTCAATAACAGAGCGGGAAAAAAATAAAATCCAAAAAAAAGGCTGGACTTAGAAATTTTTTTTATAAAAGCACCAAAATCTCAAAAACTAAACAAGATATGGAAAAGTGTATGCATACAATTTTATTGTACTCCATTAGTACTACAAAAAGTTTCGAATGAATTTTTTTCCTATTTCAAAAATAAAAAAATTCGTCGGGACTTGGAAAAAATTTCGACAATTTTGAATAATTTCAAATATTTCCCAAACGGCTGCATATTTCCAAATTTTTCATAGAACCTTTTATGATTGTTTTTGAAAAGTCTACAAAAAATGTAAATGAATTGTTTCTTCAAAATCAATAGTCCAAGAAATATTCGAAAAAAAATCGGAAAAATCGATATATCTCCAGAATCAATGAAAACTGAGAAATGATTTTTTTGTTAAAAATACCTTTCAATGGACTCTATCAACCCATCCCAATTTGGTTTCTTCGAATTCATTACTGCAGCGAGAAAAAAATAAAACCCAAAAAAATTCGTCGGGACTTGGAAAAAAATTTCGTCGATTTTGAAAAATTCCAAATATTTCCCAAACGGCTGCATATTTCCAAATTTTTCATAGAACCTTTTATGATTGTTTTTGAAAAGTATACAAAAAATGTAGATGAATTGTTTCTTCAAAATCAATAGTCCGGGAAATATTTGAAAAAAAATCGGAAAAATCGATATATCTCCAGAATCAATGAAAACTGAGAAATGATTTTTCTGTTAAAAATACCTTTCAATGGACTCTATCAACCCATCCCAATTTGGTTTCTTCGAATTCATTACCAGAGCAGAAAAAAAATTAAACCCAAAAAAATTCGTCGGGACTTAGAAAAAAATTTCGTCGATTTTGAAAAATTCCAAATATTTCCCAAACGGCTGCATATTTCCAAATTTTTCATAGAACCTTTTATGATTGTTTTTGAAAAGTATACAAAAAATGTAGATGAATTGTTTCTTCAAAATCAATAGTCCAAGAAATATTCGAAAAAAAATCGGAAAAATCGATATATCTCCAGAATCAATGAAAACTGAGAAATGATTTTTTTGTCAAAAATACCTTTCAATGGACTCTATCAACCCATCCCAATTTGGTTTCTTCGAATTCATTACTGCAGCGGGAAAAAAATAAAACCCAAAAAAATTCGTCGGGACTTAAAAAAAAATTTCTTCGATTTTGAATAATTCCAAATATTTCCTAAACGGCTGCATATTTCCAAATTTTTCATAGAACCTTTTATGATTGCCTTTGGGAAGTCTACAAAAAATGTTAATGAATTGTTTCTTCAAAATCAATAGTCCAAGAAATATTCGAAAAAAAATCGGAAAAATCGATATATCTCCAGAACCAATAAAAAATGAGAAATTATTTTTTTGTCAAAAATACCTTTCAATGGACTCTATCAACCCATCCCAATTTGGTTTCTTCAAATTCATTACTGCAGCGGGAAAAAAATAAAACCCAAAAAAATTCGTCGGGACTTAGAAAAAAATTTCTTCGATTTTGAATAATTCCAAATATTTCCCAAACGGCTGCATATTTCCCAATTTTTCATAGAACCTTTTATGATTGCCTTCGGGAAGTCTACAAAAAATGTAAATGAATTGTTTCTTCAAAATCAATAGTCCAAGAAATATTCGAAAAAAAATCGGAAAAATTGATATATCTCCAGAATCAATGAAAACTGAGAAATGATTTTTTTGTCAAAAATACCTCTCAACGAACTCTATCAACCCCTTCCAATTTGGTTTCTTCGAATTCATTACCACAGCGGGAAAAAAATAAAACCCAAAAAAATTCGTCGGGACTTAGAAAAAAATTTCTTCGATTTTGAATAATTCTAAATATTTCCCAAACGGCTGCATATTTCTCAATTTTTCATAGAACCTTTTATGATTGCCTTTGGGAAGTCTACAAAAAATGTAAATGAATTGTTTCTTCAAAATCAATAGTCTGAGAAATATTTGAAAAAAAATCGGAAAAATCCATATATCTCCAGAATCAATAAAAACTGAGAAATGATTTTTTTGTCAAAAATACCTCTCAACGAACTCTATCAACCCCTTCCAATTTGGTTTCTTCGAATTCATTACCACAGCGGGAAAAAAATAAAACCCAAAAAAATTCGTAGGGACTTTGAAAAAAAATTCGACAATTTTGAATAATTCTAAATATTTCCCAAACGGCTGCATATTTCTCAATTTTTCATAGAACCTTTTATGATTGCCTTTGGAAAGTCTACAAAAAATGTAATTGAATTGTTTCTTCAAAATCAATAGTCCGAGAAATAATCGAAAAAAAATCGGAAAAATCGATATATCTCCAGAACCAATAAAAAATGAGAAATGATTTTTTTGTCAAAAATACCTCTCAATTAACTCTATCAACATATCCCAATTTGATTTCTTCGAATTCATTACCAGAGCAGAAAAAAAAATAAAACCCAAAAAAATTCGTCGGGACTTAGAAAAAAATTTCGACAATTTTGAATAATTCCAAATATTTCCCAAACGGCTGCATATTTCCCAATTTTTCATAGAACCTTTTATGATTGCCTTTGGAAAGTCTACAAAAAATGTAAATGAATTGTTTTTTCAAAATCAATAGTTCATGAAATATTTGAAAAAAATGCGGAAAAATCGATATATTATACACATTGATCGTAGTATTCACATTATTGGTGTCCAATTATAGTTTCAAACGGATTCAATAATAAAGACAGACACGCATTGATCGTAGTATTCACATTATTGGTGTCCAATTATAGTTTCAAACGGATTCAATGATAAAGAAAGACACTCATTGATCGTAGTATTCACATTATTGGTGTCCAATTATAGTTTCAAACTGACTCAATGATAAAGACAGGCACGCATTGATCGTAGTATTCACATTATTGGTGTCCAATTATAGTTTCAAACTGACCCAACGATAAAGACAGACACGCATTGATCGTAGTATTCACATTATTGGTGTCCAATTATAGTTTCAAACGGACTCAATGATGAAGACAGACAAGCATTGATCGTAGTATTCACATTATTGGTGTCCAATTATAGTTTCAAACGGATTCAATGATAAAGACAGACACACATTGATCGTAGTATTCACATTATTGGTGTCCAATTATAGTATCAAATAGATTCAATTATAAAGACAGACACGCATTGATCGTAGTATTCACATTATTGGTATCCAATTATAGTTTCTAATCATTTTGACAATGAACCTTTAAAATAAGAACAACGCCATAAGATCGTAGTATTCAAATAATTGGTAGATACGTGTACACGGAAAGGATATACGTGTACACGGAATGGATATACGTGTACACGGAAAGGATATACGTGTACACGGGGGGCTAGGATCGTCGCGCGAAGCGCGACAGTTAAGCCGCCGGCAGGCCAAGTGTGGGCGCAAGGCGGATGCTAGCGTAGGCGAATCCCGCGCCCACACTTGTTATAATACGACCTTTAGGAGTATTATACTACGGCCCTACAACCGGCAGGGGGGCTAAAATCTTTATTTTCGAGATAGAAGGAAAGTCGCGGGGAAAGAAAGTGTTTAGAATAAAAAAATAGGATTTTAGAAGAAAAAAAAAAATTTTTTCCCCCACTTTTTTTTTTTTCGGAAAGTTTAGAACCCCTATATCTTCGGAGTCTTCGAAGATATCGCTTCGAAATTTTAACCACGTATGAACCTCGATGATAGAAATTTACGGTTTTTTTTGTTTCGCGATCGGAAAAGCCGGAAAAATTCTACGCGGGTTTTTCCGATTTTTTTTATTTTGGCCGTAGCGGGTAAAGTTTTGATTTTTTTTTTTTTTAATTTTACGGACGTACTCGTGATTTTTTTCTGCGTGCGCTGAATTTTTTTAAAAAATATCAAAAAATAAAAATTTTTGTCGTGTCTGTAGCTTTTTCGTAAACTTACGGGGGGTCTAACTTTTTTATTTGACGAGATAGAGCCGTAGTCGTGGGGAAGAAAAGTGTTCGAAATCAGAAAATCAACGATTCGGAAAAAGAAAATTTTCGATCGGAAAACTAGGAAAAATTTTACGGGACTTTTTCAAAATTTTCATACTTTGTCGGGTAGGGGTCGGAGCTTTCGTTTTTTCGAGTTCGAATTTTTTTCAGGAGTACTCTCGAATATCCTACAGAAGTGATAGAAAGTTATGAGAGATCGGAAAAAGCCTAACGATTTCCCGGGCGATTTTCCGAAAAATGATTTTTTTTTTTGACTTCCTATTGCTGCTAAACCGATAAAGATAACTAAGATTTTGAATATGCCGAAGATAGAGCTCGAGTCAGCGAACTATCCTTCGAATTATCCCCCCTGAAAAACGATCGGAAAATGGTGAAAAACCCATTTTTTCCGAGTATGAAAATTCTCATTTTGGAAAATATCAAATATTTCGAAAACGGCTGCGAAATTTTGAATTTCGCGAGACTTTTCTAGATCGCCTTCGGAAAACCCGCAGAAAGTTTTCCTACATTTTTCCTCTAATAATAATAGTACGGGAAATATTTGAAAAAAAACGGAAAAATCCGTATATCTCCGGAACCGAACGAAATAATTTCGATATTTTTTTTGCTAAAAATACCTCTCGACGGGTTCTACCTTCCCTCCGAATTTGATTCCTTCGACTTCAATAACGGAGCGGGAAAAAAATAAAATCCAAAAAAAAGGCCGGACTTAGAAATAATTTCTATAATCACGCATAAAAACACCAAAATCTCGAAAACTAAACGAGATGTGGAAAAGTGTGTACGAACAATTTCATTGTACTCGGTTAGTACTACGAAAAGTTATTGGTGACATTTTTTCCTATTCCGAAAATGAAAAAATTCGTCGGGACTTAGAGAAATTTTTCGTTTCGATGATTTTGAATAATTCCAAATATTTCCTGAACGGCTGCAGATTACGAAATTTTCCATTGAACCTTTTTTGGTCGCCTTCAGGAAATGTACAAAAAACGTAAATGGATTTTCTCTTCAAAATCAATAGCTTGGAAAATATTTGAAAAAAGAACGGAAAAATCGATATATCTCCAGAACTGATTAAAAATTAGGAACTATTTTTTTGTCACAAAAACCTCTCAACGAACTTTACCGAACCTCCCAATTTGGTTTCTCCGAATTCATTACCGGAGCTGGAAAAAAATAAAATCCAAAATAATTCGTCGGGACTTAGAGAAAATTTTCGTTTCGACGATTTTGAATAAATCCGAATATTTCCTGAACGGCTGCAGATTATGAAATTTTCCATTTGAGCTTTTTTGATCGCCTTCAGGAAATGTACAAAAAATGTAACTGAATTATTTCTTCAAAATCAATAGTACGGGAAATATTTGGAAAAAAATCGGAAAAATCGATATATCTCCAGAACTGATCAAAAATTAGGAACTTTTTTTTTTGTCACAAAAACCTTTCAACGAACTCTATCGAACCTCCGAATTTGGTTTCTTCGAATTCATTACCGGAGCTGGAAAAAAATAAAATCCAAAATAATTCGTCGGGACTTAGAGAAAATTTTCGTTTCGACGATATTGAATAAATCCAAATATTTCCCGAACGGCTGCAAATTTCGAAATTTTCCACTGAACCTTTTTTGGTCGCCTTCAAGGAATGTACAAAAAATGTAAATGAATTGTTCCTTCAAAATCAATAGTACGGGAAATAATTGAAAAAAAATCGGAAAAATCGATATATCTCCAGAACTGATTAAAAATTATGAACTATTTTTTTGTCACAAAAACCTCTCGACGAACTCTACCGAACCTCCCAATTTGGTTTCTTCGAATTCATTACCGGAGCTAGAAAAAAATAAAATCCAAAAAAATTCGTCGGGACTTAGAGAAAATTATCGTTTCGACGATTTTGAATAAATCCGAATATTTCCTGAACGGCTGCATATTTTGAAATTTTCCATTGCACCTTTTTTGGTCGCCTTCAGAAAACGTATAAAAAATGTAAATGAATTTTCGCTTCAAAATCAATAGTACGGTAAATAATTGAAAAAAAATCGGAAAAATCGATATATCTCCAGAACTGATTAAAAATTATGAACTATTTTTTTGTCACAAAAACCTCTCGACGAACTCTACCGAACCTCCCAATTTGGTTTCTTCGAATTCATTACCGGAGCTAGAAAAAAATAAAATCCAAAATAATTCGTCGGGACTTAGAGAAAATTATCGTTTCGACGATTTTGAATAAATCCGAATATTTCCTGAACGGCTGCATATTTTGAAATTTTCCATTGCACCTTTTTTGGTCGCCTTCAGAAAACGTATAAAAAATGTAAATGAATTTTCGCTTCAAAATCAATAGTACGGTAAATAATGGAAAAAAAATCGGAAAAATCGATATATCTCCAAAAATATACAGAAAATTGGCTGCATTTCTTTCTTAACATCAATAGTCCGGGAAATATTCCAAAAAAATCGAAACTTTTGGGACTTGGCGTCACAGTCGTATTATTCATATTATTGGTGAAGACCAATTATAGTTTTAAACGGATTCGCGCACCATAGTCGTATTATTCATATTATTGGTGTTGACCAATTATAGTTTTAAACGGATTCGCGCACTAGAGTCGTATTATTCATATTATTGGTGTTGACCAATTATAGTTTTAAACGGATTCGCGCACCATAGTCGTATTATTCATATTATTGGTCAAGACCAATAATAGTTTTATGTGTACATGTGTACACGGCGTACACACTTGTTATAATACGACTCTATAAGAGTATTATACTACGGCCCTACAACCGGCAGGGGGGCTAAAATCTTTATTTTCGAGATAGAAGGAAAGTCGCGGGGAAAGAAAGTGTTTAGAATCGAAAAATAGGAATTTAGAAGAAAAAAAAAATTTTTTTCCCCCACTTTCTTTTTTTTCGGAAAGTTTAGAACCCCTATATCTTCGGAGTCTTCGGAGATATCGCTTCGAAATTTTAACCACGTATGAACCTCGATAAAAGAAATTTTACGGTTTTTTTCGTTTCGCGATCGGAAAACCCGGAAAAATTTTACGCGGGTTTTTCCGATTTTTCGTTCTTTCGCCCGTAGCGGGTACAGTTTTGATTTTTTTATATTCATATTCTAGGATCGTACTCGTGATTTTTTTCTACTTACGCCGATATTTTTTTCAAAATTCTAAAAAAATAAAAATGTCCGTCTGTCTGTATGCATCGCGAAAATTCATATTTTCCGAACCCTCGGAGATATCGGTCTGAAATTTTAACCACGTCAATAACTCGAGGACAATATTGCTCAAACATTTTTTTTTTTCGATCGGAAAACTCGGAAAAATTTTAAGGGGTTTTTTTGATTTTTCGCAGTTTACACGATACAGGTCGGAGCTTTCGTTTTTTCGAGTTCGTATTTTTTCGAGAAGTGCTCCGGAACGCCCCGATAGGGTGTATAGTTTTTGTTATGTTTCGGAAAATGCGTTACGATTTCCCAGGCGATTTTCCAAAAATTTTTTTTTTTCTCGAGCCCCTATTGCGGCCGAACCGACGAAGGTAACTAGGATCTCGAATGAGCAAAAGGTAGAGCTTTAGTCAGCGAACCGTTCCTCGAATTATCCCTCATCAACGACTATCGGAAAACGGTGAAAAACTCATTTTTCCGAAACCGAAAATTCTCGTTTCGGAAAATATCGAATATTTCGAAAACGACTTCGAATTTCCGAATTTCGAGGGCATTTTATTGATCGCCTTCGGAAAACCTACGAAAAATGTCCGAACGTCGTTTCGCTAAAATCGATAGTACGGGAAATATTGGAAAAAACCGGAAAAATCGATATATCTCCGGAACCGATAATAATAATTCGAATTTTTTTTTTGCTAAAAATACCTCTCGACGGGTTCTACCTTCCCTCCGAATTTGATTCCTTCGACTTCAATAACAGAGCGGGAAAAAAATAAAATCCAAAAAAAAGGCGGGACTTAGAAATAATTTCTATAATAACGCATAAAAACACCAAAATCTCGAAAACTAAACGAGATGTGGAAAAGTGTGTACGAACAATTTCATTGTACTCGGTTAGTACTACGAAAAGTTATTGGTGACATTTTTTCCTATTCCGAAAATGAAAATTTTCGTCGGGACTTAGAGAAATTTTTCGTTTCGATGATTTTGAATAATTCCAAATATTTCCTGAACGGCTGCAGATTACGAAATTTTCCATTGAACCTTTTTTGGTCGCCTTCAGGAAATGTACAAAAAACGTAAATGGATTTTCTCTTCAAAATCAATAGCTTGGAAAATATTTGAAAAAAGAACGGAAAAATCGATATATCTCCAGAACTGATTAAAAATTAGGAACTATTTTTTTGTCACAAAAACCTCTCAACGAACTTTACCGAACCTCCCAATTTGGTTTCTCCGAATTCATTACCGGAGCTGGAAAAAAATAAAATCCAAAATAATTCGTCGGGACTTAGAGAAAATTTTCGTTTCGACGATTTTGAATAAATCCGAATATTTCCTGAACGGCTGCAGATTATGAAATTTTCCATTTGAGCTTTTTTGATCGCCTTCAGGAAATGTACAAAAAATGTAACTGAATTATTTCTTCAAAATCAATAGTACGGGAAATATTTGGAAAAAAATCGGAAAAATCGATATATCTCCAGAACTGATCAAAAATTAGGAACTTTTTTTTTTGTCACAAAAACCTTTCAACGAACTCTATCGAACCTCCGAATTTGGTTTCTTCGAATTCATTACCGGAGCTGGAAAAAAATAAAATCCAAAATAATTCGTCGGGACTTAGAGAAAATTTTCGTTTCGACGATATTGAATAAATCCAAATATTTCCCGAACGGCTGCAAATTTCGAAATTTTCCACTGAACCTTTTTTGGTCGCCTTCAAGGAATGTACAAAAAATGTAAATGAATTGTTCCTTCAAAATCAATAGTACGGGAAATAATTGAAAAAAAATCGGAAAAATCGATATATCTCCAGAACTGATTAAAAATTATGAACTATTTTTTTGTCACAAAAACCTCTCGACGAACTCTACCGAACCTCCCAATTTGGTTTCTTCGAATTCATTACCGGAGCTAGAAAAAAATAAAATCCAAAAAAATTCGTCGGGACTTAGAGAAAATTATCGTTTCGACGATTTTGAATAAATCCGAATATTTCCTGAACGGCTGCATATTTTGAAATTTTCCATTGCACCTTTTTTGGTCGCCTTCAGAAAACGTATAAAAAATGTAAATGAATTTTCGCTTCAAAATCAATAGTACGGTAAATAAATGGAAAAAAAATCGGAAAAATCGATATATCTCCAAAAATATACAGAAAATTGGCTGCATTTCTTTCTTAACATCAATAGTCCGGGAAATATTCCAAAAAAATCGAAACTTTTGGGACTTGGCGTCACAGTCGTATTATTCATATTATTGGTGAAGACCAATTATAGTTTTAAACGGATTCGCGCACCATAGTCGTATTATTCATATTATTGGTGTTGACCAATTATAGTTTTAAACGGATTCGCGCACTAGAGTCGTATTATTCATATTATTGGTGTTGACCAATTATAGTTTTAAACGGATTCGCGCACCATAGTCGTATTATTCATATTATTGGTCAAGACCAATAATAGTTTTATGTGTACATGTGTACACGGCGTACACACTTGTTATACTACGATCTTTAGAGAAGTAGTATTCTGCGGTCTTTCGGACAGAGGGAGCCTAACTTTTTTATTTGGACAGATAGAACTTTGAATCCAACGGGACCTTGATCCTTAATAAAAAATAGAAAAAAATCGAAAAAATAATAATAATAATAATAATAACTTCGACCTGTAGGGGTGCCTAACTTTTTTATTCGAAAAGATAGAGAGATGGTTCAAACGGGTTAATGATCCTTATTTGACACTATAAAAGATGAAAAAACTGAAAAAAATTTAAAAAAATAAAAAAAAATTTTTGTCCCTCGAAAATTTTTAAAAGGCTATATTTCCCAAACTATCAAAGATATCGCTTGGGACTTTCAGTCATTTTATCAACTCGATGACGGTATTTGTCACGTGACTTTTTTTGGCGATCGGAAAATCCGGAAAAATTTTACGGTGATTTTCCGATTTTTTTTTTCAATTTCCTACTTTTCTCGATGCCGGTTCAAGAATTGATTCGAATCCTTTCAAATTTCTTCTAGATATACTTCAATATGTCTTACAGAAGGCTGTTAGTTTTGAGAATGATCGGAAAATGATAACCGGGTTTTCCGGGAAATTTTCCGAAAAATTCCGATATTGTAAAACACAAATGACAACGAAACCAACAATCGAAACTGAATTGTGAAAAATGTTTTTGGCAGTGCACGAATATACCAACAAATCACATCTTCGATATTTTTTCTAAGATGATCGGAAAACTGGGAAAATTTCAAATATATGAAAAAAAACATTTGAATTTCGGATAATACGAAATTACTCGGAAATGGTCGATATTTTTCCGAATCATCGAGACAGCTTTTGACTGCCTTTGGAAAATCTACAATTTTGTTTTTTAATTTTTTTCCCAAAATTAATAGTCCGGGAGATATCTGAAAAAATTGGAAAATCGAAATATTGACCGTACTAATAGAGGTAATGAAAAAAATAAAAGTGCATCGTATCCGCAACACATGCCTCAGTAATACCTCCAAACAGTTTTTCTCCGACTACATAAAAAGATGGGAAAAATACGAAACAAATGAAAAAAAAAATAAAAAATCTGTACTCCCCCTCCCAAATTGCCCAAAACTCGAAAACCAAACGAGATATCGAAAAATTTTATATAAACAATTTTGTTCCCCTTGAATAGACCTACAAAAAAGTCACGTAAAAATTTTTGCGATACCCTATAAATAAACGAAAAAACAGCTGATTTTCGTGAAAAAATGATTGAAACTATGAAACAGGCCGAGAACATAGAGGGGGGCTATTTTTTTTATTTGAGTAGATAGAGCCACGGTTCAAAAAAGAAATTGATCCTTGTAAAAAATTAGGAAGAATCCAAGAAAAAAAACAAAAAAAAATAATAATAATAATAATAATTGTGACACTCACTTTTTTATTTGAAGAGATAGAATCATTTTTCATAAAGGGAAAATGTGGCCCATTGAAAAATGAATATGAAAATGAAAAAACGAAAAATTAAAAAAAATAAATTTTTTGTATGTCCGCCATTTTGTCTGTCGTCTTTAGAAAACACCTTATATTTTCGAAACCGTTAGAGATATCGAGTTGAAATTTTAATCACGTAAATAATCAAAAAAATGTATCTCAAAATTTATTTTTTTTTGCGATCGGAAAACCCGGAAAATTTTAACGGCCATTTTTGTGTTTTTCCTAGTTTCCTCGATACAGGTCCAGGGTTTCGTTTTTTCGAATTCATATTTCTTTAAGAAGTACGACCAAATGCCCTACAGTGGTGTATAGTTTTTGAGAAGGATCGGAAAATGAAAACGGGTTTTCCGGACGATTTTCCGAAAAGTAAAAAACATGAAAAAAAAACGTACCGATGATCGAAATTGAATTTTGAACAATGCAGTGGATAGAGCTTGGAAATACAAAAAAATCATACCTCTTCAACACTTTTAAGAAAATGTCCGGAAAACTGAGAAAAATTGAAAAATATGAAAAAAAAAATTGTAATTTTTAAAAATACGAAATATCTCGGAAACTGCTGATATTTTTTCAATTTACCACGATACCTTTTTTGACCGCCTTCAAAAAATCTATAAAATATGTAAATGAATAATTCCCCTATTTTCAATAGTACAGGAAATATTTGAAAAAAACGGGAAAATCGATATATCTCCCGAATTAAGAAAAAACTTGGAAATTAATTTTTTGCAGAAGATACCTCTCAATGAACTCTATCGATCGTCTAAATTTGGTTTTTTCGAATTCAATAACAGAGCGGGAAAAAAATAAAATCCAAAAAAAAGGCTGGACTTAGAAATTTTTTTTATAAAAGCACCAAAATCTCAAAAACTAAACAAGATATGGAAAAGTGTATGCATACAATTTTATTGTACTCCATTAGTACTACAAAAAGTTTCGAATGAATTTTTTTCCTATTTCAAAAATAAAAAAATTCGTCGGGACTTGGAAAAAATTTCGACAATTTTGAATAATTTCAAATATTTCCCAAACGGCTGCATATTTCCAAATTTTTCATAGAACCTTTTATGATTGTTTTTGAAAAGTCTACAAAAAATGTAAATGAATTGTTTCTTCAAAATCAATAGTCCAAGAAATATTCGAAAAAAAATCGGAAAAATCGATATATCTCCAGAATCAATGAAAACTGAGAAATGATTTTTTTGTTAAAAATACCTTTCAATGGACTCTATCAACCCATCCCAATTTGGTTTCTTCGAATTCATTACTGCAGCGAGAAAAAAATAAAACCCAAAAAAATTCGTCGGGACTTGGAAAAAAATTTCGTCGATTTTGAAAAATTCCAAATATTTCCCAAACGGCTGCATATTTCCCAATTTTTCATAGAACCTTTTATGATTGCCTTCGGAAAGTCTACAAAAAATGTAAATGAATTGTTTCTTCAAAATCAATAGTCCAAGAAATATTCGAAAAAAAATTGGAAAAATCGATATATCTCCAGAACCAATAAAAAATGAGAAATGATTTTTTTGTCAAAAATACCTCTCAATGAACTCTATCAACATATCCCAGTTTGGTTTCTTCGAATTCATTACCAGAGCAGAAAAAAAATAAAATCCAAAAAAATTCGTCGGGACTTAGAAAAAAATTTCTTCGATTTTGAATAATTCCAAATATTTCCCAAACGGCTGCATATTTCCCAATTTTTCATAGAACCTTTTATGATTGCCTTTGGGAAGTCTACAAAAAATGTTAATGAATTGTTTCTTCAAAATCAATAGTCCAAGAAATATTCGAAAAAAAATCGGAAAAATCGATATATCTCCAAAACCAATAAAAAATGAGAAATGATTTTTTTGTCAAAAATACCTCTCAACGAACTCTATCAACCAATCCCAATTTAATTTCTTCGAATTCATTACCACAGCGGGAAAAAAATTAAATCCAAAAAAATTCGTCGGGACTTAGAAAAAAATTTCGACAATTTTGAATAATTCTAAATATTTCCCAAACGGCTGCATATTTCTCAATTTTTCATAGAACCTTTTATGATTGCCTTTGGAAAGTATACAAAAAATGTAGATGAATTGTTTCTTCAAAATCAATAGTCCGGGATATATTTGAAAAAAAATCGGTAAAATCGATATATCTCCAGAATCAATAAAAACTGAGAAATGATTTTTTTGGTAAAAATATCTCTCAATGGACTCTATCAACCCATCCCAATTTGGTTTCTTCGAATTCATTACTGCAGCGGGAAAAAAATAAAACCCAAAAATTTTCGTCGGGACTTTTCGACAATTTTGAATAATTCTAAATATTTCCCAAACGGCTGCATATTTCCCAATTTTTCATAGAACCTTTTATGATTGTTTTTGAAAAGTCTACAAAAAATGTAAATGAATTGTTTCTTCAAAATCAATAGTCCAAGAAATATTCGAAAAAAAATCGGAAAAATCGATATATCTCCAGAATCAATGAAAACTGAGAAATGATTTTTTTGTTAAAAATACCTTTCAATGGACTCTATCAACCCATCCCAATTTGGTTTCTTCGAATTCATTACTGCAGCGAGAAAAAAATAAAACCCAAAAAAATTCGTCGGGACTTGGAAAAAAATTTCGTCGATTTTGAAAAATTCCAAATATTTCCCAAACGGCTGCATATTTCCCAATTTTTCATAGAACCTTTTATGATTGCCTTCGAAAAGTCTACAAAAAATGTAAATGAATTGTTTCTTCAAAATCAATAGTCCCAGAAATATTCGAAAAAAAATTGGAAAAATCGATATATCTCCAGAACCAATAAAAAATGAGAAATGATTTTTTTGTCAAAAATACCTCTCAATGGACTCTATCAACCCATCCCAATTTGGTTTCTTCGAATTCATTACTGCAGCGGGAAAAAAATAAAACCCAAAAATTTTCGTCGGGACTTAGAAAAAAATTTCGACAATTTTGAATAATTCTAAATATTTCCCAAACGGCTGCATATTTCTCAATTTTTCATAGAACCTTTTATGATTGCCTTCGGGAAGTCTACAAAAAATGTAAATGAATTGTTTCTCCAAAATCAATAGTCCGGGAAATAATCGAAAAAAAATCGGAAAAATCGATATATCTCCAGAACCAATAAAAAATGAGAAATGATTTTTTTTGTCAAAAATACTTCTCAATGAACTCTATCAACATATCCCAGTTTGGTTTCTTCGAATTCATTACCAGAGCAGAAAAAAAATAAAACCCAAAAAAATTCGTCGAGACTTAGAAAAAAATTTCGCCAATTTTGAATAATTCTAAATATTTTCCAAACGGCTGCATATTTCCCAATTTTTCATAGAACCTTTTATGATTGCCTTTGGGAAGTCTACAAAAAATGTAAATGAATTGTTTCTTCAAAATCAATAGTCCGAGAAATATTCGAAAAAAAATCGGAAAAATCGATATATCTCCAGAATCAATAAAAAATGAGAAATGATTTTTTTGTCAAAAATACGTCTCAATTAACTCTATCAACATATCCCAATTTGGTTTCTTCGAATTCATTACCAGAGCAGAAAAAAAATAAAACCCAAAAATTTTCGTCGGGACTTAGAAAAAAATTTCGACAATTTTGAATAATTCTAAATATTTCCCAAATGGCTGCATATTTCTCAATTTTTCATAGAACCTTTTATGATTGCCTTTGGAAAGTATACAAAAAATGTAGATGAATTGTTTCTTCAAAATCAATAGTCCGGGATATATTTGAAAAAAAATCGGAAAAATCGATATATCTCCAGAACCAATAAAAACTGAGAAATGATTTTTTTGTCAAAAATACCTCTCAATGAACTCCATCAACATATCCCAGTTGGGTTTCTTCGAATTCATTACCAGAGCAGAAAAAAAATAAAACCCAAAAAAATTCGTCGGGACTTAGAAAAAAATTTCGACAATTTTGAATAATTCTAAATATTTCCCAAACGGCTGCATATTTCCCAATTTTTCATAGAACCTTTTATGATTGCCTTTGGGAAGTATACAAAAAATGTAGATGAATTGTTTCTTCAAAATCAATAGTCCGGGATATATTTGAAAAAAAATCGGAAAAATCGATATATCTCCAGAACCAATAAAAACTGAGAAATGATTTTTTTGTTAAAAATACCTCTCAATGGACTCTATCAACCCATCCCAATTTGGTTTCTTCGAATTCATTACTGCAGCGGAAAAAAAATAAAACCCAAAAAAAATCGTCGGGACTTAGAAAAAAATTTCGACAATTTTGAATAATTCTAAATATTTCCCAAACGGCTGCATATTTCCTAATTTTTCATAGAACCTTTTATGATTGCCTTTGGAAAGTCTACAAAAAATGTAAATGAATTGTTTTTTCAAAATCAATAGTTCATGAAATATTTGAAAAAAATGCGGAAAAATCGATATATTATACACATTGATCGTAGTATTCACATTATTGGTGTCCAATTATAGTTTCAAACGGATTCAATAATAAAGACAGACACGCATTGATCGTAGTATTCACATTATTGGTGTCCAATTATAGTTTCAAACGGATTCAATGATAAAGAAAGACACTCATTGATCGTAGTATTCACATTATTGGTGTCCAATTATAGTTTCAAACTGACTCAATGATAAAGACAGGCACGCATTGATCGTAGTATTCACATTATTGGTGTCCAATTATAGTTTCAAACTGACCCAACGATAAAGACAGACACGCATTGATCGTAGTATTCACATTATTGGTGTCCAATTATAGGTTCAAACGGACTCAATGATGAAGACAGACAAGCATTGATCGTAGTATTCACATTATTGGTGTCCAATTATAGTTTCAAATGGATTCAATGATAAAGACAGACACACATTGATCGTAGTATTCACATTATTGGTGTCCAATTATAGTATCAAATAGATTCAATTATAAAGACAGACACGCATTGATCGTAGTATTCACATTATTGGTATCCAATTATAGTTTGTAATCATTTTGACAATGAACCTTTAAAATAAGAACAACGCCTTAAGATCGTAGTATTCAAATAATTGGTAGATACGTGTACACGGAAAGGATATACGTGTACACGGAATGGATATACGTGTACACGGAAAGGATATACGTGTACACGGAAATGATATACGTGTACACGGGGGGCTAGGATCGTCGCGCGAAGCGCGACAGTTAAGCCGCCGGCAGGCCAAGTGTGGGCGCAAGGCGGATGCTAGCGTAGGCGAATCCCGCGCCCAAACTTGTTATACTACGATCTTTAGAGAAGTAGTATTCTGCGGTCTTTCGGACAGAGGGAGCCTAACTTTTTTATTTGGACAGATAGAACTTTGAATCCAACGGGACCTTGATCCTTAATAAAAAATAGAAAAAAATCGAAAAAAAAATAATAATAATAATAATAACTTCGACCTGTAGGGGTTTCTAACTTTTTTATTCGAAAAGATAGAGAGATGGTTCAAACGGGTTAATGATTCTTATTTGACACTATAAAAGATGAAAAAACTGAAAAAAATTAAAAAAAATAAAAAAAATTTTTTCTGTGTCGAAAATTTTTAAAACGCTATATTTCCCAAACTATCAAAGATATCGCTTGGGACTTTCAGTCATTTTATCAACTCGATGACGGTAATTGTCCCGTGACTTTTTTTGGCGATCGGAAAATCCGGAAAAATTTTACGGTGATTTTCCAATTTTTTTTTTCAAGTTCCTACTCTTCTCGATGCCGGTTCAAGAATTGATTCGAATCCTTTCAAATTTCTTCTAGATATACTTCAATATGTCTCACAGAAGGCTGTGAATTTTGAGAATGATCGGAAAATGATAACCGGGTTTTCCGGGAAATTTTCCGAAAAATTCCGATATTGTAAAACACAAAAAACAACGAAACCAATAATCGAAACTGAATTCCGAAAAATGTTTTTGGTAGAGCACGAATATACCAACAAATCACATCTTCGATATTTTTTCTAAGATGATCGGAAAACTGGGAAAATTTCAAATATATGAAAAAAAACATTTGAATTTCGGATAATACGAAATTACTCGGAAATGGTCGATATTTTTCCGAATCACCGAGACAGCTTTTGACTGCCTTTGGAAAATCTACAATTTTGTTTTTTAATTTTTTTCCCAAAATTAATAGTCCGGGAGATATCTGAAAAAATTGGAAAATCGAAATATTGACCGTACTAATAGAGGTAATGAAAAAAATAAAAGTGCATCGTATCCGCAACACATGCCTCAGTAATACCTCCAAACAGTTTTTCTCCGACTACATAAAAAGATGGGAAAAATACGAAACAAATGAAAAAAAAAATAAAAAATCTGTACTCCCCCTCCCAAATTGCCCAAAACTCGAAAACCAAACGAGATATCGAAAAATTTTATATAAACAATTTTGTTCCCCTTGAATAGACCTACAAAAAAGTCACGTAAAAATTTTTGCGATACCCTATAAATAAACGAAAAAACAGCTGATTTTCGTGAAAAAATGATTGAAACTATGAAACAGGCCGAGAACATAGAGGGGGGCTATTTTTTTTATTTGAGTAGATATAGCCACGGTTCAAAAAAGAAATTGATCCTTGTAAAAAATTAGGAAGAATCCAAGAAAAAAAACAAAAAAAAATAATAATAATAATAATAATTGTGACACTCACTTTTTTATTTGAAGAGATAGAATCATTTTTCATAAAGGGAAAATGTGGCCCATTGAAAAATGAATATGAAAATGAAAAAAGGAAAAATTAAAAAAAATAAATTTTTTGTATGTCCGCCATTTTGTCTGTCGTCTTTAGAAAACACCTTATATTTTCGAAACCGTTAGAGATATCGAGTTGAAATTTTAATCACGTAAATAATCAAAAAAATGTATCTCAAAATTTATTTTTTTTTGCGATCGGAAAACCCGGAAAATTTTAACGGCCATTTTTGTGTTTTTCCTAGTTTCCTCGATACAGGTCCAGGGTTTCGTTTTTTCGAATTCATATTTCTTTAAGAAGTACGACCAAATGCCCTACAGTGGTGTATAGTTTTTGAGAAGGATCGGAAAATGAAAACGGGTTTTCCGGACGATTTTCCTAAAAGTAAAAAACATGAAAAAAAAACGTACCGATGATCGAAATTGAATTTTGAACAATGCAGTGGATAGAGCTTGGAAATACAAAAAAATCATACCTCTTCAACACTTTTAAGAAAATGTCCGGAAAACTGAGAAAAATTGAAAAATATGAAAAAAAAAATTGTAATTTTTAAAAATACGAAATATCTCGGAAACTGCTGATATTTTTTCAACTTACCACGATACCTTTTTTGACCGCCTTCAAAAAATCTATAAAATATGTAGATGAATAATTCCCCTATTTTCAATAGTACAGGAAATATTTGAAAAAAACGGGAAAATCGATATATCTCCCGAATTAAGAAAAAACTTGGAAATTAATTTTTTGCAGAAGATACCTCTCAATGAACTCTATCGATCGTCCAAATTTGGTTTTTTCGAATTCAATAACAAAGAGAGAAAAAAATAAAATCCAAAAAAAAGGCTGGACTTAGAAATTTTTTTTATAAAAGCACCAAAATCTCAAAAACTAAACAAGATATGGAAAAGTGTATGCAAAAAATTTTATTGTACTCCATTAGTACTACAAAAAGTTTCGAATGAATTTTTTTCCTATTTCAAAAATAAAAAAATTCGTCGGGACTTAGAAAAAATTTCGACAATTTTGAATAATTTCAAATATTTCCCAAACGGCTGCATATTTCCAAATTTTTCATAGAACCTTTTATGATTGTTTTTGAAAAGTCTACAAAAAATGTAAATGAATTGTTTCTTCAAAATCAATAGTCCAAGAAATATTCGAAAAAAAATCGGAAAAATCGATATATCTCCAGAATCAATGAAAACTGAGAAATGATTTTTTTGTTAAAAATACCTTTCAATGGACTCTATCAACCCATCCCAATTTGGTTTCTTCGAATTCATTACTGCAGCGAGAAAAAAATAAAACCCAAAAAAATTCGTCGGGACTTGGAAAAAAATTTCGTCGATTTTGAAAAATTCCAAATATTTCCCAAACGGCTGCATATTTCCCAATTTTTCATAGAACCTTTTATGATTGCCTTCGGAAAGTCTACAAAAAATGTGAATGAATTGTTTCTTCAAAATCAATAGTCCAAGAAATATTCGAAAAAAAATTGGAAAAATCGATATATCTCCAGAACCAATAAAAAATGAGAAATGATTTTTTTGTCAAAAATACCTCTCAATGAACTCTATCAACATATCCCAGTTTGGTTTCTTCGAATTCATTACCAGAGCAGAAAAAAAATAAAATCCAAAAAAATTCGTCGGGACTTAGAAAAAAATTTCTTCGATTTTGAATAATTCCAAATATTTCCCAAACGGCTGCATATTTCCCAATTTTTCATAGAACCTTTTATGATTGCCTTTGGGAAGTCTACAAAAAATGTTAATGAATTGTTTCTTCAAAATCAATAGTCCAAGAAATATTCGAAAAAAAATCGGAAAAATCGATATATCTCCAGAACCAATAAAAAATGAGAAATGATTTTTTTGTCAAAAATACCTCTCAACGAACTCTATCAACCAATCCCAATTTGATTTCTTCGAATTCATTACCACAGCGGGAAAAAAATTAAATCCAAAAAAATTCGTCGGGACTTGGAAAAAAATTTCGACAATTTTGAATAATTCTAAATATTTCCCAAACGGCTGCATATTTCTCAATTTTTCATAGAACCTTTTATGATTGCCTTTGGAAAGTATACAAAAAATGTAGATGAATTGTTTCTTCAAAATCAATAGTCCGGGATATATTTGAAAAAAAATCGGTAAAATCGATATATCTCCAGAATCAATAAAAACTGAGAAATGATTTTTTTGTTAAAAATATCTCTCAATGGACTCTATCAACCCATCCCAATTTGGTTTCTTCGAATTCATTACTGCAGCGGGAAAAAAATAAAACCCAAAAATTTTCGTCGGGACTTTTCGACAATTTTGAATAATTCTAAATATTTCCCAAACGGCTGCATATTTCTCAATTTTTCATAGAACCTTTTATGATTGCCTTTGGAAAGTATACAAAAAATGTAAATGAATTGTTTCTTCAAAATCAATAGTCCAAGAAATATTCGAAAAAAAATCGGAAAAATCGATATATCTCCAGAATCAATGAAAACTGAGAAATGATTTTTTTGTCAAAAATACCTTTCAATGGACTCTATCAACCCATCCCAATTTGGTTTCTTCGAATTCATTACTGCAGCGGGAAAAAAATAAAACCCAAAAAAATTCGTCGGGACTTAGAAAAAAATTTCTTCGATTTTGAATAATTCCAAATATTTCCCAAACGGCTGCATATTTCCCAATTTTTCATAGAACCTTTTATGATTGCCTTTGGAAAAGTCTACAAAAAATGTTAATGAATTGTTTCTTCAAAATCAATAGTCCAAGAAATATTCGAAAAAAAATCGGAAAAATCGATATATCTCCAGAACCAATAAAAAATGAGAAATGATTTTTTTGTCAAAAATACCTCTCAACGAACTCTATCAACCAATCCCAATTTGATTTCTTCGAATTCATTACCACAGCGGGAAAAAAATTAAATCCAAAAAAATTCGTCGGGACTTAGAAAAAAATTTCGACAATTTTGAATAATTCTAAATATTTCCCAAACGGCTGCATATTTCTCAATTTTTCATAGAACCTTTTATGATTGCCTTTGGAAAGTATACAAAAAATGTAGATGAATCGTTTCTTCAAAATCAACAGTCCGGGATATATTTGAAAAAAAATCGGTAAAATCGATATATCTCCAGAATCAATAAAAACTGAGAAATGATTTTTTTGTTAAAAATACCTCTCAATGGACTCTATCAACCCATCCCAATTTGGTTTCTTCGAATTCATTACTGCAGCGGGAAAAAAATAAAACCCAAAAATTTTCGTCGGGACTTAGAAAAAAATTTCGACAATTTTGAATAATTCTAAATATTTCCCAAACGGCTGCATATTTCTCAATTTTTCATAGAACCTTTTATGATTGCCTTTGGAAAGTATACAAAAAATGTAGATGAATTGTTTCTTCAAAATCAATAGTCCGGGATATATTTGAAAAAAAATCGGTAAAATCGATATATCTCCAGAATCAATAAAAACTGAGAAATGATTTTTTTGTTAAAAATATCTCTCAATGGACTCTATCAACCCATCCCAATTTGGTTTCTTCGAATTCATTACTGCAGCGGGAAAAAAATAAAACCCAAAAATTTTCGTCGGGACTTAGAAAAAAATTTCGACAATTTTGAATAATTCTAAATATTTCCCAAACGGCTGCATATTTCTCAATTTTTCATAGAACCTTTTATGATTGCCTTTGGAAAGTATACAAAAAATGTAAATGAATTGTTTCTTCAAAATCAATAGTCCGGGATATATTTGAAAAAAAATCGGTAAAATCGATATATAGCCAGAATCAATAAAAACTGAGAAATCATTTTTTTGTTAAAAATATCTCTCAATGGACTCTATCAACCCATCCCAATTTGGTTTCTTCGAATTCATTACTGCAGCGGGAAAAAAATAAAACCCAAAAATTTTCGTCGGGACTTAAAAAAAAATTTCGACAATTTTGAATAATTCCAAATATTTCCCAAACGGCTGCATATATCTCAATTTTTCATAGAACCTTTTATGATTGCCTTTGAGAAGTCTACAAAAAATGTAAATGAATTGTTTCTTCAAAATCAATAGTCCGAGAAATAATCGAAAAAAAATCGGAAAAATCGATATATCTCCAGAACCAATAAAAAATGAGAAATGATATTTTTGTCAAAAATACCTCTCAATGGACTCTATCAACCCATCCCAATTTGCTTTCTTCGAATTCATTACTGTAGCGGGAAAAAAATAAAACCCAAAAAAATTCGTCGGGACTTAGAAAAAAATTTCTTCGATTTTGAATAATTCCAAATATTTCCCAAACGGCTGCATATTTCTCAATTTTTCATAGAACCTTTTATGATTGCCTTTGGGAAGTCTACAAAAAATGTAAATGAATTGTTTCTTCAAAATCAATAGTCCGAGAAATAATCGAAAAAAAATCGGAAAAATCGATATATCTCCAGAACCAATAAAAAATGAGAAATGATTTTTTTGTCAAAAATACCTCTCAATTAACTCTATCAACATATCCCAATTTGGTTTCTTCGAATTCATTACCAGAGCAGAAAAAAAATAAAACCCAAAAAAATTCGTCGGGACTTAGAAAAAAATTTCGACAATTTTGAATAATTCCAAATATTTCCCAAACGGCTGCATATTTCCCAATTTTTCATAGAACCTTTTATGATTGCCTTCGGGAAGTCTACAAAAAATGTAAATGAATTGTTTCTTTAAAATCAATAGTCCGAGAAATAATCGAAAAAAAATCGGAAAAATCGATATATCTCCAGAACCAATAAAAAATGAGAAAAGATTTTTTTGTCAAAAATACCTCTCAATGAACTCTATCAACATATCCCAGTTTGGTTTCTTCGAATTCATTACCAGAGCAGAAAAAAAATAAAACCCAAAAAAATTCGTCGAGACTTAGAAAAAAATTTCGCCAATTTTGAATAATTCTAAATATTTCCCAAACGGCTGCATATTTCCCAATTTTTCATAGAACCTTTTATGATTGCCTTTGGGAAGTCTACAAAAAATGTAAATGAATTGTTTCTTCAAAATCAATAGTCCGAGAAATAATCGAAAAAAAATCGGAAAAATCGATATATCTCCAGAACCAATAAAAAATGAGAAATGATTTTTTTGTCAAAAATACCTCTCAATTAACTCTATCAACATATCCCAATTTGGTTTCTTCGAATTCATTACCAGAGCAGAAAAAAAATAAAACCCAAAAAAATTCGTCGGGACTTAGAAAAAAATTTCGACAATTTTGAATATTTCTAAATATTTCCCAAACGGCTGCATATTTCCAAATTTTTCATAGAACCTTTTATGATTGTTTTTGAAAAGTATACAAAAAATGTTGTTGAATTGTTTCTTCAAAATCAGTAGTCCGGGAAATATTTCAAAAAAAATCGGAAAAATCGATATATCTCCAGAATCAATGAAAACTGAGAAATGATTTTTTTGTTAAAAATACCTTTCAATGGACTCTATCAACCCATCCCAATTTGGTTTCTTCGAATTCATTACCAGAGCAGAAAAAAAATAAAACCCAAAAAAATTCGTTTCGTCGATTTTGAATCATTCCAAATATTTCCCAAATAGCTGCATATTTCCAAATTTTCCATAGAACCTTTTATGATTGCCTTTTGAAAATATACAAAAAATGTGAATGAAGTGTTTCTTCAAAATCAATAGTACAGGAAATATTTTAAAAAAAATCGAATAAATCTATATATCTCCAGAATCAATGAAAACTGAGAAATGATTTTTTTGTTAAAAATACCTTTCAATGGACTCTATCAACCCATCCCAATTTGGTTTCTTCGAATTCATTACCAGAGCAGAAAAAAAATAAAACCCAAAAAAATTCGTCGGGACTTGGAAAAAAAATCCGTTTCGTCGATTTTGAATAATTCCAAATATTTCCCAAATAGCTGCATATTCCCAAATTTTCCATAGAACCTTTTATGATTGCCTTTGGAAAATATACAAAAAATGTAAATGAAGTGTTTCTCCAAAATCAATAGTCCAGGAAATATTTGAAAAAAAATATCTCTAGAACCAATAAAAAATGAGGAATGATTTTTTTGTCAAAAATACCTCTCAATGAACTCTATGAAACCCTTCCAATTTGGTTTCTTCGAATTCATTACCAGAGCAAGAAAAAAATAAAACCCAAAAAAATTCGTCGGGACTTAGAAAAAATTTTCGTTTCGTCGATTTTGAATAATTCCAAATATTTCCCAAACGACTGCATATTTCCAAATTTTTCATAGAACCTTTTATGATTGCCTTTGGAAAATATACAGAAAATGTTAGTGAATTGTTTCTTGAAAATCAATAGTCCAGGAAATATTTGAAAAAAAATCGGAAAAATCGATATATCATTCACATTGATCGTAGTATTCACATTATTGGTGTCCAATTATAGTTTCAAACGGACTCAATGATGAAGACAGACACGCATTGATCGTAGTATTCACATTATTGGTGTCCAATTATAGTTTCAAATGGATTCAATGATAAAGACAGACACGCATTGATCGTAGTATTCACATTATTGGTGTCCAATTATAGTTTCAAACTAACTCAATGATAAAAACAGACACGTATTGATCGTAGTATTCACATTATTGGTGTCCAATTATAGTTTCAAACTGACTCAATGATAAAGACAGACACGCATTGATCGTAGTATTCACATTATTGGTGTCCAATTATAGTTTCAAACGGATTTAATGATGGAGACAGACACGCATTGATCGTAGTATTCACATTATTGGTGTCCAATTATAGTATCAAACGGATTCAATGATGAAGACAGACACGCATTGATCGTAGTATTCACATTATTGGTATCCAACTATAGTTTTTAATCTTTTTGACAATGAACATTTAAAATAAGAACAACGCCTTAAGATCGTAGTATTCAAATAATTGGTGACCAATTATAGTTTAAACCACTTTCAACAACTTCTAGGGTATATACGTGTACACGGAAAGGATATATGTGTACACGGAAAGGATATATGTGTACACGGAAAGGATATATGTGTACACGGAAAGGATATACGTGTACACGGGAGGCTAGGATCGTCGCGCGAAGCGCGACAGTTAAGCCGCCGGCAGGCCAAGTGTGGGCGCAAGGCGGATGCTAGCGTAGGCGAATCCCGCGCCCAATAATAGTTTTATGTGTACATGTGTACACGGGGGATACGTGTGCACACGGGGTACACGCTTGTTATACTACGATCTTTAGAGAGTAGTATTCTACGGTCTTTCGGACAGAGAAATACAGAGGGAGCCTAACTTTTTTATTTGAATAGATAGAACTTTGAATCCAACGGGACCTTGATCCTTAATAAAAAATGGAAAAAAATCGAATAAAAAATAATAATAATAATAATAACTTCGACCTGTAGGGGTGTCTAACTTTTTTATTCGAAAAGATAGAGAGATGGTTCAAACGGGTTAATGATCCTTATCTGACACTATTAAAGATGAAAAAACTGAAAAAAATTTAAAAAAATAAAAAAAAATTTTTGTGTGTCGAAAATTTTTAAAACGCTATATTTCCCAAAATATCCAAGATATCGCACGGGACTTTCAGTCATTTTATCAACGCGATGACGGTATTTGTCACGTGATTTTTTTTGGCGATCGGAAAATCCGGAAAAATTTTACGGTGATTTTCCGATTTTTTTTTTCAAGTTCCTACTTTTCTCGATACCGGTTCAAGAATTGATTCGAATTCTTTCAAATTTCTTCTAGATATACTTCAATATGTCTTACAGAAGGCGGTGAGTTTTGAGAATGATCGGAATATGATGACCGGATTTTCCGGGAAATTTTCCGAAAAATTCCGATATTGTAAAACACAAAAAACAACGAAACCAACAATCGAAACTGAATTGTGAAAAATGTTTTTGGCAGTGCACGAATATACCAACAAATCATAGGT
The DNA here is from genome assembly GCA_958298965.1 of Chrysolina haemoptera. NCBI lineage: Eukaryota > Metazoa > Arthropoda > Insecta > Coleoptera > Chrysomelidae > Chrysolina > Chrysolina haemoptera. The sequence continues at coordinate 8,166,491 of OY282591.1, forward strand.
CTTCGATATTTTCTCTAAAATGATCGGAAAACTGGGAAAATTTCAAATATATGAAAAAAAACATTTGAATTTCGGATAATACGAAATTACTCGGAAATGATCGATATTTTTCCGAATCACCGAGATAGCTTTTGACTGCCTTTGGAAAATCTACAATTTTGTTTTTTAATTTTTTTCCCAAAATTAATAGTCCGGGAGATATCTAAAAAAATTGGAAAATCGAAGTATTTACCGTACTAATAGAGGTAATGAAAAAAATAAAAGTGCATCGTATCCGCAACACATGCCTCAGTAATACCTCCAAACCGTTTTTTTCCAACTACATAAAAAGACGGAAAAAATACGAAAAAAGTGAAAAAAATATTAAAAATTTTTTACTCCCCCTCCAAAATTGCCCAAAACTCGAAAACCAAACGAGATATCGAAAAATTTTATATAAACAATTTTGTTCCCCTTAAATAGACCTACAAAAAAGTCACGTAAAAATTTTTGCGATACCCTATAAATAAACGAAAAAACAGCTGATTTTCGTGAAAAAATGATTAAAATTATGAAAGAGGCTGAGAATATAGAGGGGGGCTATTTTTTTTATTTGAGTAGATAGAGCCACGGTTCAAAAAAGAAATTGATCCTTGTAAAAAATTAGGAAGAAACCAAGAAAAAAAACAAAAAAAAAAATAATAATAATAATAATTGTGACACTCACTTTTTTATTTGGAGAGATAGAATCATTTTTCATAAAGAGAAAATGTGGCCCTTTGAAAAATGAATATGGAAATAAAAAAATTAAAAATTAAAAAAAATTAAAATGTCGACTCATTTTTTTTTTGTCTGTCGCCCCCGGGGCGAACGCTATGATTTCCAAACCCTTGGAGATATTGCTTTGAAATTTGAATCAAATCAATAACTCAAAAAATGTATCTCGAAAAAAATTTTTTTTTGCGATCGGAAAACCCGGAAAATTTTCAAGGTCATTTTTAAGGTTTTCACCGGTAACTCGATAGCGGTTCAGGAAATGATTTTTTCCATTCCAATTTTTTTAGAAATATGCGCCTATATAGCCTTCTCAGGTGTATAGTTTTTGAGAAGGATCGGAAAATGAAAACGGGTTTTCCGGACGATTTTCCGAAAAGTGAAAATTTCGAATAAAAACCGCACCGATGATCGAAATTGAATTTTGAACAATGCAGTGGATAGAGCTTGGAAATACAAAAAAATCATACCTCTTCAACACTTTTAAGAAAATGTCCGGAAAACTGAGAAAAATTGAAAAATATGAAAAAAAAAATTGTAATTTTTAAAAATACGAAATATCTCGGAAACTGCTGATATTTTTCCAATTTACCACGATACCTTTTTTGACCGCCTTCAAAAAATCTATAAAATATGTAAATAAATAATTTCCCTATTTTCAATAGTACAGGAAATATTTGAAAAAAACGGGAAAATCGATATATCTCCCGAATTAAGAAAAAACTTGGAAATTTATTTTTTGCAGAAGATACCTCTCAATGAACTCTATCGATCGTGTAAATTTGGTTTTTTCGAATTCAATAACAAAGCGGGAAAAAAATAAAATCCAAAAAAAAGGCTGGACTTAGAAATTTTTTTTATAAAAGCACCAAAATCTCAAAAACTAAACAAGATATGGAAAAGTGTATGGAAACAATTTTATTGTACTTCATTAGTACTACAAAAAGTTTCGAATGAATTTTTTTCCTATTTCAAAAATAAAAAAATTCGTCGGGACTTGGAAAAAATTTCGCCAATTTTGAATAATTCTAAATATTTCCCAAACGGCTGCATATTTCCCAATTTTTCATAGAACCTTTTATGATTGCCTTTGGGAAGTCTACAAAAAATGTAAATGAATTGTTTCTTCAAAATCAATAGTCCGAGAAATAATCGAAAAAAAATCGGAAAAATCGATATATCTCCAGAACCAATAAAAAATGAGAAATGATTTTTTTGTCAAAAATACCTCTCAATTAACTCTATCAACATATCCCAATTTGGTTTCTTCGAATTCATTACCAGAGCAGAAAAAAAATAAAACCCAAAAAAATTCGTCGGGACTTAGAAAAAAATTTCGACAATTTTGAATAATTCTAAATATTTCCCAAACGGCTGCATATTTCCCAATTTTCCATAGAACCTTTTATGATTGCTTTTGGAAAATATACAAAAAATATATATGAATTGTTTTTTCAAAATCAATAGTTCATGAAATATTTGAAAAAAATGCGGAAAAATCGATATATTATACACATTGATCGTAGTATTCACATTATTGGTGTCCAATTATAGTTTCAAACGGATTCAATGATAAAAACAGACACGCATTGATCGTAGTATTCACATTATTGGTGTCCAATTATAGTTTCAAACGGATTCAATGATAAAGAAAGACACTCATTGATCGTAGTATTCACATTATTGGTATCCAATTATAGTTTCAAATGGATTCAATGATAAAAACAGACACGCATTGATCGTAGTATTCACATTATTGGTGTCCAATTATAGTTTCAAACTGACCCAACGATAAAGACAGACACGCATTGATCGTAGTATTCACATTATTGGTGTCCAATTATAGTTTCAAACGGATTCAATGATAAAGACAGACACACATTGATCGTAGTATTCACATTATTGGTGTCCAATTATAGTTTCAAACTGACCCAACGATAAAGACAGACACGCATTGATCGTAGTATTCACATTATTGGTGTCCAATTATAGTTTCAAACGGATTCAATGATAAAGACAGACACACATTGATCGTAGTATTCACATTATTGGTGTCCAATTATAGTATCAAATGGATTCAATGATAAAGACAGACATGCATTGATCGTAGTATTCACATTATTGGTGTCCAATTATAGTTTTTAATCATTTTGACAATGAACGTTTAAAATAAGAACAACGCCTTAAGATCGTAGTATTCAAATATTGGTATATACGTGTACACGGAAAGGATATACGTGTACACGGAAAGGATATACGTGTACACGGAAAGGATATACGTGTACACGGAAAGGATATACGTGTACACGGGGGGCTAGGATCGTCGCGCGAAGCGCGACAGTTAAGCCGCCGGCAGGCCAAGTGTGGGCGCAAGGCGGATGCTAGCGTAGGCGAATCCCGCGCCCAAACTTGTTATACTACGATCTTTAGAGAGTAGTATTCTACGGTCTTTCGGACAGAGAAATACAGAGGGAGCCTAACTTTTTTATTTGACTAGATAGAACTTTGAATCCAACGGGACCTTGATCCTTAATAAAAAATGGAAAAAAATCGAAAAAAAAATAATAATAATAATAATAACTTCGACCTGTAGGGGTGTCTAACTTTTTTATTCGAAAAGATAGAGAGATGGTTCAAACGGCTTAATGATCCATATCTGACACTATAAAGCATGAAAAAATTGAAAAAAATTAAAAAAAATAAAAAAAATTTTTTGTGTGTCGAAAATTTTTAAAACGCTATATTTCCCAAAATATCGAAGATATCGCTCGGGACTTTCAGTCATTTTATCAACGCGATGACGGTATTTGTCACGTGATTTTTTTTTGTGATCGGAAAATCCGGAAAAATTTTACGGTGATTTTCCGATTTTTTTTTTCAAGTTCCTACTTTTCTCGATACCGTTTCAAGAATTGATTCGAATCCTTTCAAATTTCTTCTAGATATACTTCAATATGACTCACAGAAGGCTGTGAGTTTTGAGAATGATCGGAAAATGATGACCGGGTTTTCCGGGAAATTTTCCGAAAAATTCCGATATTGTAAAACACAAAAAACAACGAAACCAACAATCGAAACTGAATTGTGAAAAATGTTTTTGGCAGTGCACGAATATACCAACAAATCGTAGCTCCTCGATATTTTCTCTAAAATGATCGGAAAACTGGGAAAATTTCAAAAAAATGAAAAAAAACATTTGAATTTCGGATAATACGAAATTACTCGGAAATGGTCGATATTTTTCCGAATCACCGAGACAGATTTTGACTGCCTTTGGAAAATCTACAATTTTGTTTTTTAATTTTTTTCCCAAAATTAATAGTCCGGGAGATATCTAAAAAAATTGGAAAATCGAAATATTGACCGTACTAATAGAGGTAATGAAAAAAATAAAAGTGCATCGTATCCGCAACACTTGCCTCAGTGATACCTCCAAACCGTTTTTTTCCAACTACATAAAAAGATGGAAAAAATACGAAAAAAGTGAAAAAAATATTAAAAATTTTTTACTCCCCCTCCAAAATTGCCCAAAACTCGAAAAACAAACGAGATATCGAAAAATTTTATATAAACAATTTTGTTCCCCTTAAATAGACCTACAAAAAAGTCACGTAAAAATTTTTGCGATACCCTATAAATAAACGAAAAAACAGCTGATTTTCGTGAAAAAATGATTAAAATTATGAAAGAGGCTGAGAATACAGAGGGGGGCTATTTTTTTTATTTAAAGAGATAGAGCCACGGTTCAAAAAAGAAATTGATCCTTGTAAAAAATTAGGAAGAAACCAAGAAAAAAAACAAAAAAAAAAAAAAATAATAATAATAATTGTGACACTCACTTTTTTATTTGGAGAGATAGAATCATTTTTCATAAAGAGAAAATGTGGCCCTTTGAAAAATGAATATGGAAATAAAAAAATAAAAAATTAAAAAAAATTAAAATGTCGACTCATTTTTTTTTTGTCTGTCGCCCCCGGGGCGAACGCTATGATTTCCAAACCCTTGGAGATATTGCTTTGAAATTTGAATCAAATCAATAACTCAAAAAATGTATCTCGAAAAAAATTTTTTTTTGCGATCGGAAAACCCGGAAAATTTTCAAGGTCATTTTTAAGGTTTTCACCGGTAACTCGATAGCGGTTCAGGAAATGATTTTTTCCATTCCAATTTTTTTAGAAATATGCGCCTATATAGCCTTCTCAGGTGTATAGTTTTTGAGAAGGATCGGAAAATGAAAACGGGTTTTCCGGACGATTTTCCGAAAAGTGAAAATTTCGAATAAAAACCGCACCGATGATCGAAATTGAATTTTGAACAATGCAGTGGATAGAGCTTGGAAATACAAAAAAATCATACCTCTTCAACACTTTTAAGAAAATGTCCGGAAAACTGAGAAAAATTGAAAAATATGAAAAAAAAAATTGTAATTTTTAAAAATACGAAATATCTCGGAAACTGCTGATATTTTTCCAATTTACCACGATACCTTTTTTGACCGCCTTCAAAAAATCTATAAAATATCAAAATAAATAATTTCCCTATTTTCAATAGTACAGGAAATATTTGAAAAAAACGGGAAAATCGATATATCTCCCGAATTAAGAAAAAACTTGGAAATTTATTTTTTGCAGAAGATACCTCTCAATGAACTCTATCGATCGTGTTAATTTGGTTTTTTCGAATTCAATAACAAAGCGGGAAAAAAATAAAATCCAAAAAAAAGGCTGGACTTAGAAATTTTTTTTATAAAAGCACCAAAATCTCAAAAACTAAACAAGATATGGAAAAGTGTATGGAAACAATTTTATTGTACTTCATTAGTACTACAAAAAGTTTCGAATGAATTTTTTTCCTATTTCAAAAATAAAAAAATTCGTCGGGACTTGGAAAAAATTTTCGATAATTTTGAATAATTTCAAATATTTCCCAAACGGCTGCATATTTCCAAATTTTTCATAGAACCTTTTATGATTGTTTTTGAAAAGTATACAAAAAATGTTAATGAATTGTTTCTTCAAAATCAATAGTCCGGGAAATATTTGAAAAAAAAAAGGTAAAATCGATATATCTCCAGAACCAATAAAAAATGAGGAATGATTTTTTTGTCAAAAATACCTCTCAACGAACTCTATCAACTTCTTCCAATTTGGTTTCTTCGAATTCATTACTACAGCGGGAAAAAAATAAAACCTAAAAAAATTCGTCGGGACTTAGAAAAAAATTTCGACAATTTTGAATAATTCCAAATATTTCCCAAACGGCTGCATATTTCCCAATTTTTCATAGAACCTTTTATGATTGCCTTCGGGAAGTCTACAAAAAATGTAAATGAATTGTTTCTTTAAAATCAATAGTCCGAGAAATAATCGAAAAAAAATCGGAAAAATCGATATATCTCCAGAACCAATAAAAAATGAGAAAAGATTTTTTTGTCAAAAATACCTCTCAATGAACTCTATCAACATATCCCAGTTTGGTTTCTTCGAATTCATTACCAGAGCAGAAAAAAAATAAAACCCAAAAAAATTCGTCGAGACTTAGAAAAAAATTTCGCCAATTTTGAATAATTCTAAATATTTCCCAAACGGCTGCATATTTCCCAATTTTTCATAGAACCTTTTATGATTGCCTTTGGGAAGTCTACAAAAAATGTAAATGAATTGTTTCTTCAAAATCAATAGTCCGAGAAATAATCGAAAAAAAATCGGAAAAATCGATATATCTCCAGAACCAATAAAAAATGAGAAATGATTTTTTTGTCAAAAATACCTCTCAATTAACTCTATCAACATATCCCAATTTGGTTTCTTCGAATTCATTACCAGAGCAGAAAAAAAATAAAACCCAAAAAAATTCGTCGGGACTTAGAAAAAAATTTCGACAATTTTGAATAATTCTAAATATTTCCCAAACGGCTGCATATTTCCCAATTTTTCATAGAACCTTTTATGATTGCTTTTGGAAAATATACAAAAAATATAAATGAATTGTTTTTTCAAAATCAATAGTTCATGAAATATTTGAAAAAAATGCGGAAAAATCGATATATTATACACATTGATCGTAGTATTCACATTATTGGTGTCCAATTATAGTTTCAAACGGATTCAATGATAAAAACAGACACGCATTGATCGTAGTATTCACATTATTGGTGTCCAATTATAGTTTCAAACGGATTCAATGATAAAGAAAGACACTCATTGATCGTAGTATTCACATTATTGGTATCCAATTATAGTTTCAAATGGATTCAATGAAAAAAACAGACACGCATTGATCGTAGTATTCACATTATTGGTGTCCAATTATAGTTTCAAACCCAACGATAAAGACAGACACGCATTGATCGTAGTATTCACATTATTGGTGTCTAATTATAGTTTCAAACGGACTCAATGATGAAGACAAACAAGCATTGATCGTAGTATTCACATTATTGGTGTCCAATTATAGTTTCAAACGGATTCAATGATAAAGACAGACACACGTTGATCGTAGTATTCACATTATTGGTGTCCAATTATAGTATCAAATGGATTCAATGATAAAGACAGACATGCATTGATCGTAGTATTCACATTATTGGTGTCCAATTATAGTTTTTAATCATTTTGACAATGAACGTTTAAAATAAGAACAACGCCTTAAGATCGTTGTATTCAAATAATTGGTATGTACGTGTACACGGAAAGGATATACGTGTACACGGAAAGGATATACGTGTACACGGAAAGGATATACGTGTACACGGAAAGGATATACGTGTACACGGAAAGGATATACGTGTACACGGAAAGGATATACGTGTACACGGAAAGGATATACGTGTACACGGGGGGCTAGGATCGTCGCGCGAAGCGCGATAGTTAAGCCGCCGGCAGGCCAAGTGTGGGCGCAAGGCGGATGCTAGCGTAGGCGAATCCCGCGCCCATACTTGTTATACTACGATCTTTAGAGAAGTAGTATTCTACGGTCTTTCGGACAGAGGGAGCCTAACTTTTTTATTTGGATAGATAGAACTTTGAATCCAACGGGACCTTGATCCTTAATGAAAAATAGAAAAAAATCAAGAAAAAAATAATAATAATAATAATAACTTCGACCTGTAGGGGTTTCTAACTTTTTTATTCGAAAAGATAGAGAGATGGTTCAAACGGGTTAATGATTCTTATTTGACACTATAAAAGATGAAAAAACTGAAAAAAATTAAAAAAAATAAAAAAAAATTTTTCTGTGTCGAAAATTTTTAAAACGCTATATTTCCCAAACTATCAAAGATATCGCTTGGGACTTTCAGTCATTTTATCAACTCGATGACGGTAATTGTCACGTGACTTTTTTTGGCGATCGGAAAATCCGGAAAAATTTTACGGTGATTTTCCAATTTTTTTTTTCAAGTTCCTACTTTTCTCGATGCCGGTTCAAGAATTGATTCGAATCCTTTCAAATTTCTTCTAGATATACTTCAATATGTCTCACAGAAGGCTGTGAATTTTGAGAATGATCGGAAAATGATAACCGGGTTTTCCGGGAAATTTTCCGAAAAATTCCGATATTGTAAAACACAAAAAACAACGAAACCAATAATCGAAACTGAATTCCGAAAAATGTTTTTGGTAGAGCACGAATATACCAACAAATCACATCTTCGATATTTTTTCTAAGATGATCGGAAAACTGGGAAAATTTCAAATATATGAAAAAAAACATTTGAATTTCGGATAATACGAAATTACTCGGAAATGGTCGATATTTTTCCGAATCACCGAGACAGATTTTGACTGCCTTTGGAAAATCTACAATTTTGTTTTTTAATTTTTTTCCCAAAATTAATAGTCCGGGAGATATCTAAAAAAATTGGAAAATCGAAATAATGACCGTACTAATAGAGGTAATGAAAAAAATAAAAGTGCATCGTATCCGCAACACTTGCCTCAGTGATACCTCCAAACCGTTTTTTTCCCACTACATAAAAAGATGGAAAAAATACGAAAAAAGTGAAAAAAATATTAAAAATTTTTTACTCCCCCTCCAAAATTGCCCAAAACTCGAAAAACAAACGAGATATCGAAAAATTTTATATAAACAATTTTGTTCCCCTTAAATAGACCTACAAAAAAGTCACGTAAAAATTTTTGCGATACCCTATAAATAAACGAAAAAACAGCTGATTTTCGTGAAAAAATGATTAAAATTATGAAAGAGGCTGAGAATACAGAGGGGGGCTATTTTTTTTATTTAAAGAGATAGAGCCACGGTTCAAAAAAGAAATTGATCCTTGTAAAAAATTAGGAAGAAACCAAGAAAAAAAACAAAAAAAAAAAATAATAATAATAATAATTGTGACACTCACTTTTTTATTTGGAGAGATAGAATCATTTTTCATAAAGAGAAAATGTGGCCCTTTGAAAAATGAATATGGAAATAAAAAAATAAAAAATTAAAAAAAATTAAAATGTCGACTCATTTTTTTTTTGTCTGTCGCCCCCGGGGCGAACGCTATGATTTCCAAACCCTTGGAGATATTGATTTGAAATTTGAATCAAATCAATAACTCAAAAAATGTATCTCGAAAAAAATTTTTTTTTGCGATCGGAAAACCCGGAAAATTTTCAAGGTCATTTTTAAGGTTTTCACCGGTAACTCGATAGCGGTTCAGGAAATGATTTTTTTCATTCCAATTTTTTTAGAAATATGCGCCTATATAGCCTTCTCAGGTGTATAGTTTTTGAGAAGGATCGGAAAATGAAAACGGGTTTTCCGGACGATTTTCCGAAAAGTAAAAAACATGAAAAAAAAACGTACCGATGATCGAAATTGAATTTTGAACAATGCAGTGGATAGAGCTTGGAAATACAAAAAAATCATACCTCTTCAACACTTTTAAGAAAATGTCCGGAAAACTGAGAAAAATTGAAAAATATGAAAAAAAAAATTGTAATTTTTAAAAATACGAAATATCTCGGAAACTGCTGATATTTTTTCAATTTACCACGATATCTTTTTTGACCGCCTTCAAAAAATCTATAAAATATGTACATGAATAATTCCCCTATTTTCAATAGTACAGGAAATATTTGAAAAAAACGGGAAAATCGATATATCTCCCGAATTAAGAAAAAACTTGAAATTTTTTTTTTTGCAGAAGATACCTCCCAATGAATTCTATCGATCGTCCAAATTTGGTTTTTTCGAATTCAATAACAGAGCGGGAAAAAAATAAAATCCAAAAAAAAGGCTGGACTTAGAAATTTTTTTTATAAAAGCACCAAAATCTCAAAAACTAAACAAGATATGGAAAAGTGTATGAAAACAATTTTATAGTACTCCATTAGTACTACAAAAAGTTTCGAATGAATTTTTTTCCTATTTCAAAAATAAAAAAATTCGTCGGGACTTAGAAAAAATTTCGACAATTTTGAATAATTCCAAATATTTCCCAAACGGCTGCATATTTCTCAATTTTTCATAGAACCTTTTATGATTGCCTTTGGGAAGTCTACAAAAAATGTAGATGAATTGTTTCTTCAAAATCAATAGCCGGAGAAATATTCGAAAAAAAATCGGAAAAATCGATATATCTCCAGAACCAATAAAAAATGAGAAATGATTTTTTTGTCAAAAATACCTCTCAATGGACTCTATCAACCCATCTCAATTTGGTTTCTTCGAATTCATTACTGCAGCGGGAAAAAAATAAAACCCAAAAAAATTCGTCGGGACTTAGAAAAAAATTTCGTCGATTTTGAATAATTCCAAATATTTCCCAAACGGCTGCATACTTCTCAATTTTTCATAGAACCTTTTATGATTGCCTTGGAGAAGTCTACAAAAAATGTAAATGAATTGTTTCTTCAAAATCAATAGTCCGAGAAATAATCGAAAAAAAATCGGAAAAATCGATATATCTCCAGAATCAATAAAAACTGAGAAATGTTTTTTTTGTCAAAAATACCTCTCAATGGACTCTATCAACCCATCTCAATTTGGTTTCTTCGAATTCATTACTGCAGCGGGAAAAAAATAAAACCCAAAAAAATTCGTCGGGACTTAGAAAAAAATTTCGTCGATTTTGAATAATTCCAAATATTTCCCAAACGGCTGCATACTTCTCAATTTTTCATAGAACCTTTTATGATTGCCTTGGAGAAGTCTACAAAAAATGTAAATGAATTGTTTCTTCAAAATCAATAGTCCGAGAAATAATCGAAAAAAAATCGGAAAAATCGATATATCTCCAGAATCAATAAAAACTGAGAAATGATTTTTTTGTCAAAAATACCTCTCAATGGACTCTATCAACCCATCTCAATTTGGTTTCTTCGAATTCATTACTGCAGCGGGAAAAAAATAAAACCCAAAAAAATTCGTCGGGACTTAGAAAAAAATTTCGTCGATTTTGAATAATTCCAAATATTTCCCAAACGGCTGCATACTTCTCAATTTTTCATAGAACCTTTTATGATTGCCTTGGAGAAGTCTACAAAAAATGTAAATGAATTGTTTCTTCAAAATCAATAGTCCGAGAAATAATCGAAAAAAAATCGGAAAAATCGATATATCTCCAGAACCAATAAAAAATGAGAAATGTTTTTTTTGTCAAAAATACCTCTCAATGGACTCTATCAACCCATCTCAATTTGGTTTCTTCGAATTCATTACTGCAGCGGGAAAAAAATAAAACCCAAAAAAATTCGTCGGGACTTAGAAAAAAATTTCGTCGATTTTGAATAATTCCAAATATTTCCCAAACGGCTGCATACTTCTCAATTTTTCATAGAACCTTTTATGATTGCCTTGGAGAAGTCTACAAAAAATGTAAATGAATTGTTTCTTCAAAATCAATAGTCCGAGAAATAATCGAAAAAAAATCGGAAAAATCGATATATCTCCAGAATCAATAAAAACTGAGAAATGATTTTTTTGTCAAAAATACCTCTCAATGGACTCTATCAACCCATCTCAATTTGGTTTCTTCGAATTCATTACTGCAGCGGGAAAAAAATAAAACCCAAAAAAATTCGTCGGGACTTAGAAAAAAATTTCGTCGATTTTGAATAATTCCAAATATTTCCCAAACGGCTGCATACTTCTCAATTTTTCATAGAACCTTTTATGATTGCCTTGGAGAAGTCTACAAAAAATGTAAATGAATTGTTTCTTCAAAATCAATAGTCCGAGAAATAATCGAAAAAAAATCGGAAAAATCGATATATCTCCAGAACCAATAAAAAATGAGAAATGATTTTTTTGTCAAAAATACCTCTCAATTAACTCTATCAACATATCCCAATTTGGTTTCTTCGAATTCATTACCAGAGCAGAAAAAAAATAAAACCCAAAAAAATTCGTCGGGACTTAGAAAAAAATTTCTTCGATTTTGAATAATTCCAAATATTTCCCAAACGGCTGCATATTTCCCAATTTTTCATAGAACCTTTTATGATTGCCTTCGGGAAGTCTACAAAAAATGTAAATGAATTGTTTCTTCAAAATCAATAGTCCAAGAAATATTCGAAAAAAAATCGGAAAAATCGATATATCTCCAGAATCAATGAAAACTGAGAAATGATTTTTTTGTCAAAAATACCTCTCAATTAACTCTATCAACATATTCTAATTTGGTTTCTTCGAATTCATTACCAGAGCAGAAAAAAAATAAAACCCAAAAAAATTCGTCGGGACTTAGAAAAAAATTTCGACAATTTTGAATAATTCCAAATATTTCCCAAACGGCTGCATATTTCCCAATTTTTCATAGAACCTTTCATGATTGCCTTTGGAAAGTCTACAAAAAATGTAAGTGAATTGTTTTTTCAAAATCAATAGTTCATGAAATATTTGAAAAAAATGCGGAAAAATCGATATATTATACACATTGATCGTAGTATTCACATTATTGGTGTCCAATTATAGTTTCAAACGGATTCAATGATAAAGACAGACACGCATTGATCGTAGTATTCACATTATTGGTGTCCAATTATAGTTTCAAACGGATTCAATGATAAAGAAAGACACTCATTGATCGTAGTACTCACATTATTGGTGTCCAATTATAGTTTCAAACTGACTCAATGATAAAGACAGGGACGCATTGATCGTAGTATTCACATTATTGGTGTCCAATTATAGTTTCAAACTGACCCAACGACAAAGACAGACATGCATTGATCGTAGTATTCACATTATTGGTGTCCAATTATTGTTTCAAACGGACTCAATGATGAAGACAGACAAGCATTGATCGTAGTATTCACATTATTGGTGTCCAATTATAGTTTCAAACGGATTCAATGATAAAGACAGACACACATTGATCGTAGTATTCACATTATTGGTGTCCAATTATAGTATCAAATGGATTCAATGATAAAGACAGACACGAATTGATCGTAGTATTCACATTATTGGTATCCAATTATAGTTTTTAATCATTTTGACAATGAACCTTTAAAATAAGAACAACGCCTTAAGATCGTAGTATTCAAATAATTGGTAGATACGTGTACACGGAAAGGATATACGTGTACACGGAATGGATATACGTGTACACGGAAAGGATATACGTGTACACGGAAAGGATATACGTGTACACGGGGGGCTAGAATCGTCGCGCGAAGCGCGACAGTTAAGCCGCCGGCAGGCCAAGTGTGGGCGCAAGGCGGATGCTAGCGTAGGCGAATCCCGCGCCCAAACTTGTTATACTACGATCTTTAGAGAGTAGTATTCTACGGTCTTTCGGACAGAGAAATACAGAGGGAGCCTAACTTTTTTATTTGGATAGATAGAACTTTGAATCCAACGGGACCTTGATCCTTAATAAAAAATGGAAAAAAATCAAGAAAAAAATAATAATAATAATAATAACTTCGACCTGTAGGGGTGTCTAACTTTTTTATTCGAAAAGATAGAGAGTTGGTTCAAACGGGTTAATGATCCATATCTGACACTATAAAAGATGAAAAAACTGAAAAAAATTAAAAAAAATAAAAAAAAATTTTTGTGTGTCGAAAATTTTTAAAACGCTATATTTCCCAAAATATCGAAGATATCGCACGGGACTTTCAGTCATTTTATCAACGCGATGACGGTATTTGTCACGTGATTTTGTTTGGCGATCGGAAAATCCGGAAAAATTTTACGGTGATTTTCCGATTTTTTTTTTTCAAGTTCCTACTTTTCTCGATACCGGTTCAAGAATTGATTCGAATCCTTTCAAATTTCTTCTAGATATACTTCAATATGTCTTACAGAAGGCGGTGAGTTTTGAGAATGATCGGAATATGATGACCGGATTTTCCGGGAAATTTTCCGAAAAATTCCGATATTGTAAAACACAAAAAACAACGAAACCAACAATCGAAACTGAATTGTGAAAAATGATTTTGGTAGAGCACGAATATACCAACAAATCATAGGTCTTCGATATTTTCTCTAAAATGATCGGAAAACTGGGTAAATTTCAAATATATGAAAAAAAACATTTGAATTTCGGATAATACGAAATTACTCGGAAATGATCGATATTTTTCCGAATCACCGAGACAGCTTTTGACTGCCTTTGGAAAATCTACAATTTTGTTTTTTAATTTTTTTCCCAAAATTAATAGTCCGGGAGATATCTGAAAAAATTGGAAAATCGAAATATTGACCGTACTAATAGAGGTAATGAAAAAAATAAAAGTGTATCGTATCCGCAACACATGCCTCAGTAATACCTCCAAACCGTTTTTTTCCAACTACATAAAAAGATGGAAAAAATACGAAAAAAGTGAAAAAAATATTAAAAATTTTTTACTCCCCCTCCAAAATTGCCCAAAACTCGAAAAACAAACGAGATATCGAAAAATTTTATATAAACAATTTTGTTCCCCTTAAATAGACCTACAAAAAAGTCACGTAAAAATTTTTGCGATACCCTATAAATAAACGAAAAAACAGCTGATTTTCGTGAAAAAATGATTAAAATTATGAAAGAGGCTGAGAATACAGAGGGGGGCTATTTTTTTTATTTAAAGAGATAGAGCCACGGTTCAAAAAAGAAATTGATCCTTGTAAAAAATTAGGAAGAAACCAAGAAAAAAAACAAAAAAAAAAAAATAATAATAATAATAATTGTGACACTCACTTTTTTATTTGGAGAGATAGAATCATTTTTCATAAAGAGAAAATGTGGCCCTTTGAAAAATGAATATGGAAATAAAAAAATTAAAAATTAAAAAAAATTAAAATGTCGACTCATTTTTTTTTTGTCTGTCGCCCCCGGGGCGAACGCTATGATTTCCAAACCCTTGGAGATATTGATTTGAAATTTGAATCAAATCAATAACTCAAAAAATGTATCTCGAAAAAAAATTTGTTTTGCGATCGGAAAACCCGGAAAATTTTCAAGGTCATTTTTAAGGTTTTCACCGGTAACTCGATAGCGGTTCAGGAAATGATTTTTTTCATTCCAATTTTTTTAGAAATATGCGCCTATATAGCCTTCTCAGGTGTATAGTTTTTGAGAAGGATCGGAAAATGAAAACGGGTTTTCCGGACGATTTTCCGAAAAGTGAAAATTTCGAATAAAAACCGCACCGATGATCGAAATTGAATTTTGAACAATGCAGTGGATAGAGCTTGGAAATACAAAAAAATCATACCTCTTCAACACTTTTAAGAAAATGTCCGGAAAACTGAGAAAAATTGAAAAATATGAAAAAAAAAATTGTAATTTTTAAAAATACGAAATATCTCGGAAACTGCTGATATTTTTCCAATTTACCACGATACCTTTTTTGACCGCCTTCAAAAAATCTATAAAATATGTAAATAAATAATTTCCCTATTTTCAATAGTACAGGAAATATTTGAAAAAAACGGGAAAATCGATATATCTCCCGAATTAAGAAAAAACTTGGAAATTTATTTTTTGCAGAAGATACCTCTCAATGAACTCTATCGATCGTGTAAATTTGGTTTTTTCGAATTCAATAACAAAGCGGGAAAAAAATAAAATCCAAAAAAAAGGCTGGACTTAGAAATTTTTTTTATAAAAGCACCAAAATCTCAAAAACTAAACAAGATATGGAAAAGTGTATGGAGACAATTTTATTGTACTTCATTAGTACTACAAAAAGTTTCGAATGAATTTTTTTCCTATTTCAAAAATAAAAAAATTCGTCGGGACTTGGAAAAAATTTTCGATAATTTTGAATAATTTCAAATATTTCCCAAACGGCTGCATATTTCCAAATTTTTCATAGAACCTTTTATGATTGTTTTTGAAAAGTATACAAAAAATGTTAATGAATTGTTTCTTCAAAATCAATAGTCCGGGAAAAATTTGAAAAAAAAACGGTAAAATCGATATATCTCCAGAACCAATAAAAAATGAGGAATGATTTTTTTGTCAAAAATACCTCTCAACGAACTCTATCAACTTCTTCCAATTTGGTTTCTTCGAATTCATTACTACAGCGGGAAAAAAATAAAACCCAAAAAAATTCGTCGGGACTTAGAAAAAAATTTCGACAATTTTGAATAATTCCAAATATTTCCCAAACGGCTGCATATTTCCCAATTTTTCATAGAACCTTTTATGATTGCCTTCGGGAAGTCTACAAAAAATGTAAATGAATTGTTTCTTTAAAATCAATAGTCCGAGAAATAATCGAAAAAAAATCGGAAAAATCGATATATCTCCAGAACCAATAAAAAATGAGAGAAGATTTTTTTGTCAAAAATACCTCTCAATGAACTCTATCAACATATCCCAGTTTGGTTTCTTCGAATTCATTACCAGAGCAGAAAAAAAATAAAACCCAAAAAAATTCGTCGAGACTTAGAAAAAAATTTCGCCAATTTTGAATAATTCTAAATATTTCCCAAACGGCTGCATATTTCCCAATTTTTCATAGAAACTTTTATGATTGCCTTTGGGAAGTATACAAAAAATGTAAATGAATTGTTTCTTCAAAATCAATAGTCCGAGAAATATTCGAAAAAAAATCGGAAAAATCGATATATCTCCAGGACCAATAAAAAATGAGAAATAATTTGTTTGTCAAATATACGTCTCAATTAACTCTATCAAAATATCCCAATTTGTTTTCTTCGAATTCATTACCAGAGCAGAAAAAAAATAAAACCCAAAAATTTTCGTCGGGACTTAGAAAAAAATTTCGACAATTTTGAATAATTCCAAATATTTCCCAAACGGCTGCATATTTCCCAATTTTTCATAGAACCTTTTATGATTGCCTTTGGAAAGTCTACAAAAAATGTAAATGAATTGTTTTTTCAAAATCAATAGTTCATGAAATATTTGAAAAAAATGCGGAAAAATCGATATATTATACACATTGATCGTAGTATTCACATTATTGGTGTCCAATTATAGTTTCAAACGGATTCAATAATAAAGACAGACACGCATTGATCGTAGTATTCACATTATTGGTGTCCAATTATAGTTTCAAACGGATTCAATGATAAAGAAAGACACTCATTGATCGTAGTATTCACATTATTGGTGTCCAATTATAGTTTCAAACTGACTCAATGATAAAGACAGGCACGCATTGATCGTAGTATTCACATTATTGGTGTCCAATTATAGTTTCAAACTGACCCAACGATAAAGACAGACACGCATTGATCGTAGTATTCACATTATTGGTGTCCAATTATAGTTTCAAACGGACTCAATGATGAAGACAGACAAGCATTGATCGTAGTATTCACATTATTGGTGTCCAATTATAGTTTCAAATGGATTCAATGATAAAGACAGACACACATTGATCGTAGTATTCACATTATTGGTGTCCAATTATAGTATCAAATAGATTCAATTATAAAGACACACGCATTGATCGTAGTATTCACATTATTGGTATCCAATTATAGTTTCTAATCATTTTGACAATGAACCTTTAAAATAAGAACAACGCCATAAGATCGTAGTATTCAAATAATTGGTAGATACGTGTACACGGAAAGGATATACGTGTACACGGAATGGATATACGTGTACACGGAAAGGATATACGTGTACACGGGGGGCTAGGATCGTCGCGCGAAGCGCGACAGTTAAGCCGCCGGCAGGCCAAGTGTGGGCGCAAGGCGGATGCTAGCGTAGGCGAATCCCGCGCCCATACTTGTTATACTACGATCTTTAGAGAGTAGTATTCTACGGTCTTTCGGACAGAGAAATACAGAGGGAGCCTAACTTTTTTATTTGACTAGATAGAACTTTGAATCCAACGGGACCTTGATCCTTAATAAAAAATGGAAAAAAATCAAGAAAAAAATAATAATAATAATAATAACTTCGACCTGTAGGGGTGTCTAACTTTTTTATTCGAAAAGATAGAGAGATGGTTCAAACGGCTTAATGATCCATATCTGACACTATAAAGCATGAAAAAATTGAAAAAAATTAAAAAAAATAAAAAAAATTTTTTGTGTGCCGAAAATTTTTAAAACGCTATATTTCCCAAAATATCGAAGATATCGCAAGGGACTTTCAGTCATTTTATCAACGCGATGACGGTATTTGTCACGTGATTTTTTTTGGCGATCGGAAAATCCGGAAAAATTTTACGGTGATTTTCCAATTTTTTTTTTCAAGTTCCTACTTTTCTCGATACCGGTTCAAGAATTGATTCGAATTCTTTCAAATTTCTTCTAGATATACTTCAATATGTCTTACGGAAGGCTGTGAGCTTTGAGAATGATCGGAAAATGATGACCGGGTTTTCCGGGAAATTTTCCGAAAAATTCCGATATTGTAAAACACAAAAAACAACGAAACCAACAATCGAAACTGAATTGTGAAAAATGTTTTTGGCAGTGCACGAATATACCAACAAATCGTAGCTCTTCGATATTTTCTCTAAAATGATCGGAAAACTGGTAAAATTTCAAATATATGAAAAAAAACATTTGAATTTCGGATAATACGAAATTACTCGGAAATGATCGATATTTTTCCGAATCACCGAGATAGCTTTTGACTGCCTTCGGAAAATCTACAATTTTATTTTTTAATTTTTTTCCCAAAATTAATAGTCCGGGAGATATCTAAAAAAATTGGAAAATCGAAATATTGACCGTACTAATAGAGGTAATGAAAAAAATAAAAGTGCATCGTATCCGCAACACATGCCTCAGTAATACCTCCAAACCGTTTTTTTCCAACTACATAAAAAGATGGAAAAAATACGAAAAAAGTGAAAAAAATATTAAAAATTTTTTACTCCCCCTCCAAAATTGCCCAAAACTCGAAAAACAAACGAGATATCGAAAAATTTTATATAAACAATTTTGTTCCCCTTGAATAGACCTACAAAAAAGTCACGTAAAAATTTTTGCGATACCCTATAAATAAACGAAAAAACAGCTGATTTTCGTGAAAAAATGATTAAAATTATGAAAGAGGCTGAGAATACAGAGGGGGGCTATTTTTTTTATTTAAAGAGATAGAGCCACGGTTCAAAAAAGAAATTGATCCTTGTAAAAAATTAGGAAGAAACCAAGAAAAAAAACAAAAAAAAAAATAATAATAATAATAATTGTGACACTCACTTTTTTATTTGGAGAGATAGAATCATTTTTCATAAAGAGAAAATGTGGCCCTTTGAAAAATGAATATGGAAATGAAAAAATAAAAAATTAAAAAAAATTAAAATGTCGACTCATTTTTTTTTTGTCTGTCGCCCCCGGGGCGAACGCTATGATTTCCAAACCCTTGGAGATATTGCTTTGAAATTTGAATCAAATCAATAACTCAAAAAATGTATCTCGAAAAAATTTTTTTTTTGCGATCGGAAAACCCGGAAAATTTTCAAGGTCATTTTTAAGGTTTTCACCGGTAACTCGATAGCGGTTCAGGAAATGATTTTTTCCATTCCAATTTTTTTAGAAATATGCGCCTATATAGCCTTCTCAGGTGTATAGTTTTTGAGAAGGATCGGAAAATGAAAACGGGTTTTCCGGACGATTTTCCGAAAAGTGAAAATTTCGAATAAAAACCGCACCGATGATCGAAATTGAATTTTGAACAATGCAGTGGATAGAGCTTGGAAATACAAAAAAATCATACCTCTTCAACACTTTTAAGAAAATGTCCGGAAAACTGAGAAAAATTGAAAAATATGAAAAAAAAAATTGTAATTTTTAAAAATACGAAATATCTCGGAAACTGCTGATATTTTTCCAATTTACCACGATACCTTTTTTGACCGCCTTCAAAAAATCTATAAAATATGTGAATAAATAATTTCCCTATTTTCAATAGTACAGGAAATATTTGAAAAAAACGGGAAAATCGATATATCTCCCGAATTAAGAAAAAACTTGGAAATTTATTTTTTGCAGAAGATACCTCTCAATGAACTCTATCGATCGTGTAAATTTGGTTTTTTCGAATTCAATAACAAAGCGGGAAAAAAATAAAATCCAAAAAAAAGGCTGGACTTAGAAATTTTTTTTATAAAAGCACCAAAATCTCAAAAACTAAACAAGATATGGAAAAGTGTATGGAAACAATTTTATTGTACTTCATTAGTACTACAAAAAGTTTCGAATGAATTTTTTTCCTATTTCAAAAATAAAAAAATTCGTCGGGACTTGGAAAAAATTTTCGATAATTTTGAATAATTTCAAATATTTCCCAAACGGCTGCATATTTCCAAATTTTTCATAGAACCTTTTATGATTGTTTTTGAAAAGTATACAAAAAATGTTAATGAATTGTTTCTTCAAAATCAATAGTCCGGGAAATATTTGAAAAAAAAAACGGTAAAATCGATATATCTCCAGAACCAATAAAAAATGAGGAATGATTTTTTTGTCAAAAATACCTCTCAACGAACTCTATCAACTTCTCCCAATTTGGTTTCTTCGAATTCATTACTACAGCGGGAAAAAAATAAAACCTAAAAAAATTCGTCGGGACTTGGAAAAAAATTTCGACAATTTTGAATAATTCCAAATATTTCCCAAACGGCTGCATATATCTCAATTTTTCATAGAACCTTTTATGATTGCCTTTGAGAAGTCTACAAAAAATGTAAATGAATTGTTTCTTCAAAATCAATAGTCCGAGAAATAATCGAAAAAAAATCGGAAAAATCGATATATCTCCAGAACCAATAA
Organism: Chrysolina haemoptera; assembly: GCA_958298965.1. Classification (NCBI taxonomy): domain Eukaryota; kingdom Metazoa; phylum Arthropoda; class Insecta; order Coleoptera; family Chrysomelidae; genus Chrysolina; species Chrysolina haemoptera. The sequence continues at coordinate 8,187,395 of OY282591.1, forward strand.
AAAATGAGAAATGATATTTTTGTCAAAAATACCTCTCAATGGACTCTATCAACCCATCCCAATTTGCTTTCTTCGAATTCATTACTGCAGCGGGAAAAAAATAAAACCCAAAAAAATTCGTCGGGACTTAGAAAAAAATTTCGACAATTTTGAATAATTCCAAATATTTCCCAAACGGCTGCATATTTCTCAATTTTTCATAGAACCTTTTATGATTGCCTTTGGGAAGTCTACAAAAAATGTAAATGAATTGTTTCTTCAAAATCAATAGTCCGAGAAATAATCGAAAAAAAATCGGAAAAATCGATATATCTCCAGAACCAATAAAAAATGAGAAATGATTTTTTTGTCAAAAATACCTCTCAATTAACTCTATCAACATATCCCAATTTGGTTTCTTCGAATTCATTACCAGAGCAGAAAAAAAATAAAACCCAAAAAAATTCGTCGGGACTTAGAAAAAAATTTCGACAATTTTGAATAATTCCAAATATTTCCCAAACGGCTGCATATTTCCCAATTTTTCATAGAACCTTTTATGATTGCCCTCGGGAAGTCTACAAAAAATGTAAATGAATTGTTTCTTTAAAATCAATAGTCCGAGAAATAATCGAAAAAAAATCGGAAAAATCGATATATCTCCAGAACCAATAAAAAATGAGAAAAGATTTTTTTGTCAAAAATACCTCTCAATGAACTCTATCAACATATCCCAGTTTGGTTTCTTCGAATTCATTACCAGAGCAGAAAAAAAATAAAACCCAAAAAAATTCGTCGAGACTTAGAAAAAAATTTCGCCAATTTTGAATAATTCTAAATATTTCCCAAACGGCTGCATATTTCCCAATTTTTCATAGAACCTTTTATGATTGCCTTTGGGAAGTCTACAAAAAATGTAAATGAATTGTTTCTTCAAAATCAATAGTCCGAGAAATAATCGAAAAAAAATCGGAAAAATCGATATATCTCCAGAACCAATAAAAAATGAGAAATGATTTTTTTGTCAAAAATACCTCTCAATTAACTCTATCAACATATCCCAATTTGGTTTCTTCGAATTCATTACCAGAGCAGAAAAAAAATAAAACCCAAAAAAATTCGTCGGGACTTAGAAAAAAATTTCGACAATTTTGAATAATTCTAAATATTTCCCAAACGGCTGCATATTTCCCAATTTTTCATAGAACCTTTTATGATTGCTTTTGGAAAATATACAAAAAATATAAATGAATTGTTTTTTCAAAATCAATAGTTCATGAAATATTTGAAAAAAATGCGGAAAAATCGATATATTATACACATTGATCGTAGTATTCACATTATTGGTGTCCAATTATAGTTTCAAACGGATTCAATGATAAAAACAGACACGCATTGATCGTAGTATTCACATTATTGGTGTCCAATTATAGTTTCAAACGGATTCAATGATAAAGAAAGACACTCATTGATCGTAGTATTCACATTATTGGTATCCAATTATAGTTTGTAATCATTTTGACAATGAACCTTTAAAATAAGAACAACGCCTTAAGATCGTAGTATTCAAATAATTGGTAGATACGTGTACACGGAAAGGATATACGTGTACACGGAATGGATATACGTGTACACGGAAAGGATATACGTGTACACGGAAATGATATACGTGTACACGGGGGGCTAGGATCGTCGCGCGAAGCGCGACAGTTAAGCCGCCGGCAGGCCAAGTGTGGGCGCAAGGCGGATGCTAGCGTAGGCGAATCCCGCGCCCAAACTTGTTATACTACGATCTTTAGAGAAGTAGTATTCTGCGGTCTTTCGGACAGAGGGAGCCTAACTTTTTTATTTGGACAGATAGAACTTTGAATCCAACGGGACCTTGATCCTTAATAAAAAATAGAAAAAAATCGAAAAAATAATAATAATAATAATAATAACTTCGACCTGTAGGGGTGCCTAACTTTTTTATTCGAAAAGATAGAGAGATGGTTCAAACGGGTTAATGATCCTTATTTGATACTATAAAAGATGAAAAAACTGAAAAAAATTTAAAAAAATAAAAAAAAATTTTTGTCCCTCGAAAATTTTTAAAAGGCTATATTTCCCAAACTATCAAAGATATCGCTTGGGACTTTCAGTCATTTTATCAACTCGATGACGGTATTTGTCACGTGACTTTTTTTGGCGATCGGAAAATCCGGAAAAATTTTACGGTGATTTTCCGATTTTTTTTTTCAATTTCCTACTTTTCTCGATGCCGGTTCAAGAATTGATTCGAATCCTTTCAAATTTCTTCTAGATATACTTCAATATGTCTTACAGAAGGCTGTTAGTTTTGAGAATGATCGGAAAATGATAACCGGGTTTTCCGGGAAATTTTCCGAAAAATTCCGATATTGTAAAACACAAATGACAACGAAACCAACAATCGAAACTGAATTGTGAAAAATGTTTTTGGCAGTGCACGAATATACCAACAAATCACATCTTCGATATTTTTTCTAAGATGATCGGAAAACTGGGAAAATTTCAAATATATGAAAAAAAACATTTGAATTTCGGATAATACGAAATTACTCGGAAATGGTCGATATTTTTCCGAATCACCGAGACAGCTTTTGACTGCCTTTGGAAAATCTACAATTTTGTTTTTTAATTTTTTTCCCAAAATTAATAGTCCGGGAGATATCTGAAAAAATTGGAAAATCGAAATATTGACCGTACTAATAGAGGTAATGAAAAAAATAAAAGTGCATCGTATCCGCAACACATGCCTCAGTAATACCTCCAAACAGTTTTTCTCCGACTACATAAAAAGATGGGAAAAATACGAAACAAATGAAAAAAAAAATAAAAAATCTGTACTCCCCCTCCCAAATTGCCCAAAACTCGAAAACCAAACGAGATATCGAAAAATTTTATATAAACAATTTTGTTCCCCTTGAATAGACCTACAAAAAAGTCACGTAAAAATTTTTGCGATACCCTATAAATAAACGAAAAAACAGCTGATTTTCGTGAAAAAATGATTAAAATTATGAGAGAGGCTGAGAATACAGAGGGGGGCTATTTTTTTTATTTAAAGAGATAGAGCCACGGTTCAAAAAAGAAATTGATCCTTGTAAAAAATTAGGAAGAAACCAAGAAAAAAAACAAAAAAAAAAAATAATAATAATAATAATTGTGACACTCACTTTTTTATTTGGAGAGATAGAATCATTTTTCATAAAGAGAAAATGTGGCCCTTTGAAAAATGAATATGGAAATAAAAAAATTAAAAATTAAAAAAAATTAAAATGTCGACTCATTTTTTTTTTGTCTGTCGCCCCCGGGGCGAACGCTATGATTTCCAAACCCTTGGAGATATTGATTTGAAATTTGAATCAAATCAATAACTCAAAAAATGTATCTCGAAAAAAAATTTTTTTTGCGATCGGAAAACCCGGAAAATTTTCAAGGTCATTTTTAAGGTTTTCACCGGTAACTCGATAGCGGTTCAGGAAATGATTTTTTCCATTCCAATTTTTTTAGAAATATGCGCCTATATAGCCTTCTCAGGTGTATAGTTTTTGAGAAGGATCGGAAAATGAAAACGGGTTTTCCGGACGATTTTCCGAAAAGTGAAAATTTCGAATAAAAACCGCACCGATGATCGAAATTGAATTTTGAACAATGCAGTGGATAGAGCTTGGAAATACAAAAAAATCATACCTCTTCAACACTTTTAAGAAAATGTCCGGAAAACTGAGAAAAATTGAAAAATATGAAAAAAAAAATTGTAATTTTTAAAAATACGAAATATCTCGGAAACTGCTGATATTTTTCCAATTTACCACGATACCTTTTTTGACCGCATTCAAAAAATCTATAAAATATGTAAATAAATAATTTCCCTATTTTCAATAGTACAGGAAATATTTGAAAAAAACGGGAAAATCGATATATCTCCCGAATTAAGAAAAAACTTGGAAATTTATTTTTTGCAGAAGATACCTCTCAATGAACTCTATCGATCGTGTAAATTTGGTTTTTTCGAATTCAATAACAAAGCGGGAAAAAAATAAAATCCAAAAAAAAGGCTGGACTTAGAAATTTTTTTTATAAAAGCACCAAAATCTCAAAAACTAAACAAGATATGGAAAAGTGTATGGAAACAATTTTATTGTACTTCATTAGTACTACAAAAAGTTTCGAATGAATTTTTTTCCTATTTCAAAAATAAAAAAATTCGTCGGGACTTGGAAAAAATTTTCGATAATTTTGAATAATTTCAAATATTTCCCAAACGGCTGCATATTTCCAAATTTTTCATAGAACCTTTTATGATTGTTTTTGACAAGTATACAAAAAATGTTAATGAATTGTTTCTTCAAAATCAATAGTCCGGGAAATATTTGAAAAAAAAACGGTAAAATCGATATATCTCCAGAACCAATAAAAAATGAGGAATGATTTTTTTGTCAAAAATACCTCTCAACGAACTCTATCAACTTCTTCCAATTTGGTTTCTTCGAATTCATTACTACAGCGGGAAAAAAATAAAACCTAAAAAAATTCGTCGGGACTTAGAAAAAAATTTCGACAATTTTGAATAATTCCAAATATTTCCCAAACGGCTGCATATATCTCAATTTTTCATAGAACCTTTTATGATTGCCTTTGAGAAGTCTACAAAAAATGTAAATGAATTGTTTCTTCAAAATCAATAGTCCGAGAAATAATCGAAAAAAAATCGGAAAAATCGATATATCTCCAGAACCAATAAAAAATGAGAAATGATATTTTTGTCAAAAATACCTCTCAATGGACTCTATCAACCCATCCCAATTTGCTTTCTTCGAATTCATTACTGCAGCGGGAAAAAAATAAAACCCAAAAAAATTCGTCGGGACTTAGAAAAAAATTTCTTCGATTTTGAATAATTCCAAATATTTCCTAAACGGCTGCATATTTCTCAATTTTTCATAAAACCTTTTATGATTGCCTTTGGGAAGTCTACAAAAAATGTAAATGAATTGTTTCTTCAAAATCAATAGTCCGAGAAATAATCGAAAAAAAATCGGAAAAATCGATATATCTCCAGAACCAATAAAAAATGAGAAATGATTTTTTTGTCAAAAATACCTCTCAATTAACTCTATCAACATATCCCAATTTGGTTTCTTCGAATTCATTACCAGAGCAGAAAAAAAATAAAACCCAAAAAAATTCGTCGGGACTTAGAAAAAAATTTCGACAATTTTGAATAATTCCAAATATTTCCCAAACGGCTGCATATTTCCCAATTTTTCATAGAACCTTTTATGATTGCCTTTGGGAAGTCTACAAAAAATGTAAATGAATTGTTTCTTCAAAATCAATAGTCCGAGAAATAATCGAAAAAAAATCGGAAAAATCGATATATCTCCAGAACCAATAAAAAATGAGAAATGATTTTTTTGTCAAAAATACCTCTCAATTAACTCTATCAACATATCCCAATTTGGTTTCTTCGAATTCATTACCAGAGCAGAAAAAAAATAAAACCCAAAAAAATTCGTCGGGACTTAGAAAAAAATTTCGACAATTTTGAATAATTCCAAATATTTCCCAAACGGCTGCATATTTCCCAATTTTTCATAGAACCTTTTATGATTGCCTTCGGGAAGTCTACAAAAAATGTAAATGAATTGTTTCTTTAAAATCAATAGTCCGAGAAATAATCGAAAAAAAATCGGAAAAATCGATATATCTCCAGAACCAATAAAAAATGAGAAAAGATTTTTTTGTCAAAAATACCTCTCAATGAACTCTATCAACATATCCCAGTTTGGTTTCTTCGAATTCATTACCAGAGCAGAAAAAAAATAAAACCCAAAAAAATTCGTCGAGACTTAGAAAAAAATTTCGCCAATTTTGAATAATTCTAAATATTTCCCAAACGGCTGCATATTTCCCAATTTTTCATAGAACCTTTTATGATTGCTTTTGGAAAATATACAAAAAATATAAATGAATTGTTTTTTCAAAATCAATAGTTCATGAAATATTTGAAAAAAATGCGGAAAAATCGATATATTATACACATTGATCGTAGTATTCACATTATTGGTGTCCAATTATAGTTTCAAACGGATTCAATGATAAAAACAGACACGCATTGATCGTAGTATTCACATTATTGGTGTCCAGTTATAGTTTCAAACGGATTCAATGATAAAGAAAGACACTCATTGATCGTAGTATTCACATTATTGGTATCCAATTATAGTTTCAAATGGATTCAATGATAAAAACAGACACGCATTGATCGTAGTATTCACATTATTGGTGTCCAATTATAGTTTCAAACGGATTCAATGATGAAGACAGACACTCATTGATCGTAGTATTCACATTATTGGTGTCCAATTATAGTTTCAAACCCAACGATAAAGACAGACACGCATTGATCGTAGTATTCACATTATTGGTGTCTAATTATAGTTTCAAACGGACTCAATGATGAAGACAAACAAGCATTGATCGTAGTATTCACATTATTGGTGTCCAATTATAGTTTCAAAAGGATTCAATGATAAAGACAGACACACGTTGATCGTAGTATTCACATTATTGGTGTCCAATTATAGTATCAAATGGATTCAATGATAAAGACAGACATGCATTGATCGTAGTATTCACATTATTGGTGTCCAATTATAGTTTTTAATCATTTTGACAATGAACGTTTAAAATAAGAACAACGCCTTAAGATCGTTGTATTCAAATAATTGGTATGTACGTGTACACGGAAAGGATATACGTGTACACGGAAAGGATATACGTGTACACGGAAAGGATATACGTGTACACGGAAAGGATATACGTGTACACGGAAAGGATATACGTGTACACGGAAAGGATATACGTGTACACGGAAAGGATATACGTGTACACGGGGGGCTAGGATCGTCGCGCGAAGCGCGACAGTTAAGCCGCCGGCAGGCCAAGTGTGGGCGCAAGGCGGATGCTAGCGTAGGCGAATCCCGCGCCCACACTTGTTATACTACGATCTTTAGAGAGTAGTATTCTACGGTCTTTCGGACAGAGAAATACAGAGGGAGCCTAACTTTTTTATTTGAATAGATAGAACTTTGAATCCAACGGGACCTTGATCCTTAATAAAAAATGGAAAAAAATCGAAAAAAAAATAATAATAATAATAATAACTTCGACCTGTAGGGGTGTCTAACTTTTTTATTCGAAAAGATAGAGAGATGGTTCGAACGGCTTAATGATCCATATCTGACACTATAAAAGATGAAAAAATTGAAAAAAATTAAAAAAAATAAAAAAAATTTTTTGTGTGTCGAAAATTTTTAAAACGCTATATTTCCCAAAATATCGAAGATATCGCAAGGGACTTTCAGTCATTTTATCAACGCGATGACGGTATTTGTCACGTGATTTTTTTTGGCGATCGGAAAATCCGGAAAAATTTTACGGTGATTTTCCGATTTTTTTTTTCAAGTTCCTACTTTTCTCGATACCGGTTCAAGAATTGATTCGAATTCTTTCAAATTTCTTCTAGATATACTTCAATATGTCTTACAGAAGGCGGTGAGTTTTGAGAATGATCGGAATATGATGACCGGATTTTCCGGGAAATTTTCCGAAAAATTCCGATATTGTAAAACACAAAAAACAACGAAACCAACAATCGAAACTGAATTGTGAAAAATGTTTTTGGCAGTGCACGAATATACCAACAAATCATAGGTCTTCGATATTTTCTCTAAAATGATCGGAAAACTGGGAAAATTTCAAATATATGAAAAAAAACATTTGAATTTCGGATAATACGAAATTACTCGGAAATGATCGATATTTTTCCGAATCACCGAGACAGCTTTTGACTGCCTTTGGAAAATCTACAATTTTGTTTTTTAATTTTTTTCCCAAAATTAATAGTCCGGGAGATATCTAAAAAAATTGGAAAATCGAAGTATTTACCGTACTAATACAGGTAATGAAAAAAATAAAAGTGCATCGTATCCGCAACACATGCCTCAGTAATACCTCCAAACCGTTTTTTTCCAACTACATAAAAAGATGGAAAAAATACGAAAAAAGTGAAAAAAATATTAAAAATTTTTTACTCCCCCTCCAAAATTGCCCAAAACTCGAAAACCAAACGAGATATCGAAAAATTTTATATAAACAATTTTGTTCCCCTTAAATAGACCTACAAAAAAGTCACGTAAAAATTTTTGCGATACCCTATAAATAAACGAAAAAACAGCTGATTTTCGTGAAAAAATGATTAAAATTATGAAAGAGGCTGAGAATACAGAGGGGGGCTATTTTTTTTATTTAAAGAGATAGAGCCACGGTTCAAAAAAGAAATTGATCCTTGTAAAAAATTAGGAAGAAACCAAGAAAAAAAACAAAAAAAAAAAATAATAATAATAATAATTGTGACACTCACTTTTTTATTTGGAGAGATAGAATCATTTTTCATAAAGAGAAAATGTGGCCCTTTGAAAAATGAATATGGAAATAAAAAAATAAAAAATTAAAAAAAATTAAAATGTCGACTCATTTTTTTTTTGTCTGTCGCCCCCGGGGCGAACGCTATGATTTCCAAACCCTTGGAGATATTGCTTTGAAATTTGAATCAAATCAATAACTCAAAAAATGTATCTCGAAAAAAATTTTTTTTTGCGATCGGAAAACCCGGAAAATTTTCAAGGTCATTTTTAAGGTTTTCACCGGTAACTCGATAGCGGTTCAGGAAATGATTTTTTCCATTCCAATTTTTTTAGAAATATGCGCCTATATAGCCTTCTCAGGTGTATAGTTTTTGAGAAGGATCGGAAAATGAAAACGGGTTTTCCGGACGATTTTCCGAAAAGTGAAAATTTCGAATAAAAACCGCACCGATGATCGAAATTGAATTTTGAACAATGCAGTGGATAGAGCTTGGAAATACAAAAAAATCATACCTCTTCAACACTTTTAAGAAAATGTCCGGAAAACTGAGAAAAATTGAAAAATATGAAAAAAAAAATTGTAATTTTTAAAAATACGAAATATCTCGGAAACTGCTGATATTTTTCCAATTTACCACGATACCTTTTTTGACCGCCTTCAAAAAATCTATAAAATATGTAAATAAATAATTTCCCTATTTTCAATAGTACAGGAAATATTTGAAAAAAACGGGAAAATCGATATATCTCCCGAATTAAGAAAAAACTTGGAAATTTATTTTTTGCAGAAGATACCTCTCAATGAACTCTATCGATCGTGTAAATTTGGTTTTTTCGAATTCAATAACAAAGCGGGAAAAAAATAAAATCCAAAAAAAAGGCTGGACTTAGAAATTTTTTTTATAAAAGCACCAAAATCTCAAAAACTAAACAAGATATGGAAAAGTGTATGGAAACAATTTTATTGTACTTCATTAGTACTACAAAAAGTTTCGAATGAATTTTTTTCCTATTTCAAAAATAAAAAAATTCGTCGGGACTTGGAAAAAATTTTCGATAATTTTGAATAATTTCAAATATTTCCCAAACGGCTGCATATTTCCAAATTTTTCATAGAACCTTTTATGATTGTTTTTGAAAAGTATACAAAAAATGTTAATGAATTGTTTCTTCAAAATCAATAGTCCGGGAAATATTTGAAAAAAAAACGGTAAAATCGATATATCTCCAGAACCAATAAAAAATGAGGAATGATTTTTTTGTCAAAAATACCTCTCAACGAACTCTATCAACTTCTTCCAATTTGGTTTCTTCGAATTCATTACTACAGCGGGAAAAAAATAAAACCTAAAAAAATTCGTCGGGACTTAGAAAAAAATTTCGACAATTTTGAATAATTCCAAATATTTCCCAAACGGCTGCATATATCTCAATTTTTCATAGAACCTTTTATGATTGCCTTTGAGAAGTCTACAAAAAATGTAAATGAATTGTTTCTTCAAAATCAATAGTCCGAGAAATAATCGAAAAAAAATCGGAAAAATCGATATATCTCCAGAACCAATAAAAAATGAGAAATGATATTTTTGTCAAAAATACCTCTCAATGGACTCTATCAACCCATCCCAATTTGCTTTCTTCGAATTCATTACTGCAGCGGGAAAAAAATAAAACCCAAAAAAATTCGTCGGGACTTAGAAAAAAATTTCTTCGATTTTGAATAATTCCAAATATTTCCCAAACGGCAGCATATTTCTCAATTTTTCATAGAACCTTTTATGATTGCCTTTGGGAAGTCTACAAAAAATGTAAATGAATTGTTTCTTCAAAATCAATAGTCCGAGAAATAATCGAAAAAAAATCGGAAAAATCGATATATCTCCAGAACCAATAAAAAATGAGGAATGATTTTTTTGTCAAAAATACCTCTCAATTAACTCTATCAACATATCCCAATTTGGTTTCTTCGAATTCATTACCAGAGCAGAAAAAAAATAAAACCCAAAAAAATTCGTCGGGACTTAGAAAAAAATTTCGACAATTTTGAATAATTCCAAATATTTCCCAAACGGCTGCATATTTCCCAATTTTTCATAGAACCTTTTATGATTGCCTTCGGGAAGTCTACAAAAAATGTAAATGAATTGTTTCTTTAAAATCAATAGTCCGAGAAATAATCGAAAAAAAATCGGAAAAATCGATATATCTCCAGAACCAATAAAAAATGAGAAAAGATTTTTTTGTCAAAAATACCTCTCAATGAACTCTATCAACATATCCCAGTTTGGTTTCTTCGAATTCATTACCAGAGCAGAAAAAAAATAAAACCCAAAAAAATTCGTCGAGACTTAGAAAAAAATTTCGCCAATTTTGAATAATTCTAAATATTTCCCAAACGGCTGCATATTTCCCAATTTTTCATAGAACCTTTTATGATTGCCTTTGGGAAGTCTACAAAAAATGTAAATGAATTGTTTCTTCAAAATCAATAGTCCAAGAAATAATCGAAAAAAAATCGGAAAAATCGATATATCTCCAGAACCAATAAAAAATGAGAAATGATTTTTTTGTCAAAAATACCTCTCAATTAACTCTATCAACATATCCCAATTTGGTTTCTTCGAATTCATTACCAGAGCAGAAAAAAAATAAAACCCAAAAAAATTCGTCGGGACTGCAAACGGCTGCATATTTCCCAATTTTTCATAGAACCTTTTATGATTGCTTTTGGAAAATATACAAAAAATATAAATGAATTGTTTTTTCAAAATCAATAGTTCATGAAATATTTGAAAAAAATGCGGAAAAATCGATATATTATACACATTGATCGTAGTATTCACATTATTGGTGTCCAATTATAGTTTCAAACGGATTCAATGATAAAAACAGACACGCATTGATCGTAGTATTCACATTATTGGTGTCCAATTATAGTTTCAAACGGATTCAATGATAAAGAAAGACACTCATTGATCGTAGTATTCACATTATTGGTATCCAATTATAGTTTCAAATGGATTCAATGATAAAAACAGACACGCATTGATCGTAGTATTCACATTATTGGTGTCCAATTATAGTTTCAAACGGATTCAATGATGAAGACAGACACTCATTGATCGTAGTATTCACATTATTGGTGTCCAATTATAGTTTCAAACCCAACGATAAAGACAGACACGCATTGATCGTAGTATTCACATTATTGGTGTCTAATTATAGTTTCAAACGGACTCAATGATGAAGACAAACAAGCATTGATCGTAGTATTCACATTATTGGTGTCCAATTATAGTTTCAAACGGATTCAATGATAAAGATAGACACACGTTGATCGTAGTATTCACATTATTGGTGTCCAATTATAGTATCAAATGGATTCAATGATAAAGACAGACATGCATTGATCGTAGTATTCACATTATTGGTGTCCAATTATAGTTTTTAATCATTTTGACAATGAACGTTTAAAATAAGAACAACGCCTTAAGATCGTTGTATTCAAATAATTGGTATGTACGTGTACACGGAAAGGATATACGTGTACACGGAAAGGATATACGTGTACACGGAAAGGATATACGTGTACACGGAAAGGATATACGTGTACACGGAAAGGATATACGTGTACACGGAAAGGATATACGTGTACACGGGGGGCTAGGATCGTCGCGCGAAGCGCGATAGTTAAGCCGCCGGCAGGCCAAGTGTGGGCGCAAGGCGGATGCTAGCGTAGGCGAATCCCGCGCCCATACTTGTTATACTACGATCTTTAGAGAGTAGTATTCTACGGTCTTTCGGACAGAGAAATACAGAGGGAGCCTAACTTTTTTATTTGAATAGATAGAACTTTGAATCCAACGGGACCTTGATCCTTAATGAAAAATAGAAAAAAATCAAGAAAAAAATAATAATAATAATAATAACTTCGACCTGTAGGGGTGTCTAACTTTTTTATTCGAAAAGATAGAGAGATGGTTCAAACGGGTTAATGATCCATATCTGACACTATAAAGGATGAAAAAACTGAAAAAAATTAAAAAAAATAAAAAAAATTTTTTGTGTGTCGAAAATTTTTAAAACGCTATATTTCCCAAAATATCGAAGATATCGCACGGGACTTTCAGTCATTTTATCAACGCGATGACGGTATTTGTCACGTGATTTTTTTTGGCGATCGGAAAATCCGGAAAAATTTTACGGTGATTTTCCGATTTTTTTTTTCAAGTTCCTACTTTTCTCGATCCCGGTTCAAGAATTGATTCGAATCCTTTCAAATTTTTTCTAGATATACTTCAATATGTCTTACAGAAGGCTGTGAGTTTTGAGAATGATCGGAAAATGATGACCGGGTTTTCCGGGAAATTTTCCGAAAAATTCCGATATTGTAAAACACAAAAAACAACAAAACCAATAATCGAAACTGAATTCCGAAAAATGTTTTTGGTAGAGCACGAATATACCAACAAATCACATCTTCGATATTTTTTCTAAGATGATCGGAAAACTGGGAAAATTTCAAATATATGAAAAAAAACATTTGAATTTCGGATAATACGAAATTACTCGGAAATGGTCGATATTTTTCCGAATCACCGAGATAGCTTTTGACTGCCTTCGGAAAATCTACAATTTTATTTTTTAATTTTTTTCCCAAAATTAATAGTCCGGGAGTTATCTAAAAAAATTGGAAAATCGAAATATTGACCGTACTAATAGAGGTAATGAAAAAAATAAAAGTGCATCGTATCCGCAACACATGCCTCAGTAATACCTCCAAACCGTTTTTTTCCAACTACATAAAAAGATGGAAAAAATACGAAAAAAGTGAAAAAAATATTAAAAATTTTTTACTCCCCCTCCAAAATTGCCCAAAACTCGAAAAACAAACGAGATATCGAAAAATTTTATATAAACAATTTTGTTCCCCTTGAATAGACCTACAAAAAAGTCACGTAAAAATTTATTGCGATACCCTATAAATAAACGAAAAAACAGCTGATTTTCGTGAAAAAATGATTAAAATTATGAAAGAGGCTGAGAATACAGAGGGGGGCTATTTTTTTTATTTAAAGAGATAGAGCCACGGTTCAAAAAAGAAATTGATCCTTGTAAAAAATTAGGAAGAAACCAAGAAAAAAAACAAAAAAAAAAAATAATAATAATAATAATTGTGACACTCACTTTTTTATTTGGAGAGATAGAATCATTTTTCATAAAGAGAAAATGTGGCCCTTTGAAAAATGAATATGGAAATAAAAAAATAAAAAATTAAAAAAAATTAAAATGTCGACTCATTTTTTTTTTGTCTGTCGCCCCCGGGGCGAACGCTATGATTTCCAAACCCTTGGAGATATTGCTTTGAAATTTGAATCAAATCAATAACTCAAAAAATGTATCTCGAAAAAAATTTTTTTTTGCGATCGGAAAACCCGGAAAATTTTCAAGGTCATTTTTAAGGTTTTCACCGGTAACTCGATAGCGGTTCAGGAAATGATTTTTTCCATTCCAATTTTTTTAGAAATATGCGCCTATATAGCCTTCTCAGGTGTATAGTTTTTGAGAAGGATCGGAAAATGAAAACGGGTTTTCCGGACGATTTTCCGAAAAGTGAAAATTTCGAATAAAAACCGCACCGATGATCGAAATTGAATTTTGAACAATGCAGTGGATAGAGCTTGGAAATACAAAAAAATCATACCTCTTCAACACTTTTAAGAAAATGTCCGGAAAACTGAGAAAAATTGAAAAATATGAAAAAAAAAATTGTAATTTTTAAAAATACGAAATATCTCGGAAACTGCTGATATTTTTCCAATTTACCACGATACCTTTTTTGACCGCCTTCAAAAAATCTATAAAATATGTAAATAAATAATTTCCCTATTTTCAATAGTAAAGGAAATATTTGAAAAAAACGGGAAAATCGATATATCTCCCGAATTAAGAAAAAACTTGGAAATTTATTTTTTGCAGAAGATACCTCTCAATGAACTCTATCGATCGTGTAAATTTGGTTTTTTCGAATTCAATAACAAAGCGGGAAAAAAATAAAATCCAAAAAAAAGGCTGGACTTAGAAATTTTTTTTATAAAAGCACCAAAATCTCAAAAACTAAACAAGATATGGAAAAGTGTATGGAAACAATTTTATTGTACTTCATTAGTACTACAAAAAGTTTCGAATGAATTTTTTTCCTATTTCAAAAATAAAAAAATTCGTCGGGACTTGGAAAAAATTTTCGATAATTTTGAATAATTTCAAATATTTCCCAAACGGCTGCATATTTCCAAATTTTTCATAGAACCTTTTATGATTGTTTTTGAAAAGTATACAAAAAATGTTAATGAATTGTTTCTTCAAAATCAATAGTCCGGGAAATATTTGAAAAAAAAACGGTAAAATCGATATATCTCCAGAACCAATAAAAAATGAGGAATGATTTTTTTGTCAAAAATACCTCTCAACGAACTCTATCAACTTCTCCCAATTTGGTTTCTTCGAATTCATTACTACAGCGGGAAAAAAATAAAACCTAAAAAAATTCGTCGGGACTTAGAAAAAAATTTCGACAATTTTGAATAATTCCAAATATTTCCCAAACGGCTGCATATATCTCAATTTTTCATAGAACCTTTTATGATTGCCTTTGAGAAGTCTACAAAAAATGTAAATGAATTGTTTCTTCAAAATCAATAGTCCGAGAAATAATCGAAAAAAAATCGGAAAAATCGATATATCTCCAGAACCAATAAAAAATGAGAAATGATATTTTTGTCAAAAATACCTCTCAATGGACTCTATCAACCCATCCCAATTTGCTTTCTTCGAATTCATTACTGCAGCGGGAAAAAAATAAAACCCAAAAAAATTCGTCGGGACTTAGAAAAAAATTTCTTCGATTTTGAATAATTCCAAATATTTCCCAAACGGCTCCATATTTCTCAATTTTTCATAGAACCTTTTATGATTGCCTTTGGGAAGTCTACAAAAAATGTAAATGAATTGTTTCTTCAAAATCAATAGTCCGAGAAATAATCGAAAAAAAAACGGAAAAATCGATATATCTCCAGAACCAATAAAAAATGAGAAATGATTTTTTTGTCAAAAATACCTCTCAATTAACTCTATCAACATATCCCAATTTGGTTTCTTCGAATTCATTACCAGAGCAGAAAAAAAATAAAACCCAAAAAAATTCGTCGGGACTTAGAAAAAAATTTCGACAATTTTGAATAATTCCAAATATTTCCCAAACGGCTGCATATTTCCCAATTTTTCATAGAACCTTTTATGATTGCCTTCGGGAAGTCTACAAAAAATGTAAATGAATTGTTTCTTTAAAATCAATAGTCCGAGAAATAATCGAAAAAAAATCGGAAAAATCGATATATCTCCAGAACCAATAAAAAATGAGAAAAGATTTTTTTGTCAAAAATACCTCTCAATGAACTCTATCAACATATCCCAGTTTGGTTTCTTCGAATTCATTACCAGAGCAGAAAAAAAATAAAACCCAAAAAAATTCGTCGAGACTTAGAAAAAAATTTCGCCAATTTTGAATAATTCTAAATATTTCCCAAACGGCTGCATATTTCCCAATTTTTCATAGAACCTTTTATGATTGCCTTTGGGAAGTCTACAAAAAATGTAAATGAATTGTTTCTTCAAAATCAATAGTCCGAGAAATAATCGAAAAAAAATCGGAAAAATCGATATATCTCCAGAACCAATAAAAAATGAGAAATGATTTTTTTGTCAAAAATACCTCTCAATTAACTCTATCAACATATCCCAATTTGGTTTCTTCGAATTCATTACCAGAGCAGAAAAAAAATAAAACCCAAAAAAATTCGTCGGGACTTAGAAAAAAATTTCGACAATTTTGAATAATTCTAAATATTTCCCAAACGGCTGCATATTTCCCAATTTTTCATAGAACCTTTTATGATTGCTTTTGGAAAATATACAAAAAATATAAATGAATTGTTTTTTCAAAATCAATAGTTCATGAAATATTTGAAAAAAATGCGGAAAAATCGATATATTATACACATTGATCGTAGTATTCACATTATTGGTGTCCAATTATAGTTTCAAACGGATTCAATGATAAAAACAGACACGCATTGATCGTAGTATTCACATTATTGGTGTCCAATTATAGTTTCAAACGGATTCAATGATAAAGAAAGACACTCATTGATCGTAGTATTCACATTATTGGTATCCAATTATAGTTTCAAATGGATTCAATGATAAAAACAGACACGCATTGATCGTAGTATTCACATTATTGGTGTCCAATTATAGTTTCAAACGGATTCATTGATGAAGACAGACACTCATTGATCGTAGTATTCACATTATTGGTGTCCAATTATAGTTTCAAACCCAACGATAAAGACAGACACGCATTGATCGTAGTATTCACATTATTGGTGTCTAATTATAGCTTCAAACGGACTCAATGATGAAGACAAACAAGCATTGATCGTAGATTCACATTATTGGTGTCCAATTATAGTTTCAAACGGATTCAATGATAAAGACAGACACACGTTGATCGTAGTATTCACATTATTGGTGTCCAATTATAGTATCAAATGGATTCAATGATAAAGACAGACATGCATTGATCGTAGTATTCACATTATTGGTGTCCAATTATAGTTTTTAATCATTTTGACAATGAACGTTTAAAATAAGAACAACGCCTTAAGATCGTTGTATTCAAATAATTGGTATGTACGTGTACACGGAAAGGATATACGTGTACACGGAAAGGATATACGTGTACACGGAAAGGATATACGTGTACACGGAAAGGATATACGTGTACACGGAAAGGATATACGTGTACACGGAAAGGATATACGTGTACACGGGGGGCTAGGATCGTCGCGCGAAGCGCGATAGTTAAGCCGCCGGCAGGCCAAGTGTGGGCGCAAGGCGGATGCTAGCGTAGGCGAATCCCGCGCCCATACTTGTTATACTACGATCTTTAGAGAGTAGTATTCTACGGTCTTTCGGACAGAGAAATACAGAGGGAGCCTAACTTTTTTATTTGAATAGATAGAACTTTGAATCCAACGGGACCTTGATCCTTAATAAAAAATGGAAAAAAATCGAAAAAAAAATAATAATAATAATAATAACTTCGACCTGTAGGGGTGTCTAACTTTTTTATTCGAAAAGATAGAGAGATGGTTCAAACGGCTTAATGATCCATATCTGACACTATAAAGCATGAAAAAATTGAAAAAAATTAAAAAAAATAAAAAAAATTTTTTGTGTGTCGAAAATTTTTAAAACGCTATATTTCCCAAAATATCGAAGATATCGCTCGGGACTTTCAGTCATTTTATCAACGCGATGACGGTATTTGTCACGTGATTTTTTTTTGCGATCGGAAAATCCGGAAAAATTTTACGGTGATTTTCCGATTTTTTTTTTCAAGTTCCTACTTTTCTCGATACCGTTTCAAGAATTGATTCGAATCCTTTCAAATTTCTTCTAGATATACTTCAATATGTCTCACAGAAGGCTGTGAGTTTTGAGAATGATCGGAAAATGATGACCGGGTTTTCCGGGAAATTTTCCGAAAAATTCCGATATTGTAAAACACAAAAAACAACGAAACCAACAATCGAAACTGAATTGTGAAAAATGTTTTTGGCAGTGCACGAATATACCAACAAATCGTAGCTCCTCGATATTTTCTCTAAAATGATCGGAAAACTGGGAAAATTTCAAAAAAATGAAAAAAAACATTTGAATTTCGGATAATACGAAATTACTCGGAAATGGTCGATATTTTTCCGAATCACCGAGACAGATTTTGACTGCCTTTGGAAAATCTACAATTTTGTTTTTTAATTTTTTTCCCAAAATTAATAGTCCGGGAGATATCTAAAAAAATTGGAAAATCGAAATATTGACCGTACTAATAGAGGTAATGAAAAAAATAAAAGTGCATCGTATCCGCAACACTTGCCTCAGTGATACCTCCAAACCGTTTTTTTCCAACTACATAAAAAGATGGAAAAAATACGAAAAAAGTGAAAAAAATATTAAAAATTTTTTACTCCCCCTCCAAAATTGCCCAAAACTCGAAAAACAAACGAGATATCGAAAAATTTTATATAAACAATTTTGTTCCCCTTAAATAGACCTACAAAAAAGTCACGTGAAAATTTTTGCGATACCCTATAAATAAACGAAAAAACAGCTGATTTTCGTGAAAAAATGATTAAAATTATGAAAGAGGCTGAGAATACAGAGGGGGGCTATTTTTTTTATTTAAAGAGATAGAGCCACGGTTCAAAAAAGAAATTGATCCTTGTAAAAAATTAGGAAGAAACCAAGAAAAAAAACAAAAAAAAAAAATAATAATAATAATAATTGTGACACTCACTTTTTTATTTGGAGAGATAGAATCATTTTTCATAAAGAGAAAATGTGGCCCTTTGAAAAATGAATATGGAAATAAAAAAATAAAAAATTAAAAAAAATTAAAATGTCGACTCATTTTTTTTTTGTCTGTCGCCCCCGGGGCGAACGCTATGATTTCCAAACCCTTGGAGATATTGCTTTGAAATTTGAATCAAATCAATAACTCAAAAAATGTATCTCGAAAAAAATTTTTTTTTGCGATCGGAAAACCCGGAAAATTTTCAAGGTCATTTTTAAGGTTTTCACCGGTAACTCGATAGCGGTTCAGGAAATGATTTTTTCCATTCCAATTTTTTTAAAAATATGCGCCTATATAGCCTTCTCAGGTGTATAGTTTTTGAGAAGGATCGGAAAATGAAAACGGGTTTTCCGGACGATTTTCCGAAAAGTGAAAATTTCGAATAAAAACCGCACCGATGATCGAAATTGAATTTTGAACAATGCAGTGGATAGAGCTTGGAAATACAAAAAAATCATACCTCTTCAACACTTTTAAGAAAATGTCCGGAAAACTGAGAAAAATTGAAAAATATGAAAAAAAAAATTGTAATTTTTAAAAATACGAAATATCTCGGAAACTGCTGATATTTTTCCAATTTACCACGATACCTTTTTTGACCGCCTTCAAAAAATCTATAAAATATGTAAATAAATAATTTCCCTATTTTCAATAGTACAGGAAATATTTGAAAAAAACGGGAAAATCGATATATCTCCCGAATTAAGAAAAAACTTGGAAATTTATTTTTTGCAGAAGATACCTCTCAATGAACTCTATCGATCGTGTTAATTTGGTTTTTTCGAATTCAATAACAAAGCGGGAAAAAAATAAAATCCAAAAAAAAGGCTGGACTTAGAAATTTTTTTTATAAAAGCACCAAAATCTCAAAAACTAAACAAGATATGGAAAAGTGTATGGAAACAATTTTATTGTACTTCATTAGTACTACAAAAAGTTTCGAATGAATTTTTTTCCTATTTCAAAAATAAAAAAATTCGTCGGGACTTGGAAAAAATTTTCGATAATTTTGAATAATTTCAAATATTTCCCAAACGGCTGCATATTTCCAAATTTTTCATAGAACCTTTTATGATTGTTTTTGAAAAGTATACAAAAAATGTTAATGAATTGTTTCTTCAAAATCAATAGTCCGGGAAATATTTGAAAAAAAAACGGTAAAATCGATATATCTCCAGAACCAATAAAAACTGAGAAATGATTTTTTTGTCAAAAATACCTCTCAATGAACTCCATCAACATATCCCAGTTGGGTTTCTTCGAATTCATTACCAGAGAAGAAAAAAAATAAAACCCAAAAAAATTCGTCGGGACTTAGAAAAAAATTTCGACAATTTTGAATAATTCTAAATATTTCCCAAACGGCTGCATATTTCTCAATTTTTCATAAAACCTTTTATGATTGCCTTCGGGAAGTCTACAAAAAATGTAAATGAATTGTTTCTTCAAAATCAATAGTCCGAGAAATAATCGAAAAAAAATCGGAAAAATCGATATATCTCCAGAACCAATAAAAAATGAGAAATGATTTTTTTGTCAAAAATACCTCTCAATGGACTCTATCAACCCATCCCAATTTGCTTTCTTCGAATTCATTACTGCAGCGGGAAAAAAATAAAACCCAAAAAAATTCGTCGGGACTTAGAAAAAAATTTCTTCGATTTTGAATAATTCCAAATATTTCCCAAACGGCTGCATATTTCTCAATTTTTCATAGAACCTTTTATGATTGCCTTTGGGAAGTCTACAAAAAATGTAAATGAATTGTTTCTTCAAAATCAATAGTCCGAGAAATAATCGAAAAAAAATCGGAAAAATCGATATATCTCCAGAACCAATAAAAAATGAGAAATGATTTTTTTGTCAAAAATACCTCTCAATTAACTCTATCAACATATCCCAATTTGGTTTCTTCGAATTCATTACCAGAGCAGAAAAAAAATAAAACCCAAAAAAATTCGTCGGGACTTGGAAAAAAATTTCGACAATTTTGAATAATTCTAAATATTTCCCAAACGGCTGCATATTTCCAAATTTTTCATAGAACCTTTTATGATTGCCTTTGGAAAATATACAAAAAATGTAGATGAATTGTTTCTTCAAAATCAATAGTCCGGGAAATATTTGAAAAAAAATCGGAAAAATCGATATATCTCCAGAACCAATAAAAAATGAGAAAAGATTTTTTTGTTAAAAATACATCTCAATGGACTCTATCAACATATCCCAATTTGATTTCTTCGAATTCATTACTGCAGCGGGAAAAAAATAAAACCCAAAAAAATTCGTCGGGACTTGGAAAAAATTTTCGATAATTTTGAATAATTCCAAATGTTTCCCAAACGGCTGCATATTTCTCAATTTTTCATAAAACCTTTTATGATTGCCTTCGGGAAGTCTACAAAAAATGTAAATGAATTGTTTCTTCAAAATCAATAGTCCGAGAAATAATCGAAAAAAAATCGGAAAAATCGATATATCTCCAGAACCAATAAAAAATGAGAAAAGATTTTTTTGTCAAAAATACCTCTCAATGAACTCTATCAACATATCCCAGTTTGGTTTCTTCGAATTCATTACCAGAGCAGAAAAAAAATAAAACCCAAAAAAATTCGTCGAGACTTAGAAAAAAATTTCGCCAATTTTGAATAATTCTAAATATTTCCCAAACGGCTGCATATTTCCCAATTTTTCATAGAACCTTTTATGATTGCCTTTGGGAAGTCTACAAAAAATGTAAATGAATTGTTTCTTCAAAATCAATAGTC
Organism: Chrysolina haemoptera; assembly: GCA_958298965.1. Classification (NCBI taxonomy): domain Eukaryota; kingdom Metazoa; phylum Arthropoda; class Insecta; order Coleoptera; family Chrysomelidae; genus Chrysolina; species Chrysolina haemoptera. Next base: position 8,209,075 of record OY282591.1, read on the forward strand.
CGAGAAATAATCGAAAAAAAATCGGAAAAATCGATATATCTCCAGAACCAATAAAAAATGAGAAATGATTTTTTTGTCAAAAATACCTCTCAATTAACTCTATCAACATATCCCAATTTGGTTTCTTCGAATTCATTACCAGAGCAGAAAAAAAATAAAACCCAAAAAAATTCGTCGGGACTTGGAAAAAAATTTCGACAATTTTGAATAATTCTAAATATTTCCCAAACGGCTGCATATTTCCAAATTTTTCATAGAACCTTTTATGATTGCCTTTGGAAAATATACAAAAAATGTAGATGAATTGTTTCTTCAAAATCAATAGTCCGGGAAATATTTGAAAAAAAATCGGAAAAATCGATATATCTCCAGAACCAATAAAAAATGAGAAAAGATTTTTTTGTTAAAAATACATCTCAATGGACTCTATCAACATATCCCAATTTGATTTCTTCGAATTCATTACTGCAGCGGGAAAAAAATAAAACCCAAAAAAATTCGTCGGGACTTGGAAAAAATTTTCGATAATTTTGAATAATTCCAAATGTTTCCCAAACGGCTGCATATTTCCCAATTTTTCATAGAACCTTTTATGATTGCTCTTGGAAAATATACAAAAAATATAAATGAATTGTTTTTTCAAAATCAATAGTTCATGAAATATTTGAAAAAAATGCGGAAAAATCGATATATTATACACATTGATCGTAGTATTCACATTTTTGGTGTCCAATTATAGTTTCAAACGGATTCAATGATAAAAACAGACACGCATTGATCGTAGTATTCACATTATTGGTGTCCAATTATAGTTTCAAACGGATTCAATGATAAAGAAAGACACTCATTGATCGTAGTATTCACATTATTGGTATCCAATTAAATTTTCAAATGGATTCAATGATAAAAACAGACACGCATTGATCGTAGTATTCACATTATTGGTGTCCAATTATAGTTTCAAACGGATTCAATGATGAAGACAGACACTCATTGATCGTAGTATTCACATTATTGGTGTCCAATTATAGTTTCAAACCCAACGATAAAGACAGACACGCATTGATCGTAGTATTCACATTATTGGTGTCTAATTATAGTTTCAAACGGACTCAATGATGAAGACAAACAAGCATTGATCGTAGTATTCACATTATTGGTGTCCAATTATAGTTTCAAACGGATTCAATGATAAAGACAGACACACGTTGATCGCAATATTCACATTATTGGTGTCCAATTATAGTATCAAATGGATTCAATGATAAAGACAGACATGCATTGATCGTAGTATTCACATTATTGGTGTCCAATTATAGTTTTTAATCATTTTGACAATGAACGTTTAAAATAAGAACAACGCCTTAAGATCGTTGTATTCAAATAATTGGTATGTACGTGTACACGGAAAGGATATACGTGTACACGGAAAGGATATACGTGTACACGGAAAGGATATACGTGTACACGGAAAGGATATACGTGTACACGGAAAGGATATACGTGTACACGGGGGGCTAGGATCGTCGCGCGAAGCGCGATAGTTAAGCCGCCGGCAGGCCAAGTGTGGGCGCAAGGCGGATGCTAGCGTAGGCGAATCCCGCGCCCATACTTGTTATACTACGATCTTTAGAGAGTAGTATTCTACGGTCTTTCGGACAGAGAAATACAGAGGGAGCCTAACTTTTTTATTTGAATAGATAGAACTTTGAATCCAACGGGACCTTGATCCTTAATAAAAAATGGAAAAAAATCGAAAAAAAAATAATAATAATAATAATAACTTCGACCTGTAGGGGTGTCTAACTTTTTTATTCGAAAAGATAGAGAGATGGTTCAAACGGCTTAATGATCCATATCTGACACTATAAAGCATGAAAAAATTGAAAAAAATTAAAAAAAATAAAAAAAATTTTTTGTGTGTCGAAAATTTTTAAAACGCTATATTTCCCAAAATATCGAAGATATCGCTCGGGACTTTCAGTCATTTTATCAACGCGATGACGGTATTTGTCACGTGATTTTTTTTTGCGATCGGAAAATCCGGAAAAATTTTACGGTGATTTTCCGATTTTTTTTTTCAAGTTCCTACTTTTCTCGATACCGTTTCAAGAATTGATTCGAATCCTTTCAAATTTCTTCTAGATATACTTCAATATGTCTCACAGAAGGCTGTGAGTTTTGAGAATGATCGGAAAATGATGACCGGGTTTTCCGGGAAATTTTCCGAAAAATTCCGATATTGTAAAACACAAAAAACAACGAAACCAACAATCGAAACTGAATTGTGAAAAATGTTTTTGGCAGTGCACGAATATACCAACAAATCGTAGCTCCTCGATATTTTCTCTAAAATGATCGGAAAACTGGGAAAATTTCAAAAAAATGAAAAAAAACATTTGAATTTCGGATAATACGAAATTACTCGGAAATGGTCGATATTTTTCCGAATCACCGAGACAGATTTTGACTGCCTTTGGAAAATCTACAATTTTGTTTTTTAATTTTTTTCCCAAAATTAATAGTCCGGGAGATATCTAAAAAAATTGGAAAATCGAAATATTGACCGTACTAATAGAGGTAATGAAAAAAATAAAAGTGCATCGTATCCGCAACACTTGCCTCAGTGATACCTCCAAACCGTTTTTTTCCAACTACATAAAAAGATGGAAAAAATACGAAAAAAGTGAAAAAAATATTAAAAATTTTTTACTCCCCCTCCAAAATTGCCCAAAACTCGAAAAACAAACGAGATATCGAAAAATTTTATATAAACAATTTTGTTCCCCTTAAATAGACCTACAAAAAAGTCACGTGAAAATTTTTGCGATACCCTATAAATAAACGAAAAAACAGCTGATTTTCGTGAAAAAATGATTAAAATTATGAAAGAGGCTGAGAATACAGAGGGGGGCTATTTTTTTTATTTAAAGAGATAGAGCCACGGTTCAAAAAAGAAATTGATCCTTGTAAAAAATTAGGAAGAAACCAAGAAAAAAAACAAAAAAAAAAAATAATAATAATAATAATTGTGACACTCACTTTTTTATTTGGAGAGATAGAATCATTTTTCATAAAGAGAAAATGTGGCCCTTTGAAAAATGAATATGGAAATAAAAAAATAAAAAATTAAAAAAAATTAAAATGTCGACTCATTTTTTTTTTGTCTGTCGCCCCCGGGGCGAACGCTATGATTTCCAAACCCTTGGAGATATTGCTTTGAAATTTGAATCAAATCAATAACTCAAAAAATGTATCTCGAAAAAAATTTTTTTTTGCGATCGGAAAACCCGGAAAATTTTCAAGGTCATTTTTAAGGTTTTCACCGGTAACTCGATAGCGGTTCAGGAAATGATTTTTTCCATTCCAATTTTTTTAAAAATATGCGCCTATATAGCCTTCTCAGGTGTATAGTTTTTGAGAAGGATCGGAAAATGAAAACGGGTTTTCCGGACGATTTTCCGAAAAGTGAAAATTTCGAATAAAAACCGCACCGATGATCGAAATTGAATTTTGAACAATGCAGTGGATAGAGCTTGGAAATACAAAAAAATCATACCTCTTCAACACTTTTAAGAAAATGTCCGGAAAACTGAGAAAAATTGAAAAATATGAAAAAAAAAATTGTAATTTTTAAAAATACGAAATATCTCGGAAACTGCTGATATTTTTCCAATTTACCACGATACCTTTTTTGACCGCCTTCAAAAAATCTATAAAATATGTAAATAAATAATTTCCCTATTTTCAATAGTACAGGAAATATTTGAAAAAAACGGGAAAATCGATATATCTCCCGAATTAAGAAAAAACTTGGAAATTTATTTTTTGCAGAAGATACCTCTCAATGAACTCTATCGATCGTGTTAATTTGGTTTTTTCGAATTCAATAACAAAGCGGGAAAAAAATAAAATCCAAAAAAAAGGCTGGACTTAGAAATTTTTTTTATAAAAGCACCAAAATCTCAAAAACTAAACAAGATATGGAAAAGTGTATGGAAACAATTTTATTGTACTTCATTAGTACTACAAAAAGTTTCGAATGAATTTTTTTCCTATTTCAAAAATAAAAAAATTCGTCGGGACTTGGAAAAAATTTTCGATAATTTTGAATAATTTCAAATATTTCCCAAACGGCTGCATATTTCCAAATTTTTCATAGAACCTTTTATGATTGTTTTTGAAAAGTATACAAAAAATGTTAATGAATTGTTTCTTCAAAATCAATAGTCCGGGAAATATTTGAAAAAAAAACGGTAAAATCGATATATCTCCAGAACCAATAAAAACTGAGAAATGATTTTTTTGTCAAAAATACCTCTCAATGAACTCCATCAACATATCCCAGTTGGGTTTCTTCGAATTCATTACCAGAGAAGAAAAAAAATAAAACCCAAAAAAATTCGTCGGGACTTAGAAAAAAATTTCGACAATTTTGAATAATTCTAAATATTTCCCAAACGGCTGCATATTTCTCAATTTTTCATAAAACCTTTTATGATTGCCTTCGGGAAGTCTACAAAAAATGTAAATGAATTGTTTCTTCAAAATCAATAGTCCGAGAAATAATCGAAAAAAAATCGGAAAAATCGATATATCTCCAGAACCAATAAAAAATGAGAAATGATTTTTTTGTCAAAAATACCTCTCAATGGACTCTATCAACCCATCCCAATTTGCTTTCTTCGAATTCATTACTGCAGCGGGAAAAAAATAAAACCCAAAAAAATTCGTCGGGACTTAGAAAAAAATTTCTTCGATTTTGAATAATTCCAAATATTTCCCAAACGGCTGCATATTTCTCAATTTTTCATAGAACCTTTTATGATTGCCTTTGGGAAGTCTACAAAAAATGTAAATGAATTGTTTCTTCAAAATCAATAGTCCGAGAAATAATCGAAAAAAAATCGGAAAAATCGATATATCTCCAGAACCAATAAAAAATGAGAAATGATTTTTTTGTCAAAAATACCTCTCAATTAACTCTATCAACATATCCCAATTTGGTTTCTTCGAATTCATTACCAGAGCAGAAAAAAAATAAAACCCAAAAAAATTCGTCGGGACTTGGAAAAAAATTTCGACAATTTTGAATAATTCTAAATATTTCCCAAACGGCTGCATATTTCCAAATTTTTCATAGAACCTTTTATGATTGCCTTTGGAAAATATACAAAAAATGTAGATGAATTGTTTCTTCAAAATCAATAGTCCGGGAAATATTTGAAAAAAAATCGGAAAAATCGATATATCTCCAGAACCAATAAAAAATGAGAAAAGATTTTTTTGTTAAAAATACATCTCAATGGACTCTATCAACATATCCCAATTTGATTTCTTCGAATTCATTACTGCAGCGGGAAAAAAATAAAACCCAAAAAAATTCGTCGGGACTTGGAAAAAATTTTCGATAATTTTGAATAATTCCAAATGTTTCCCAAACGGCTGCATATTTCTCAATTTTTCATAAAACCTTTTATGATTGCCTTCGGGAAGTCTACAAAAAATGTAAATGAATTGTTTCTTCAAAATCAATAGTCCGAGAAATAATCGAAAAAAAATCGGAAAAATCGATATATCTCCAGAACCAATAAAAAATGAGAAAAGATTTTTTTGTCAAAAATACCTCTCAATGAACTCTATCAACATATCCCAGTTTGGTTTCTTCGAATTCATTACCAGAGCAGAAAAAAAATAAAACCCAAAAAAATTCGTCGAGACTTAGAAAAAAATTTCGCCAATTTTGAATAATTCTAAATATTTCCCAAACGGCTGCATATTTCCCAATTTTTCATAGAACCTTTTATGATTGCCTTTGGGAAGTCTACAAAAAATGTAAATGAATTGTTTCTTCAAAATCAATAGTCCGAGAAATAATCGAAAAAAAATCGGAAAAATCGATATATCTCCAGAACCAATAAAAAATGAGAAATGATTTTTTTGTCAAAAATACCTCTCAATTAACTCTATCAACATATCCCAATTTGGTTTCTTCGAATTCATTACCAGAGCAGAAAAAAAATAAAACCCAAAAAAATTCGTCGGGACTTGGAAAAAAATTTCGACAATTTTGAATAATTCTAAATATTTCCCAAACGGCTGCATATTTCCAAATTTTTCATAGAACCTTTTATGATTGCCTTTGGAAAATATACAAAAAATGTAGATGAATTGTTTCTTCAAAATCAATAGTCCGGGAAATATTTGAAAAAAAATCGGAAAAATCGATATATCTCCAGAACCAATAAAAAATGAGAAAAGATTTTTTTGTTAAAAATACATCTCAATGGACTCTATCAACATATCCCAATTTGATTTCTTCGAATTCATTACTGCAGCGGGAAAAAAATAAAACCCAAAAAAATTCGTCGGGACTTGGAAAAAATTTTCGATAATTTTGAATAATTCCAAATGTTTCCCAAACGGCTGCATATTTCCCAATTTTTCATAGAACCTTTTATGATTGCTCTTGGAAAATATACAAAAAATATAAATGAATTGTTTTTTCAAAATCAATAGTTCATGAAATATTTGAAAAAAATGCGGAAAAATCGATATATTATACACATTGATCGTAGTATTCACATTTTTGGTGTCCAATTATAGTTTCAAACGGATTCAATGATAAAAACAGACACGCATTGATCGTAGTATTCACATTATTGGTGTCCAATTATAGTTTCAAACGGATTCAATGATAAAGAAAGACACTCATTGATCGTAGTATTCACATTATTGGTATCCAATTAAATTTTCAAATGGATTCAATGATAAAAACAGACACGCATTGATCGTAGTATTCACATTATTGGTGTCCAATTATAGTTTCAAACGGATTCAATGATGAAGACAGACACTCATTGATCGTAGTATTCACATTATTGGTGTCCAATTATAGTTTCAAACCCAACGATAAAGACAGACACGCATTGATCGTAGTATTCACATTATTGGTGTCTAATTATAGTTTCAAACGGACTCAATGATGAAGACAAACAAGCATTGATCGTAGTATTCACATTATTGGTGTCCAATTATAGTTTCAAACGGATTCAATGATAAAGACAGACACACGTTGATCGCAATATTCACATTATTGGTGTCCAATTATAGTATCAAATGGATTCAATGATAAAGACAGACATGCATTGATCGTAGTATTCACATTATTGGTGTCCAATTATAGTTTTTAATCATTTTGACAATGAACGTTTAAAATAAGAACAACGCCTTAAGATCGTTGTATTCAAATAATTGGTATGTACGTGTACACGGAAAGGATATACGTGTACACGGAAAGGATATACGTGTACACGGAAAGGATATACGTGTACACGGAAAGGATATACGTGTACACGGAAAGGATATACGTGTACACGGGGGGCTAGGATCGTCGCGCGAAGCGCGATAGTTAAGCCGCCGGCAGGCCAAGTGTGGGCGCAAGGCGGATGCTAGCGTAGGCGAATCCCGCGCCCATACTTGTTATACTACGATCTTTAGAGAGTAGTATTCTACGGTCTTTCGGACAGAGAAATACAGAGGGAGCCTAACTTTTTTATTTGACTAGATAGAACTTTGAATCCAACGGGACCTTGATCCTTAATAAAAAATGGAAAAAAATCAAGAAAAAAATAATAATAATAATAATAACTTCGACCTGTAGGGGTGTCTAACTTTTTTATTCGAAAAGATAGAGAGATGGTTCAAACGGCTTAATGATCCATATCTGACACTATAAAGCATGAAAAAATTGAAAAAAATTAAAAAAAATAAAAAAAATTTTTTGTGTGCCGAAAATTTTTAAAACGCTATATTTCCCAAAATATCGAAGATATCGCAAGGGACTTTCAGTCATTTTATCAACGCGATGGCGGTATTTGTCACGTGATTTTTTTTGGCGATCGGAAAATCCGGAAAAATTTTACGGTGATTTTCCAATTTTTTTTTTCAAGTTCCTACTTTTCTCGATACCGGTTCAAGAATTGATTCGAATTCTTTCAAATTTCTTCTAGATATACTTCAATATGTCTTACGGAAGGCTGTGAGCTTTGAGAATGATCGGAAAATGATGACCGGGTTTTCCGGGAAATTTTCCGAAAAATTCCGATATTGTAAAACACAAAAAACAACGAAACCAACAATCGAAACTGAATTGTGAAAAATGTTTTTGGCAGTGCACGAATATACCAACAAATCGTAGCTCTTCGATATTTTCTCTAAAATGATCGGAAAACTGGGAAAATTTCAAATATATGAAAAAAAACATTTGAATTTCGGATAATACGAAATTACTCGGAAATGATCGATATTTTTCCGAATCACCGAGATAGCTTTTGACTGCCTTCGGAAAATCTACAATTTTATTTTTTAATTTTTTTCCCAAAATTAATAGTCCGGGAGATATCTAAAAAAATTGGAAAATCGAAATATTGACCGTACTAATAGAGGTAATGAAAAAAATAAAAGTGCATCGTATCCGCAACACATGCCTCAGTAATACCTCCAAACCGTTTTTTTCCAACTACATAAAAAGATGGAAAAAATACGAAAAAAGTGAAAAAAATATTAAAAATTTTTTACTCCCCCTCCAAAATTGCCCAAAACTCGAAAAACAAACGAGATATCGAAAAATTTTATATAAACAATTTTGTTCCCCTTGAATAGACCTACAAAAAAGTCACGTAAAAATTTTTGCGATACCCTATAAATAAACGAAAAAACAGCTGATTTTCGTGAAAAAATGATTAAAATTATGAAAGAGGCTGAGAATACAGAGGGGGGCTATTTTTTTTATTTAAAGAGATAGAGCCACGGTTCAAAAAAGAAATTGATCCTTGTAAAAAATTAGGAAGAAACCAAGAAAAAAAACAAAAAAAAAAAATAATAATAATAATAATTGTGACACTCACTTTTTTATTTGGAGAGATAGAATCATTTTTCATAAAGAGAAAATGTGGCCCTTTGAAAAATGAATATGGAAATAAAAAAATAAAAAATTAAAAAAAATTAAAATGTCGACTCATTTTTTTTTTGTCTGTCGCCCCCGGGGCGAACGCTATGATTTCCAAACCCTTGGAGATATTGCTTTGAAATTTGAATCAAATCAATAACTCAAAAAATGTATCTCGAAAAAAATTTTTTTTTGCGATCGGAAAACCCGGAAAATTTTCAAGGTCATTTTTAAGGTTTTCACCGGTAACTCGATAGCGGTTCAGGAAATGATTTTTTCCATTCCAATTTTTTTAGAAATATGCGCCTATATAGCCTTCTCAGGTGTATAGTTTTTGAGAAGGATCGGAAAATGAAAACGGGTTTTCCGGACGATTTTCCGAAAAGTGAAAATTTCGAATAAAAACCGCACCGATGATCGAAATTGAATTTTGAACAATGCAGTGGATAGAGCTTGGAAATACAAAAAAATCATACCTCTTCAACACTTTTAAGAAAATGTCCGGAAAACTGAGAAAAATTGAAAAATATGAAAAAAAAAATTGTAATTTTTAAAAATACGAAATATCTCGGAAACTGCTGATATTTTTCCAATTTACCACGATACCTTTTTTGACCGCCTTCAAAAAATCTATAAAATATGTAAATAAATAATTTCCCTATTTTCAATAGTACAGGAAATATTTGAAAAAAACGGGAAAATCGATATATCTCCCGAATTAAGAAAAAACTTGGAAATTTATTTTTTGCAGAAGATACCTCTCAATGAACTCTATCGATCGTGTAAATTTGGTTTTTTCGAATTCAATAACAAAGCGGGAAAAAAATAAAATCCAAAAAAAAGGCTGGACTTAGAAATTTTTTTTATAAAAGCACCAAAATCTCAAAAACTAAACAAGATATGGAAAAGTGTATGGAAACAATTTTATTGTACTTCATTAGTACTACAAAAAGTTTCGAATGAATTTTTTTCCTATTTCAAAAATAAAAAAATTCGTCGGGACTTGGAAAAAATTTTCGATAATTTTGAATAATTTCAAATATTTCCCAAACGGCTGCATATTTCCAAATTTTTCATAGAACCTTTTATGATTGTTTTTGAAAAGTATACAAAAAATGTTAATGAATTGTTTCTTCAAAATCAATAGTCCGGGAAATATTTGAAAAAAAAACGGTAAAATCGATATATCTCCAGAACCAATAAAAAATGAGGAATGATTTTTTTGTCAAAAATACCTCTCAACGAACTCTATCAACTTCTTCCAATTTGGTTTCTTCGAATTCATTACTACAGCGGGAAAAAAATAAAACCTAAAAAAATTCGTCGGGACTTAGAAAAAAATTTCGACAATTTTGAATAATTCCAAATATTTCCCAAACGGCTGCATATATCTCAATTTTTCATAGAACCTTTTATGATTGCCTTTGAGAAGTCTACAAAAAATGTAAATGAATTGTTTCTTCAAAATCAATAGTCCGAGAAATAATCGAAAAAAAATCGGAAAAATCGATATATCTCCAGAACTAATAAAAAATGAGAAATGATATTTTTGTCAAAAATACCTCTCAATGGACTCTATCAACCCATCCCAATTTGCTTTCTTCGAATTCATTACTGCAGCGGGAAAAAAATAAAACCCAAAAAAATTCGTCGGGACTTTGAAAAAAATTTCTTCGATTTTGAATAATTCCAAATATTTCCCAAACGGCTGCATATTTCTCAATTTTTCATAGAACCTTTTATGATTGCCTTTGGGAAGTCTACAAAAAATGTAAATGAATTGTTTCTTCAAAATCAATAGTCCGAGAAATAATCGAAAAAAAATCGGAAAAATCGATATATCTCCAGAACCAATAAAAAATGAGAAATGATTTTTTTGTCAAAAATACCTCTCAATTAACTCTATCAACATATCCCAATTTGGTTTCTTCGAATTCATTACCAGAGCAGAAAAAAAATAAAACCCAAAAAAATTCGTCGGGACTTGGAAAAAAATTTCGACAATTTTGAATAATTCCAAATATTTCCCAAATGGCTGCATATTTCCCAATTTTTCATAGAACCTTTTATGATTGCCATCGGGAAGTCTACAAAAAACGTAAATGAATTGTTTGTTCAAAATCAATAGTCCAAGAAATATTCGAAAAAAAATCGGAAAAATCAATATATCTCCAGAATCAATGAAAACTGAGAAATGATTTTTTAGTCAAAAATACCTCTCAATGAACTCTATCAACATATCCCAATTTGGTTTCTTCGAATTCATTACCAGAGCAGAAAAAAAATAAAACCCAAAAAAATTCGTCGGGACTTGGAAAAAAATTTCGACAATTTTGAATAATTCCAAATATTTCCCAAATTGCTGCATATTTCCAAATTTTTCATGAAACCTTTTATGATTGCTTTTGGAAAATATACAAAAAATATAAATGAATTGTTTTTTCAAATTCAGTAGTTCATGAAATATTTGAAAAAAATGCGGACAAATCGATATATTATACACATTGATCGTAGTATTCACATTATTGGTGTCCAATTATAGTTTCAAACGGATTCAATGATAAAAACAGACACGCATTGATCGTAGTATTCACATTATTGGTGTCCAATTATAGTTTTAAACGGGTTCAATGATAAAGGAAGACACTCATTGATCGTAGTATTCACATTATTGGTGTCCAATTATAGTTTCGAACTGACTCAACGATAAAGACAGACACGCATTGATCGTAGTATTCACATTATTGGTATCCAATTATAGTTTCAAACGGATTCAATGATAAAAACAGACACGCATTGATCGTAGTATTCACATTATTGGTGTCCAATTATAGTTTCAAACGGATTCAATGATAAAGAAAGACACTCATTGATCGTAGTATTCACATTATTGGTGTCCAATTATAGTTTCAAACTGACCCAACGATAATGACAGACACGCATTGATCGTAGTATTAACATTTTTGGTGTCCAATTATAGTTTCAAACGGACTCAATGATGAAGACAGACAAGCATTGATCGTAGTATTCACATTATTGGTGTCCAATTATAGTTTCAAACGGACTCAATGATGAAGACAGACAAGCATTGATCGTAGTATTCACATTATTGGTGTCCAATTATAGTTTCGAATGGATTCAATGATAAAGACAGACACACATTGATCGTAGTATTCACATTATTGGTGTCCAATTATAGTATCAAATAGATTTAATTAAAAAGACAGACACGCATTGATCGTAGTATTCACATTATTGGTATCCAATTATAGTTTGTAATCATTTTGACAATGAACCTTTAAAATAAGAACAACGCCTTAAGATCGTAGTATTCAAATAATTGGTAGATACGTGTACACGGAAAGGATATACGTGTACACGGAATGGATATACGTGTACACGGAAAGGATATACGTGTACACGGGGGGCTAGGATCGTCGCGCGAAGCGCGACAGTTAAGCCGCCGGCAGGCCAAGTGTGGGCGCAAGGCGGATGCTAGCGTAGGCGAATCCCGCGCCCAAACTTGTTATACTACGATCTTTAGAGAAGTAGTATTCTACGGTCTTTCGGACAGAGGGAGCCTAACTTTTTTATTTGGACAGATAGAACTTTGAATCCAACGGGACCTTGATCCTTAATAAAAAATAGAAAAAAATCGAAAAAAAAATAATAATAATAATAATAACTTCGACCTGTAGGGGTGCCTAACTTTTTTATTCGAAAAGATAGAGAGATGGTTCAAACGGGTTAATGATCCTTATTTGACACTATAAAAGATGAAAAAACTGAAAAAAATTTAAAAAAATAAAAAAAAATTTTTGTCCCTCGAAAATTTTTAAAAGGCTATATTTCCCAAACTATCAAAGATATCGCTTGGGACTTTCAGTCATTTTATCAACTCGATGACGGTATTTGTCACGTGACTTTTTTTGGCGATCGGAAAATCCGGAAAAATTTTACGGTGATTTTCCGATTTTTTTTTTCAATTTCCTACTTTTCTCGATGCCGGTTCAAGAATTGATTCGAATCCTTTCAAATTTCTTCTAGATATACTTCAATATGTCTTACAGAAGGCTGTTAGTTTTGAGAATGATCGGAAAATGATAACCGGGTTTTCCGGGAAATTTTCCGAAAAATTCCGATATTGTAAAACACAAAAAACAACGAAACCAACAATCGAAACTGAATTGTGAAAAATGTTTTTGGCAGTGCACGAATATACCAACAAATCACATCTTCGATATTTTTTCTAAGATGATCGGAAAACTGGGAAAATTTCAAATATATGAAAAAAAACATTTGAATTTCGGATAATACGAAATTACTCGGAAATGGTCGATATTTTTCCGAATCACCGAGACAGCTTTTGACTGCCTTTGGAAAATCTACAATTTTGTTTTTTAATTTTTTTCCCAAAATTAATAGTCCGGGAGATATCTGAAAAAATTGGAAAATCGAAATATTGACCGTACTAATAGAGGTAATGAAAAAAATAAAAGTGCATCGTATCCGCAACACATGCCTCAGTAATACCTCCAAACAGTTTTTCTTCGACTACATAAAAAGATGGGGAAAATACGAAACAAATAAAAAAAAAAATAAAAAATCTGTACTCCCCCTCCCAAATTGCCCAAAACTCGAAAACCAAACGAGATATCGAAAAATTTTATATAAACAATTTTGTTCCCCTTGAATAGACCTACAAAAAAGTCACGTAAAAATTTTTGCGATACCCTATAAATAAACGAAAAAACAGCTGATTTTCGTGAAAAAATGATTAAAATTATGAAAGAGGCTGAGAATACAGAGGGGGGCTATTTTTTTTATTTAAAGAGATAGAGCCACGGTTCAAAAAAGAAATTGATCCTTGTAAAAAATTAGGAAGAAACCAAGAAAAAAAACAAAAAAAAAAAATAATAATAATAATAATTGTGACACTCACTTTTTTATTTGGAGAGATAGAATCATTTTTCATAAAGAGAAAATGTGGCCCTTTGAAAAATGAATATGGAAATAAAAAAATTAAAAATTAAAAAAAATTAAAATGTCGACTCATTTTTTTTTTGTCTGTCGCCCCCGGGGCGAACGCTATGATTTCCAAACCCTTGGAGATATTGATTTGAAATTTGAATCAAATCAATAACTCAAAAAATGTATCTCGAAAAAAAATTTTTTTTGCGATCGGAAAACCCGGAAAATTTTCAAGGTCATTTTTAAGGTTTTCACCGGTAACTCGATAGCGGTTCAGGAAATGATTTTTTCCATTCCAATTTTTTTAGAAATATGCGCCTATATAGCCTTCTCAGGTGTATAGTTTTTGAGAAGGATCGGAAAATGAAAACGGGTTTTCCGGACGATTTTCCGAAAAGTGAAAATTTCGAATAAAAACCGCACCGATGATCGAAATTGAATTTTGAACAATGCAGTGGATAGAGCTTGGAAATACAAAAAAATCATACCTCTTCAACACTTTTAAGAAAATGTCCGGAAAACTGAGAAAAATTGAAAAATATGAAAAAAAAAATTGTAATTTTTAAAAATACGAAATATCTCGGAAACTGCTGATATTTTTCCAATTTACCACGATACCTTTTTTGACCGCCTTCAAAAAATCTATAAAATATGTAAATAAATAATTTCCCTATTTTCAATAGTACAGGAAATATTTGAAAAAAACGGGAAAATCGATATATCTCCCGAATTAAGAAAAAACTTGGAAATTTATTTTTTGCAGAAGATACCTCTCAATGAACTCTATCGATCGTGTAAATTTGGTTTTTTCGAATTCAATAACAAAGCGGGAAAAAAATAAAATCCAAAAAAAAGGCTGGACTTAGAAATTTTTTTTATAAAAGCACCAAAATCTCAAAAACTAAACAAGATATGGAAAAGTGTATGGAAACAATTTTATTGTACTTCATTAGTACTACAAAAAGTTTCGAATGAATTTTTTTCCTATTTCAAAAATAAAAAAATTCGTCGGGACTTGGAAAAAATTTTCGATAATTTTGAATAATTTCAAATATTTCCCAAACGGCTGCATATTTCCAAATTTTTCATAGAACCTTTTATGATTGCCTTTGAGAAGTCTACAAAAAATGTAAATGAATTGTTTCTTCAAAATCAATAGTCCGAGAAATAATCGAAAAAAAATCGGAAAAATCGATATATCTCCAGAACCAATAAAAAATGAGAAATGATATTTTTGTCAAAAATACCTCTCAATGGACTCTATCAACCCATCCCAATTTGCTTTCTTCGAATTCATTACTGAAGCGGGAAAAAAATAAAACCCAAAAAAATTCGTCGGGACTTAGAAAAAAATTTCTTCGATTTTGAATAATTCCAAATATTTCCCAAACGGCTGCATATTTCTCAATTTTTCATAGAACCTTTTATGATTGCCTTTGGGAAGTCTACAAAAAAAGGAAATGAATTGTTTCTTCAAAATCAATAGTCCGAGAAATAATCGAAAAAAAATCGGAAAAATCGATATATCTCCAGAACCAATAAAAAATGAGAAATGATATTTTTGTCAAAAATACCTCTCAATGGACTCTATCAACCCATCCCAATTTGCTTTCTTCGAATTCATTACTGCAGCGGGAAAAAAATAAAACCCAAAAAAATTCGTCGGGACTTAGAAAAAAATTTCTTCGATTTTGAATAATTCCAAATATTTCCCAAACGGCTGCATATTTCCCAATTTTTCATAGAACCTTTTATGATTGCCTTTGGGAAGTCTACAAAAAATGTAGATGAATTGTTTCTTCAAAATCAATAGTCCGAGAAATAATCGAAAAAAAATCGGAAAAATCGATATATCTCCAGAACCAATAAAAAATGAGAAATGATTTTTTTGTCAAAAATACCTCTCAATTAACTCTATCAACATATCCCAATTTGGTTTCTTCGAATTCATTACCAGAGCAGAAAAAAAATAAAACCCAAAAAAATTCGTCGGGACTTAGAAAAAAATTTCGACAATTTTGAATAATTCTAAATATTTCCCAAACGGCTGCATATTTCCCAATTTTTCATAGAACCTTTTATGATTGCTTTTGGAAAATATACAAAAAATATAAATGAATTGTTTTTTCAAAATCAATAGTTCATGAAATATTTGAAAAAAATGCGGAAAAATCGATATATTATACACATTGATCGTAGTATTCACATTTTTGGTGTCCAATTATAGTTTCAAACGGATTCAATGATAAAAACAGACACGCATTGATCGTAGTATTCACATTATTGGTGTCCAATTATAGTTTCAAACGGATTCAATGATAAAGAAAGACACTCATTGATCGTAGTATTCACATTATTGGTATCCAATTATAGTTTCAAATGGATTCAATGATAAAAACAGACACGCATTGATCGTAGTATTCACATTATTGGTGTCCAATTATAGTTTCAAACGGATTCAATGATGAAGACAGACACTCATTGATCGTAGTATTCACATTATTGGTGTCCAATTATAGTTTCAAACCCAACGATAAAGACAGACACGCATTGATCGTAGTATTCACATTATTGGTGTCTAATTATAGTTTCAAACGGACTCAATGATGAAGACAAAGAAGCATTGATCGTAGTATTCACATTATTGGTGTCCAATTATAGTTTCAAACGGATTCAATGATAAAGACAGACACACGTTGATCGTAGTATTCACATTATTGGTGTCCAATTATAGTATCAAATGGATTCAATGATAAAGACAGACATGCATTGATCGTAGTATTCACATTATTGGTGTCCAATTATAGTATCAAATGGATTCAATGATAAAGACAGACATGCATTGATCGTAGTATTCACATTATTGGTGTCCAATTATAGTTTTTAATCATTTTGACAATGAACGTTTAAAATAAGAACAACGCCTTAAGATCGTTGTATTCAAATAATTGGTATGTACGTGTACACGGAAAGGATATACGTGTACACGGAAAGGATATACGTGTACACGGAAAGGATATACGTGTACACGGAAAGGATATACGTGTACACGGAAAGGATATACGTGTACACGGGGGGCTAGGATCGTCGCGCGAAGCGCGATAGTTAAGCCGCCGGCAGGCCAAGTGTGGGCGCAAGGCGGATGCTAGCGTAGGCGAATCCCGCGCCCATACTTGTTATACTACGATCTTTAGAGAAGTAGTATTCTACGGTCTTTCGGACAGAGGGAGCCTAACTTTTTTATTTGGACAGATAGAACTTTGAATCCAACGGGACCTTGATCCTTAATAAAAAATTGAAAAAAATCAAGAAAATAATAATAATAATAATAATAACTTCGACCTGTAGGGGTTTCTAACTTTTTTATTCGAAAAGATAGAGAGATGGTTCAAACGGGTTAATGATTCTTATTTGACACTATAAAAGATGAAAAAACTGAAAAAAATTTAAAAAAATAAAAAAAAATTTTTCTGTGTCGAAAATTTTTAAAACGCCATATTTCCCAAAATATCGAAGATATCGCACGCGACTTTCAGTCATTTTATCAACTCGATGACGGTAATTGTCACGTGACTTTTTTTGGCGATCGGAAAATCCGGAAAAATTTTACGGTGATTTTCCGATTTTTTTTTTCAAGTTCCTACTTTTCTCGATGCCGGTTCAAGAATTGATTCGAATCCTTTCAAATTTCTTCTAGATATACTTCAATATGTCTTACAGAAGGCTGTCAGTTTTGAGAATGATCGGAAAATGATGACCGGGTTTTCCGGGAAATTTTCCGAAAAATTCCGATATTGTAAAACACAAAAAACAACGAAACCAACAATCGAAACTGAATTGTGAAAAATGTTTTTGGTAGAGCACGAATATACCAACAAATCATAGCTCTTCGATATTTTCTCTAAAATGATCGGAAAACTGGGAAAATTTCAAATATATGAAAAAAAACATTTGAATTTCGGATAATACGAAATTACTCGGAAATGGTCGATATTTTTCCGAATCACCGAGACAGCTTTTAACTGCCTTTGGACAATCTACAATTTGGTTTTTTAATTTTTTTCCCAAAATTTATAGTCCGGGAGATATCTAAAAAAATTGGAAAATCGAAATATTGACCGTACTAATAGAGGTAATGAAAAAAATAAAAGTGCATCGTATCCGCAACACATGCCTCAGTAATACCTCCAAACCGTTTTTTTCCAACTACATAAAAAGATGGAAAAAATACGAAAAAAGTGAAAAAAATATTAAAAATTTTTTACTCCCCCTCCAAAATTGCCCAAAACTCGAAAAACAAACGAGATATCGAAAAATTTTATATAAACAATTTTGTTCCCCTTGAATAGACCTACAAAAAAGTCACGTAAAAATTTTTGCGATACCCTATAAATAAACGAAAAAACAGCTGATTTTCGTGAAAAAATGATTAAAATTATGAAAGAGGCCGAGAATACAGAGGGGGGCTATTTTTTTTATTTAAAGAGATAGAGCCACGGTTCAAAAAAGAAATTGATCCTTGTAAAAAATTAGGAAGAAACCAAGAAAAAAAACAAAAAAAAATAATAATAATAATAATAATTGTGACACTCACTTTTTTATTTGGAGAGATAGAATCATTTTTCATAAAGAGAAAATGTGGCCCTTTGAAAAATAAATATGAAAATGAAAAAACAAAAAATTGAAAAAAATAAAATTTTTGTCCGATTTGTGACTTTCTGTCGTGTCATATTCAAACCTTTATATTTTCCGAGCCCTTGGAGATATCGCGTTTAAATTTGAACCACATCAATAACTCGAGGACAATATTTCTCAAAATTTTTTTTTTTGCGATCGGAAAATCCGGAAAATTTTTAAATGGTTTTTCATGTTTTTCACCGGTAACTCGATAGCGGTTCAGGAAATGATTTTTTTCCTTCCAATTTTTTTTGAAATATGCGCCTATATATCCTTCTCAGGTGTATAGTTTTTGAGAAGGATCGGAAAATATAAACGAGTTTTCCGGACGATTTTCCGAAAAGTGAAAATTTCGAATAAAAACCGCACCGATGATCGAAACTGAATTTTGAACAATGCAATGGATAGAGCGTGGAAATACAAAAAAATCATACCCCTTCAACACTTTTAAGAAAATGTCCGGAAAACTGAGAAAAATTGAAAAATATGAATAAAAAAATTGTAATTTTTTAAAATACGAAATATCTCGGAAACTGCTGATATTTTTTCAATTTACCACGATACCTTTTTTGACCGCCTTCAAAAAATCTATAAAATATGTAAATGAATAATTCCCCTATTTTCAATAGTACAGGAAATATTTGAAAAAAACGGGAAAATCGATATATCTCCCGAATTAAGAAAAAACTTGGAAATCAATTTTTTGCAGAAGATACTTCTCAATGAACTCTATCGATCCTGTAAATTTGGTTTTTTCGAATTCAATAACAAAGCGGGAAAAAAATAAAATCCAAAAAAAAGGCTGGACTTAGAAATTTTTTTTATAAAAGCACCAAAATCTCAAAAACTAAACAAGATATGGAAAAGTGTATGAAAACAATTTCATTGTACTCCATTAGTACTACAAAAAGTTTCGAATGAATTTTTTTCCTATTTCAAAAATAAAAAAATTCGTCGGGACTTAGAAAAAATTTTCGATAATTTTGAATAATTCCAAATATTTCCCAAACGGCTGCATATTTCCCAATTTTTCATAGAACCTTTTATGATTGCCTTCGGGAAGTCTACAAAAAATGTAAATGAATTGTTTCTTCAAAATCAATAGTCCGAGAAATATTCGAAAAAAAATTGGAAAAATCGATATATCTCCAGAACCAATAAAAAATGAGAAATGATTTTTTTGTCAAAAATACCTCTCAATGAACTCTATCAACATATCCCAATTTGGTTTCTTCGAATTCATTACCAGAGCAGAAAAAAAATAAAACCCAAAAAAATTCGTCGGGACTTGGAAAAAAATTTCGACAATTTTGAATAATTCTAAATATTTCCCAAACGGCTGCATAATTCCCAATTTTTCATAGAAACTTTTATGATTGCCTTTGGGGAGTCTACAAAAAATGTAAATGAATTGTTTCTTCAAAATCAATAGTCCAAGAAATATTCGAAAAAAAATCGGAAAAATCGATATATCTCCAGAATCAATAAAAACTGAGAAATGATTTTTTTGTTAAAAATACCTCTCAATGGACTCTATCAACCCATCCCAATTTGGTTTCTTCAAATTCATTTCTGCAGCGGGAAAAAAATAAAACCCAAAAAAATTCGTCGGGACTTAGAAAAAAATTTCGACAATTTTGAATAATTCCAAATATTTCCCAAATGGCTGCATATTTCCCAATTTTTCATAGAACCTTTTATGATTGCCATCGGGAAGTCTACAAAAAACGTAAATGAATTGTTTGTTCAAAATCAATAGTCCAAGAAATATTCGAAAAAAAATCGGAAAAATCAATATATCTCCAGAATCAATGAAAATTGAGAAATGATTTTTTAGTCAAAAATACCTCTCAATGAACTCTATCAACATATCCCAATTTGGTTTCTTCGAATTCATTACCAGAGCAGAAAAAAAATAAAACCCAAAAAAATTCGTCGGGACTTGGAAAAAAATTTCGACAATTTTGAATAATTCCAGATATTTCCCAAATTGATGCATTTATCCAAATTTTTCATGAAACCTTTTATGATTGCTTTTGGAAAATATACAAAAAATATTAATGAATTGTTTTTTCAAAATCAGTAGTTCATGAAATATTTGAAAAAAATGCGGACAAATCGATATATTATACACATTGATCGTAGTATTCACATTATTGGTGTCCAATTATAGTTTCAAACGGATTCAATGATAAAAACAGACACGCATTGATCGTAGTATTCACATTATTGGTGTCCAATTATAGTTTCAAACGGGTTCAATGATAAAGGAAGACACTCATTGATCGTAGTATTCACATTATTGGTGTCCAATTATAGTTTCGAACTGACTCAACGATAAAGACAGACACGCATTGATCGTAGTATTCACATTATTGGTATCCAATTATAGTTTCAAACGGATTCAATGATAAAAACAGACACGCATTGATCGTAGTATTCACATTATTGGTGTCCAATTATAGTTTCAAACGGATTCAATGATAAAGAAAGACACTCATTGATCGTAGTATTCACATTATTGGTGTCCAATTATAGTTTCAAACTGACCCAACGATAATGACAGACACGCATTGATCGTAGTATTAACATTTTTGGTGTCCAATTATAGTTTCAAACGGACTCAATGATGAAGACAGACAAGCATTGATCGTAGTATTCACATTATTGGTGTCCAATTATAGTTTTTAATCATTTTGACAATGAACGTTTAAAATAAGAACAACGCCTTAAGATCGTAGTATTCAAATATTGGTATATACGTGTACACGGAAAGGATATACGTGTACACGGAAAGGATATACGTGTACACGGAAAGGATATACGTGTACACGGGGGGCTAGGATCGTCGCGCGAAGCGCGACAGTTAAGCCGCCGGCAGGCCAAGTGTGGGCGCAAGGCGGATGCTAGCGTAGGCGAATCCCGCGCCCACACTTGTTATAATACGACTCTATAAGAGTATTATACTACGGCCCTACAACCGGCAGGGGGGCTAAAATCTTTATTTTCGAGATAGAAGGAAAGTCGCGGGGAAAGAAAGTGTTTAGAATCGAAAAATAGGAATTTAGAAGAAAAAAAAAATTTTTTTCCCCCACTTTCTTTTTTTTCGGAAAGTTTAGAACCCCTATATCTTCGGAGTCTTCGGAGATATCGCTTCGAAATTTTAACCACGTATGAACCTCGATAAAAGAAATTTTACGGTTTTTTTCGTTTCGCGATCGGAAAACCCGGAAAAATTTTACGCGGGTTTTTCCGATTTTTCGTTCTTTCGCCCGTAGCGGGTACAGTTTTGATTTTTTTATATTCATATTCTAGGATCGTACTCGTGATTTTTTTCTACTTACGCCGATATTTTTTTCAAAATTCTAAAAAAATAAAAATGTCCGTCTGTCTGTATGCATCGCGAAAATTCATATTTTCCGAACCCTCGGAGATATCGGTCTGAAATTTTAACCACGTCAATAACTCGAGGACAATATTGCTCAAAAATTTTTTTTTTTCGATCGGAAAACTCGGAAAAATTTTAAGGGGTTTTTTTGATTTTTCGCAGTTTACACGATACAGGTCGGAGCTTTCGTTTTTTCGAGTTCGTATTTTTTCGAGAAGTGCTCCGGAACGCCCCGATAGGGTGTATAGTTTTTGTTATGTTTCGGAAAATGCGTTACGATTTCCCAGGCGATTTTCCAAAAATTTTTTTTTTCTCGAGCCCCTATTGCGGCCGAACCGACGAAGGTAACTAGGATCTCGAATGAGCAAAAGGTAGAGCTTTAGTCAGCGAACCGTTCCTCGAATTATCCCTCATCAACGACTATCGGAAAACGGTGAAAAACTCATTTTTCCGAAACCGAAAATTCTCGTTTCGGAAAATATCGAATATTTCGAAAACGACTTCGAATTTCCGAATTTCGAGGGCATTTTATTGATCGCCTTCGGAAAACCTACGAAAAATGTCCGAACGTCGTTTCGCTAAAATCGATAGTACGGGAAATATTGGAAAAAACCGGAAAAATCGATATATCTCCGGAACCGATAATAATAATTCGAATTTTTTTTTTGCTAAAAATACCTCTCGACGGGTTCTACCTTCCCTCCGAATTTGATTCCTTCGACTTCAATAACAGAGCGGGAAAAAAATAAAATCCAAAAAAAAGGCGGGACTTAGAAATAATTTCTATAATAACGCATAAAAACACCAAAATCTCGAAAACTAAACGAGATGTGGAAAAGTGTGTACGAACAATTTCATTGTACTCGGTTAGTACTACGAAAAGTTATTGGTGACATTTTTTCCTATTCCGAAAATGAAAATTTTCGTCGGGACTTAGAATAAATTTTCGTTTCGACGATTTTGAATAATTCCAAATATTTCCCGAACGGCTGCAGATTTTGAAATTCTCCATTGAACCTTTTTTGGTCGCCTTCAGAAAACGTACAAAAAATGTAATTGAATTTTTTTTTTAAATCAATAGTACGGGAAATATTTGGAAAAAAATCGGAAAAATCGATATATCTCCAGAACTTATTAAAAATTAGGAACAATTTTTTTGTCACAAAACCCTCTCAACGAACTCTACCGAACTCCCGAATTTGGTTTCTCCGAATTCATTACCGGAGCTGGAAAAAAATAAAATCCAAAATAATTCGTCGGGACTTAGAGAAAATTTTCGTTTCGACGATATTGAATAAATCCGAATATTTCCTGAACGGCTGCATATTTTGAAATTTTTCATTGAACCTTTTTTGGTCGCCTTCAGGAAACGTATAAAAAATGTAAATGAATTTTCGCTTCAAAATCAATAGCACGGTAAATAATGGAAAAAAAATCGGAAAAATCGATATATCTCCAGAGCCGATGAAAAATTTGGAATTGTATTTTTGTCAAGAAAACCTCTTAACGAACTCTACCGAACCTCCCAATTTGGTTTCTTCGAATTCATTACCGGAGCTGGAAAAAAATTAAATCCAAAAAAATTCGTCGGGACTTAGAGAAAATTTTCGTTTCGACGAATTTGAATAAATCCGAATATTTCCTGAACGGCTGCAGATTTTGAAATTTTCTATTGAACCTTTTTTGATCGCCTTCAGGAAATGTACAAAAAATGTAAATGAATTGTATCGTCAAAATCAATAGTACGGGAAATATTTGGAAAAAAAACGGAAAAATCGATATATCTCCAGAACCGATGAAAAATTAGGAATTATTTGATTTTGTCAAGAATACTTTTCGATGAACTCTACCGCCCCTCCCCATTTAGTTTCTTCGAATTCATTAACAAAGCGGGAAAAAAATAAAATCCAAAAAAAGAGCTGGACTTAATTGGAAATAATTTTTATAAAAATACAAAAATCTCAAAAATTGAAGATATGGAAAAGTATGTACGAACAATGGGAATGAAATTATTTTTCGGGACTTAGAGAATAATTTCGACAAATTCGATTATTTTAAATATATCGTAAACGCCTGCAGATAACGGAATTTTGCATAGGACC
Source organism: Chrysolina haemoptera (assembly GCA_958298965.1). Classification (NCBI taxonomy): domain Eukaryota; kingdom Metazoa; phylum Arthropoda; class Insecta; order Coleoptera; family Chrysomelidae; genus Chrysolina; species Chrysolina haemoptera. The sequence continues at coordinate 8,233,163 of OY282591.1, forward strand.
TTTTCTAATCAACTTCAGAAAATACACAGAAAATTGGATGCATTTCTTTCTTAACATCAATAGTCCGGGAAATATTCCAAAAAAATCGAAACTTTTAGGACTTGGCGTCACAGTCGTATTATTCATATTATTGGTGTTGACCAATTATAGTTTTAAACGGATTCGCGCACTAGAGTCGTATTATTCATATTATTGGTGTTGACCAATTATAGTTTTAAACGGATTCGCGCACTGAGGTCGTATTATTCATATTATTGGTGGTGACCAATTATAGTTTTAAACGGATTCGCGCACTAGAGTCGTATTATTCATATTATTGGTGTTGACCAATTATAGTTTTAAACGGATTCGCGCACCATAGTCGTATTATTCATATTATTGGTGTTGACCAATTATAGTTTTAAACGGATTCGCGCACCATTAATGGATTTATGCACTAAGGTCGTATTATTCATATTATTGGTCAAGACCAATAATAGTTTTATGTGTACATGTGTACACGGCGTACACACTTGTTATACTACGATCTTTAGAGAGTAGTATTCTACGGTCTTTCGGACAGAGAAATACAGAGGGAGCCTAACTTTTTTATTTGAATAGATAGAACTTTGAATCCAACGGGACCTTGATCCTTAATAAAAAATAGAAAAAAATCAAGAAAAAAATAATAATAATAATAATAACTTCGACCTGTAGGGGTGTCTAACTTTTTTATTCGAAAAGATAGAGAGATGGTTCAAACGGGTTAATGTTCCATATCTGACACTATAAAGGATGAAAAAATTGAAAAAAATAAAAAAAAATAAAAAAAATTTTTTGTGTGTCGAAAATTTTTAAAACGCTATATTTCCCAAACTATCGAAGATATCGCTCGGGACTTTCATTCATTTTATCAACTCGATGACGGTATTTGTCACGTGATTTTTTCTGGCGATCGGAAAATCCGGAAAAAGTTTACGGTGATTTTCCGATTTTTTTTTTCAAGTTCCTACTTTTCTCGATACCGCTTCAAGAATTGATTCGAATCCTTTTAAATTTCTCCTAGATATACTTCAATATGTCTTACAGAAGGCTGTGAGTTTTGAAAATGATCGGAAAATGATGACCGGGTTTTCCGGGAAATTTTCCGAAAAATTCCGATATTGTAAAACACAAAAAACAACGAAACCAAGAATCGAAACTGAATTGTGAAAAATGTTTTTGGTAGAGCACGAATATACCAACAAATCATAGCTCTTCGATATTTTCTCTAAAATGATCGGAAAACTGGGAAAATTTCAAATATATGAAAAAAAACATTTGAATTTCGGATAATACGAAATTACTCGGAAATGGTCGATATTTTTCCGAATCACCAAGACAGCTTTTGACTGCCTTTGGAAAATCTACAATTTTCATTTTTAATTTTTTTCCCAAATTTAATAGTCCGGGAGATATCTAAAAAAATTGGAAAATCGAAATATTGACCGTACTAATAGAGGTAATGAAAAAAATAAAAGTGCATCGTATCCGCAACACTTGCCTCAGTGATACCTCCAAACCGTTTTTTTCCAACTACATAAAAAGATGGAAAAAATACGAAAAAAGTGAAAAAAATATTAAAAATTTTTTACTCCCCCTCCAAAATTGCCCAAAACTCGAAAAACAAACGAGATATCGAAAAATTTTATATAAACAATTTTGTTCCCCTTAAATAGACCTACAAAAAAGTCACGTAAAAATTTTTGCGATACCCTATAAATAAACGAAAAAACAGCTGATTTTCGTGAAAAAATGATTAAAATTATGAAAGAGGCTGAGAATACAGAGGGGGGCTATTTTTTTTATTTAAAGAGATAGAGCCACGGTTCAAAAAAGAAATTGATCCTTGTAAAAAATTAGGAAGAAACCAAGAAAAAAAACAAAAAAAAAAAATAATAATAATAATAATTGTGACACTCACTTTTTTATTTGGAGAGATAGAATCATTTTTCATAAAGAGAAAATGTGGCCCTTTGAAAAATGAATATGGAAATGAAAAAATTAAAAATTAAAAAAAATTAAAATGTCGACTCATTTTTTTTTTGTCTGTCGCCCCCGGGGCGAACGCTATGATTTCCAAACCCTTGGAGATATTGATTTGAAATTTGAATCAAATCAATAACTCAAAAAATGTATCTCGAAAAAAATTTTTTTTTGCGATCGGAAAACCCGGAAAATTTTCAAGGTCATTTTTAAGGTTTTCACCGGTAACTCGATAGCGGTTCAGGAAATGATTTTTTCCATTCCAATTTTTTTAGAAATATGCGCCTATATAGCCTTCTCAGGTGTATAGTTTTTGAGAAGGATCGGAAAATGAAAACAGGTTTTCCGGACGATTTTCCGAAAAGTGAAAATTTCGAATAAAAACCGCACCGATGATCGAAATTGAATTTTGAACAATGCAGTGGATAGAGCTTGGAAATACAAAAAAATCATACCTCTTCAACACTTTTAAGAAAATGTCCGGAAAACTGAGAAAAATTGAAAAATATGAAAAAAAAAATTGTAATTTTTAAAAATACGAAATATCTCGGAAACTGCTGATATTTTTCCAATTTACCACGATACCTTTTTTGACCGCCTTCAAAAAATCTATAAAATATGTAAATAAATAATTTCCCTATTTTCAATAGTACAGGAAATATTTGAAAAAAACGGGAAAATCGATATATCTCCCGAATTAAGAAAAAACTCGGAAATTTATTTTTTGCAGAAGATACCTCTCAATGAACTCTATCGATCGTGTAAATTTGGTTTTTTCGAATTCAATAACAAAGCGGGAAAAAAATAAAATCCAAAAAAAAGGCTGGACTTAGAAATTTTTTTTATAAAAGCACCAAAATCTCAAAAACTAAACAAGATATGGAAAAGTGTATGGAAACAATTTTATTGTACTTCATTAGTACTACAAAAAGTTTCGAATGAATTTTTTTCCTATTTCAAAAATAAAAAAATTCGTCGGGACTTGGAAAAAATTTTCGATAATTTTGAATAATTTCAAATATTTCCCAAACGGCTGCATATTTCCAAATTTTTCATAGAACCTTTTATGATTGTTTTTGAAAAGTATACAAAAAATGTTAATGAATTGTTTCTTCAAAATCAATAGTCCGGGAAATATTTGAAAAAAAAACGGTAAAATCGATATATCTCCAGAACCAATAAAAAATGAGAAATGATTTTTTTGTCAAAAATACCTCTCAATGGACTCTATCAACCCATCCCAATTTGCTTTCTTCGAATTCATTACTGCAGCGGGAAAAAAATAAAACCCAAAAAAATTCGTCGGGACTTAGAAAAAAATTTCTTCGATTTTGAATAATTCCAAATATTTCCCAAATGGCTGCATATTTCTCAATTTTTCATAGAACCTTTTATGATTGCCTTTGGGAAGTCTACAAAAAATGTAAATGAATTGTTTCTTCAAAATCAATAGTCCGAGAAATAATCGAAAAAAAATCGGAAAAATCGATATATCTCCAGAACCAATAAAAAATGAGAAATGATTTTTTTGTCAAAAATACCTCTCAATTAACTCTATCAACATATCCCAATTTGGTTTCTTCGAATTCATTACCAGAGCAGAAAAAAAATAAAACCCAAAAAAATTCGTCGGGACTTGGAAAAAAATTTCGACAATTTTGAATAATTCTAAATATTTCCCAAACGGCTGCATATTTCCAAATTTTTCATAGAACCTTTTATGATTGCCTTTGGAAAATATACAAAAAATGTAGATGAATTGTTTCTTCAAAATCAATAGTCCGGGAAATATTTGAAAAAAAATCGGAAAAATCGATATATCTCCAGAACCAATAAAAAATGAGAAAAGATTTTTTTGTTAAAAATACATCTCAATGGACTCTATCAACATATCCCAATTTGATTTCTTCGAATTCATTACTGCAGCGGGAAAAAAATAAAACCCAAAAAAATTCGTCGGGACTTGGAAAAAATTTTCGATAATTTTGAATAATTCCAAATGTTTCCCAAACGGCTGCATATTTCTCAATTTTTCATAAAACCTTTTATGATTGCCTTCGGGAAGTCTACAAAAAATGTAAATGAATTGTTTCTTCAAAATCAATAGTCCGAGAAATAATCGAAAAAAAATCGGAAAAATCGATATATCTCCAGAACCAATAAAAAATGAGAAAAGATTTTTTTGTCAAAAATACCTCTCAATGAACTCTATCAACATATCCCAGTTTGGTTTCTTCGAATTCATTACCAGAGCAGAAAAAAAATAAAACCCAAAAAAATTCGTCGAGACTTAGAAAAAAATTTCGCCAATTTTGAATAATTCTAAATATTTCCCAAACGGCTGCATATTTCCCAATTTTTCATAGAACCTTTTATGATTGCCTTTGGGAAGTCTACAAAAAATGTAAATGAATTGTTTCTTCAAAATCAATAGTCCGAGAAATAATCGAAAAAAAATCGGAAAAATCGATATATCTCCAGAACCAATAAAAAATGAGAAATGATTTTTTTGTCAAAAATACCTCTCAATTAACTCTATCAACATATCCCAATTTGGTTTCTTCGAATTCATTACTGCAGCGGAAAAAAAATAAAACCCAAAAAAATTCGTCGGGACTTGGAAAAAAATTTCGACAATTTTGAATAATTCTAAATATTTCCCAAACGGCTGCATATTTCCAAATTTTTCATAGAACCTTTTATGATTGCCTTTGGAAAATATACAAAAAATGTAGATGAATTGTTTCTTCAAAATCAATAGTCCGGGAAATATTTGAAAAAAAATCGGAAAAATCGATATATCTCCAGAACCAATAAAAAATGAGAAAAGATTTTTTTGTTAAAAATACATCTCAATGGACTCTATCAACATATCCCAATTTGATTTCTTCGAATTCATTACTGCAGCGGGAAAAAAATAAAACCCAAAAAAATTCGTCGGGACTTGGAAAAAATTTTCGATAATTTTGAATAATTCCAAATGTTTCCCAAACGGCTGCATATTTCCCAATTTTTCATAGAACCTTTTATGATTGCTCTTGGAAAATATACAAAAAATATAAATGAATTGTTTTTTCAAAATCAATAGTTCATGAAATATTTGAAAAAAATGCGGAAAAATCGATATATTATACACATTGATCGTAGTATTCACATTTTTGGTGTCCAATTATAGTTTCAAACGGATTCAATGATAAAAACAGACACGCATTGATCGTAGTATTCACATTATTGGTGTCCAATTATAGTTTCAAACGGATTCAATGATAAAGAAAGACACTCATTGATCGTAGTATTCACATTATTGGTATCCAATTATAGTTTCAAATGGATTCAATGATAAAAACAGACACGCATTGATCGTAGTATTCACATTATTGGTGTCCAATTATAGTTTCAAACGGATTCAATGATGAAGACAGACACTCATTGATCGTAGTATTCACATTATTGGTGTCCAATTATAGTTTCAAACCCAACGATAAAGACAGACACGCATTGATCGTAGTATTCACATTATTGGTGTCTAATTATAGTTTCAAACGGACTCAATGATGAAGACAAACAAGCATTGATCGTAGTATTCACATTATTGGTGTCCAATTATAGTTTCAAACGGATTCAATGATAAAGACAGACACACGTTGATCGCAATATTCACATTATTGGTGTCCAATTATAGTATCAAATGGATTCAATGATAAAGACAGACATGCATTGATCGTAGTATTCACATTATTGGTGTCCAATTATAGTTTTTAATCATTTTGACAATGAACGTTTAAAATAAGAACAACGCCTTAAGATCGTTGTATTCAAATAATTGGTATGTACGTGTACACGGAAAGGATATACGTGTACACGGAAAGGATATACGTGTACACGGAAAGGATATACGTGTACACGGAAAGGATATACGTGTACACGGAAAGGATATACGTGTACACGGGGGGCTAGGATCGTCGCGCGAAGCGCGATAGTTAAGCCGCCGGCAGGCCAAGTGTGGGCGCAAGGCGGATGCTAGCGTAGGCGAATCCCGCGCCCATACTTGTTATACTACGATCTTTAGAGAAGTAGTATTCTACGGTCTTTCGGACAGAGGGAGCCTAACTTTTTTATTTGGATAGATAGAACTTTGAATCCAACGGGACCTTGATCCTTAATGAAAAATAGAAAAAAATCAAGAAAAAAATAATAATAATAATAATAACTTCGACCTGTAGGGGTGTCTAACTTTTTTATTCGAAAAGATAGAGAGATGGTTCAAACGGGTTAATGATCCATATCTGACACTATAAAGGATGAAAAAACTGAAAAAAATTAAAAAAAATAAAAAAAATTTTTTGTGTTTCGAAAATTTTTAAAACGCTATATTTCCCAAAATATCGAAGATATCGCACGGGACTTTCAGTCATTTTATCAACGCGATGACGGTATTTGTCACGTGATTTTTTTTGGCGATCGGAAAATCCGGAAAAATTTTACGGTGATTTTCCGATTTTTTTTTTCAAGTTCCTACTTTTCTCGATCCCGGTTCAAGAATTGATTCGAATCCTTTCAAATTTTTTCTAGATATACTTCAATATGTCTTACAGAAGGCTGTGAGTTTTGAGAATGATCGGAAAATGATAACCGGGTTTTCCGGGAAATTTTCCGAAAAATTCCGATATTGTAAAACACAAAAAACAACGAAACCAATAATCGAAACTGAATTCCGAAAAATGTTTTTGGTAGAGCACGAATATACCAACAAATCACATCTTCGATATTTTTTCTAAGATGATCGGAAAACTGGGAAAATTTCAAATATATGAAAAAAAAGATTTGAATTTCGGATAATACGAAATTACTCGGAAATGATCGATATTTTTCCGAATCACCGAGACAGCTTTTGACTGCCTTTGGAAAATCTACAATTTTGTTTTTTAATTTTTTTCCCAAAATTAATAGTCCGGGAGATATCTGAAAAAATTGGAAAATCGAAATATTGACCGTACTAATAGAGGTAATGAAAAAAATAAAAGTGCATCGTATCCGCAACACATGCCTCAGTAATACCTCCGAACAGTTTTTCTCCAACTACATAAAAAGATGGGAAAAATACGAAACAAATGAAAAAAAAAATAAAAAATTTGTACTCCCCCTCCCAAATTGCCCAAAACTCGAAAACCAAACGAGATATCGAAAAATTTTATATAAACAATTTTGTTCCCCTTGAATAGACCTACAAAAAAGTCACGTAAAAATTTTTGCGATACCCTATAAATAAACGAAAAAACAGCTGATTTTCGTGAAAAAATGATTAAAATTATGAAAGAGGCCGAGAATACAGAGGGGGGCTATTTTTTTTATTTAAAGAGATAGAGCCACGGTTCAAAAAAGAAATTGATCCTTGTAAAAAATTAGGAAGAAACCAAGAAAAAAAAGAAAAAAAAATAATAATAATAATAATAATTGTGACACTCACTTTTTTATTTGGAGAGATAGAATCATTTTTCATAAAGAGAAAATGTGGCCCTTTGAAAAATAAATATGAAAATGAAAAAACAAAAATTTGAAAAAAATAAAATTTTTGTCCGATTCGTGACTTTCTGTCGTGTCATATTCAACCCTTTATATTTTCCGAGCCCTTGGAGATATCGCGTTTAAATTTGAACCACATCAATAACTCGAGGACATTATTTCTCAAAATTTTTTTTTTTGCGATCGGAAAATCCGGAAAATTTTTAAATGGTTTTTCATGTTTTTCACCGGTAACTCGATAGCGGTTCAGGAAATGATTTTTTTCCTTCCAATTTTATTTGAAATATGCGCCTATATATCCTTCTCAGGTGTATAGTTTTTGAGAAGGATCGGAAAATATAAACGGGTTTTCCGGACGATTTTCCGAAAAGTGAAAATTTCGAATAAAAACCGCACCGATGATCGAAACTGAATTTTGAACAATGCAATGGATAGAGCTTGGAAATACAAAAAAATCATACCCCTTCAACACTTTTAAGAAAATGTCCGGAAAACTGAGAAAAATTGAAAAATATGATTAAAAAAATTGTAATTTTTTAAAATACGAAATATCACGGAAACTGCTGATATTTTTTCAATTTACCACGATACCTTTTTTGACCGCCTTCAAAAAATCTATAAAATATATAAATGAATATTTCCCCTATTTTCAATAGTACAGGAAATATTTGAAAAAAACGGGAAAATCGATATATCTCCCGAATTAAGAAAAAACTTGGAAATCAATTTTTTGCAAAAGATACCTCTCAATGAACTCTATCGATCGTGTGAATTTGGTTTTTTCGAATTCAATAACAAAGCGGGAAAAAAATAAAATCCAAAAAAAAGGCTGGACTTAGAAATTTTTTTTATAAAAGCACCAAAATCTCAAAAACTAAACAAGATATGGAAAAGTGTATGGAAACAATTTTATTGTACTCCATTAGTACTACAAAAAGTTTCGAATGAATTTTTTTCCTATTTCAAAAATAAAAAAATTCGTCGGGACTTAGAAAAAATTTTCGATAATTTTGAATAATTCCAAATGTTTCCCAAACGGCTGCATATTTCCCAATTTTTCATAGAACCTTTTATGATTGCCTTTGGGAAGTCTACAAAAAATGTAGATGAATTGTTTCTTCAAAATCAATAGTCCGAGAAATATTCGAAAAAAAATCGGAAAAATCGATATATCTCCAGAACCAATAAAAAATGAGAAATGATTTTTTTGTCAAAAATACCTCTCAATGGACTCTATCAACCCATCTCAATTTGGTTTCTTCGAATTCATTACTGCAGCGGGAAAAAAATAAAACCCAAAAAAATTCGTCGGGACTTAGAAAAAAATTTCGACAATTTTGAATAATTCTAAATATTTACCAAACGGCTGCATATTTCCCAATTTTTCATAGAACCTTTTATGATTGCCTTTGGGAAGTCTACAAAAAATGTAGATGAATTGTTTCTTCAAAATCAATAGTCCGAGAAATAATCGAAAAAAAATCGGAAAAATCGATATATCTCCAGAACCAATAAAAAATGAGAAATGATTTTTTTTGTCAAAAATACCTCTCAACGAACTCTATCAACATATCCCAATTTGGTTTCTTCGAATTCATTACCAGAGCAGAAAAAAAATAAAACCCAAAAAAATTCGTCGGGACTTAGAAAAAAATTTCGACAATTTTGAATAATTCCAAATATTTCCCAAACGGCTGCATAATTCCCAATTTTTCATAGAACCTTTTATGATTGCCTTTGGGGAGTCTACAAAAAATGTAAATGAATTGTTTCTTCAAAATCAATAGTCCAAGAAATATTCGAAAAAAAATCGGAAAAATCGATATATCTCCAGAATCAATAAAAACTGAGAAATGATTTTTTTGTCAAAAATACCTCTCAATGGACTCTATCAACATATCCCAATTTGGTTTCTTCGAATTCATTACCAGAGCAGAAAAAAAATAAAACCCAAAAAAATTCGTCGGGACTTAGAAAAAAATTTCGACAATTTTGAATAATTCCAAATATTTCCCAAACGGCTGCATATTTCCCAATTTTTCATAGAACCTTTTATGATTGCCTTCGGGAAGTCTACAAAAAATGTAAATGAATTGTTTCTTCAAAATCAATAGTCCGAGAAATATTCGAAAAAAAATTGGAAAAATCGATATATCTCCAGAACCAATAAAAAATGAGAAATGATTTTTTTGTCAAAAATACCTCTCAATGAACTCTATCAACATATCCCAATTTGGTTTCTTCGAATTCATTACCAGAGCAGAAAAAAAATAAAACCCAAAAAAATTCGTCGGGACTTGGAAAAAAATTTCGACAATTTTGAATAATTCCAAATATTTCCCAAATTGCTGCATATTTCCAAATTTTTCATGAAACCTTTTATGATTGCTTTTGGAAAATATACAAAAAATATAAATGAATTGTTTTTTCAAAATCAGTAGTTCATGAAATATTTGAAAAAAATGCGGACAAATCGATATATTATACACATTGATCGTAGTATTCACATTATTGGTGTCCAATTATAGTTTCAAACGGATTCAATGATAAAAACAGACACGCATTGATCGTAGTATTCACATTATTGGTGTCCAATTATAGTTTCAAACGGGTTTAATGATAAAGGAAGACACTCATTGATCGTAGTATTCACATTATTGGTGTCCAATTATAGTTTCGAACTGACTCAACGATAAAGACAGACACGCATTGATCGTAGTATTCACATTATTGGTATCCAATTATAGTTTCAAACGGATTCAATGATAAAAACAGACACGCATTGATCGTAGTATTCACATTATTGGTGTCCAATTATAGTTTCAAACGGATTCAATGATAAAGAAAGACACTCATTGATCGTAGTATTCACATTATTGGTGTCCAATTATAGTTTCAAACTGACCCAACGATAATGACAGACACGCATTGATCGTAGTATTAACATTTTTGGTGTCCAATTATAGTTTCAAACGGACTCAATGATGAAGACAGACAAGCATTGATCGAAGTATTCACATTATTGGTGTCCAATTATAGTTTCAAACGGATTCAATGATAAAGAAAGACACTCATTGATCGTAGTATTCACATTATTGGTGTCCAATTATAGTTTCAAACTGACCCAACGATAATGACAGACACGCATTGATCGTAGTATTAACATTTTTGGTGTCCAATTATAGTTTCAAACGGACTCAATGATGAAGACAGACAAGCATTGATCGTAGTATTCACATTATTGGTGTCCAATTATAGTTTCAAACGGACTCAATGATGAAGACAGACAAGCATTGATCGTAGTATTCACATTATTGGTGTCCAATTATAGTTTTTAATCATTTTGACAATGAACGTTTAAAATAAGAACAACGCCTTAAGATCGTAGTATTCAAATATTGATATATACGTGTACACGGAAAGGATATACGTGTACACGGAAAGGATATACGTGTACACGGAAAGGATATACGTGTACACGGAAAGGATATACGTGTACACGGCAAGGATATACGTGTACACGGGGGGCTAGGATCGTCGCGCGAAGCGCGACAGTTAAGCCGCCGGCAGGCCAAGTGTGGGCGCCAGGCGGATGCTAGCGTAGGCGAATCCCGCGCCCAATAATAGTTTTATGTGTACATGTGTACACGGGGGATACGTGTGCACACGGGGTACACGCTTGTTTATTATACTACGATCTTTAGAGAAGTAGTATTCTGCGGTCTTTCGGACAGAGGGAGCCTAACTTTTTTATTTGGACAGATAGAACTTTGAATCCAACGGGACCTTGATCCTTAATAAAAAATAGAAAAAAATCGAAAAAAAAATAATAATAATAATAATAACTTCGACCTGTAGGGGTGCCTAACTTTTTTATTCGAAAAGATAGAGAGATGGTTCAAACGGGTTAATGATCCTTATTTGACACTATAAAAGATGAAAAAACTGAAAAAAATAAAAAAAAATAAAAAAAATTTTTTGTCCTTCGAAAATTTTTAAAACGCTATATTTCCCAAAATATCGAAGATATCGCAAGGGACTTTCAGTCATTTTATTAACGCGATGACGGTATTTGTCACGTGATTTTTTTTTGCGATCGGAAAATCCGGAAAAATTTTACGGTGATTTTCCGATTTTTTTTTTCAAGTTCCTACTTTTCTCGATGCCGGTTCAAGAATTGATTCGAATCCTTTCAAATTTCTTCTAGATATACTTCAATATGTCTTACAGAAGGCTGTTAGTTTTGAGAATGATCGGAAAATGATAACCGGGTTTTCCGGGAAATTTTCCGAAAAATTCCGATATTGTAAAACACAAAAAACAACGAAACCAACAATCGAAACTGAATTGTGAAAAATGTTTTTGGCAGTGCACGAATATACCAACAAATCACATCTTCGATATTTTTTCTAAGATGATCGGAAAACTGGGAAAATTTCAAATATATGAAAAAAAACATTTGAATTTCGGATAATACGAAATTACTCGGAAATGGTCGATATTTTTCCGAATCACCGAGACAGCTTTTGACTGCCTTTGGAAAATCTACAATTTTGTTTTTTAATTTTTTTCCCAAAATTAATAGTCCGGGAGATATCTGAAAAAATTGGAAAATCGAAATATTGACCGTACTAATAGAGGTAATGAAAAAAATAAAAGTGCATCGTATCCGCAACACATGCCTCAGTAATACCTCCAAACAGTTTTTCTTCGACTACATAAAAAGATGGGAAAAATACGAAACAAATAAAAAAAAAAATAAAAAATCTGTACTCCCCCTCCCAAATTGCCCAAAACTCGAAAACCAAACGAGATATCGAAAAATTTTATATAAACAATTTTGTTCCCCTTGAATAGACCTACAAAAAAGTCACGTAAAAATTTTTGCGATACCCTATAAATAAACGAAAAAACAGCTGATTTTCGTGAAAAAATGATTGAAACTATGAAACAGGCCGAGAACATAGAGGGGGGCTATTTTTTTTATTTGAGTAGATATAGCCACGGTTCAAAAAAGAAATTGATCCTTGTAAAAAATTAGGAAGAAACCAAGAAAAAAAACAAAAAAAAATAATAATAATAATAATAATTGTGACACTCACTTTTTTATTTGAAGAGATAGAATCATTTTTCATAAAGGGAAAATGTGGCCCATTGAAAAATGAATATGAAAATGAAAAAACGAAAAATTAAAAAAAATAAATTTTTTGTATGTCCGCCATTTTGTCTGTCGTCTTTAGAAAACACCTTATATTTTCGAAACCGTTAGAGATATCGAGTTGAAATTTTAATCACGTAAATAATCAAAAAAATGTATCTCAAAATTTATTTTTTTTTGCGATCGGAAAACCCGGAAAATTTTAACGGCCATTTTTGTGTTTTTCCTAGTTTCCTCGATACAGGTCCAGGGTTTCGTTTTTTCGAATTCATATTTCTTTAAGAAGTACGACCAAATGCCCTACAGTGGTGTATAGTTTTTGAGAAGGATCGGAAAATGAAAACGGGTTTTCCGGACGATTTTCCGAAAAGTAAAAAACATGAAAAAAAAACGTACCGATGATCGAAATTGAATTTTGAACAATGCAGTGGATAGAGCTTGGAAATACAAAAAAATCATACCTCTTCAACACTTTTAAGAAAATGTCCGGAAAACTGAGAAAAATTGAAAAATATGAAAAAAAAAATTGTAATTTTTAAAAATACGAAATATCTCGGAAACTGCTGATATTTTTTCAATTTACCACGATACCTTTTTTGACCGCCTTCAAAAAATCTATAAAATATGTAGATGAATAATTCCCCTATTTTCAATAGTACAGGAAATATTTGAAAAAAACGGGAAAATCGATATATCTCCCGAATTAAGAAAAAACTTGGAAATTAATTTTTTGCAGAAGATACCTCTCAATGAACTCTATCGATCGTCCAAATTTGGTTTTTTCGAATTCAATAACAAAGAGAGAAAAAAATAAAATCCAAAAAAAAGGCTGGACTTAGAAATTTTTTTTATAAAAGCACCAAAATCTCAAAAACTAAACAAGATATGGAAAAGTGTATGCAAAAAATTTTATTGTACTCCATTAGTACTACAAAAAGTTTCGAATGAATTTTTTTCCTATTTCAAAAATAAAAAAATTCGTCGGGACTTAGAAAAAATTTCGACAATTTTGAATAATTTCAAATATTTCCCAAACGGCTGCATATTTCCAAATTTTTCATAGAACCTTTTATGATTGTTTTTGAAAAGTCTACAAAAAATGTAAATGAATTGTTTCTTCAAAATCAATAGTCCAAGAAATATTCGAAAAAAAATCGGAAAAATCGATATATCTCCAGAATCAATGAAAACTGAGAAATGATTTTTTTGTTAAAAATACCTTTCAATGGACTCTATCAACCCATCCCAATTTGGTTTCTTCGAATTCATTACTGCAGCGAGAAAAAAATAAAACCCAAAAAAATTCGTCGGGACTTGGAAAAAAATTTCGTCGATTTTGAAAAATTCCAAATATTTCCCAAACGGCTGCATATTTCCCAATTTTTCATAGAACCTTTTATGATTGCCTTCGGAAAGTCTACAAAAAATGTAAATGAATTGTTTCTTCAAAATCAATAGTCCAAGAAATATTCGAAAAAAAATTGGAAAAATCGATATATCTCCAGAACCAATAAAAAATGAGAAATGATTTTTTTGTCAAAAATACCTCTCAACGAACTCTATCAACCCATCCCAATTTGGTTTCTTCGAATTCATTACTGCAGCGGAAAAAAAATAAAACCCAAAAAAATTCGTCGGGACTTAGAAAAAAATTTCGACAATTTTGAATAATTCCAAATATTTCCCAAACGGGTGCATATTTCCCAATTTTTCATAGAACCTTTTATGATTGCCTTTGGAAAGTCTACAAAAAATGTAAATGAATTGTTTTTTCAAAATCAATAGTTCATGAAATATTTGAAAAAAATGCGGAAAAATCGATATATTATACACATTGATCGTAGTATTCACATTATTGGTGTCCAATTATAGTTTCAAACGGATTCAATAATAAAGACAGACACGCATTGATCGTAGTATTCACATTACTGGTGTCCAATTATAGTTTCAAACGGATTCAATGATAAAGAAAGACACTCATTGATCGTAGTATTCACATTATTGGTGTCCGATTATAGTTTCAAACTGACTCGATGATAAAGACAGGCACGCATTGATCGTAGTATTAACATTATTGGTGTCCAATTATAGTTTCAAACTGACCCAACGATAAAGACAGACACGCATTGATCGTAGTATTCACATTATTGGTGTCCAATTATAGTTTCAAACGGACTCAATGATGAAGACAGACAAGCATTGATCGTAGTATTCACATTATTGGTGTCCAATTATAGTATCAAATAGATTCAATTATAAAGACAGTCACGCATTGATCGTAGTATTCACATTATTGGTATCCAATTATAGTTTCTAATCATTTTGACAATGAACCTTTAAAATAAGAACAACGCCTTAAGATCGTAGTATTCAAATAATTGGTAGATACGTGTACACGGAAAGGATATACGTGTACACGGAATGGATATACGTGTACACGGAAAGGATATACGTGTACACGGAAAGGATATACGTGTACACGGGGGGCTAGGATCGTCGCGCGAAGCGCGACAGTTAAGCCGCCGGCAGGCCAAGTGTGGGCGCAAGGCGGATGCTAGCGTAGGCGAATCCCGCGCCCAAACTTGTTTTTATCCTGCATTCATGCGATGCAGATCTTTGTGCTGACGATGACCAACAATTGTGAATAGTGTATGAGGTTGCTTCACATTCTGATCCTTTACAATACTCGAATTTCGATAGCTGTTTCTCTTTTTGTTTTGATAATGTTTTTTAGCTCACTGGCATTACAGAGGTTCATTTGAAATGGTTTGCTATTTCTCTATTCATTCAGTTATCTTTCGGAAGATGCCTCTACACTTCTTACCAAACTTGGCTGCTTCTTCCGCCCCATTGTTCCCATCCTTCACAGAAGCACCCATTAATTCATTACCATTAACTTCGCCATACTGACTTTAATTTCAGCTGGAATTTCTGACCATCAATACTACTGAGGTCGTAGTACCAAACTGTTTATTGAAGGCCACCAATAATTGATTGATGAGTATGGGGTGATCAGTTTTATATCGATTGCAATAATTTTGAATTCTTTAACAAAGGTTCCATAATGATTAAAAAAGAAACAACAAGTACTCAACATATCGATGGCTAAGAGGAAAAATATTGTATGTCCAAAAAAGTAGTTTTGAGTAAAATGAATTTATAGATTTATCAATTTATGTTTTTGCTACTGGAAAAGTCTTGATTTTCATGTGAGAAACTTCAGTGAACATTTTCAAGTGGATGTACAATATTAGGGCATCATACAAAATTTCCCTCGATTGAATTAATAGTTATAATATCACATTTTCGACAATGGTCATGTAATATGTGTTCTCTTAGCCATCGATATTCGATAACACGATCATAAGTCTTATCTTCATATTATCTAGAAAACGTTCTAAATCGATGCGACGCTTACAAATTCTTCCTTGAGAGTCTATCAAAAAATTTGACTAAGTAGGTATGGCTAAAGACATTATTAGCATTCATACTACCTCGTATAAAATAAACTGAATTGAACTGAGTCAAACTTCCCTAATAGCATACCATGTCCCAAGGACGTCCCTATCTGGTACAAGTCATGTCCGAATGTCCGGGACTTGAAATCATTATCCTTGGGACGTCCCATTCAGTGCATTTTCATGATTGTCCCCGAAGGAATTCTCATGAATGTCCCAATGATGTCCCAATCTGTGCATCACATAAAACGTCCCTGCGAAGACGTCTTCGGGATGTTCTGGGTCGGATATACAAAATAAGGATGGGATAGCATTAGTATCTCGGTAACGGTTGCAGATACAATGTTGGTTAAATTAAAGAAAAAATGCACAATCCAAAGGCCTTTTATGTGGAGTTTGCAGAAGTGGGATAACTTTTTCGGATTTCGAGATATTTTGAATAAAGTAAAATTTTCAATATTTGATTTTATTAGATTAGATTAGATATCGAAAAATAAAAATACATTTTCATTGTCACTTTTCAAGCTTAACAAGATGACGCTCACAGATTTTCAATACAAAGTTTCGTTTCCGAGGAACCTTCATCAACTTTTTTTTTAAATACGGCCGTTTTTTTTTATTTCAGAATTCAAAGTCCTTTTTTATTTTAAATTGCGTCATATACCATTTATAGTTATTTGAGAAAGTTTCCAGCTCATTTCAGATATTACTCAAAACCATGAAAAACCTCCGATTACGTCTCTGTCTTAATTACAAAAGATGTTCGAACAAGTGATCATTATCTAAGCACAGGTAACATCGTCTAACTGGGGAACTCAAAACATTGTTGAGTACATCTGGTGTAATGGTTTGAATTGCTTCTAAAACTAGTTGGCGTAATTCTTCTTCCGTTTGATAATTACGTTGATACACGCAAAGATAAAAGTCAGGAGATGGCAGATCTGGCGATCGTGGAGGGCAGGCAACTGCTGAATGCGTACCTATCCATTTGTCAGGAAATCTGTTTGACAGATATGCCCAACAATCCTCGAATTATGAGCGGGGGCCCCATTTTGTTGAAACCAAATAATGTTACCGACTTCTGATAGCGGTAAGTTATTATCAAACCATTCTTCCAAATCGTCTGTCATATTTCCAGGGACATCCAATGGATGTCTTGGCTAGTAGGTATTATGGGATGTCTTCGAATGTGTACAGGACATTCAGGAACATCCCGCATAGATGAATATATTAGACGTCCCAATCGGGTTATCCTCGGAAATTTTCCTGTAAGGATTTCCTTGCTATACCCTGGGACGGATGCATTTTGTGATATTTTTAAGAACATACATTGGATGTCCACTTTGTACTTGTATAATGGATATCCGTTTGTAGACATCCAATGGACATCCATGTTCATTGATAACATATCCTTCACTCGGACAGTAAACGTCTGAGAAGTGTAAAGTCAATTTCAAAGAGTCAATCAAATCTGGAAATTATCAATATACCTACTGTTACTCTTGCTTTCATGAAACATATAAAATATAATTCAAAAATACTCGAAATATAAAGGACTATTCAAAATCACTGTTAGAGGCTAGTAGTTCTATGTTTTTCGCATGTTGGTAGCAATGTCCCTGATCTCAGTTGGCAATAACCAAAATCGGCATAATTCGGCTTCGGCATTTGGCTCGGTAATAACAAATGACAAATGTCAAAGTCGAAATGAAAATAAGGATGAAATGATGAAGCAAGTTCTAAGCTTGAAAGTCGAATCCAAATACGGCTATTTCTAATTGTTCGGGGTTGAATTTGTGTCGTTTAGTGTTTGAATGTGCTTTAATAGTTCCAGTGTTCGCTTTCACTATGTTTACCATTCAAGATCCATTTTGATTCACAGCTTTCACAAGGTAGTCTCGCTAAAATATCAACAACTGAATGCAAGTGAAGGTGTTTGAGTTAGCGACTTGAATTCACTCAGTTTCCCAAAGGGAATCTTCATCGACTTTCTCTGGTTTAAGTTTGATTTCAAACTCTTCTTTTGTTCAGCATGATTCCATTTTGTCCAGTGCACACCAATGTATGTTCAACTCATTAAATACTGAAAAAATTCTTGACATAATTTTTTGGGTTTATCACCTTCCACAAAAAATTATGTCAAGAACTGGATTTCCTCCACAAAATCAAACTTTTAATCAATACTGAAAAAATATTTTTATATCTTTTTAACTTATGTTTTTCAGGCGTTCAGGCGATGCGATGCAACAAACTCTGTAGAGGAACATATCAACACGAATCCTTGAACAATCAGGACCAACGAAATCAATATTTGTGTCCTTTAACTTCTCAAAAAATACAGATGAACACCTAATTCTTGTGGAGATGTACCCATCAGAGAACCGACTCCATCAACTGTGAGTAATGCAAATAGTTTTAACAGCTAAACATTTTTATTGAAATAGATAGAAAATATAATGTCTTTTTGGATTTTTGTTTGAAGAATTTTCTGAGCTAGATGGAAACTGTGTATATTTAAATATAATTATGTGATTCCATTAGGAGATGTTGAGATGTGACAATGACAATAATATCGAATTCATTCGCCCCTTAACCCAGCTAGTATGGAGCTGAAAAGGAGGGAGTATTCGGAAATATGGAATTGGTCTAATTACTGATAGGTAATGATTCATAATTAAATAAATTTGTACTTTTCTGAAAACGTTTCACACACATTTTATGTGATTTTCTGTATAAAACAAAATCAGGAATAATCTACAGTATCGGAAATTTATATGATATCATCATATCGTTGCGTTCCTTGTTGTTCCTAGATACCCCAGAATAATTTGTTTCCAATACTGTAAACTGATTCTCCATTGTAACTCTTGAAGAAATATATGCTGTTTTTGTTTCCATGAATGTATTTGTTACTTTTTTTAGGTTCATCTGAACGGACTCACCTTTCAGAAAATGACTCGAAATGTGCCTAAGAAAAACCAAAGAACACAGCAACCATGAAAAACAATAACTTCTTGAAGTAAAAGTTTTTCTAAGAGAATATATTTTTTTTCGGTGCATTCATTTCCAAAATATTTCAATTTCATGTCCCTAACATATCCAGAGGATATCCAATTCATATCATTCGAGGACGTCCCTGGGAATATTCTATATCAGTGCGAGGTTGGAAAATATGTACTGCATACGGACGTCCTAAGGACGATTGCAGTACCAAAAGGCAAGGTGCTTCGGATGTCTCAGTTGTCCTTCTGAAGGATTAACTTTGGAGACGTCCAATAAATATCCCAGGTGGATGTCCTTTGAATATCTTTATAGAACGTCCAATTTTGGTGAAAATTCGAGACGCAGTTCCTACGAATTTCTAATGGAGGTCCGCGGTACCAATATTGCACGTCCTAAGGACGTTCTGAACGCCCTGAGAGGATGTCGAATAGATTATCATCGGACTTCGTGGTGCTATTAGGATTATAACACCATTTTTTGTGTCCGAGGTCAAACTGGAATATACTGCATACCTTGAAATCTTCGTTATTTATTGTAAAGCCACAGCCGACTTAATCTGCCGAGCCGTGATGAGAAAATCGGCAACACCGCATGGAAAGCAATTTGACGTCCTTCTCATTAATTCTTTAATGTGAATTTCTCGGCATATTCGGAAAATTAAGAAAAAAACATAGGAGAATGAATTTTTAGAGAAAATAGCGACGATTGATTTTTTCCATCACCAACTGTAATCGCAATATGTTCAATTTCTTATATATGATAAATCTGCCTAGTTTGGTTTTTCCATGCCATAAAATCCACATTTTGGGAGATTTCCTTTAACTTTTTTTTCTGATAAGTGCAGAAACCACATAAATGATCCCTGATTATTTTTCATTTGAAATCTTACTGATGAAAATAATATGTTATTGGAAGGTACAGTATACAAAATGTACCAAACTCAGGTAGTTTGACACATAATGTATAGGTACTTTTCATCAATACAGTTTATTTTCATCAGTCAGATTTCAGATGAAAAATCTGAACTTATCAGAAAAAAATCTCCCGAAATTTGAATTTTAGGGACCAAACTTGACAGATTTCCCATATATAAGAAATTGAACATATTGCGATTACAGTTGGTGATGGAAAAAATTAAATGACCATATCAATCGTCGCTATTTTCTCTAAAAATTCAATCTCTTATGTTTTTTTCTTCTAGTTTTCCGAATAAGCCGAGAAATTCACATGAAAATGATTAGGACGTCAAATTGATTTCCATACGGTGTTGCCGATTTTCTCACCACGGCTCTGGAGATTAAGTCGGCCTTATTACACTATGCCTTTTCTGTGTTTGATTGTCGATGGCTGAAATTTAAAACAAATACGCATGCGCCCAAGACTATTTCAATAAATAAATAAATTGGACTGGTTCTATTTTCCCCCTGAATATAGTGGTTTTCAAGAACGTTTGTGGAAACGTCATTTGTGCCAACCAATGTGCCAACACAACAATAATTTGTCTGACCAACAAATAGATAAAAATACAGTAAGTATAACAATGGCCAATACAAGAAATACTAATTTTTCTGTCATTTTATTTTACCTTTTGTTCGTTACATTGATGTCTCAAAATATAAAATAATCAATCCAACCTCAAAAATCACTTAGGGTAAATATGAATGATTTTACTACGTTCCCAATGGGCACACGTACGTTTTTCGAACGTGTTATAAACGTGGCATTGGTTAAATAAACGTTTCTGGTTGAAAATTTTAACGACAATAATTTAGTGTTATCTTCAAAGTAGAAAGAATTCGTTATAAAGATGTGTTTTCAACGTTACTTCCTCGACAACTCGTTAAATATACGTTCAACAATCGTTGTGTTAATTCAAAAAGAATTTTTAATCAAACTCGCTTTATGCGATTCATTTATCAATATTTATGATACCGTCCCTATCCTTTTATTTGGTCAAAACGATGTTGTTTTATTGAGATCTTCGACGTTCAAAAAACCTGATTAAAAACGGCAATAAGGCGATAATTAGTAAGCAATTGGTTAATATACCGTTGTTACACCCGACATTTTTTCGTTGAAAAAACGTTCTTGTGCCCATTGGGTTGCAGTTCTGGAACTACTGCCTCAAACAATTATTTCAAAAGACATTTATTGTGTGATAGTGCCAGTAACTAGTCATTTAGGCATTTTAGGCAACAAATAGCCGTGAAAATAGGAACAAAATAAGGGGAAGTGTAATAAGGGTTTGATAAGGATACCTTAAAGATGGTGGCAATCAGTTGTGATAAGTTACCGATGATCAATGAAGTATAATGTGAAATAGTTACCAAGTTACCCACCTTGAATTGTTCTGTTGGTTATACCATAAAGTGAACCAATGTGCGAAAATTGATAATATAGAACTGGGGTTTTAACAGAATATAATTTAACGATTTCTTGAATTGGTCGCTCCCATTGATCGTCCGAGATATACTGAAAGAAAAATTTAAAATTGGTTTATTAAAATAATAAATCATTATACATTTTCAAAATAACTATTAGATCATGCTTCACTTGAGAGAGGGGGTTTTGAACAATTTTCGATAATATATACCCACTTGATGTTCACGGTCGTAAGGTGTATACAGGGTGTTTCGTAATTACTATGCATAATAAGAACAGGAGATTTCTATTGAAAAAGAAATGTTACGCACATAGAGCCGTATAAAATATCTGGCAACTGCCCACATTGCCAAAGATTATTGCAATTTGACTTGAATATAGTGAAGTAGTAGATAAATTCCAAAATTAGGTAAAAATTTAAGTAAAATGTTTAGGTAGGCGGTAATGTTGAGTGCAATTAGCTACTCAGATATAAAAAGGGTTAGAAAATCGTAATTAGAACTCGATGAAGATGCAAAATTTGTTGGCCAAACGCGCGTGAAATCACAGCCTAGTTACTTTGGCAATAAAGTTCAGCAATATTTTTTTTTATTATTTTTTTAGGAACGAAGTAGATCACAAAATTTAGCATAATAAGTATTTTTTGGGGGATTCTAGCAATGGTAATCATTTTTCACGTTTCCAGGACCTGTATGGCCCAGACAATAATACATAACTTCCTCATTATGAATTCTGGCAATTTCATATTTCGGGGTAACAATCAGGATCGGTTGAGAAAATAATCCACATGTTCAGAATAATTTTTCCGGGCATCCAGGGCCGGCTTCACTCCTGCAATAAATCTTTACTTCCTTATTAGGAATTCTGCCGGTTTCATATTCCAGCATAACGAAGAGAATCGTTTAAGAATATAATTCACATGTGCAGAATAATTTTTCCGGGCGTCCAGGGCCGGCTTCTCTCCAGCAATAAATCTCAACTTCCTTGTTAGGAACTCTGCCAGTTTCATATTTCAGGGTTACAATTAGGATCGGTTGAGAAAAGAATCCACATGTTCAGAATAATTTTTCCGGGTGTCCAGGGCCGGCTCCACTGCAGCAATAAATCTTAACTTCCTTATAAGGAACTCTGCCAGTTTTATATTTGAGGGTTACAATCAGGATCGGTTGAGAAAAGAATCCACATGTTCAGAATAATTTTTCCGGGCGTCCAGGGCCGGCTTCTCTCCAACAATAAATCTTAACTTCTTTATAAGGAACTCTGTCAGTTTCATATTTCAGGGTAGAAATCAAGATAAGTTGAGAAAATAATACTCATGTTCGGAATAATTTTTCCGGGCGTCCAGGGCCGGCTCAAAAAACATGGACTTTTGCAATTTGTTTCAGAAAAAAACTAAATCAAATTTTGAAAAAGTGAGAAAATGTGAAGATAGATAACATCTTTACCCTTATGTACTTATTTTTTAATTCACTTAAAGTCAAAAATGAACCAAAAAAAGGGACTACCAAACCCTTTCATACATGTAAGGAAGACATTGTTTGTTTAAATCTATCTGCTAAAAGTAATTCGAAAACATTTTGTATAATTCAGTTGATATTCGAAGGAAATAGTTTTATTTTTAACAAATTCCATTTTCTAGTAAAATTTTATAGTCCATTATGTTTTGAATATGATGAAACATGCAACTATTCAAAACGTAATACAATCTCACAGAAAATGGGTTAAATTTGGCGTCGATTTGAAAGTTTATGTCTGTCATGATGACGCTATAGCAGAATGACAGATGAGTGCAATAAACTCTTTATTGCACTCAGTGCAATAAAGAACCAGTTTTTCCACCAAATATAGTTCAATAAAGTTTTGTTTTTTGCATGAACGTAGAAAAAACAAATAATGATTCTGATAGGTATCGTTTCTGACTGTGTTTTCAATTGTCCTTCTCTATAGTATACTCACTTCTGTCAATTCCGAATTTGATTGTGCCACCGTCGATGAAAAATAGTGACTCCTGATAGACCGTCCAACTTGGTTATTGGTTAATAACCCATTACTATTCAGGCTTGCTGGAACCAACTTCGAAGGTTGAATATCAAAAGATAAGAGCCAAAGTCTGACGACACCTGAAATGGATATTTATGGTAAGTTTCAATAAGTTTGCACCATATGGGAAACTTTGTTATTATGCATTCGTCAGAAAATTTTATTCTTCGTAAAAGTTGGTGCATTTTGGAAAACTTGTATTCGAGTTATTCAAATTTTGAATTTCCAAATGGTGAACAATGGGGAACAAAAATTAGGAATTTGGAACAGTACCCTTATTTTTGAACTTATCGAAAAAGTTTATTTTGAGAAGTTGTTACAATCAAAAGCGATATTTATATTTGAAACCAACTACGTCAACTACGGAAACAAATTTTAATTATTTTTTCCAAATTTTTGTTTTAGCCTCATAAAGAGTACTAGTATCTCATATGCACCTTAGGCGCCTCACTCATATTCCTACTAGGACATTTTAATGCAAAATTTGGTCTAATTCATCATTTGTATTAGAATATCGACGTTTATTGAAGATTGTTTGAATTTTCACTCGTTTTTTTTTTGTATGTATGTCCATAATAACTATCAGGGTGATTTTAC
Source organism: Chrysolina haemoptera (assembly GCA_958298965.1). NCBI lineage: Eukaryota > Metazoa > Arthropoda > Insecta > Coleoptera > Chrysomelidae > Chrysolina > Chrysolina haemoptera. Next base: position 8,257,328 of record OY282591.1, read on the forward strand.
GAAAGGAAATTATTAAATAAATCAATTAATTATTGGTAAACAATAATAGTATATTATATAGTGAATATTTTAATCCTGCACGTGATGTTCATTGTCTGAGGGCTCGTAGAGCCCGAGGGCCAATAATCACGTAAGGAATAAAATATCACTTTAGTCCTGCGGCATATACGCTATTTTTTGCATTTCCCAGTATTATAAATTTCAATAATAATACAACTAATTATTTTGATGAGTTATATAAACATGGTACTTGAATTACTCGGTACGTAACGTCATAGCAACGGTGTCAACAAACTTTTTCAATTCAGTGTCATTTCAGTTAATGTTGACATTAACCGATACGTCAAGAACATGACATCTCAAGAACAATATAACACTTTAACTCATCACAAATATCAAATCCCAAATGCAATTAAACTCAAAGCCACAAAAGTAATCGCCCATTTAGTTTCATCAATTGTAACAATGTTAATATCACATACAATCTTAATCCAATCAATAAAGATTTATAATGGAATATTTCCTAATTTTTGTCCTAGTTATTAATAGTGTAGCTGCAGTAATGTTTGATTTTTACTTTATGTCCCTAGGGATCTGAAATGCAACTTTATCCCCCTACGGACTGAAAGATACATTTTAGTTCCTGTTATACGAGACTAAAGTTGGCACTTCAGTCCCGGAAGTGCCAAAAATAATATAAATCTGCAACTCTACCACTTTAATCAATAAAAAATGTGATTTTTTCCGCGTAGGTGGCTATGATTGTGAATTTGAATGCTGATTTTGATTCAAAACAACTTTTCTAAATACACTTTTTCGATAGTGTCAAAAATATGAGTAGTTTACACTTAATCACATTTCTTATTTTTGTTCTCCCTGTAAACCGTTCAGAAATTTAAAATTTAACTGATGTTTTCTGCAATGCACTCATTTTTATGGCGAATAAAATTTTCGGACAAATGGATAATAAACAAGTTTTCCAATGAGTTCCCAGTTTAACTCATTGTACTTATGATTTTATTGTGACCTGGAACGCAGATATGAAAGGAAGAAGATGAATGGTTATTTATGTATCAAGTGAGTGAAGGTAGGCATACTTTTTTTTTCGAGTGAGAAATTCGTGAAAAATACTTTACACACAAGTTTCATACAGTAATTTTTTCTATAACTTTAAAATAATAACAATTGAAATTTTTATTGCAAATATGAAATGAATTTGGCATATTTCGACACCTCCAACAAAGGAAGTAACTTGAAATACGTTGTTTTCGACTGTTACGCAATTGTGATCATGAACGTACTATAGAAATCGTTTTCGAGATATAATAAAAGTATTATTTTAATGTAGTTGAACTGAAAAAAAAAATCTAAAAATTTTGACACTCTATATCTTAAACACGAAGCAAGTTGGGACACAAGCTTGCATGAAGAAAAACTTTTAGTTTCACCCAAAAATCCGATACTGAACGTTTGGCGGTTTAACCCTGGGTCACCCTGTATATCCAGAGATACCAAAGTGGAGTGAATTTACAGCTAACATTGAAGTCAACATTGGAGGATGATATGAAAGACAGAAGAAATGAAAAATGTGATTTTTCAATTTTTATGGGGAATGTTCCGCTTTTCAACACATATTTCCTTTCACATGATTTCAGAATTTTTTTACAATGAAAAAGTATTTTTTCCGAAATTTCAGGATTCTTCAGGATGTAAACAAAACTTCCTACTTTCCAAAATGAAAAAGCCCAACATTTCTTGTTAAGTTTAGTACAGAAAGCTGAATTTTCGAAAAAATAATAAAGGAATTTTTATCGAAAAAGAAATAAATGGCTGAAACCAAGTGATAGAGAATGTGTGTGGTGGATGGTTTGAAAAAAAAATAAATTTGTTTTTTATTGTCCGAAATAGGTGAATGAGAGTTACCATTTGGTTGAATCCGAAGGCTGTAATTATCGAGACTATTGCATTTTTAACCATAAAGATTATTGTGGGATATCTTAAGGACATCATTGATCAAAGACAGGATATCCCATGGTTGTCATAAGACATGCATCCTGAGTACATCATAAGGATGCAGGGTTTGGTAATATTTCCATCTTCCAGAGACGAGTTTGGGATATCTATAAACATCCCCGGGACGTCCCAATCATGCAAAAATTGATCCTAGTTGTATCCCTGTTTCATCCCTATGACTTGCATGGGACATCCTAACGAAGCGGAGTTTGGTAACATTTTCATCTCCCAGGGACTTTGGGATACCTAGGAACATCTCTCGGACCATTTTGGAATCTCCCATATTGGTCCCAACATGGTCATCGTGTTATCTGGGAAGATTCTAGTAAAGACGAGAAAGTCTATCTGCAGCTATATAAGAACGTGTACCTCTCCATCAGGGAAGTATTGAAGTATTGGAAGTTTGAATATTAGCATGAAAAGCCCAGTCATTGTGTTACATAAATAACTGTATTCTAAGTGTTGAAATAAATATTTTTAGAGTAAAATTGTAAAAGTTTTTTACAGTGCGCAAGGTGAACCATTTTAGCGACACTGATTCAGGCAAAAATATAATAAAATAGTATTCCTACGCGTTGGTATGATCATGATCGAAAATAAATCACCTGATAAACTATCTATTAATGCTTCTCTGGAAGTATGTCCAATTATGATTGGGACATGATGAAAGTGGCCATTCTTTAACTTTTCGTAACTTTCACCAGTAATGATAGCTCCTTCATGATCTGGTTCCTGCACTGGTCCAATCGATAAACCACTCAACGGGTTGTTTTTTAATAAGGCCTGTAATTTCAACCAATTTTGTTAAAATCTATTATATGCCTTCAAGAAATACAAACTAACCATAACACCAACAGCGTTAATTTCAATTTATTCACGATTCGATAACAACGTTTCTTTTTCATGCTCATAGGTTTGAGGTAGTTTCTATTTGTTGAATTGTATTCCTAACAAAGGTTTCAAATATAAATTTTGTCGACTATCATATGGCATTGATTTCCTTTAAAATAAATAACCCCATTCTTCTCGACATGGTGTGTGTCGACTGATACCTCATTCACAATGTCAGCAAAATTTCAGAACAGGATCATTTCGAAAATGGCTATTAACTAGTAAAATCATAATTTATGATATAAGTGTTAAAAGTGGCATTTTATTTTGTAAGTACGAGCAACATAAAATAACTTTTAATGATAATAATAATATTCACAGGCATTAGGGGCTCTACGAGTGTTGTACTATCATCTACGACACTCGTACGGTATAGACGAGACACCGGTGTTGCCTTATGCTCCGAGGGATATTGATTCTGTTGTGGAGAATGGGAGGTGCCGAATAGATTGGAACTTCTCATTCCCCACTCTCAGGCAAATACAAGCAAATAAGCCTGATGTAGTCTTCCTCGACCATCAAGTAGGACGATATACGTCATAGAGTTTTCGGCTCCTGGCGAAACGAACATCGTTCGAAAAGGGGAGGAAAAATGGATCAAATATCGAGAGTTACTCTTTGATTACGATTTGATTATGGGGGTCCTTGGTGGAATGATGGACACGCTGCTCCCTAATCTAAAAATCATACCGGCTTGCCGTGATGTGGCAGAAATCTTAGCCTACGAATGCAGAAGGCTGTCATTCTTGGTTCAGTCCGTCTGCTCAGGGCACATGATTCTCGGACTCAGTAGTTGCTCACCACACGGACGTGGGAAGTGGCTATCTGGGTAAATGGCACCAGCCCGCCCTCCGGATGTTTCAGAGCTCCGGATACAGGGCACGACTGGTATAATCCAAACGGATAAATAATAATGATAATACCAATGATGATAATTATGGGACTGAGATTGACGCAGTGGTTAGGCGCCCGACTGGTGATCGAAAGGTCGCTGGCTCGGTTCCCAGCAGGACCAAGGATTTTTTTCATTTTTAGATGTAAAAGTCTGAAGGATTGGATCTTGTTGCCGGCTGGGAACAATTCTCCACGATTCACTGTTGCGTTAGTAATTAACAGTGCTGTTCCTAAGGTGGCGTATGCAGTTAGTAACAAAGCCTATTCAGAACACGTGGCTTATGATCATGGCAGTCGATGTCAACACACCAAAAAAATAAAAAATAATAATGATGTCTCATGAGCTCATCATGCATTTGCTCCGATGCCTTGCGGTACCAGATCAAATAGTGGGATGCATTGAACAACTGATGCCGCTCTGGAGGACTCGATTCACTATAACATCAGGTCAAGCTAGAGTCCAAACAAATCAGGTAATTTTCAGAAGAGGGGTGTCCTAGGGAGCTTTTCTCAGCACTTTTCTTTTTTACATATAACTCTTGCCATTATCCGTTGTGCTTAGGAAAACGCGTGAATACAATTACGGTACCCCCAGAAACCGAAGGAATAAGGTCACACATTTATTTTACATGGATAACCGTAAATTTTATGCCTCACATGAAAGAGACCTACATCTATCTTTGACGGTGGTGGAAGAGTACACGCGAGCTATCGGCATGGAGTTTGGGACCGACAAATGTGACACGGTTCATCTCAAAAGGACGATGCGAAGATTATGGAGAGGACGTCCAGCTCGGGGACGAACAAAGTTTCTGCTACAAATATGTCCGATCTTACTCTACTCCTTCGACGTAATGAAGGGGACACAAAAGGAGCTGCGGCAACTCGACGTGAAGACTCGCAAGATGATGCATGAGTTTGCATCCCAAATCCGTTCCTCGGTTATATCTTCCCCGACAACAGGGAGGTCGACGACTTTTGAGTTTGGAGTGTCTTCACAACAGAATAGTACTGGTCAGAGCATGTAAAGTCTTCAGGAGTTCAGATCTCCTTCTCTGCGTGGTTCGTGGCCATGAAACTGGAGAGATTGGAGTGTTTCTCTTCAAGGCAGCAACCCGAGTGACTGATGAACTTAGTCTCACTTTAGATACCAAATGGCGTGACCCGGAGTCTGTTACCGAGTTGGAACCCGTTTGGCAAAAATCCCCACTAGAAACCGCAGAAAATACATTTCTGCTTCAGCTGTATAAGTATTAGCTTGTGCATGGGGTCTTCTTCAGAAACGTGAAAGTCGGAGACCAAGGAATTCAGTATGGCCTGTAAGGATGGTGTCTTCATAATCCAGTACGATTGGGTTTTGAGACAAGAATCGATTGTAACACCACCAAACTTGGTATGCTCGTAGTTGGAACCATGATAAACACAAAAAAAAAGTTTACCAATATTCCAGGCGTGGAACATATTTTTTTTTTCGTTAAAAAATATATAAATAGATTTTTGCTGTAATCTTGGAAAATATATGATGAACAATTTATTTTTATACTGGCGTCGAATCCTAGCGTGAAAATGTAAAATTTATTTTCCCAAAGGCATTTTTCTCCTCTTCGTGAAGCCGGTAAAATACAACTTTCCCACAGTGTAAAATAAAAACATATAGTTTTTATATACTTATTAGGCGAGTAAGATTTTCATTTATGTGAAGTTAGCCACACTTTTCCAGCCACAGTTTCTGACGTGCGACCGTCGACTATGGGGTAGCTTTAAATAGTCTGAAAAAAAAAAAAAAAAATTTCATTTTCAGATTGTGGAAGGTGATAAACCCAAAAAATTATGTCAAGAACTGGATTTCCTCCACAAAATCAAACTTTTAATCAATAGTCTGAGAAAATTATTTATTTTTATTTTTTTTCAGTCATATTGACGAGAGTCCAAAGGAATCCGAAGGAGGTTTTATGCACAACTGGATTCCTTCTTTCTGACGGTATTTTTATTTTTGCGACAACGCGTCTCTTTCTGGGATTTTTATAGTCTGAGAAAATTATTTATTTTTATTTTTTTTCAGTCATATTGACGAGAGTCCAAAAGAATCTGAAAAAATTTTTATGCACATCTCGATCCCCTATTTCTAACGTTACTTTTAGTTTTGTGGCAGCGCGTCTCTCTCTGGGATTTTCATAGTCTGAGAAAATTTATGATTTAATTTTTTTTTAATCATTTTGACAGGAGTTCAGAAGAATCTGAAAAAGGTTTTATGTACATCTCGATCCCCTCTATCCAACGGTGTTTTTACTTTTGTGGCAGCGCATCTCTTTCTGGAATTTTCATAGTCTGAGAAAATTCTTCATTTTTATTTATTTTTCAGTCATATTGAAGGGAGTCCAAAGAAATTTGAAGAAGGTTTAATGCACAATTCCATTCCCTATTTCTAACGCTATTTTTATTTTTGTGGTAGCACGTCTCTTTCTGGGATTTTCATAGCATGAGAAAATTATTTATTTTTATTATTTTTCAGTCATATCAACGTGAGTCCTAAGAAATCTAAAAGGGGTTTTATGCACATCTCGATCCCTTCTTTCTAACGGTATTTTTATTTTTGCAGCAGCGCGTCCCTTTTTTTGTCTTGTCGACGAGAGTATTTTTAGTTCAGTCATTTTGGTGGGCGTCCACTTAACTAAACCCTATAGGTATGTTTGGTTTGGAATATTTCGTATACCTAATAGAATCATAATTTTCATGGATAACAAATTTTTATCGTGTTTTCTTGAAATCCAGTACGATTGAGTTTTAAGACAAGAATCGATTGAACCACCACCAAATTTGATATGCTAGTAGTTGGAACCATGATAAATACGAAAAAAATTGTTTACCAAAATTCCAGGGGTGGAACATATTTTTTTTTTCTTTTAAAAATATATAAATAGATTTTTGGTGTAATCTTGGAAAGTATATGATTTATCGGAAAAACAACTCAACAGGGTGATAAACAATTCAATTTTCCACAAAAATTATTCCAAGTAATTTCTTATGAAATGCGCTCGTTTTCCCAGAAAACCTGATTGAACGCCGACATCAAATTTCACGTTCACCGTTACCCGCCGCTGAAAGTTCTGGCGGAGCCGAATATTTGAATAGTCATAACTCTGCTAAAAATGATCGGAGAAGGAAAAGAAAAAGTTCATATAATTTTTGAAGACTCCTACTTCCTCATGCAAATAATATAACATGCGAGTATTTCAGTACCTAAAATGTGTTTTGTCGCACTTCACGGAGATGTTTGCGGATTATCCGAAAATCATGAATAATTTAGTAAATATGGAATTATTATACTGAAGCAGCAACCCATACCCTCTTTAGACTATATGCAACAATTTCAAAGTAGTGTGACAACTTGTTTTACTTTTGCCTCATTTTCAACTTACCCTTAAAATCGGTATTCTCTTCACTAAATGTTGAAAATAATAGCTTATTCATATTCTGCATATATATATATTTAATAACACTATTGTGAAGTGCAAACTTCAAGCTTGAAATCACATACTTCATTTTTTATGTAGAATGTGTATGAGAGATTATTTTCAACATTTACTGAAGAAATTGCCGGGATTATGGGTGAGTTGAAAACTGAGGCAGGAGTAAAACCCAGGTTTTTCTTTGTCATGTATAAGTAAGACTTGTCTCACTAGTCTCAAATCGTTGCATATGGTCCAAAGAAGGTACTGATTCTTGTTTATAATTATTTCATATCAACTAAAATATCCGTGACTTTCGGATCCTCCGTAAATATCGTAGAAGGGTTATGTGAAGTGGGACAAAACACATTTCAAGTACTCAGATACTCACATGTTATATTTGCATGAGAAAGTAGAAGTCTTCAGGAGCGATACGCACTTTTTCTTTTCCTTCTACTATAATTTTTAGCAAAGTTATGACAAATCTAATTTTCGGCCCTGCCTGAACTTGCAGTGGCGGGTTGGCGCGAGCATGAAATGTGAAGTCGACGTTAAACCACGTTTTCTGAGGAAACGAGCGTATTTCATAAGGTATTACTAAATAATTCTTGTGGAGAATTGAATTATCTCTCAACCTATCGAAATCGTTTTTTGATAAATCTTATATTTTCTGAAATAACAACAAAAAAAAATAATATATTTTTTAAACGAAAAATTTTTCAGGTTCCACCCCTGATTTTCTGGTAAACAATTTTTTTTATAATAAAACATGATGTCGAGATGTCATGTGCCGAGTTTCAGAGTGCTACAATTCATTCTTAGCTTTTTGCTCGAGTTTGTCTGTCGTTACTGGATAATTGATATATTCCGGCAGTACGTATTTTGCTTTGAGTCAGGAAGTGTGGCTGACCATTTTTCATTGAAAACATATTCTCTCAATACATCTGGCAACATTGCCTGTAAGTAATGCTCCCATAGTCGACGGTCGGCACGTCAGAAACTGTGGCTGGAAAAGAGTGGGTAACTTCACATAACTAAGATTTTCTGGACTGTGAACTTGAAGGAAATTATTTTTTTGAATATTATTCTATGTCTGTTACAAATCCCTGAAGATTAATTCAATAATACTCCAATAATCTTTTTTCTCTTGCATCAATCTATCATGTTTACAACCGACCCACAGTGAGGATTGTTTTTTCTTAAATCTAATACTCACTGTTGAAGATTCCGCACTCGATGATTTCTGTAGAAGTTCTGAATCGACTGATTTTAGTCCTTCGACCATAATTTGAGATGAAGTGGTTGCAATTTTTAAAGTGGTTGCTATATTTTTTGCCACTGTTGGGACATTCCTCGATAGAGACCATTGACAAAGGGAGCTACCAGAATGCATTATTGCGGAACTGAAAAGACCTGAAAGTGAATCAATGTGATGAGAGGGATATTTGACAATTATTGTTGGGCGAATAAAGGACCCCGCACTTTTTATAGGTAAAATGGTTCTCGGTGAAATTGTCTGAATTTTTAGTACATTGTAGTATTCGATGTACTGATTGAACGTGCAGAATCGCAAAATTCGTTGATGGATAGATTTTGGAATACAGGGCGCGTTCAAGTTAAAAATCAATAATTTTTATTTAATTATTTTCTCGGGATTTGAAAATGCCAACTGCATTTCTTTTTCGTTCTTATCATCAACGTACCTTCAGATTACTAAATATCATTCAGATAGTATCAAATTATATCATTATGTACAGAGTGAAATATAAAAACATTTTAGTAATGTCTGAAAATTCGATGTTATAATGAAATATTGATAAAATTATTTTGGCATGCAATATACTACTCTTATTCCATCATTAATCACAATTCATTCATTTTGTACACGGTGATTTGAAAAATTGGTGAAATATATGGCCGGTTCTTTCGTACACATCCCGTTTATTCGAGTAAATCATCATCCTACGAAGATAACTGTTACCGTATAAACATGATTTCGTTGGGATATATAGGGTGATCATGAAAATTGTCGATGATAAAAATGACAAAATATCAACGTTTCAGAAATTCCCCTGTAATTCACGATTAACTCGGTGAAATTCTTTTATGATTATTTAATTTATTCATCATTCTCTCTTCAACACTGTCCCAAAAATTTAGTTTCCTACTACGACTAGTTTCATAGTTATTATTTGAGAAATGACGAATGTACGCGTGAACAAGTTCCTTCAACTCGTTATGCAATTGGTAATAAGTGTTGAAGAGAGAATGATGAATAAATTAAATAATAATAAAGGAATTTCACAGAGTTAATCGTGAATTACAGGGTGATTTCTGAAAGGTTGATATTTTGTCATTTTTATCATCGAATATTTTTATGATCACCCTATATATCCCAACGAAATCATGTTTATACGGTATCAGCTATCTTCGGATGATGATGATTCCCTCAAATATACAGGATGTGTACGAAAGAACCGGCCATATATTTCACCGATTTTTCAAATCACCCGTACAAAATGTATGAATTGTAATTAATGATGGAATAAGACTAGTATATTGCATGCCATAATAATTTTATCAATATTTCTTTATTACATCGAATTTTCAGACATTACTAAAATGGTTTTATTTTTCACTCTGTACATAATGATATAATCTGCACCATCTGAATGATATTTAGTAATATGTGAAAACGTTGATGATAAGAACGAAAAGAAATGCAGTTTGCACTTCCAAATCCCGAAAAAATAATTAAATAAAAATTACTGATTTTTAACTTGAACGCCCTGTATTTCAAAATCTATCATTCAACGAACTTCGCGATTCTGCACGTTCAATCAGAACATCGAATACTACAATATACTAAATATTCAGACAATTTCACCGAGAACCATTTTACCTATAAAATGTGCGGGGTCCTTTCATTGAAGAACTCGACATATTGAATTATAATTTTGACGATATGGCATAATACTCTAATGCTAATAATTTTTTTCAAATATCAATAATTTGTGGACAATCTGAATTTTTCGAAAATAGAGTGCAAGATTTGTTTCCACTTGATGGGTGTCCAATAAGATGAGAACCAACCACAGAACATTTGGGAGTTGCATCGGTCAAGTTGAATAAAAACTATGGTTTCTCCTCAACTTCGCATTTCACTAAATCCGTCAGGACCGAAACATTAATTTATCCGAGTTCAATAAGAGACATTGAAATCAAAGATACACAGTCATAACTTCATACATTAGTATAATAGAGTATAAGTGGATAAAAAGGTCTTTCAAACACGCGCGAATACTTTACGTTATTTTTTCAACTGATGGTGCACTTCGAAATCATAAATACCTACTGGTTTCATTATTACAAGTGATGAAAGTAAGACCTTATAATGTAAAATGGTTGAATTCGTGATGTGACATCAGTAAACCTTTCGTTAATGTTTGAATAAAAGTTTTGCATTTGTTTGTAATATTTCATTTGACGTTACAAGGTACTCCTGTCAGATCAATAATCCTAACATTGTCATTAAGACTTCACTGTTCTCGAGTTGTTGATGTATCCATGGTAACTTAAAAACACGCGCGTTTTTGAAAGTTTGATTTGCACACGCCGTGGCGTGCTTTAAATAGGTAAAAAGGGGCACCAATTGAAAAAATAAAATAAAAACATTTACACATTCAGTTTGAGACAAACTAATACTGGTCGCTTCGTCGTTGATTTTGGTATTAGAATTAGGTGGTCTATTCTGTCCTAACGAGACATCATCATCGTAAGAATTTTTGGAAAGTTTGATAGCTCCCATTTTGTATATTTTTATGAGTTTCCAGATGCTGCGTAGCTATAGATTTGTTTTATTTTCATCTGAAAAATTATCATTATCATATACTCGTACATGCGTAGAACAAAATATTTTTTTTCCATTACTGATACTCTGTATTGACTTAAATTTAGGTCAACACGATCCACACCTCCCATATTTAGGGTTTTACTGGTCTTCGTTGATCCACATGGATGTATTTTACAATTGTGGGAAGCGTTTCTCTTTGTTCACTGGAAAAACTGTAAGAGCATTAGAAGTTACACCCACAACAATATTGTCATTCCATTTACTTATACCAATTCAAAAAAAAAATACTCAAAATAACCACGTTATTCGGAAAACGGCTTCCCCTGACCGTACTTGTAGCTTTAATATTTAGAAATTTCAATTATTTGAAGAGAGAGTGGAGAATATCTGTATTTATCAGAACAAAAGATGCTCCAAGTCCCATTACTATAGACATTGTAGATTAAGAGCATTGGTATAATTATTAACCTATTATTATTTATATCCTAGTTGCAAAGCACCAATTCAATATTCGTATCCCAAATCGCGTTATAAACAATTTAAGGGCTTCTCTTGCAAGATATGTCGATTTAGGGAAAATCATATTTATATTCTGTAAACGGCATCTGTAAGTAGAGATCAATATCTACAACATATATATTTTAGATTTTCACCTTGGAGGTATACAGGTGGAAAATGTGTTGAAACTATCACTGAAAGTTGCTCCAAATACTTGGAAGTATGCTCATGGCAAAGTCGAGTAGCTGTAGCGCGGGAACTAGACAACAGAAGACAGTATCTAGCGCAGTGTTGCCAGACGAAATTTTTGAGAATCTTCAGAAAATTCCTCAAAATAGAATACGGTGATGTGCGCATGCATCAAAAATAAAGACAGCTGAATTTTCACTATGCGCTTGCGCGAAAACCATGCAAGGTTACGAAATGTTCGATGCAAAATTTGAATATTTTCCTGGTTCTATGAATTTCTTTTTTTAAACTACGAAGTAATATATGAACAAAATAACTTTTATAATTTTTTCCTCATGGATATCAGGTACATAAGTATAACAAACGTTTGGAAATAAATAAATCGAAAGGACTAGATATTCCAATTGAAAGTGAATCAATCCGACAAAATGCGCAAAAACCAAGGTTACGGAATATTCAATGCAAAATTTCAATATTTTACTGGTTTCAACTGCGAAGTACCTAAAAACATTGAATTTATTATTTCTTTCCGTCACTGGTAACTAACGTTAAATAATAAATAAACTGAAAGTACCTAGTACATTTTCCAAATAAGAGCAAATCAATCAGACAAAATTACAAATCCCAATGAATAAACCTAATACAAAAACAAATATTACATTAAAATATATTCAGTTATTTGTTCCTGATTATCCTGCCTCATTATATTATTGAATGAATCAAAGTTATTAGTTTAGTATACTTTCGAATAAATGAATATTTGGAACCTTTGGTGCGAATACAATTAAAGATTTAGAAGCTACTCAAAACACCAAAACTCGTCACTTTCAGTAGACGCGCGTTTCGTAGTGAGCTTATATAGCTCTTGAGATTTCCAATTTTGTTGGCGATAGGCGCATCGAGTGACAGTGACGTAGTTTTGGTGTTTTGGGTAGCTTCTATTTCTTGAATAGAATACTCATACTTAACCTTACATTTCCTCTTTCTCTTCCGATGTCCCTATCACCTGATGACTATTTTATTTGATTCTCTACTAAAATCGTAAATTCTTCATTTAATGGTCGATCGGTCAATCATAATACAGTAAAATTATGATAAATGTGATATCAATTTTATGTTTATGGTTCGAAATCAAGGTGTTCAATGAGATTTAACTCCATTCCATAACTCAAATATTGGTTTGATAGGTGATACTAGTTTTTCTTCAGATTTCATTGATTTCAATCCGAAATCCCTATTTCTTCAAACATTCGACAATTTCTTTAAGAATGATACACACCTGCACCGGAGTTCTGAAAATGCATTAACCTCCAAATTTTGCGGGAGTCTGTAGGCGTGTCCCAATATATGCGAGAGTGTACTAAACTTGGGGGGTACCCCTTTTGTAGGTGTGTAACCTTACCCCAAGGTGACGCATCAACTTGTCGTCACGAAAAGTACTGACCTTTAAGAGGGTCGTTAAGTTTAATTATGGAAAACTGTTTTACCTGTACCAGTCTTTATTTTTGCTTTTTCTTCTTTCTCTCGGTGATACACTGACTCTACAGGTATCTGAGGAAAAGTTCCCCAGACCAGATTTCCTTAAAGGTTTTCAAAGAACCTCTGTGACCCAGGACAACCCAGATAAAATAATTTGGCAGCAATGCTATCACCACTCCGCGGTTTTTAGGATGTTAGAAAAAAAATTATCTGGTGCGGAGACGCCAGATAGGAATAAAAATTAAAGTTCGGTCTATCTGGTTTATCCTGGCCGTAAGGGCTAGAATTCGGCTGCCTGCACGAAGAGGCAGTCTTTTGGTTTTGCAAGTCTTTGCTCAGGTATTTTTGGGAGTAGAGAAGGAATTTTACAAATAATAGTCGACCGTCGGAAAAACGATATCTATTAAAAAAAAAATAATAAAAATATCTCAAATGTAAATAGAACAAAACCAATTAAATGGCTATATATATAGATAAATAAAAAAACTATTTGATGAGTCCAATTTGCGAGGAAGTCTCTTGGTGATTTTACAAATAATCACGAAGGAAAATGTCGAATTAAACAAAAATTATATAAAATGCTAAAACCGTTTCTACATCAGTAACAAAATAAGTTCTCTTAGGGAGTTCTTTCAACGATTTCCAAATCAGAATTATCAACTGTGTCTTCCACTTAGCGACACTCGCTATAATTCCTACGTCTAACCAGAGCCAATGTCCCTAACTATTACTTTGAACAAACTATGGGTTGGTGTTCTGAGAAGATCTGGCTAAGTGCAAGAGATAAGCATTCGTAGCAGAGAAATGAACATATATGAGTTAGTTCATGTATACATCAATTGGGTTTCTTACCAAAACAAAAACAGCTAATCCTTTATGTATTTATCGTCTGGGATGAAACACTCTATTTGAAATCCCGGTCATAGACGCGTCTTTTATATATTTAATTTATCACAAGAAATAATTCTAGAATTTTAGATTCTAGAATTCGGATGTTTCTAAGATGGCAAATTTTCGATATAAAACTATACACAAACCGTTGGAAAAATGTGTAGATATAAACCGACCTCCCGACCACAAACGAAAACTCAGTTTTTTTGACTGATTTCTACCGAACCGCGCGCCTGACTCGACTTTCCCTCGACATTTCTGATCAGAGGTCCCCTCCCAACATTCGTTGGAGGTACCATTTTTCGAGTCCTCCCTCAGGAACCAAATTATCAGTCATTCGTCCGTTGGGCCATAATTCAGATTTCTTCACGATGAAAAATGAATTAGTCCCGCCCAATTCAAGATGGTCGAATTTTTCTGCTGAATCAGTATTTCCCACGTTCAGTGCCTAAATTAAAAATTAATGCAAGCTGACCCCCGTCAGCAAAATTCGTAAGTGTCAGGACGTGTGTATCGCTTTCCAACTAAGCAGTCTCCCGACTCAATGGTTTCATTCATTGATTTGCTTACTATTAATACAAGGCCCTATTCTGAACTCGATATTTTAAATGGCCTTTTTCCGCGGTAGACTAAACAACAGGCCGCAATTTCTATAAGGAGATTACGTGTTTTTTTTCTTGTCGTGTATGAGATATTTCCGATGGGAACGAGTTTTAAGATTTTGTATTTGTTTCACGAATTAAATGTCTTTCGATATGACTTTATGCATTTGAGAAATAAAATAACCCATATGGCGATTGTTACATTACTCCCTCCTTTCAAAAAGTTTTGGGCATACCCAATGCCACAACTTTTCCAGAACAGCGTTCCCAAAACACCACCAACTTTCATATTATTCAATTCACTTAATTTACTCTTACCTATGTTTATCCCCTTGGAAAAAGTATGGGCACGCCCATGCTTTTTCCTTCTTTTTGTCAGGGTGACAAAACTATTGATTGGGACCGACATTTCTGATCGCTCCTGGTATATAGAAGAAGCACTGAATTCAAATATTTCTTTACCAAAAACAAACGCTAAACTGTCTTTTCTGAAAGAGCCGGTCCTGTTCAATATTTGGGGAGGTCCAAAAAAAAATACAGATAACAAAAAAAATCAATGTCGAATAAGAGTACAATATTTTTTTTTCCAATGTTTCAATACATAGAATTCAGCATCCTACTAACAAATTTACTCACTTTTCGCGCGCACTTTACAATATTTCTCATATTTCCACGCACTGTGTTCGCTGCCATGTGTTGTAGAATGATCGTTGGGTGGTAGGGAATAGCCTTCACGTGCTGATCTCAGGACTATTTGGGTCTCCTCCTCTCGTTCTGATGACTATGTACGCGGAATGTCTGTTGTCAAACTTTTGACTACGTTTGACTATACCATTGCCGAACATTGGTATTGTTGAGGTTTTCACTTGCCCCTGAGTTAATATAACTGTCTTGTTTCGGCGTACCGTTCACTCGCGCGAGAATTTACTATTTGTGAAACTGGATTATCTTGGCTGGTCGGTTGTAACTGGTGGACACTCGGACCAGTGTTGTATTGGTGGGTATATATTTATGGCGGGCGCTTCCTCGATTGGGGTTGGTGATTCTGCAGGGGGAGTTGGCTCGTCTCGCTGGCGGTTCACTTGGTATCGGTGAGTTATCCACATGGTTAGGGTATTCCATAGGCTGGCTAGTATTATGACGCTGCATCCTACTGTTTGGTAAAGGTGTACTCCGTTCAGGACTACTCCAATTCCGTACTTTAGCATTCTGAATATTGCATAAAAACCCATCAGACCACTCATGAAAAGTCCTAGGTCAGTGAACCAGCCCCAAATTTGATGCATGGTATTGTGGGCTAATTCTTTCATCTCTGCGACGTCAAAAATGCTGACTGTGGAGAAACCTTGACTATTGGTTTCGAGGCCAGCTACTCTGCGAGCTAGAATGTTTTCAACAGCCTTTCGCTCGTTCCCAAAAGTGAGTATCCTCTGCGCGGCACTAATTTCTTCCTGCGTGTAAATGCCTAAGGAACCCATGGGTTGAATCGGTTTGAAAGTGAGTCTCTGACTTGTTTCTGGTGCTAGTTCTTCCGGTCTTCTCTTAACGGTTGGATAGGGGCTCAGTCCCATCCATTGGTCGTCTATTAAATAAAGGGGGGGCATCAAGCTATTGCAGTCCACCTCTTCAGCGTGGGCTTGTACTATTCTGGTAACGGGTGCCATGAATTTGGACTCGTTGTTCATCATTATCGGTAATTCATTGTAGCAGTTTTCGGTTCGTCTTATGGTGACTACTCGGGGTACGCATTTCATTATGTATAGGACCTCGCCTAGTACTCTTCCTACGTATCCTCCGCTTTCTTTTACCAACTGACTCAGGGTGCTGGGAACTAGTGGTGCCATTAGTAATCTGTTTTTCAGTATCTCGCGCTGCATGAGACATCTTCGGTGGATGGTGTCTGTATACAGCCGATCCAGCTTCCTGGTGTATGCCTGTTCCACATATAGAAATTTGCTATTTATGTAAGCCATGAGGTCTGCATTGTGCGGCAGAATTGTCACTTTCGGCATCAGAAACTTCTCTTGGTTCCCTTCTACTACCAATATCCTAGGATGTTCGGTCTGCCAGATCTCTAGCTGACAGAGGTTGACCTTCTTCACTAAGGTAACCGCAAAGACCTTCGTATTGTCTTCCACAACTATAATTTGCTCAGTAGTAATTTGGTTTCTTACTTTTTCTGCCTTGCCCTGATAGAGCAAGCTCAGCTGCTCCTCACAGGTCCTCAAGGGTGTGGCATCCCATGTAACTTCCCCTATAGTAGTGTCGAAGCAGTAGCCCTTTAGGTATGGGCAGACGACTCCTCCCAATAGGCTCACTTCATTCTCCTCCGTCTTGATTTTGGCGGTGTAGTCCGTCGTTTGAATTTTGACAGTCGCTATGATAACAACATCTTTCCATACTTGTCCGTTTTCGTGGTAGGTTGTCCCCTGGCAGGTTCCCGCGGCGTCCACCACTCCTTCTAATGTGAGTGAGGCTGTAGTGGTGCCATTCCTCGTTATCCCTCCAATCTTCTGACGATACAAATTAATGGTTTGGTATCGATGTATGATACGGCACTCTTCCGCACCAACCCGGTAGACAAAGTTAGTAATGCCTCCGGCTACTATGGAACTGTGACTGTGCATGCCACAGTGACTTATGATGCGTGTGACTTCGATTAGGCAAGTCCACACATGTTGAAGAGAGAATTCGTCTCTCTGAATCACTTTCACGTCCACGGCTTCACTTTGGTAGGCAGTTTCTATACTTGGACATCTCGCGACGTCGCGAATCGAAACTGCTGTAATTTCAGTGTCTTTGTCATCACAATCGTAGGCAATGATGGTCTTCACCTGAGTGACGAATCCAGAATACAGGAGGTAGGTTATCCCCACCACCATTAATGCTGGCCTACTAGGCCCCATGTTGCCTTCTTTCTTCTCGAATACACGTGTTTGACGAAAGAATGTTCGGTTAAAAAACAGGTTACAAAACAAAAAATAAAAAAAAATCTAGACAATAAAATAGTATGGTCAGATTACCCTAAGACACACTTAAATATTTACTTATTCTATTTGGCTCCAGTTTATAATTTACTTATATACTAAACCGCCGTTTTGATCTTCCTCAGCATCCGTTACCATTCCTGCAACAACAGAGTAATTAGACATCAAACAAAAACACAAGAAAAAAAAAAAAATTTACATAGTCAATACGAATCCCAATTCCCCAAGCTTCGGTGTACGATACCTCACCTAGCTTTTCATATACCTCTAGTACGTTCACAACATACAATAATTCATGCCTCTTTATATCCGTATCCTACGGATAACAAGCTTAGCTCTCTGCCTTAAACTTATAAGGCCCGATGGCCAACAAAAAAAAATGGGGTCAGATGTGATCAAGTAGAGTGTGACTCTACTTATGTTTAAAGAAAAAAAAAATTAAATTAATATTAGGCTGCTCAGATGAGGGAGCAGTTACCCCGGTCTGTACTACTAGTCAGTCGTGCAGACACATATATGAACAATCGGTAAAAAAATGAAAAATAAATAAATGAAATCAGCCTGCTCAGATGAGGGAGCAGTTACCCCGATGTAGACAGAAATTACTTCAATACAAAACAAAAACACCAATCCCAATCAAAACACCTGAACGGGTATACTGAATTGACTTGTCAGTAGGTGGTAACAAATGTGGGAAAAAACAGAACCGACATGAAAATAAGAGAAAAAAAAATTAATAAAAGCGTACAGAATAAAAAGAAAAGGGGTGAGGGATTTTTTTATTTAGCTGTGCGCTAAATTAGGTGATGTTAGGAGTGTCCTCTAAGTCATAAGTACCGGGGCTTCAGGCGCCAGCTCCGGGTCCCAGGCTGCGGTCATGAATAACGGGGCCCCATACCTCAGAGTCACTCCCTTCCTTTTCCCCACGGTTTGTGCCATGCTTTGGGGGACTTTTACCCTCCCGGTGGGCACACTTCCCGGCAGCATGATTCTTAGGCCTCCGCTGCAAGGCCCAAAAAAAACTACTTCGGCTTACTTAACACACCATCACATTTGATGGCCTTGCCTCACCTATAACAAAAAAAAATGAAACTCCTTGTCTGGTCAGTTTCCTTTGCTGAAAAAAAATATTATCTGCTCTACCGTCATCTTCATCGGGTGGCCTCGCCTCACCTATAAACTCATTAAAAATATACTCCATGCTTGGTCTGGTTTACTAAACAAAAGTCTGTGTCACCACCAATTTTACCAGGTGGCCTCGCCTCCTCCTATAAACCAATAAAAATCAAACTCCGTCCCTGGTTTGATTTCTTTTTACTGAAACAGAAGAAAAAAATTATATTATCTCTACAACATATCATACCCATTGTTGTCGGAAAAAAATTAGACGTAAACTAAAACTCCTGGTCGGTCAAGGTTTCCTTGGTCGGCTTCATGAGATAGGAATTTGGGGTCGGAGTTCAGTTAGATATATAGTGTCACCCATCTCATTTCCTCTTTCTCAACGCTGATTTAGTACATGAAACGATCTGGCGGCCTTCTGACGCGCGTGGATCGCCTTACTGGACCTGCTGGTTCGTCCAGTATCCCATCTTCTTCACTGGCCGACTGGTCCTCGCTTTCCGCTTCCCGACTTTCCTCACTGTCACTTCCCAGTATCGGTATCTCGACGTACGGCGGTATCATCCCTGGGTAGGACTTAGCCCTTTCTTCTATTTCTTCTTCCGGGTCCCTGTCATCTTCCGATTCTTGGTATTTCTCTGCCCTGCTCCTGGTTTCTTCCGCTGGTAGAGGGTCCTCCCTCGCCACGTAGGTTTTCAATCTGTTCACGTGAACCATCTGTTCCTCTCTTCCTCCGCATTTCTTGATTTTATAAGTTACCGGCCCTTTTTTTTCTATGATTCGGTATGGTCCAATCCATTTTGGTACCAATTTTCTTGATAAACCTTTCTTAACAGCCATGTCCTTCATGTACACTTGATCCCCTATGGCAAACTCCTGTTCTCCTGCCTTGCGATTGAACCTCTTGATTCTCTTCGCCTTTTCCCTTTCGGTATTTTGGTATACGTTAGTGTATACCTGCCTCATTCTTTCTAGGAATTCTGCTACGTAATTCTCGTCGTAGTCGTATCGTACTCTGCCTGATTTTATGAATGCATCTACAGGGAGTACTTGATCCCTCCCATGGAGTAGAAAATAGGGACTATATCCCGTGGAATTGTGGGTACTTCCCCTATAGGCCATTAATACGAACGGGATCCAGTTATCCCAGTCTCGTTGGCTCTCACTGATATAATGGGACAGCATGTCTTTGAGCACCCTGTGCATCCTCTCTATTTGCCCATTCGTCGTCGGTGCATAGCTTGCTGTCTGTATTTTCTCGATCTCCAGGGCCTTGCACGTTTCCTTGAAGAGGCTGGAAGTGAAATTTGCCCCTCGGTCGGTCAGCAGCTTCTTTGGTGTTCCATGTCTCACGATAACCTGTTCCACGAAGGCTCGTGCGATGGTATCCGCTTTCTGGTCTGGTAGCGGGATTGCTTCGACGTATTTGGTGAAGTAATCCTGGAATGTCAACAAGTATCTGTTTCCGTTCAGGGAGGTCACCAATGGTCCGACAATGTCCATAGATGTCAGCTCCCAAGGTTCGGTAGTCGGGGTGAACCTTTGGAGTGGCGCTTTCTTCAAATGGGGAGATGTCTTTCTTCTACTGCAGGGTTCACAGCTGGCACAATAGTGGATTACCTCAGTGCGCATATTTGGCCAAAAGAATCTTCGTTTCAAACTAGATAGGGTTTTCTGTTGCCCTACGTGTCCCGCCATCGGTGAATCGTGGAAATCTTCCAAAACTCTAGCTGTAAATTTCTTTGGAACAATCAATTTATCTCCGTCTTCTTCAGCGCGATATAAAATGCCATCTTTCGTCATATAGTAGTCCTCTTCTTTTTCCCAATCACCGTTCACTTGCTTAATAATCTCTTGACAAAAAATGTCCTTTTCCTGTGCGGCTCGTAATTCTTCGCGATCCCACTCTGGTATCATTCCCGTGTCCGGTTCTTGATTCACCTTAATAACACATACTTTTGAGGTGCCCTCGTATATAACAATTTTTATGGTTGAATTATGGAACACGAATTCTAACATTTCCAACACTTGGTCCCATAAAAGTCCATCCAATCCGCATCCTATCTTAGGGATAGCTAAATAGGCATCCTTGTTTTTCTCACAACAATGTCTGAGATCTTTTAGCACTGTCCACATAGCTCTGTAAGAGGGTTTTTCATAATAGGCGGCTTTTGTTATCAAATAATAGATATTTCGTTCCGGTAAATTCAATTCCGCTGTTTCCCCAAGGTTCTTGTTTTGTTGTTTCAGAATGTCCACGGAACCATATATGCTTTTGAATCGTTGCGCAATTCCTTTTCCCATGGCAAAATCCTGTGAAACACAATGGGCTAGCGCCCAATCTTCCGGAGCGGAGAATAAATCTCCTTGACGAGTAGTGATGTTCTTGGCTCTAGGTACCTGGTGTTGTTTCCGGTATTCCTCGAATTCCTCGTACTCTAGGTCGAGAAAGTGGTCGTCTTTGTTGTACATTCGACTCAGTGCGTCGGCGTTTCCGTGAAGTCTTCCCTTCCTGTGGATTACCGAGAAATCATATTCGGCTAGAGTTAATGCCCATCTCACTAATCTTGAGCCGGGGTCCTTTAGGGTCAAAAGCCACCTCAATGGTCGATGGTCCGATATGACCGTGAACTTTCTTCCATACAGGTAGCATCGAAATGTTTGTATCCCAAATACTACTCCTAATAGTTCTTTCTCTGTTGTGGCATAATTTTGTTCGGCTTTCTTGAAGGTTCGGCTGGCATATGCTATAGGTCTTTCGTAGCCCTCTCGTACTTGGCTAAGAACTGCTCCCACCCCTGATCCAGACGCATCCGCAGCCACTACAAAGGGCTGTGTAAAATCGGGGAAGACCAGTACCATATCTGATGTCAAGGTCTCCTTCAAGGTCTGGATGGCTTCCAGCACCGAAGGTGTCAGTTCGAATTTCACCTCTTTCTTCGTCAGGTTGGTTAGTGGAGCAATTAGCTCGGCAGCATTTGGTATGAACCTTCTATACCAGTTCACTAGTCCTAAAAATGATCTTACTCCTCGTACGTTCTTCGGTAACGGAAACTGATGTATTGCCTCTATCTTTTCGGGGTCCGGAAATACTCCATCTTGAGTAATCATATGACCTAGGTATTTGACCCTTTTTAACAAAAAGTTGCACTTGCTTGGCTTCAATTTGACGTTGACCTCTCTCAACCTCTCAAACACCTTCCTTAACCTTCCAATATGGTCCTCGGCGCCAGTAGAATTGAAAATTATGATGTCATCTAGGTAGACCATGCATATGTCTCCTGTCAAGCCTGACAAGGTTATGTTCATAAATCTCTGGAATGTTGACGGCGCATTGACTAATCCAAAAGGCATTTTTAAATATTCGTAGTGCCCTTGAAACGTACTAAAACCTGTGAGGGGTATATCTTTTTCTTCCATGTCTATCTGATGATAAGCTTCTGCGACATCCATCACGGAAAATAGGGCTTCGTCCCCTGAACTATATCCCTGGATCAGATCCGAAATATTTGGTAAAGGATAATATTCCTTTTTCGTCACGCTGTTGAGCCCTCTGTAATCGATACACATCCTCACTTTCTCGTCCCCATTAGGTAGTTTCTTCGTGACCAACACCACCGGTGCTGACCAAGGGCTATATGATGGTCGAATAACTTCCGCTTCCAGTAGTCTGTCAATCTCTTTTTTCAAAACTTCTCGTTGATGGTAAGGTATTCTATATGGTGCCTTGCATATAGGTTGTGCTCCTGGCTCCAAGGTTATGCTATGCTTGACTTTCGTGGTGCTGGTTCTCACCACGTCTTCATCTATAAATAGATCCTGATATTCTTGAATCAAAGTCTTCAACTTATTCTTCGTACCTTCCTCCAAATGATCCAAGACAAACCCGCTATTTCTTCGTTCTTCATTTCCTAGTTTAACTACGCCAATCGTCCTATCCGTCTTGATCACCTCTTTTTCTATTTTCTCGCACGACACCGCTGTAGCTACTTTTTTCTTTCTGCTTAATTTTACCTCTTTGCATGAAGTGTTTATGACTCGTACCCAGATTCTTCTAGCGTTCTCCGTCACGATAGTTGCCGTGTGGACCTGACCATCTCCTATGTCCACTGGTTCGCATACTAATAGTCCTCCTTCTATTTCTTTCTTCAGTTTTGCCGCCACGAGTGCTTCTGTTCTTGCAGGTATAATAACGTCTTCTTCTAGCAAGATATCTGTCTCCCAAAGTCGCTGTGAGCCTCCTTGGCTCATGGAATCCTCTCCTGTTTCTTTTACCTCATCTTTTTCTGTCTCCATCCATCTCTCTTCTAGCTCTTTGGCCTCCTCTTCGACAGGTACTTTCGCCTCCTCCGAAGATGGTTCAGTTTGGACTTCAATGTGACATACTTCTATTATATTTTTCTCTTCTTCCTTGTCTTCTCTCAGCGTCGTTTCTTCCCCTATCTTCTGTTCTTCCTCTGCTTTTCCGTCTTCCTCATTCGCATAGAATTTTCCTACTCGTTGGCACCATTCTTCCTTCTCTTGGTGACTCGTCCTCGGCGTCGCTTGGCTTACTTCTTCATCTTCTTCTCTTCTTCTCACGTTTGTCCAAAATCTTTTTCTCCCTCTTCTGTTATTTTTCAACCTTCTTTTTTCATTAATCCTCTTCCCTTGGCCACCTTCATAAGGCCTAGATCTATAGTAATTATTTCCTCTGGTATATCTGTCTCTCCTCCAAATCTTCCCAATATTCCTAGGGGTACTGCTTCTAGCGTCCTCGATTTCTTCCGGGTATAAAAGCTGGAAAATCTTTCTTTCAATTTTCACTGTTGGGTAAGTTCCATATCTGATGTGGGCCCAAGTGGCCTGCAGGAAATCTCTTCCTAGGATTGCTTGAACGTTTCCTAACGTGCGGTTTCCGCAAACTATGGCATTCCAATTTTTCCGCCATTTTCCATCTCCACTTTCTATTATGACCCTCGAAGTTCCTCTTGTTCTCAAAGGATGGCCTGTCACGCTTGACAACTGGAATCTATTTGCTTCACTATGGTCTATATTTCTTCTATCTACCATCTCTTCCTGAACTATCGTAACTGCTGCGCCCGTGTCTATCAACGCATAGCAAGATATTCCATTCAAATATATTCTAATAACATGCGGCACGTCTCTCATTGTAAAAGCTGATACTTCCGGAATAACCATTTTCACCTTTTCTCTCCGGTGGTACCTGGGTGGTCGTCTATGAAAATTTTGATACCTTTTTGAATAAAAAGTTTTCTGCCAGTATCCTCCGTTTCCTCGATTCCGGTTCCTTGGGCAATCTTGCGCCCAATGTCCTTTCTCTTGGCACACAAAACAACTATTTGGGCTTCTGTCCTGGTACTTCATGCCGTAACATTCCCTAGCGAAGTGGCCATACCTTCCACAGTTGTAACATCTTTTGTCTTCCCCTGAACTGAAATTTCCCCTATGGGGTTTAGAACTCCGACAATCTTCCTTGACGTGTCCCTTTTTGCCGCATGCATAGCAAGTCCTTTCTGTCTCCACTGTCGATACCCTTGAGTTTCCTGCTCTTCCCTGCAACATCATCGCGGTCATTTCTTGTAATTTCACCAATTCCTCGGCTTTTTCTAGGTCCAGCTTATCTTCCCTCAATAAGAGGATGCCCACCTCTCTCATCAAATCCTTCCTCAGTCCCACTTTGAATTGATTCAACAATAGTTCCCGGTTTTTCTTCTTGACTCCCGCTTCTTCTTCCGTTGTGGCTCCCAGCAAATCTTCCTTCAGTAACTTCGCTCCTAGTGTCCTCAACCTCGTGCAAAAGGACGACACATCCTCATCCGACCTTTGGAAACACTTACTAAGATTCCACTGACTTTCCCCTGGTAATTTTATGGGGGTAAACTTTTCTAAAAATTTTGCTTTGATTTCAGGATAAGTCAAAGCGTCCAACCCTGTATCCGACTTAAAAAAATTATAGGCTTCTCCGGTGAGTTTGAATTTAAAGAGTTTCCCCGTATCCTCTTGAGTCCATCCGTCCAATTTCGATCGCGATTCCAATTTTTCAAAGTATCTAACCACCTCTTTACCCGAAAAACTATCCAATGTGGTTGCCACCATTCCCAACGAATAGACAGTGGGCAACCGGAGAACTGGGGCAGGGGCGGGTCCTCCTGCCTGGGGGTTATTTCCCGAACCGGTTTGCATGGTGACTTAGGGTTTACCACCAAATATACGCAATATAAACAAAAATTATTCAATGGAGTCCTCAGACTTAAGCTACCTTCCGAATCACCTTGTATACAATACCAAAAGTTAAAAAAAAAATTAATATTCTCTACGGGTTTCGAATTGAATTTCTGTATCACCCTGTAGTATATGACAATCAAAATCAGAAAAATAAATAATTATTTGATGTTATTAATTTCCGATTACGTTTCAGTTTCAGCAAGATTTAAAACAAAAAAATCAAAATTAAAAAAAATGACAGTGTTATTTGACTACCATTCAGTTTCACCCTGTATAGCAAAATTCAAAACAAAAATGAAAAATCAAAAAAAAAATTAACAATATTATTGGACCTTACGTGTTTCGGACTACCCTTCAATTTCACCCTGTATATCAAGATTCAAAGCAAAAAATAAAATAAAAAAAATTAATTGTCTTTACGGGTTCCAGACTACCCTTCAGTATCGCCCTGTATAGCAAGATTCGGAACAAAATGAAAAAATCTAAAAAAAAATTAAAATGTTAATTGACTTCCCGGGTTTCAGACTACCCTTCCGTTTCACACTGTATATCAAGATTCAACGCAAAAATAAAAAAAAAATTGAAAATCTAAAAAAATATTAATTGACCTTACGGGTTTTAGACTACCCTTCCGTTTCACCCTGTATAGAAAAATAAAAAACAAATGTCAAAATGTCACCGAATAAAACTCCAAACAAAAATTGGAAAAATCAATCGTCAAAGAGCGCAACCAAAATTATTTTGCCTTTTATTTAAGACCAAACAAAGACTTCTAATCGATTATAGTTCTCTTTTCCGTATAATTCAACGAAACTCCTCTAGTTGTCTTTTCCGTATAATGACAAATGACGTCAATGCCAAAAATATAAAAAAAATATAATATAATAAAAAAAAAAACCGCCAAAAACAAACCCGAGAGAAAAATTCAACTGAATTATTCTCAGTACGAGGGGAAATTGGTTTCCCCAAAAACACTCAATCCGCTACAAAAATAATATTGACAAATTGTCGATTACCGTTTCGTTCCACCCGGCAGAAAAATTCAATTGAATTATTCTGAGTACATTAAAAATTGTTTTCCCGACGCCTACAATAATTTGAAATGGAAAACTTCAACCAAGTTTTCCTTAAGCTGCGAGTCAGCCCAAGCCCACGACTATCCTTCGTGTATGGCTAGCCGGAATAGCTAGCTATCTGCAGTGTCCTCTTCTCTTGCCGGTGAATATTATAGTCACTAAGGGTTATTAGACTTTGGAGTGCTGTTATCAAGACAGTTTCAAACCTTTGTTTTTATGGCCTCTTCTACGACGTCCTACCCTGTAATTCCCTAACTGATAAAAAAAAATCAAACCGTATTTTCCCTAACTCAAAATTAATCTATCTCTGAAAATGAGAAGGAATATGTTTTCTAATGACTTGTTCTTTACTTTACATAAAATTATGTATTTACTCAGCAAAAGGCAGGTAAAAAGACAAAACAACAAAAAAAATATAGAAATGTATATGAAAAATTGAAGATATTTATTTTATTAAAGTTACTGACTCTTCCGTTGAGTATAATCTCAAGGAACGCGGCTAAAAAATGCCCAATGTGACCAAAATATTGAAATTAATGATTTTTCTACTAATTAAAACGACAAATTTCGACCCTACACTCAAAGCTAAATATATCTGACCGGATTTGCCCGAAAATGTATTTTTCAGACCTTTCGCTTTCGATGAGAAATAAATAGATAAACAACACACTCACAAAGTCAAACAAAAATTTTCTGCTTCGAATTGGCTTTCTTTCTGAACTTGAACTTAACCTTTTAAATTAACTCGCTGTATCTCGAGACAGAAAAATATGCAATTAGTCTTTTCTTAAGGAATGATTCAAAAGAATTTATAGAATATTCGTTTTTCCAACACTATAGCTTTAAAAATAAAAGTCCCGTTTGCCACCGAAATTACTCTCTTACTCCTTAGTTTTGTATTTTTTTCTCCTATAATCTCTGAGCAATATTTAGTTAGTTGAACATACTGGGTTTATTTTCCTAATAAATCCCACAACCCTTGTTAGTGAAATTGTGACTAGGTTTTCCAAGTAAATTTCACAGCTGTTTTCACCAAATTTCACTCGGTTTATCCAAATAAATGTCGATATATCCCACCGCTCTGTCACCAAATTGTACTAAACTTGGGGGGTACCCCTTTTGTAGGTGTGTAACCTTACCCCAAGGTGACGCATCAACTTGTCGTCACGAAAAGTACTGACCTTTAAGAGGGTCGTTAAGTTTAATTATGGAAAACTGTTTTACCTGTACCAGTCTTTATTTTTGCTTTTTCTTCTTTCTCTCGGTGATACACTGACTCTACAGGTATCTGAGGAAAAGTTCCCCAGACCAGATTTCCTTAAAGGTTTTCAAAGAACCTCTGTGACCCAGGACAACCCAGATAAAATAATTTGGCAGCAATGCTATCACCACTCCGCGGTTTTTAGGATGTTAGAAAAAAAATTATCTGGTGCGGAGACGCCAGATAGGAATAAAAATTAAAGTTCGGTCTATCTGGTTTATCCTGGCCGTAAGGGCTAGAATTCGGCTGCCTGCACGAAGAGGCAGTCTTTTGGTTTTGCAAGTCTTTGCTCAGGTATTTTTGGGAGTAGAGAAGGAATTTTACAAATAATAGTCGACCGTCGGAAAAACGATATCTATTAAAAAAAAAATAATAAAAATATCTCAAATGTAAATAGAACAAAACCAATTAAATGGCTATATATATAGATAAATAAAAAAACTATTTGATGAGTCCAATTTGCGAGGAAGTCTCTTGGTGATTTTACAAATAATCACGAAGGAAAATGTCGAATTAAACAAAAATTATATAAAATGCTAAAACCGTTTCTACATCAGTAACAAAATAAGTTCTCTTAGGGAGTTCTTTCAACGATTTCCAAATCAGAATTATCAACTGTGTCTTCCACTTAGCGACACTCGCTATAATTCCTACGTCTAACCAGAGCCAATGTCCCTAACTATTACTTTGAACAAACTATGGGTTGGTGTTCTGAGAAGATCTGGCTAAGTGCAAGAGATAAGCATTCGTAGCAGAGAAATGAACATATATGAGTTAGTTCATGTATACATCAATTGGGTTTCTTACCAAAACAAAAACAGCTAATCCTTTATGTATTTATCGTCTGGGATGAAACACTCTATTTGAAATCCCGGTCATAGACGCGTCTTTTATATATTTAATTTATCACAAGAAATAATTCTAGAATTTTAGATTCTAGAATTCGGATGTTTCTAAGATGGCAAATTTTCGATATAAAACTATACACAAACCGTTGGAAAAATGTGTAGATATAAACCGACCTCCCGACCACAAACGAAAACTCAGTTTTTTTGACTGATTTCTACCGAACCGCGCGCCTGACTCGACTTTCCCTCGACATTTCTGATCAGAGGTCCCCTCCCAACATTCGTTGGAGGTACCATTTTTCGAGTCCTCCCTCAGGAACCAAATTATCAGTCATTCGTCCGTTGGGCCATAATTCAGATTTCTTCACGATGAAAAATGAATTAGTCCCGCCCAATTCAAGATGGTCGAATTTTTCTGCTGAATCAGTATTTCCCACGTTCAGTGCCTAAATTAAAAATTAATGCAAGCTGACCCCCGTCAGCAAAATTCGTAAGTGTCAGGACGTGTGTATCGCTTTCCAACTAAGCAGTCTCCCGACTCAATGGTTTCATTCATTGATTTGCTTACTATTAATACAAGGCCCTATTCTGAACTCGATATTTTAAATGGCCTTTTTCCGCGGTAGACTAAACAACAGGCCGCAATTTCTATAAGGAGATTACGTGTTTTTTTTCTTGTCGTGTATGAGATATTTCCGATGGGAACGAGTTTTAAGATTTTGTATTTGTTTCACGAATTAAATGTCTTTCGATATGACTTTATGCATTTGAGAAATAAAATAACCCATATGGCGATTGTTACAAGAGGGATGATCAATGACTAACTATTCGAATGGCATCTTCCAATTCCCTGACGATATTCACAACGCAGAAGGACGAGCACGTCGTAGATCAATATTCGCCTTATTGTTGCATTTCACATGATGGCACATCATAGACGGGGATCCGGGTTTTATGTTATTGCTGCAAATACCTAGGGAATCGTAGATAAATACATGCTCAATTGCATGGAAATTGTATCGTCTTGGCAGTCGAGAAGTAGGTAGGTAGGTATATAAGATATTTTTTGGCCGAAGACAAAAAAATTTGAATGTATTTATTTATGTAAAATATGCTCTCGAATGTATTTTACAAAGATTTAATACGCAGGCATAATTTTTTCAATATTTTTTAATTATTCTAACGAATGTGCGCGAAATGCTCCTTTGGTGATCGAGAACTGATTTTTTTAATGAGGCTTGCAAAAAAAGTATTTCGCGAACGAGATGCAAACAATATTTTTTTTAGCAACGTCAAAAAATATTGTTTTAAAATATTAATATGCTTAAGTAGCTTAATTTAAAAAAATAAAATAGGTAGTTTAAATTTTGTCACGATTTGAAAAGTATTTAAAAACCTTAATTATTGTTAAACATTAAAAAAAAAATGATTTCTTGGATTTTTGCTTGATTGAAGACCATAAAGGTTAAAATATAAAAATCCCATATAGTTTACACGTAGTGTGCGAAATATATATTTCGCATACTACTTCGCGCACGGTGTCATGGTAACGAATGAAAATAAAAAAGGGTCACTTTATATGCAAAGTGACCCTTGCGCCGTTACCAATGCGCCAACCTTGTAATTTTTTGACGTTTGTAGAAAAAAGTATATATGAACTATCATTCAATCATTCAACAAAATAGAATTTCAAAGAATAATTCCGATCCGGTCAAAAGTTAACAGGGGTGGGGTTACTCAATAAGAGTTCTAATATTATGTACCGTCATTTTGTTTTGGATGAATATTTTTGTTTGAAATTTTGCTGTCGTATAGATAATTGAAAGACGTGTCGAAAGAGGTATCACTGGATCCACTATGCTATTTTAAAAAATCTTCTAAAATGGCGGCCACGTGCCATTTTAAAAGATAGATTATTTTTTGTGGTGTCAAAAAGTAGCTTATGAACAACCTTTTTTAATTTGTTCAAAAGTTAACAGAGAAGTTACTTATAAATATAATATAAAACTTAATGAAATTCCGAGTTTCGAAAAAATGTCAATATTATTAAAATACACTTCGAATGTAACATGAGCTGTACGTTTTACTGTCGTGGTGGATTGCGGATTTCCAATTTCCTCGGGTATCTAGGATCTATCAGTTCGGGCAATAGGCAATTCTTGTAAAAAATCTCTAACTTCGGTTTCATATCAACCGCCCAAAATAAATCGTCTCGAATAATCTAAAAAAAAATGACTATCAATTTCGTTATATTATGGAATATAAAACCGAATTCATTCACAACATGTCCAGCCTAAAATTCCAATATTTATAATCAGAACAAAATTACTTGATTAATGGGGACGAATTAATTCTTGTTGAACTGAAGGCAGACAAAATATGAATGAATACAAATTTTTTCGCATGAATGATGGTTTTCCGGGTTTTTAGACCGATGTTAATTTTGAGATATTCTCGACGTTTCGCCAACACGAGTGGTTGGCATTTTCAACGGATCAGTGAGAATATCTCAAAATAAACGTCGGCCTAAAAACCCGGAAAACCATCATTCATTCAACGATTGCCGTGAAAGACTTTCACAACCAATTTTTTCGTTTAGGTATCACATATTGTGTGAAGATGTCCCACCTTTTCAACTAACATTCCCAATGGAGTGCAAAATACAAAATAACACAATGAACGCTTAGTTATGTGTAGCTGCCCTTGTACTTGATAGTAATAATTATGATTTCGTTTCAGCTGCATGTGTAGATTCTCATTTAGAGAACAGAAATTTATAATTTTTTGGTCAATTGCTTCCTTGGGGTTCATTTTTGAGGCAGTTTTGGGACACTTCACCTCAACAATGGCGTCATCTCCTATTAACCCATCAGGACTGGCTCCGAAAATAGGATCGTCTTCATCAACGAACATTCCGCAAGGTTCAATTGTTCCCCGAAAATTCTATTAACGAATGAAATTTAATGAAATAATTAATAATTACAAATTAAAAGGAAATATGCCCTTAAACAAAAATAATGGCATTATTAAGGGTTACCGGATTTTCCCAAAATTCTAAATCCCAACTTCAATTATACGTATTTTTTTGTGTTTGGTCTTCGAAGAAATTAATAATGAACTTTTGAATATGCTTATTTGTAATCTAAAATTAGGGATATCCGAAAATGTCATAAAATCAATTCATAAATCATCTATGAATGAAACATGTGACAACCTGTATACCAATACCAACAAACCAACGATCTAGAGGTATACATTTGATACGTGTTAAGAAATGGGTATATACTTTTTGCTTTTATACATGTATCATTGAGTTACGAAGAAACATTATTATTAATATTCGATAATTTCATCATAATTCGCTGTATATATAAAAGACAGAATGACGCGATTTTTTCTTCTTCTATGAATATAGAACCGGACATCAATACTAGTTTTGTCATGCAAAAGAAACATTGCATGCAAAATTGAATTCCAATGAATTTGCCCTAACCATAGTTGTTCACTATGTAACCATAGAGAACATTGAATCATAAAGATGTTGTTCAAAAACTTGTATTCACTTAGGGGCAACTCCCATTTTCCGTGATTTCAAAACAATTTATTGTAGATAGTTTTTTTTTGGGTGGAAAATTCGAGAATTAAAAAATCACCCCTCCGAAGAGTATTTTGCATGAAAGAGTAGAATAGTTCCAGGCGGGCATGGAATTCTCTTAACAAAATATAATTCATACACAACTCACCTTTTCAGTGATGCCTCTTTCAGAGCATTCCTACGGCTGTCTTCTTTCACTTGGATACAAATATTTTCTCTCCTCAGCACCCTTCATTTGTTTTAATTTTTCCATGGTTTAAAATCACACAATAGCACTCAATTCGAACTAGACCGAACCAACAATAAACAAACATTCATACCGAAAGCGAATTTATACGAGAACAGGTAAGTATTTCAGGTCATAAGAAGTTCCTCAATATCATCAAATACCTAAATATACACCAGTAGGTAGAACCGAACCATAATCACTCATTCATATAATGAGCTATTGCTACAAATACCTGAAAAAGCATTAAAATAAAATATGCCCTAATAATAAGCCGCACGCCCTTGGATTATTTGCCGTGGCGATTGCAAACTGCAATGCATCCATCTCTATGGGAAAGGGTCTGTTAGGGGGCGATACTAATCGGGTGCCTTATAATGCATTTTTGACTTTCGCTCTCATTGGTTTAGTTTTCAATATTTCGAAATTAAAACGATATCAGTGTCCTTTATTCAAATGTATAGTTCCGGGAAACTCAATGATCATTATACTGGAACATATGAATATTGTTATTAATTCCGAAATTCAAATTAAAAAAAAAAAATGAGTTTCCCGGAAAACACATTTTTTTCTGAAACGGTCAGTGAAAATTGCAACTAAATTGGTTAACTAATGTGGATACTAGAGCGAAAGTCGTTTCAAGTGGGTATGGATCCCTCTTAAATCTAAGGAAATTTCTTTGTATATGGCAACGCTCCTAGCGTCTAACCGTATCAATCCTACTTTCGATCCCGCAGTTCCACATGCGCACAACTCGAATTAAAATTATGTAATTGACGAAGTGTGTCATTTAATGGCGGTGTGGCGGGGTGTTTAGATGACAAAACAAGAAGGCAAACTGAGTTAAAATTGCTTGAATTTGTTTTTTCGCTCGCAATTGACACACAAACGTAACCTGAGCAAGCTAACCTAGCTTGCGAGTCAGTCGAAATTGCGTGAATTAGTTTGCATGTAACCGAGTTGAAAATGCGTAAATTACTAGCTAAATATACCTGACCTGACTACCCTTACCTAGACCTAATAACAATACAAAATTGTTACGAAATAACGACTATTTATCCAAAATTTAGTAAGAACAGGTGTGGAGCAGCCCTATATGACGGTTCACCCCGCTTCTAGCGTAAACAAGTGCCCATGCGGAACTATGGGTTCAAAAGTAGAATGGTACGGCTAGACGCTTTTCCGGCCGGCGAGTTGAACAATGCAATTTCCCCCACTACCGCTCCTCGATTCTGCAACAAACACACTTCCAAGCGTTTAGAGCAACTTTCAGTGACATTTTCAAGATTTGCTTCTCAATTGTTTATAATGCGATTGTGCAAAACTACACATCATCGGAGAGAAAACATCTTGCGCACAGTTGAACCATACGTTATTATCCATCAGTTTCCGCAACATTGTTTGTCCAGCTTCAAATTTATAAAAATTAATAATTTTGAAAAATGGTCTCATTCTCGACGTGTTTCCCGATTTTCTTAGTGGAAAATGCACCGATCCAGCCCAATAAAAAATTATTTTGTAGGTTTTATAATTCCCTTCAAAAGTTCTATTGCCTGTAAAATGCCTTCAATACTTTTTGAGATATTTACAATAAAACAAAAAAAAGGTATAATTTTTTTTCATTATTTCTTGTTTGAATAATTCCACAAGGTAATTTTGCTTGGGCGGAAACTGGGGTTTTCATTAACGAACCATCTTATGAAAAGTAGCATAGGACCATTTGCGTGTTTCATTTTATGTGAAAAGAGCCTCTTATTTTAAACTACAGCTTGGCCCAACCTTATTACCCAAGTAGCATTTTGGCGACGACAACCACATAATACACCAAAATTAACGTTGTAGTTGGTGTAGAAATCAGTAATTCATGAAACGACGCTCTCTAAACCATCGGTCAACGTTGTTGTGCAGTGGGTAATTTTTCAGTCAAGTTGAAAACGTTTTCGCGGAGTCATCTTCACAACTAACCTTCCTTCAAATATTTACTGCAGATGACGTGTAGGCCAAATATAGGTAATAATAAATTACCCAATTTATAAAATATTTTTCATTTCAGTGACAAGGACCATTGTTTGCTGAATTATTTGATAGAAAATGTATTTATAGTAAAGAAAAAAGGACTAGAATGATCATAACCTAACTTTCGAATCGGAAATGAAAAGTTCTTACAAATACACTGCCTTCTCTTACAGACAAAAAATAAAATAAGTCATGAAACTTCACGGGCAAGTGCCAACTTGAATAGAGAGATATTAAGGAAAGCAACTACTTTTTCAGAGGAACAACTGTTTATAGCCAGGAGAAACAACTTGATTATGACCATGTACAAGAGTTTGAAATTTGGAAGAACTGAGGGATAAACGCGGGAGAGGCGGGTTACAAAATGTGGAGCGGAATGTATTCGTTAGTTGGAATTGGATCAGTTTTTGGTCCGATAAGCAACTCCAGTCGCGCTTTGGGTATAAAGTTAGTTGTCTTACAGACTAACGTTAAAAATTAGTATATTTTTAGTTATCTGACAACCAAGGTCGAGTTGACGACTTGTATACTCCCACGCCATATTGGAAGTGTAATTCTATTTGGAAACATGGTCGGCCATTAAAACTTGGGATGTAAAACAAACATTTACAAATGATTTTACAGCCTCATTTTAGTTTTCTTAAATATAATTCATAAGTAACCCGTTTAGTTTACGCTTGAATCGATATGAACATTGAAAATTGTTTATAAAAATATATATTTTTTATTCTTGACATTTGGAATCTTCGCAACAGATTGAAAGCCCGCGTATTTTTTAGCATAAAACAATGGTATATTTGACAGTAAAATTTAATGCGTTTCCAATTTCTGTTTCGTAATCGTTATTTTTCGGTAATATTGAGCATGAAATATTTCAATATTAACTTGCGGTAGCAAGAAAGTTTTTTCTTAGTGTCCATTTTGGCCATCAGTAATTATTTGGTTGATAAATCAACTATTTTCTGAACACCATAGCAAATTATCATTGCCGCTTGAGAGGGCGCTGGTGTACAGTTGTTCTTAAGTAAATTCAGCAACGTTTAGGAAACGACCAACTGCTACCTATAGTTGCAGCAGAAACGTTGTAAAAACCCAAAAATGATTGACCAAATTGGTGTAAAACAGGGTTGTGACAACGTTGTGTTAACGTCGGCAACGCAACTTATGTTTGGTTGCACAACTTTTTCGAACACGTTGCCTCAACGTTGAATTGCTACTTGGAATACTGTATAGAAAACTCGACTAGCACAACTTTACCTTGAGTCAGATTCGTTTGTAGTAAATAAGCTATCGAGGCTGCTCCTGCACTTTGCCCAAACACAGTTATTTTATCAGGATCACCACCAAAGTAAGCTATATTTTGCTTGATCCATTTCAGTGCCAAGACTTGATCTTTAATGCCAGCATTTCCGGGAGCAACTAGATCTCCCGTGGACAAGAATCCGAACAAACCTAGCCTATAATTGAATGAAACCAGGATAACGTCTTCATCCAATAGGAGATTTGGGCTGCCGTTACCAAAATCTACAGATCCTGAAGTGAATGCACCACCATAAATCCAAACCATTACTGGTAATTTCTTCTGCTCCTTCGGCAACTAAAAGAATAATACGGGAATCATCATTAAGGATAAGTTGAACCAGCAAGTTTAATTAATATAGGAAGACGGAAACGCACAAACGTACGAAAGCCCAGGAGGACCACAAGAGTTTTCTTTTCAACATTTCGAAATCAAAGTCGAAATTTCAATAATGTTGAAATTTTGACTTTTTTCTTGAAATTTCAACTTTAATGTCGAAAGGATCCGCACGAAAACACATGTAAAATAGGCTCTAGGTCAAATTGGCTGAAATTGTATTATGTTATAGTGAGATGGGTGATTAGGAAAATGTGCGAGTTTAAATGATTTTGTATGTGTCGTTTCTGAGATACAAGCAGCCAAAGTTCGAAAAAACGTAGGAGTTCGATAGGGTTGACAAAAGAAAACATTGTTTTGTTAGTCGAAATATGCCAAATTCAGGATGAAAATGTATTCATCGGAACTCGTTTACATGTCCAATTATAACGTTACCCAAGTAGTACACTCATATTGGGACAATATTGGTACAATATTGTGAAAATATTCAAATAACAATATTGGCGAGAAAAAAAATGTGAACATTCGGCGATATTGGTCCAATATTTTAAAGATAATATTGGTGTAATATTCTCGAAGCAATATTGGCCTTAAAATGTTAAGCGATATTGGTACAATATCGCTGTAGCACACTTGCACTGGAATAATATTGGTAAAGTATTCTGAAAATATTTATTTATTTATTGTTATCAACGGGTTCTCCCCTTTTTTACAGATAAATATAATACAAATACATGCTTAAACTAAATATACGATCAATTTCAGTAGTGTTAAAGTAACAAACGGACACTATTATACTACAAGCCTTATTACACTGTTTTTGAATGAATGTGATGTTTGTCCAGTAAATTCAATACCCCTATTGCAATATTCATTACCTAATCTTACAAGACGTGACATAGTACTATTATAACCATAATTTGTACGATGATATGGAACTTGAAATAACTTTCGAGTAGGTCGATTTGGAACTTTGAAATTAATCGAGTGGAGCAATACAGAACAATCTATTTCTCCAGATAGTATTTTATAAAGAATAATCAAGTCGGACCTTGTTCTACTATTTTCCAAAGTGGTAATGTTCAGATTTTGCATAACCTGCTTATAATCGTATGTACCATATTGTAAATTCATTTTAAATTCTGAACACCTCAGAAATTTTCGATGTACTCTTTCTAAGTTATCAATGTGAGTTTGATAATATGGTGACCATACTGGAGAAGCGTATTGCATAACCGAATGTACTAATGATAGGTACAACGTTCTAAAAGCCATAACAGATGAATTATTAGTGTTTCTAGAAACGAAACCTAATAGTTGAAAAGATTTATTGATTACAGAGTTAATTTGCTGTGTGAAATTCAATTGGTGATCAAATATGACTCACTCCTAAATCACGTATTTCAGAAACCCGCTTAAGGCTATTTTCAATCTGATAGTCAAATTGAATAGGATTATTGGACCTAGAGAATGAGATACAATAGCATTTGTCAACATCGAGTGACATTCCATTATTTTGTGACCAATTGATCAATGCGTTCAAATCGGATTGGAGATTTTCACAGTCTTTATCTGAGTTGATTGGCATATAAATCTTAAGGTCATCAGCGAATAAAAGGCATTTACAGTAGCTAAAATCAAGAGCAATATCATTAATGAAAATGTTGAAGAGAAGTGGACCCAGATGTGATCCCTGGGGAACACCAGATGCAACCTGAATTTTGAATTTTCACCAACTGTTTCCTGTCAGATGAGTCACTGTTCAACCATCTTGTTAACCACGGTGGAAAGCCTATTTCCTTTAATTTATTCATCAATAATTCATGGTTGACCCTGTCGAAGGCCTTACTGAAATCAGTATAAATTGTATCAATTTGATTACCTTTCTCTATGGCCCCAACAATTTCTTGTTGATATACTAATAAGTTAGAATTTGTGGATCTACCTGAGGTGAACCCATGTTGATTTTCAATAATCGAATTTCTGCAATGCCATGAAAGGTAGTGCACAAGTAAAAATTCCAAAAGTTTTGGGATGGCTGAAAGTTTGCTAATTGGTCGATAGTTTTTGATGTCATCTTTTTTGCCACTCTTGAAAATGGGGGTGACGTAACTATTCTTCCATTGACAAGGAAATTCTCCAATTTTCAAGGATAAATTAAAAATTGTACACAATGGCTTAGTTAGTGAATAAACACATCTTTTCAAGAAATAGGCAGGGATCCCATCCGGGCCACAGCTCAAGTTATCTTTCAATGAATTTAACCCTTCAAAAACTTGTATTGGCAAAATATTCAAACGTAATATTGGCGAGATAAAATTATAATTATTTCGGGATAATGGTACAATATTATTTGGACATTATACAAATCATATTAGTGAAATATTGCGGAAGCAATATTGGCCTCAAAATATTTAGCGATATTGGTACAATATAATTTGTTTATATTTGTAAAATATTAAAAGATATTATGTTGCCTTGGAATGGAAACAATGATGAAATATTTGTAGAAAATGTCGAATAATTTGAATGTTCCACAATTTCACTTCTACTGCAATTAACCACTGAGCAGATTAACTTGTAAACGCATTGTGAGAAGCCTTATTCAATCTATGTTACTATGATTCAACTGTCGTTCTATATGTGGAGCCACCTAGCGGTTTCTTACTCAAGGTTAATCATAATTCATTTCAATATTGTTTATTGAATATTCGGCCAATATTCAAATTTCAATGATAGAGATACGTATATTTTGCAATATTGTATCAATATTGTCTTTCAAATATTGGCGTGAGGTCTTCGTAAAAATCTCAATCAATATAGGGTCAATATAATTTTTCGAATATGGATGAAATAATATTCCACCAATGTGCTATCAAACTTGAAGATACAATATTGTTTTTTTATCTCTAAAAAAGATATGAGAAGAATATTGAAACCGCAATATTGAAGCTAGATGCTGGAAACAATATGTAGGCAATATCGATATTGGTGAAAATTATTGAACCAATATTGACCCAATATTTTATGAAACAATGTATATTCAGAACAGGTTGAGCCAATATTCCACCAATATTATCAATGAAATAATGTTTTTCCAATATGCACCCATATTGATTCAATATTATTTTTACATTTACAATATATCCATATTGGCCCTATATGAAAACGGTATTCAGCTAATATGAAGTGCTACATGGGTATTGATGAAAGTACATTAGGATTTATACGGGGCATAGTCAAAAAAATCAATTTTCAGGATTTTTTTCCTAACACTGGTCCTGAACCAATAGTTTCAGTGCATTGTAGGCGATAAAAATATGTTGTGTTTCTCGATGACTCTCTCTGTTTGAAATATGAATTTTTAATATTTTGGATTATACCCTTATACTGAAAAATAGTTGACAGATCGTTTTTGAATACAAAAAAAATATTTATTGCCACTGTTGATTGAACAAAAGATAAGGAAATTCTCTGTAGAATCAAGTTATTCAATATTACCTTTCATTTAGATACAGGATGCGTTTCATTTTTTTTAGGTCACTTACAATGTTTTTATTCAATATCTCAAAAACTGTTCCGTCAATTTGGACCTAACTTTACTCTCACTATCATGAAGGTGTTTACTATTAAATATGAATGTTTGTATGTTGCGTTTCTAAGATATGCATTTTTAAAGTTTACGGTATTACGATATATAGAGTTGCTATTGTCGATTAAACAAAACAAAACAATTTGTCAATTGTTTTCAGTATAAGGGTATAATCCAAAATATTAAAAATTCATATTCCAAACAGAGTCATCAAGAAACAAAACATGTTTTTATCGCCTAGAATACACTGAAATTATGATATTCTTCCAAAATCTAAATTGTTGGTTCAGGACTAGTGTTAGCAAAAGAACCCTGAAAAACGATTTTTTTTATTATGCCCCGTTTACACCCTAATGTACTCTCATTAATAACTTCAGAATTGGACATGTTAAACAAGTTCCGATTTTCATCCTGAACTTTTCTTATTTTTTCCTTTGTCAACCCTACCCAACTCCGACATTTTTTCAAAATTTGACTGCTTATATCTCAGAAACGACAAATACAAAATCATGTGAATTTGCACATTTTCCTAATTACCCACCCACTTTAAGACAATAAAATTTCAGCCAATTTGATCGGAAGCCAATTTTACATATGTTTTCGTTCGGGGTTCTTTCGAAAAAAAAAAAAAATAAAATCGAAATTTCGACATTAAAGTAGAATTTTCGACATTAAAGTCGAAATTTTAACATAAAAGTCGAAATTTCAGCTTTTTTCTCGAAAGGACCCCGCACTGGTCTTATGGGTCTCGGTGGAATTTCTTGAAATTTTGTTATTGCTGAAGTTGGAAGTGGCCATGTTTATTTAATTACTTTTTTTCGCCGACCGTTCATTTATGATGTATTTTAACGCACTAAAAATCGTTGATTAATGACCCCTGTTAATGAATGATTTTCTATTAATCAACGATTTGCTTATATGCAACCCAACATAGATTGCTCTAATACATTTTATATTGGTTAGTACTATCTGTTATTATTTATTTGTCAATTCTGAAATAAAATTTGAGAGCCTCTTCAATACACCAGTAGTTGTCATCAAAAATGAAAGAAGTGTCGTGGCGAATGGTAAATTCAGTCAGACATCCTAGAGGAAATACTGAGGTCGATAGTTCAATCTCACACAAGGGCAAATTTTTTTTGTTCTTTTTTTTTTATTTCAATTTGAAAAAGTAAAATAAAACTACCCCGAAGAAAAATAAAACTAACCCGAAGGAAAATTGAACTATCTTTGAGTTAATATACAAAGGAAATAGTGATTGTTTTTTATCGTATCGTTGAATAAAATAATCATCGAAAGTAAGATATATCTATTTTTGAAAACTATTGTCGACGGAAAAATTTTGTAACAAACTCGTGAATTAAAATGGCTTTTATCAAACTCAATCCTGGAATAAGGATTTTTTAAAATGTTAATCATATGATGTCCCGTTTTAACTTGTTACATGGTCCTATGGACACATGATATTTTTATGGTATGGCTCTTGTACACCTGACGAGTACGCACTGATGATGACTTGATAGTCGAAAGCGCTTTGCTATGATTTTATAAATAAATTTCTGCACGAAATACAAACTTTTTTTCATCCAATTTTCTTTCTATGGCTACTTTTTAAATTATACTGCACCAAAGTTATGATTTACTTGGCTTTTCAGAATACTACCTTCACAAAATAAAATATCAAAACTGATATTATTCAATGCTCTATTGACGATTCAATAGAGCCCTGCTCATTTGATTCAAGGGAATCACGAGTATTTTAAAATTAAAAAAATCAACTATCTGAATGGAAATGCGAATTTTCATCATCAGATTTTTTCTTTTCAGTCAGTCAGTCTTTTCACAATATCTATCAGATGTAGTTCAATGTCCAGTGTGGCTTTAGCCGTGGAAGTAGTTGTTTTCTGTTAGATATTACAAATTAATCAAATTTTTCATTTTTTAATTTTCATGGAGAATGTTCCCCTTTTCAACATGAGTACCTCCCAAGAAGTTATCTTGAACGACGGAATATAGCGACTAAAGTTTGTCTTTCAGCCGCAGATGAATCCACAACAGATTTTACGAATATCCTATTCATATTTTGTTATGTCTTGTTATGTCATTTCATTTGAACTACCTATATAGTTATATTACTGTTATAACCAGCAAACATTTGTTGAGAGAATGTGCAACACTACTTCAACATTTAAAAAACAGAACGTTCATTAGTAGAAGATACTCACGCTGGTTGTGTATATTTTCAAGAATAGGCAATCCTCGCTGCCTATGACAGGGTCTGTTCCTTGAGTGCATACTGGTTTGATTTCTCTGACATCGAGTATACCAATCCATGGATTTTTGGATACAGGTTGCTGTAATGAAAAGTACACATTATGGATATAAACAGGAATAATTACTTCGACTATTTCATTCACACATGGCTGCACCTATGAATTTACGTGGTGGATGTCACATGACATGCAATATGAGCGGATA
Organism: Chrysolina haemoptera; assembly: GCA_958298965.1. Taxonomy (NCBI): domain Eukaryota; kingdom Metazoa; phylum Arthropoda; class Insecta; order Coleoptera; family Chrysomelidae; genus Chrysolina; species Chrysolina haemoptera. Next base: position 8,299,152 of record OY282591.1, read on the forward strand.
TTCAAGTAAACACCATAATTTAGGTAAACACGTGGATATTTACGTAAACAAACAAAGAAAACTGTCAAGTTTGACATAACTCAAAATTGAAATGTCTCGTTTTCGGTTATCTTCTACTACGGAAATCAGTAAACATAAGCTGATCCATCCCAAAAAACACAAACTCGAGAAATTGAGAGAGGTGGGGAGCGGTGAGAAACGATGAGTTCGGCAGGAGACGAAGGGCAGAAGCGAATGAACGGTGATAAGGAAAGTGTAGTGAAATAAAAAAAAAGCAATTTTCCGTCCACGGGATCTGTTTGTTTCTAGCTTTTCGATTATCTCACACAATTTCCTACGCCGACTTTTCTGAATTTAGACGAAAAGTCAGCTTTTCCTCTGAAGAGACTGGAAACGTTTTCTTCGTTTTTACCGTTGCTGCGTTTTTTGCCGATATCAATTTCCTATTTGTTTTATGGCACCACCCTTACTCAAAAGGTTAGTTTTTGTAAAGTTTTCACAAGGAATTTTTATTTTTTTAATGGGTATTTATATTACTTCATTTAATTGGAATTTATTCCAGGGTTCTAAGTTGGGGTTATTGCATACGTGAGTTCATATATGCTAGAGTTACGTATGGTTGAAGCTGTGTACAGAAGTACCCACAAATTTTCTATACTATTGGTTACATGGAATGTGAAGATTTCGATAAATGGTATCGATTCTAGTTTTTATGATTTTACCATTTTACACTGCTCGCCAATTCCACCTCCAGTTCCTGGTCACACCGAAGTTTGCGTAAAGAAAACTTGGAATCTACAGTTGAACAGGCCAGATCTTTTTATTTTTTTATTTATTTTTCTGCATTTTATGAATGACTTCTTAATTGCTGACAGATGTGTAGTTTCTACGTATAATACCATTCATATAAACAATCATAATTGAATATACTAATGACTTTCTAAAAAAAAAACTGTAAGGCAAAAAAAACATAGTATACTATGGTATTGCGTTTGAATGAATCAAATGGTATATAAAGTAATGTAATTACCAACATTCAATTTATATGAATTTAATTTTTTTAATAATTGTGGTCATACATAATTTTTTTGTTGTCAAATATCAACAATGTTCCAAATGTTCATCATTTTCGTCCTTCATTAAATGTATCATGATATTTTTGCGTTCATGACTTTTTTCTCTCATTACATATACCTACATATAACTGCTTGTTTTTGAATTTTGTAACTTACATAAAACTAATTTCTCTTAAGCCTAAGTTGCATGGCGCCCAGCTATTCTTATTTTTTTTTTATCAAAGCCTAATGAAACTAATGGTCTTACCCCAATGCTCTCCGATGAACAGCTGCCGTTCGCATGTTCCACTCAACTTTTTTTCAACTCAAAAGGCAAATAAACAATCTTATTAATAAACCCAAAAGTTGAGGTTACCATCAAGAGTTTCTTCTCTCGTGAACGAATCTAAACACTGTGATACACTCAGTTGACCTGTTCTTTGAGGTATCGGTAGAGACAGGTTCCAGAATGGGTCGAAGGTGACCAAACAGTGACCACAAAAGGTACATTTCAACGTCGATTTCAATTGGCCAATGAAGTTATCAACTATTTTAGAATTGTCCATCCTTAGGTATCGTGACCAAGACTCTTGAGCCTTTTCACTGTCACTCAACTTTTCGTCTATTTCTATCAAATATTCAATAACGTAAAAATGTCAGTGATGTCATGATTTTGTTGTAATACTGACGAGAAGATCAATAAAGTTTTCTTATAAAATATATCAAAATATACTGTTTACAATAACATGTTTGTATGGAAAGCATTTAGAGACTATTGCAATGTTAAAAGGTATCGTTTAGCAAAAAATTTTCTATTCGAATAACCCTCGAACATTGATAAATATAACAACTTCCTCAAGCTTTTCGATTCTCAATGCTAAAGAGTTGCTTTCCTGAAGCGTCAAGCTGTAGGATATATTCCAAAAAAGTCCAAAGTTTTGACAGCAGAACAAGTATCAACATTTTTATGTGAAGCTCCAGATAAACAATATCTACTACCAAAAACAATTTTAGTGTTTAGGATCTTTGGTGCGTGTCGAAGAGATGATTTAACACGTTTAAATTTAGACGATGTGGTAGATAATGAGCGTTTTCTTGTCGTGTTTTTACGAGATGGAAAAACTCATACATCAAGAAGTTTTACAATTACGAATGAAGGATGTACATTTGAGCCTTGCACAATTTATCGTAAATATGCAGCTCTACGACCTAAAAATATGGTGGTACAATTAGCACGTCGGATGCCATACCATCAGTGGTGTTCCGAAAATTGTTGCAAAATACCTAAACTAGAAAATCCCAGAAAATATACCGGGCATGGACTGAGGCGTTCTTCGGCAACCATATAAGAAAAATTGAGGTATCACGTAAACTGTTTAACCCTTCTCACTCACAAAATACAGCAACTGTATCATTCGTTCGAGAAAATGAAGACATTTGTGAAGAGTCTGCTTTATCAGTAACTGCAGTTTCACAAATTGAAACTCCAACAGGACTGAACCTGTGCAACAATACAAATTGTACAATAAACATAACCATTAATGACAATTCAATGTAAAAGAGTATTTATTAACGCTGCTTTGATAGTATAGTTATAGTTAGTTGATTTTCAACATTCTCAATCTAGTAGTTCCAAGTTTTTTCTTTCCTACAACTGTGAAAATAAAAATGTTCCAAATTTCTTTTGTACTTATTTTTTTTATGTAACATTTTATTATTACGTTTTCATTTTCAACGAAGTATAATGAAAAATATCGTTCATTAAACGTCCAGAAATGCTTTTCCGTGTTTGCACGACTTCCCGTGTTCGGCTGCGCCTCCCACGGGAATTTGCCGCGCGCGTACGGAAAAAGCCTATTTTCTGGACTAATGAAATATACTATTTTATTTCAACAACCTCAACAAAAACTAACTGTCAGTCACATCGACATTTTTATGACAGAAAGCCCCAACTCCAGTGGAACCCACGCATCCTAGTTCCTGGATAGCAAGCTCATCTTGAAGGCCCTAAGTACAACTCTTAGTGGCTTTTGGGTGTTTTTAGTATTTGTTACGTAGGGCCTTCTTTTATCGTAAACGACCTCAAACTGGAGTTAGGGCCAATATAAATTTCAATATAACTCATCACTGAATTGAATTTAGGGCTTTCTTATGACATATAGAGGTGAATTTTTTTGGACCGATTCGAAAACGCTACAAAAACTCATTTAGGGAAAAGTTGGAGTTAGGGCCTTCGTGTAATGTATTCGTGAAGAGTCCAATCCCTCAATAATCCTTCCATCACCGCAGCACTACCAGGGTACGAACACCCTTGCGTCTACTCCACGAGCGGCAAACCGGCACAAACATTCACATTCATCTGTGGCTTCAATCCATATGCACATTCGTGCGTGGGTTCAGTTCACTTAGTCCACTTCCACGCCAAAAATAATGATGATTATATTGCCAATAACAAAGAAATTAATGATCTTGATATGGTTGAACAGGTTGACAGACAAGCGACAAGACAACACACAAGACTTGAATACAATGGCGTTATAAAAGGTAGAAGGGCACGCTTTCAGAGTTCTAGTCGATACTCGTATCGAAATGCTGATGCGATGACACGTGACTCTGTGGAAGGGTTGGATATGTCGAATAATTTGCAACCGCCAAATCCTTTTAGTTAACAGTTAACATATTTACGTTTTCTGGAAATTATTATGTTGGTGACTATAAAGTTCCCGTCGCTTACAGAATCATTAGTTTTTCCAAATGATATCATATCTTTATCCCAAACTGACTCAAATCTAACAAACATTTATTTATATTCAACGAATAATTATCAAAAAATTAAATTTTTTAAATTGATAAATAAGAAATATGCTGAATATAAATTTTTTATTTTGCAGGCCAAGTAATAAGTATGTTTTAATGTCAAGAAATCAGCAGGTAACGAATATTTTGATGTATGTTAATATTTATTTCTGAAATAACTGTGTTATGTTTAACGAGGTTGTTTGAATACCAAACAAAATTGCTAATATTGAGCTAACTACGTTTGAAAAAATTGATTTATTATCTGCAAAAAAACCTTTTCCTCGGTGTATGCCGTCACTTTGGAGACATGCCGAATACCTCTTTCTCAGCATCGTTCAAAACAATTTGGATAATCTAGGGGTAACATTTTTTACTAATTAAATCTAACGCGGATTATCATTATGTAACAAATTATGGCCAATAAATACACGTACTTTTTTATGGAACGGTTTTTCGGTCTATTGAAATAGGTATTTGGGACTAATCAAATGAGTTGTTTAGTTGTTTTGACATGTACAGGTTATAATCTAATTTCTGGCACTCCCGTAAAGGACGGGTGTATAATGCAATTTTATAATGAATGACAGGTGTGAAAAACGGAAGGTTTGGGCATATATTTTTTCAAAAAAATGTACTCTACACCTCCCAATTAAAAAATTCATATGTTGTGTGAATCAACTATTTCCTCTCAATTAAAAAATTCATATGTTGTGTGAATCAACCATTTCACTGTTAATCAACTGATAATTCCATTTGGGATGGTTATAGGATGCTACCGTATCATTTTTGAAGGTCGGCATCATACAGGGTCTCACAAATTGAACCGGTTACGTTCTATGAGGAATAGTCGTCAGTGTATGCGCATATATGCACGAGTTTCACGACCGTTGTTGAAATTCAAACTTGTTTGTTTTTTTCGGCTACTTCCACCGATAAAAATATCGTACACTTCCGAAAATTCGACTGTTTTTCAAATTTGAGACAAAATATATTTGAACGTTTCAAGTATCATCAACTAATTTATGTGGTTGGCGTAATAACTATTCAAATAATACGTAGAACTCGCCATTATCTGTTCTATTTATGTATATATCATTTGCCCATATTTTTCCTGTATTTTCTAACATCAAAATACGTAAAGAATTGTTATCCAATAAATATATTCTCCATCGTTGGCAGGGACGCGCCAAGTATTTTCATCGCCGTCGCCGTCGTGCGGAATAATGATAGGCGCCTTTCACCAATATCATCTCATCTCATCTCACATTTCACTGTCGCAATTTTTTAAGAAAACTCTATACTTTTTACTATTGATGACTATAATATATGTCTATATTTATTCGTGAAAACGAAAAATATTAATAGAATATTATTTTTTGAACTAAGGGGGTAGCTAGATGTTTTGTAGCATTGTCAAAATTATTTCCGGATAAAATTTCAAAAAGAGCATCGTAAATATCGCCCAACTAAAATATTAGAGGGGTTTTGCATCAATTCGGCTATACCATCTAGTGTCTGACAAAGGCTTTAACGTCAGACTTGAAATGTTACTTTTCAAAACAGACCACCGATTGGTTAAGGCAGAAAAAAAATTATATAATTCTTGAACAGTTGAAAAAAAAATGTATACTAGAAATAGCACCGCGCCCCCACAGGAATAGGGGTAGAAAAATTTCACCACTGGTACTGGTCGCTGATCGGCGGTCGGTATTGGTGAATAATGCAATTGTGTTGAAAATGCAACGACCATAGGCGCCTTTAAGGCCTTGGTGCCGTCCTGCGCCGCACGACCTTGCCCATATGGACGGCGCGTTCCTGATCGTTGGCCTTATTGTTTGAAGTGTTTGTCGCAATTAAACGTATCCACTGCGACCACCAAGAACGTACGACCATATTCGTCCGTCTACGTCCGACTCGATGGTCGTCAGAGTACGCATCCAATATAACCGTAGCCTAACCGTAGCCTTAGTTATTCAAATCATATTTTCCATCCTGCTTGCATCCTAATGTTGGACATTTTGTGATTTGTCATACTTTTATGATGTTCATATTCGAAATTGGTATTACCTGACCGAATGATCTTTGATCTCACTTCTTTTAATACAAATTATGTATATACAAAGTGTTATAGGGCTTAAAATGATAACCTCAATTATTCATGATAAAAACTTCAACTTGTTCAGAATGAAGAAAAATACACAGCAGAGAGTAGCAAATGAGAACATACTTTTTATTAATACTGCAGAGAAACAAGAACACTTATTAAGATACGGGTACAATTCATATTCACTAATTCACCCTTGGGAGAGGCAATATCCAAGGAATTTGCCTCGTAAGCACATCCTAGTGATCTCAATTTTCCCATCTCCATCCCCAAAAATTACCTTTGTTCAAAAATGTGTAAAAGATAGGAAACATTTGATGTGAAAAAATATCTACCTCCTGTAACTGCCTCGCTTTTTTCTTCTGTCAGTATTTTGAAACCCGAAATAAACAGAACGTCATCAAATATGATTTTTTCTGTGACGGAAAAAAAATAAAAGAAATCTATTTAACCAGGATGCTCACTGCAATAATCCTACAATAATACTATAGGAGTATTTGGGAAAAAAAGTTTGACAATGTCTGTTGACAGGTACTAAAATATGACTTTTCATGAAATTAATTTTTTCCCCTGATATATACATACGTAAAGGTAGATATCTGCTGTTGCAATAGCTGATCTCACACGCATCCGATGTTCAGCTCGGGGCTCTAACCCAACCTCCCACCTTCATCACTCAACCTGTACACTTCTAACCTAACCGGTCTTTATTCCTAAGTTCGAAAAAAGCTGATGAAAAGATGCCTAACTGTCGCTTTGAACCACGTACTATCATAGCGTAGTAAGCCGCAACCCTATCGATGCGGCTATGAACCGTGTTTATATACAGGGTGTTAATTAAGTACGTTGACAAACATTGGGAGGTGATTCTTTGAAAGTTTTCAGGACAAAAAAATTCATAGAAACATATGTCCCAAACGGCTTGGTTTTGGAGATACAAGGTGATAAAAATACATTTTTCTCAAGATTTTTTCGAGTTAACTTCGACATTTTCAACAATAGTCAGTTCTAATTGGGCAACTACAATCCATTCAATAGTACACACGATAAAAAATAATTCAATTCTTAAATAATTCACAGGGTCCTCCTTTGTTCAGAGTCCAGACTTGTTCAACCCATCAGCATTTATTTTCTTCCACCACTGAGAGATTGTGATAGGGGAATTATCAATGGTGTTTCATTGTTTTCTTGAAGTTTTTCATTTACTTGTACGGTTCTGGAGCTATAATGAAAATATTAATGTCCCATAACATTAGAAAATTTGTAAAATTAAACATTCTCAATTATTGTAAATTGGATGAAATATTTTTTCAGAATTAGAAAAATTTTATTCGAACTGATTATTGTCGAAAATGTCGAAGTCTACTCCAAAAATATTGAAAAAAAAAAAAAAATTTCATCACCCTGTATCTCGAAAACCAAGCCGTTTGGGACATATGTGTATGTGAACTTTTTATCCTGAAAGTTTCAAGGAATCACCATTTGAAGTTTGTGAGATTATTTGCTTCTCAAATTTCTTTGTTATGAACACTGGAAAATGTTTGCATTAAAATTTTCATTGTAACTCTTGAATTGTACAAGTAAATGAAAAACTTCAAGAGAACAAAAAGATTTATATGAAACAACATTGATTACTCATGTCTCATAATATGTCAGTGACGGCGGAAAAAAAATGCCGAAGGGTTGAACAAGGCTTGAAAAAAGTAGGAACCTGTGAATTATTTGAGAAATGAATTATTCTGTATCGTCCGTACTATTGAATGGATTGTACTTGCCTAATTTGAACCGATTATTGTCAAAAATGTCGAAGTAAACTTGAAAAAATCACGAAAAAAATGTATTTTCATCACCCTGTATCTCGAAAACCAAGCCGTTTGGAATATATTATGTTTATATGAACTTTTCGTCCTGGAAATTTTCAAAGAATCGCCTCCCGAAGTTTGTCAACGTACTTAATCAACACCCTGTATGTAGATGAAATGGTTGTTCATAAGAGAAAATGTGAAAGATCTCGCGAACCGAAAGGTCTCAAGCCGTAGACATTTGGTTTTTACACTATTAAATCGTCGTTTTTACCGTCACAGGAAAAAATATTGTATTATACACGGGAAAAATAGTAAATTTTAGCGAAATATTAGATTTAAATCTAATACTATTGTTGTATGTACAGTATGTATGGAAAGTTCTCAAGCGAGTACGTAAAAAAAGTATGATATTCTAAAAGAATTTTACCTCAAATCTTAAATCTCCTAATGGTGCCTCTGCGAATGGAATACTTCTGAACCTGAAAATATTTTTATTCTTTCCTTGTGTCAACCCTCCATGACCTCCTCTGACGTATCCGGTGGAAGTCAAGATGGTTAAATCATCTTTGTAGAGTTCATCCAAATCACCGGCATTAAAACTCCTACCGTAGATGCTCCCAGCATTGAGATATAGACTGATAGCAACACAAAGAACAGCACCTGCGATGGTCATGTTATTGATGTGATAGTACTAGGTAGACCGAAATCATCAAAGTTCTTTTATATAGATTTCATTCGCGTTTGATTTATAGATATTGGGCCAATAAATGATTACAATTTTCCAGAATAACTCGTGGCTGGTATTCGTCAGTGGATAAAAAGAAAATTAAGAAGCTTATATTTATGATTTCGATACAGTATTCATGATAAGACATTCTCACTTATAATTGCACAAGTGGTTTGTATTTTATCGTGTAAATTTGGGTTGTTTAATGAGAATCTGTTTCCTAGCAATTCGACGAGAATAACTGGCAACTATTAAAAACACAACACCGAAGGTGGAGAGTTTTTAGGTTGACAGTTATTCGAGTCAAATTGCTAAAGGAAACAGTTTAGAATTTGAACAACACAATTACCGATATCAATAGAAACCTCGAGTGTAATTCGGCAAGACAATTTAATGAATAAGAAATTCAGAAACATATCAATGTCAAACTATTCATTTTGGCAATCAACACCGCGATAATTGATAAACAAATGAATAACTGAAAAAACCACAAACCACTAGTGTATTTCTCGAGGGCAATACCACAAGAGGTTTTTTTTTTATCGGATAAACTTTCATTTTGCACGAAAACTTGGTTGCTTTGGTAATTGACGAGAGCAAATAACATGATAAAATCACGACACCGAAGGTGGAGTGATTTTATCTAATGTTATTTGATCGAGTCATATTACAAGCTACCAAGTTTGAGTGCAACAAAATTAAAGTGTATACGATGAAAACAAAACCTCGAGGGGTATTTGGTGAGATAATTTAACGAATCAAATAAATGATTTATTACACAAAAGTGAATAGTACATAATTTATTAAATTAAATAAATAATTCATTGAACAAAAAGTACATTTAACAGGAAATATTATTTAAATGTACAATAAGCGACAGTACAGTTTAGTTATACAATCCTACGAAGAAGACTGCTGAATTTGATTATTTTCCTCTCTTAGATTTGTCACTAAAGTGGAATGATGCTGGGAGTCTAACTGAAGCTATGGTTTCAGAGAATTGGCGTTCGAATGTCCGGTCAGCTTGATAATTTGTTGTTCTGAGACTCCTGCTTTGGCAAGGGTAGAAATAGTGCTAGCCCTATGGGGGTGATTAGTAATTTTATTTTTCAGATCCAGACCAATTTTTTCTGTAGAACCACAAAATCAATATTCGCAGGGAAGATCAAAATTGTCGAAGATTTCTATGGCGAGATGGCGACAAACGTGGGGAACCTAACGTTTATGTCATGCAAGTAATGATTTTTGGTGCTGTTTCGTCACCCTTCAGCGCATAATACATAAAAAATAGAAATGCCTTGGAATTTCAAGAAGAATTTCCAGATGCTGTCGACGCAATCATGTACAGTCACTATATGGATGATTCTCTGGACAGTGTTAATACAGAAAATGAAGCCATAAAGTTAGTCAAAGATGTCATAAGTATACATCATCAGGGAGGATTCAAAATAAGAGGATGGACGAGTAATTCAAAGCAGTTATTGAGTAGTATACCAGAAGAACTGAAGGAAACGGCGAAATTGTCTAGTCCACATAGGATTTTGGGTTTGAAATGGATACCAGAAGAGGATATCCTGCAATTCTCACTGAATTTCAATAAAGTTCCAAAAGAAATACTTCGTGAAAAAATGATTCCAACAAAAAGAGGCATATTGAAGACTATAATGTCCATTTTTGATCCATTGGGACTCCTTGGTATTTTCACTGTAAAATCATATTGCAAGAAGTATGGAAAAGTGGCATACATTGGGATGAAAAGATACCCAAACAACTCCAGAAAAAATGGTTCAAGTGGTTAGATGATCTACAGGAAATTCACGAATTGAAAATCCCACGGTGTTACGTGAAAAATGCAAACGAATACATTTTAGAGCAACATGTATTCTGTGATGCTAGCCAGCAAGCTGTTGCCACTACTAGTTATTTCCGTTTTACTAGAGGACTGAACAAAATTGTCACGCTGGTGACGAGCAGGACTCAGGTAGCACCAATGAAGAACATGACCAGTATCCCAAAATTAGAATTGCAGGCTGCAGTGTTTGCTTGCAGAATTGCGAAAAAAGTTCGAGAAGAACATTCTTTGAACATTGAAAGAACTTTTTTCTGGACAGACTCAAAGACAGTCTTATGCTGGATAAGAAATGAACCAAAGAAATTCAGAACTTTTGTTTCAAATAGAATATCTGAAATCCAAGCTAATTCTGAGATATCACAGTGGCGATGGGTACCATCAAAATTGAATGTTGCAGACGATGCTACTCGAGATGACAAAGAGGTTGACATGAATATTAATAGTCGATGGTATCGAGGACCCGAGTTTTTGTATCTGGACGAGGAACAATGGCCTAAAGAAAATTTCGACAATCATCAAAATAAAAGTTTGGTGGACGAAGGATTGTGTGTGTTTCCTGATAGTTGAAGTTGAAATGCATTTTTCACCTGATATTTCCAAATTTTCTAAGTGGATACGACTAATAAGATCAACAGCTTACGTTTTCAAATTCATCAGAGTCTGTCGGAAAGAAAGAAGTACAACTATTACAGTAGAATAAATGATAGAAGCAGAAAATCATTGGTGTAGAAAGTCACAACTGGATAGTTTTGCAGAAGAATATCATCTACTAGGAAAAAAGAAAAATATACCGAATTCAAGCAAGCTATTGAGACTATCTTGTCGACTAGAAGAAGGACTCATCACAGTTGGATGAAGAACAGACTTTTCTCCAGAACTCATTCAATCTGCCAAACATCCTATTATATTAGATAGCAAACACAACTATACTAAATTACGTATTCAATATTACCATGAGATGACCTGCCACAAAGGAAGAGAAATGCTGATAAATGAATTACGACAAAAATTTTGGATACTACAAGTCAGGAAAGCTGTGACAAAGTTATATACAGTTGTAATGTTTGTCGTATTCGTCGTGCTAAACCAGAAATACCAGAAATGGGACAACTCCCTGAATATCGACTGACAAGACCTCCAAGAGAGTTCACTTTTGTGGGGATGGATTACTTTGGCCCCATGACTATTGCAATTGGTAGACGAACTGAAAAGAAATATGGTGTTATATTCACATGCTTATCTATGAGGGAAATTCACATAGAAATTGCTGAATCTCTTTCAACAGATTCGTGTATTTTGGCTATAAGAAGATTTATCAGCAGGCGAGGACAACCCCAAATTATTATGAGTGACAATGGAACAAACATGAAGGCAGCAGAGAAAGAATTGAAGCAAGCTCTCCGAGATGTGGACGAAGATCTCATGAAAAACGAAATGGTAGCTCGTAACATAACTTGGAAGTTTATACTACCAACAAGCCCACACATGGGTGGGGCGTGGGAAAGAATGGTTAGGTCAGTGAAAGATGCTTTGAAGATAACGTTAAAAGAAAAAGTGACAAAAGCAGAGGTATTGGCAACACTTATGTGTGAGGCTGAAAACATAGTGAACAGCAGACCTATCACCTACGTATCATCGAATCCAGAGGATCCAGAGAGCATCACTCCTAATAATTTTTTGATCGGTACTTCAAGTAATGTGAAAACGCCAGGAAATTTTGAAAACGACAAAATTAATATTTCTAAAAGATGGAGACACTCACAGAAATTAGCGGACTATTTTTGGCATCGATGGGTGAGGGAATATTTACCAACCCTAACGAAGAGGACAAAATGGTTTCAAAGAAAGAAACCTTTTGAACCAGAAGAACTTGTTATTGTAATGGATAATAAATTACCTAGGAATAATTGGCCAATGGGTATAATCGAAAAGACATTCCCTGGTAAAGATGGTCAAGTACGAGTAGTAGATGTTAAAACAAAAACAGGAATCTACAGACGACCCGTTGTGAAATTATGCAAAATATCTTCATTGGAAGAAGGTCCTGGAGGCACCGTTGGATGAGCATACTTTTCAGTGGGAAGAAATGTTTAGATTTGTACCATGCTGTAGTTTTATGTATGATAAAAAGTTGAATGAGTTGAATTTGGGACCTGTTGTTGATAATAAATAAAAGTTCTGTTTCTGACAAGTTGACAAAAAGTTGCCTTTTATTCAATATTAGACGAAATAATTCATAGGGATTTTAGTAATCCAAATCAAGTGTCTCCGATCTTGCTCGGCTGAAATTGCTGAGGAGATCTTTGGCCTGTCTTAGCACTGGAAGTCTTAGCTAGTATATTAATCTCAGTGCTTCTTCAGCTTTTTTGAGTTTTTCTCGGAAGTAAGATTTTTCCAAGTCCGCAGAATGGTTCCTGTCCGATCAATGGCGTTGATGAGCCTTTTCGTGCCAGGGTGTCTGCTTGTTCATTGCCCTCCACTCCGACTTGCCCCGGCACCCAGAGGAGGGTCACCTTGTTGTTCCTGCCTAGATCTTTAAGTTTGTCTAGGCATTCCCAAACCATCTTCGAGTTGATGTTGGAAGAGCTCAACGCTTTGATGGCTGCTTGACTATCGGATAAGATCAAGATTTCCTTGTTCCGGTATTTCCTGTTGAGGTTGAATGAATTCACCTTCTTATGGCGTGAATTTTTGCTTGAAAAATGCTGGGGAACTGGCCCATGGGTTCCGAGTATTTGGTGCGAGGCCCAAAGACTCTTGCTCAGGTTCCCTCGGGAGTTTTGAACCCGTCCGTGTACCATGATATGGTATTCTTTCCCAGTGCTCGAATGGATTCTATATTTTCCATTCTCGCTTAGTGTTCAGTTCCGTTCGAAAACTAAAATTCCTGGTAATTTCGTCAGTTGGGAGATCGGCAAGGTGTGCACAGTCGGTGGAGGTTGAACTCCTTACAACGTGTGCTGTCCCTTTGAGTCCGACTTTAGCCAACCTGAGGTTTGCAGTTCTCCTCACCATGATATGAAGAGGAGTGAGGTCCAGAATGACCTCTATTGCTGCTGTTGGAGTTGACTTCATTACTCCTGTTATATAAAGACATGCTAGTCTTTGCACTTTCTCCAAGATTTTCTTTGTTGTGATGAGCTCGGTTCTGCCGTGCCACACTACTGCTCCGTAGGTGATCATAGGTCTCACTATCATGGTGTACATCCATCGCAGTACTGATGGGCTACAGCCCCATGTTTTTCCAGCAATGTTCCTGCACACCATCAGTGATGAATTTGCCTTATTAGCGATCTTTTCTATCTTGTCTGTTCCAGAGTAGTTTTGAGTCTAGCGTAAGCCTTAGATACTTCACCTCTTGCTGCCATTCTAAGTCTGCTCCGTCGAGGTGAACACTCCTTAGGTGCGGAAACTTTGTTCTTCTAGTGAATGGTACTACTGTGGTTTTTGATGAGTTAATTCTCAACCCCACCGAGAGGCACCACCTTCTGGACGTCTCTAGCTCTCTTTCTATGAGATCGCAGAGGGTTCCTTCGAATTTGCCTTTGGCCATAATGACTATGTCGTCCGCATATCCAAGGCAAGTGACTCCGTACCTGGTCAGTGTTCCAAGTAGTTTGTCTACTACGAGACTCCACATCAGAGGTGATAGTACCCCTCTATGTGCTGATCCGAAAGCTGCTCTCGCCTACTTTCGCTTCAGCAGTACATTTGGTACATCCATCTGGATGTGGTTCTGTCCACTCCCTTATTCATTAGTGCCCTATTTATTGCTTCATGAGAGGTGTTGTCGAATGCCCCCTTTATGTCAAAGAAGGCGCATATGGCCATTTCTTTATGCTCAAGTGATCTCTGGATGCTTTCTGCAATCGCGTACAGAGCGGTTTCCGTTGATCTGCCCGCCCTGTATGCACCGTTGAACCAAACTGCTCGCGAGTTCATCAGAATAATTCTGAAAACTTCGATCAAGCAGGTGAATCTTTTATAAACACGTAACGGCCGAAACGTAATGTCAAAATCCTCCAGAAAGATTTAACTTACAGTTGTACTAACATAGCTGAAACCGTGAACACATGCACGCCCATAATGCGCATGAGTCGTACAACGTCTTAATATATTCAGTGACTCAACATGAACGTCGCGCATTAAATGAGAATGTCACATGTTCAGCTATGTTGGTAGAACTGTACTTATAAGTTTTATGATGTAAATTTAAACTATTTTCTCTTTAGCACATTTCTCATATGTATTCCTTACAGCCACATTTTTTTCTCCCACCCTCTGACAGTGTTTGAACCGAAGTATTTCTCGAATGACGGTTGAAAGGTCAAAATCCACCTTTTCCTAGATAATAGGAGCAGTAAAGATATAATACTTTCTGTAAATATTGTAAATATACTGGAGGTATTAAAACAGTTATTTACATGCTATTAAATTCCTATCATTTTATAAAAATGTCTAAAGTCCAATTATCTGATTATGAGCAATAATGAACATATATGATATAGATATGAATATACATATATATATATATATATATATATATATATATATATATATATATATATTGTTTTGATTGGAATTTAACATCCGCAATAATTTTGAAATTTAAAAATAGTAATAAAGATAATCAAATCCGAAATGATGAAAGCAATTATATTATTGATAGTTACAAGAAATGTTTTTTTTACATGCCTTGGACGTGGTAGTACAGCTCACCCCCTTCAATTTATTTTCAGTTCTGTTCTGGAAATGCTATACGTGGAAAAGTTATTATATTTTTTACCAGAAAAAGCTTTTACAACATAATGGAGGTCATGGACCAGGATCCCACGCCTATTTTCAAAAATTATTAATAACGGACTGAATTTTCCTGAGTAGCTTCATTTTGCCGAGACGCCCAACTTTTTCCTCTACGAATTTTCTCGATAGTGGTAGCTAATAAACTACGCAGGCGTCAATCATGTCGATTTGGTGAGTGCAAAAAACTCATTAATAACAGTTATTTTTTTAGTTGAAACTCGAGATAATTCGCTAAAGTACTCGAAAAAACTTTTGTTCTACAAAATGGATGGTAGGACTGCAGAGTCCTCCACTCTCAACATGAATCAATGACGTGGTCATGAAAAATCATTAGTACCCAGGGGATTTTTTTACCGTTGTTTGGTTAATATTTGTATAATTGAATTGTCATATTGTCCTACATATTGAATGTGTTCCCAGTCCTACGCTCCGAAATAGTCAATTCCATGGAAAAAAAAATATTAGTAACAGGTTGAATCTTCGTGAGTAGCTTTGTTTTGATGACACACCGAACTTTCCCCTCTACGAAAATTCTCGAAAGTGGTAGCTAATAAAATGCGCAGGCGTCAATCATGTGTGTCAATCACTAGTGTTAAAAAAAACTAGTGTTAAAAGTACTTTTAACACTAGTGCTAGAAATACTTTTAACACTAGTGTTAAAAGTAAAATGACAGATGAGATGATGGATACTCAGAGTACTTTGACCCGGTTTTTTGCTTCAGCCTTTACCGAGGTTTAACATCGAAACAAAGAATAAAAATTCGAACAACACGCATTAGCATTGCAGGAGGCGTGTCTTACCAATTCATAACCAATACATGATAGTTCTATTAATCAAAACCAAGGAAGAACTACTGAATTGAGTAAATAAGAAACAATATAAATTTTTTAAATCTTTTCTGTTTGTAGTGCCTCTTGGTTTTGGGCTACCTTTTTGGCGCTTTCGGGATTGGGAAAGTTCTCATTAGACCTGTCCTATGATCCTGAGCATAGGATTGGTTTCACAAATTCTCAAGAGACTGTGTCTTAAAAGCCTGGTTCTGTGCACATCGGGTTAAAGTTCTCATTAGACTTTTCTCCCGGTTTGTCATATTTCCTTGGGTTAAGATTAACAGAACTATAAATAGATTTACAGATCAATTTTTAAAAATTTCTCAAAACTATTCTGGTATAGGTTCATCATTTTGGTTACCCTCTTTGTTACTTTTGAGAATGGGAAAGTTCCCATCAGACTTATCTCACGATCTTGAGTTCCATTCTGGTTTCCCAGGATGCTAATAATAATAATCATGCTTGTTTCTTTGGTAAACTTAGGGCTGATGTTTTGAAGTTTATAAGTTCTCATTAGACTAAAAAAAAAATTTTTTTGTAACTTTGGTTCTGTCACCTTGAAACATTTTCATGATTAAATGTTGAAACTTTCTCAAAATTTGACTAATTGGTAATTTATCAATTTTCATAACACAGATCATTATTTCTATAGGTATTGTTCTATGCCTGGGCGCCGCTACTTGAGGGCAAGCGGGGGCAACTGCCCCCCCCCTGGATTTTAGTCTTTATAGTCCAAACATGATAAACGTAAATTGCGAATGTTTCAAATAACAGCTGAGCTTTAGTAATCGCCCCCCCCTGAAATTTTTACTAGCGGCGCCCATGGTTCTATGCCATACTTCATTGTCATTGTCAACTTTTGACACAATGTCAAGTTTCATTTATTTAGTTATACATTAGACTAAGCTTCAGCAGACATGTGTTACCCTGTCTGTTAAAACTTTTATCTAGGTTAATCCTGGAATACGGATTTTTTTAAATGTTATTCATATGATGTCCTGTTTTTTAATATTTACATGGTCTTCTGGACACATGATATTTTTATGGTCTGGCTCTTGTATACCTGACGAGTAAGTAATTTTTCAATTTTTAAAATTCTCATTATTAAAATTTCCTAAATTCCATTTCATGTCACTTACTTACAGCTACGCACTGATGATGACTTTATAGTCGGAAGCACTTTTCTATTATTTTATAAATAAATTTCTGCACGAAATACAAACCTTCTCTTCATCCAATTACATTGGAACGTGCACACAGCTTGACAATTTTCACATATATGTTAGTGTCTTATTATTGTGTTTGAAATGTAGATGTGAAGCAATTCTTAAAATAAACCCCTATTTATTTATTTATTTAAGTATCTGTCAGTCAGCCTTGTAATCCAAAGATCGTGTGTTCGAATCCTTATGGATCTTATATTTTTTTTTCATCGATAAGTTTGCGACCTACTTGGTTGGATAGGATGCAAAACAAAGTACTTCGTGTCATAACCAACAGCAGAAGATACATTCGATTGGATACTCTTAGGGAGCTTGCTGGCATCGACTCAGTTCCGATATATATTAGAAACTTGTCTTACTAGTTCTATAAATACTACATCGATAAAAGTAGTCTCACCAAGAACATTACTAAGCTCAGGGTGTACGATAATGAGCCCCGCAAGCACGGCGGGCTCATCTATCAAGCGCTGGATATTTTCCAGGAGAGACGGGAAGAACCGGTTTCTTAGGGAACCAAGTCGAAAGTCAACTCTTAAGCGCGAATTACCTCGACCCGGTTTTTTGCTTCAGCGTTTTCCGAGATGATCATCGAAATAACCAACCTCAGCAACTTATAGCGATCATGTATCTACACTGAATACAAATAATACAACACGCATAAGCAATGCAGGAGGTGTGTGTCTTACAGATTATCACTGCAGTTAATGGAATGTCCGGCTTTACGTTAAAACCAGAGCGTGGCCGGACAACGGCGCCCCCTCTCGGGGGTTCTAGGTTCGGTTTGGCAGGGCGCTCTCCTGTTCTGCTGATCGAGGGCAGGAGAGTTGCTACTTCTGCGCCATCTCTCACCCCTTCCTTTCCCCCCTGGGTTAGAGGGTGTGTGATTATGAGTTTCGTGATATGTCATTTATCTCTGAAATGTAATGTCAACAGAGATAAAATGTCAACCTTTTTTCCCATCACAGAACAAAAATATTTCTTTCTGTAGCTGACATTTACTGCACATTAAGCTTGTCCTCAACAAGTATTTTTCCTTATTATTTTTTTCAGTGGTGGTATTACGACTGCTATCCCATTACACAAAGAACACATATGAACGATCTCAAACCAAGATGAGCCAACATTACCAATCATACATAACCCGAAATAATTCATACCTATGAGTGAATATGACGTAATCTCGATGTATGCATATAAGAAAAACCGCAAAACTGTCTAAGGAAACAGATAGAGTAACCGCGAGACAGATTTTATGAGCTCAGTGAAACGTAGATAATTTCAATTGATTATTTTCTAGGAAAAACATATAGTGTATACAATCATATTCGAATTTATAGTTCAGAGAGCACTTTTTCATGATGATTTTCCGTTAGTGAACAACTAATTTCGTTCACTCAAAGGAACCAACTTTAAAGTGTATGTGAATTATGTTGACCCTTGAATATATTTGTTTAAAAATGCAGTGTTCGAATGATAAACACAAACAAATGTACAGTTGCAATGCTGACGTCACGTGTTATGTTAGGTCAGGGAGCTGTATCTAAACAAACCGTTTTGCAAACAACATGCAAACAAACCATGTGTCGAGCAGCCTTATCAAGTTTTCGAACTGCTCCACCACCAGCAACAATAGTGCAGTGCAGACGCAGAATACCAATCCCAAGGTGAGTCCTATTTCATCAAGTACAACTAAATAAAAAATCAATTTATTTCAATGGGTACAAAAAGTAAACAAGAAATCAATAATGTAATGAGAAAATCTAAGATAACAATTCCATTAGCCACTTGACAATGAACTTATCAGAAGCAGAGCCGTAACTATATGGATGGCGCCCGTGGCGAACATGTAAGTTTGCGCCCCCTAACAATAGTAAAACTTCAGTTAGCTAATATTATTCAGATCCAAAGTCGTTTTGGCGCCCCCTGCGGGCTAGCCCAAAGTCATTTTGGCACCAACAGCGGGCTACCGCCCGCGGTCCAGGCCTCCTTTGTCCCGCCCTCGTTACGGCCCTGATCAGAAGAGAGATCAAACAAATAATTTATTTCGTGGGACAAAACAGCAAAATCAACAATATTGACATATACCCCATCTGCAAATCTGCAATTATTGAAATTCTTAGGGATAATGTAAACCTAGCTTCAAAAAACGAAGAGGTTATCATCTGCTGCGGAATGAGTAGAACTAGACCAAGATCATTAAACCTCCTGAGAATCCAGAAAAGCTGTTAGGGTGAACTGTTCCAGGAACGCCAAAAAATTGAAGAATTCAGGAGTGCATTTTGCAGAAGATTTAAAATTACCTATACAGTTCTATTAAAAACTCTGAAATCGGCTCTTCAACGTCTTTCAATGGTCAAATATAAGCTATAGTTGGTGAACACAAATATAAAATAAAGCATGACTTCGATATCGAGGAATTAAAATAATTTTGATAATTTTAGAGCTGTTGAATTTATAATTCAGAACATTTAAAAATTCATCTCTCCGATTTTGCATGATTTTAAAATATCATTACTAATACTATGAGTTTTTATGATTATCAGCCACACGTGAAGAATGAATCGTAGCACTTTGAAACTCGGCACATGACTTCTTGACATGTATTGTTAGAAAAAAAATTGTTTAACGAAATATCAGGGGTGCAACGCAAAAAAAATTATTTGAAAAATTATATATTTTTTTCTGTTATTTGGGAAAGTATAAGATTTATCAAAAAACAATTTCAACAAGGCAAAAAATAATTCAATTCTCCACAAGAAATAAAACTAGTAATTTCTCACAAAATGCACTCGTTTTCTGAGAAAACCTGATTCCGATATCAAATTTCAGGTTGGGGTTAACCCGCCAATGCAATTTTCGGCAGGGCCGAAAATTAGATTTGTCATAACTTTGCTAAAAATAATAGTAGAAGGAAAAGAAAAAGTGCATATCGTTCCTGGAGGCTTCTACTTCCTCATGCAAATATAACATATGAGAATCTGAGTACAAAAAAAGAGGTTTTATCTCACTTTTATAACCCTTCTACGAAATTTACGGAGGATCCGAAAGACATGGATATTTTAGTTGATATGAAATAGTTGTACTGAAGCAGGAATCAGTACCCTCTTTTAGACTAGTGAGACACGTCTCACTTAAACATGCCAAAGAAAAAACTGGGTTTTACTCCTGCCTCAGTTTTCAACTTCCTACATGAAAAATTAAGTATGTGATTTCAAGCTTGAGGTTTGCACTTCACAACGATGTTATTAAACATACATGCAGGATATGAATAAGCGATTATTTTCAACATTTCCTGGAGAGAATGCCGGTTTTATGGGTAAGTTGAAAATGAGGCAGGAGTAAAACAACGTTTTTATTTTGGCATGTATAAGTGGGACCTGTCACATTACTTTAAAATTGTTTCATATTATAGTCCAAAGAGGGTATAGGTTGCTGCTTCAGTATTATAATTCCATATTTACTAAATTATTCATGATTTTCAGATCATCCGCAAACATCTCCGTGAAGTGCGACAAAACACATTTTATAGGTACTCAATATACTCGCATATTATATTTGCATGAGAAGATAGGAGTCTTCAGAAACGATATGAACTTTTCCTTTTTCTTCTCCGATCATTTTTAGCAGAGTTATGACCAATCAAATATGCGGCTCCGCAAGAACTTTCAGCGGCGGATGAGCGTTAACCTGAAAGTTTATGTCGGCGTTCAATCACGTTTTCTGAGAAAACGAGCGCATTTCATGAAAAATTACTAGGAATAATTTTTTTGGAGAATTGAATTGTCTTTCACCATGTTGAGTTGATTTTCCGATAAATCATATACTTTCCAAGATTACAGCAAAAATCAATTTATTTATTTTTAAACGAAAAAAAAAAAAATAAAAATTTCACCACTGGAATTTTGGTACACAATTTTTTTTCGTGTTTATCATGGTTCCAACTACTAACATACCAAGTTTGGTGGTGCTACAATCGGTCCTCGTCTCAAATCCCAATCGTACTGGATTAAATGCACCTGTTTCTTCTTTGCACAAAATTCATTCTTCCTGTCAACCGGGCGCACCCTAATGAGCTACACTCAGAAGTATTCGAGAGACTTGTGTGATCTAGGGAAGACGATATACTTATATAAATATTATTTTACCATCATTATGTTGGATTTTTTGATTGCCTGGGAAAATCCAAGAATAGAGAAACAGTAGTCGGTGATAATATGCACGTGCATGAGTAAATATGAGAATGGTGGCGAATATAAATAGAATATTATTCATCTCAACATACGAAACTTAAGAAAAACATTAATGGTATATTGACGATAATGATATATTGGTTCATAATACAGGGTGTATTTTAAATAATTTTGGGAGGTGATTGCTTATCATATTTTATGAAGAAAAGTTCATACAGTGTGACCCATTTAAGATGGAAGCACCCTTATAAAACTTACATTTTTCAACCGATTGGAATGATTTTTTTTTCGTTAGGTAGACATTCAAAAAGTCTACTAGGGCACCAAATTTTATGATCAAATCTCCATTTCCAGAGCCAACTTGTCTTATTTTTCAAGGTAAAAAATCTAAAAAAATTACTAGAAAAAATCTGACTACACCATTGGATTCGCATAATTTTCAAACGGGTCATATGTAAATTACGTTGAAATGCGTCAATCAATAAAAAAGTTATAAGGAAATGAAATTTGAAAAATATGCCGTTTAATCAACCCACCAATTCAATTTCAGAACTTTTATCAAAATTCGGAAAACACCACTGTATTAAGGAGGTTTCGATATATCACTAGTCAAAATTTCATCGAAATCTATAAAAAAATAAAAAAATTATAAGATAATAAAATTTGAAAAATATATTAATGGATTTTTAGGAAAATGTCATTTTATCTCATAATTTTTATTTTACAACAGATTTCAATGAAATTATAGTCAGTGATATTTCAAGACACCCTCAATACAGTGGTGTAGTCAAAGTTTTGATTAAAGTTCTGAAATTAAATTGGTGGGTTAATTAAACGGCATATTTTTCAAATTTCATTCCCTTATAACTTTTTTATTCATTGACGCATTTCAACGTAACTTACATATGAATCATTTGAAACTGTTGCGAATCCAGTGGTGTAGTCAGATTTTTTCTGAAAAAATCGCTAGTAATTTTTCTAGATTTTTTACCTTGAAAAATAAAATTAGTTGGCCCTAGTAGACTTCTTGATGTCTACCTAACGAAACAAAAGTCATTCCAATCGGTTAAAAAATGTAAGTTTTATAAGGGTGCTTCCATCTTAAATGGATCACACTGTATAAACGTATGTCCTAATTTGCTTCGTTTCCGAGAATCGGGGTGTCAATTGCGACGCCACTGGAATTGAAATGAAAATATAATCTTGTGAAAAGAAGCCGCTTGTTACTACTAACAAACACACGAAGTATAATCAAAATCGGCGAAAAGAATTTTGAGTAATTCATGAAAAACAGATTTTTTATTAAACTTTTGACACTCTGTTACTCGGAAACGAAGCAAGTTAGGACATACGTTTATATGAACTTTTTTTTGTCAAAAACAAAAGGATAATTCATGTTTTCTCATTATGGTGGGGAAAAAAACAACAAAGATAAAACATTTATTTTGCATCTTAGTTTCCATTCGGTCAGATCTTTTTCCATGCTATGATATTTCTTATTATACAGTGTGTCCCACTTTGAGCAGCCACACCCTCGTATTTTCAGGACAGTAAAATGATTCAAAATTTGTTTTTTATTCCGTATCGTAATCAGAAAGTCAGAAATATCTACCTTCAGGTTTATGAAATATTCGTATATCCATTTTCCATGGCTACCTACGACCAATTGAAAAGTGAAAAATTGGGAAAAACATATTAGGCATTTTTTTATCGCGAAAATAACACAAGATTCTGTTTCAGAACCCCCTAAAATACCCATATCCCAGTGTTAATTCATCAAAATATACAGGGTCACATCTGTAACTAACAACATTTTTTATTTGTCATCCGTAAAATTTGGTTGCTTTCGAAATTTTTTCTCTTGTCACAAAGTGCCTACATTATTGAATTGATGCTATAGAAAATAACCAAATGTTACTTTTTTATGGCTTGCTATGACCGGTTGAAAATTGAAAAATTGGGAAAAACATACTAAAAGATTTTTTACTTCGAAACTAATATCAGATTCTGGATCAAAACATGCTTAAACCCCCAGATCTCATTAAAATATACAGGGTGTCTTACATACTAGCAACATTTTTAATTTGTTTTCATCCGTAATGGTTGATTTTGAAAATTATAGTAACAAAGTAGGTACTTACCTAAAATGTTCATTTATTGCTATAAAAAATAACCAAATATTACTGTTTCGTAGCTTTCTATGACCAGTTGAGGAGTGAAAAAATGGGGAAAACACTTTAATGTTAGGTACTTCAAGCACAAAAGTAACAGCTGTTTCTGGATTAGAACACCTTGAGAGCCCCACTCTACACTGATAAAAATGTGGTACGTTATATCAATAAATGCAGTTTTTTACCTCTCCGTTCATTGGCAAAATACATTTTTCATCGTGGCAATGAATAAATATTCACTGACTTTTGTAGGTATTTATTGATACAACGAATTCAAGTTTATTGAGATCAAAGATGAGGAAAGGGGTACACTGAGATCAATGATAATCTAATTTCAGACCTATACATATTTCGTTATACGGCTTTGAAAAAGATTATTGAAATGAAGAAAAAAGTACATTGGAACAATGTATATTATTTCAGAAAAAAAATGTGGTACATAATATCAATGAATACCGTTTATTACCTTTCCGTTCATTGGCACAATTAACTTTTCATCGTGATAATGATTAAACATCACTGATGTACGAAGGTATTTATTGATACAATGAATTCAAGTTCATTGAGATCAAAGATGATCTTTTTTTACATTGCTGCTATGGAAAAGTTCATTGAGGTAATGAAAGGGGTACACTGAATCCAGTTGAAATTGTTCATCATATCAATGAACGTAATTAATGGTCCCAGAGATGATTTTATTGTTACAATGAATCCAAGTTTATCGAAATCAATGATAATCTATTTTCAGATTTACACACAGGTTTTATTGGGGCTATGGAAAGATCATAGAAGGTGTATCGAAGTTACTAAGTCCCAGTTTTGTTAGGCAGATAGAAGCAACATTTTCCTCCCATTCTATAACTCCGTAATTAATATGTTCATGAATATACTAATAAGCCTTATGTCGAACCAAACCATCTCTTGTTTAAATATACTCATAAATTTTGCTGGCATCTGTTTAGCCGAATCCTCGCATAGAAATCTCCGTTGCTCACAAGTTAGCTTTAGCTGGTAGTACACAGCGCCTCCACTAGAGGGACCACTCCGCACGACTTCGTTGTTTGCACAGAGCCGGTTAACTTAAGCAGACAGAAGCGATCGTTGAAGCATCTTCTCAGGTAGCACAGACTACAGAGACATCCGAAGAGCTCCGAAAGGAGCCAGCCGAAATAAAAGATAACTTGGAGATACGCCTTCCAATCAGGATTGCGATGTTCTGATGAATGCATGTTAATTAGTTTGCATATCTTTCCGAAACTCACTGTATGCTCAATATTAGTGGGAGGCATTCATTGTATTTACGAATGATATGCAATGATTGAATAAATACCACTTATTCAAATGATATAACAAAATAATTAGTTCAATGTATATCAATTATTGAATCAAGGAATAACCGATACTTAATAATCACCGTTCATTGGATTGATGAAAAATTTCCATCGTCGAACTAATCTGAATCATTATTTCAATCATACAGCATTCATTCGAAGAATGGACAATAATAACTAATTTGATGAATACAGTTTCATCAGTTGAACAAATACAATTTATTGCTTGTGTGAACACTCTTCATTCGTTTGATGAATGGAATTCATTACCATAACGAACCTATTTAATGTACTTGATCATGATATCAATGAAAGCATTCATTGATATTATTAATATCCGTATTCATAGTATGGATAACCAGTAGTAGGTTGACATAACGATTACGTTCATTGGACCAATATTGATAAAAATAATAATTGAGTCACTGAACTTTTTCATTGTATTCAGGTACCAATTTTTTTCTGTGTGTAGTGGTTTTGAACGTTTATGTTTGTCACGATGACAGCACGTTGAAGTTGAATGACAGATGAGTGCAATAAAAACTTTATTGCATTAGTGCAGTAAAGAACTTCTTTTTCCACTAAATATAGTTCAATAAAGTTTTTCTTTTTGCATGAATGTAGAAAAAATCTGTTGTGGAATCATCTGCGACAGGCAAACTTTAGTCGCTATATTCCATCGTTCAAGATAACCACAACATTCATATTTTCGAACTAAAATCAAAATGCAATGCTCATGACAGGCCTATGTCAAAAAATAATTTCCAAAGTGTCCCTCATATCCATCCCTGATGTGTATGCTCCTGAAGAGCCTGTTTTATTCCAATCCCATATCAATCCTCCTGAAGAGCTTGGCAAAGCGAAATAGATTTTCATCGACCAAAATGTATTGGGGATTGAATGCGAGAGAAGCGAACCTTGCTTCAATGAAATGAACGATTTCTCTTAGTGATATATTTTAATAACAATCTCCTTATCTAATTTATTTAATGATTGTTTCAATGAAAACTAGAGAGAATTAAAAAAAAATCAGCTATTTGAATGAAAATGCGAATTTTCACTTTCAGATTTTTTCTTTCCTTTTCAGTTAGAGTCTTTCCACAATATCTATGAGATGTAATTTAGTGTCCAGCGTGGCTTGTGCCGGGGAAGTATTTGATTTCTGTTAGATATTACAAATAAATAACATTTTTCATTTTTCAATTTTCATGGAGAATGTTCCCCTTTCCAATATTATGTACCGCCATTTTTTTTGGATAATTATTTTTGTTTAAAATTTTGCTCTAAATTAGAGAATTAAAAGACTTTTCGAATGAGGTATCACTCGACCCGCCATGCCGTTTAAAAAAATCTTTAAAAATGGCGACCAGACGCCATCGGAAAAGGTTCGAAACAAAGATAAACAAAATATTTCAGTCAGACTGAATTATTTATCCACATATAAGGGTTATTGTTGAAGGAACTACAATAAGTTTAAAATATTTTTTTTTCATTTTCATTATCTTTATTATTGTTTATATCTGAAGCAGGAATTCCGAAAAAACTGTTTTACTGTGGTTTGGTCACCCAGTACAAGAAAAAATTGCATCTGACAGGAACCAATATTCAATTGTGACTTGAGGAAGCTACTAAAACTGTCTTAGCGAAACAAGTCGTGGTGTTAAATAGGAGCTTTGTGAAGATCGAATCGTCAACTGTCTATAAAATTGCTATCGGAATCATGCACTGGAAAAAGTCAGCGTTGTTATCACAATCGTTAATTTCAAGGACGCGACATTTTAAACAGATAATAAACAAAAAGTATGAACTAATTATAACTGGGGACCCACAAAATAAAACAGCAACAATCTCAAATGTCAACACTCAAATCGCGAACAGTACCTCAACTGAACATCGACGAGACGACGGTGATAACCTTCTGCAATTTCTATTGGTCACCGTCAAAATACTTTTATGACTCTTCAGTCAATCATAAGACCCGGTGAGTACAAGCTATCCAATATGCTACGCCAATTTCACAGTTCACGTGGACTAGATCTCAGCCAGTTTTTTTTTTCGACTTGGTTTTTTACCTTTGAGAGTGCCGCGAACTTTAAGGGCCGGTTTTTCAGTGTTCAGTCAAAGTCTATGCTACGTGATTAATGGTTAGAATGTGAGTTTATTCCTTTATGCGAACAGATGTAACGTTCATTCTAACCACTAGTCAAATTTAGCCGTCTGTCAAACTACGCTAACAGGCACTAAGCACCAGCTTCTACCGTTGGCATGCCAATTTTTAAAACTCTATGCGAGGCGACTGTGGACAATGGACGTCGACGAAGTTCTCGTGTGGCTTATTATTTGAGAAGAAAACGAATCGAAACAGCTAAGGAAAGAAAATATTGAGTGCACTGAATATCCGAAGGGAAAAATTTAGTTTGGAAACATTTCACATTTCAATAACAGAATTGAGACCGAGGATTATCGCAGTAGATAGAAAGCTGGTCACCTATCGATACGTTATTGAGAGGAAGTTGTACAATACTATAAACAATGTGTGCAAGGGTTTGGTAGTCCCTAACTTTTTGGGTTCATTTTTCACTATAAGTGTATTAAAAAATAGGTACATATTGGTAAAGATGTTATCCATGTTATCACTTTTTTGAAATTTGATTCAGTTTTTCCCAGTTTTTTCTGAAAACAGTATAATCCAGTAACGACAAACAAACTCTAGCAAAAAGTGAAGAATAAATTGTAGCACTCTGAAACTCGGCACATGATATCTCGACATCATGTATTGATGTAAAAAAAATAGTTTACTAAAAAATCAGGGTTGGAACTTAAAAAGTTTTTCTTTAAAAAATTTAATTTGATTTTGTTGTTTTTTCAGAAAATATAAGATTTCTCAAAAAACGTTTCCGATAGGTTGAGACATAATTTAATTCTCCACAAGAATGATTCTCAGTAATACCTTATGAAATACGCTCGTTTTCTCAGAAGACGTGGTTTAACGCCGACGTCACATTTCATGATCGCGCTAACGCGCCACTGCAGGGCCGAAAATTAGATTTGGCATAACTTTGCTTAAAATATAGTATATAGAAGGAAAAGAAAAAGTGCAGTTCATTCCTGAAGACTTCTACTTCCTCATGCAAATATAACATGTGAGTATCTGTATACCCAAAATGTGTTTTATCCTACTTTACATAATCCTGCTACGATATTGACGGAGAATCCGAAAGTCATGGATATTTTAGTTGATATGTAATAATTATACCGAAGCAGGAATCAGTACCCTCTTTGTACCATATCAACCATAATCCCAGCAATTTCTTCAGTAAATGTTGAAAATAATCGCTCGAACACATCCTACATAAAAAATGAAGTATGTGATTTCAAGCTTGAGGTCTGCACTTCTCAATAAAAGTGTTATTAAATAAAATTAAATAAATAAAGGGGACAAACTCCGACGGTAGAATCCTCACCTCATTTTATTTTAAGGCTGAAAGTTCTTATAAACATATACCCTAAAATGAGTATTAACCGAGTTACAGGGTGTTGAAAAAAAATAGATTTTCCACTTGACAGTATTCAGTTTTATATTTCAAGGCAAATCATGTGCTTGTAACTCTGAACAGGGGAGTACGGCAGGTGGGTACCCCTATTCGCCCCTCCCCAACTTTCACGTCACTTTATTAATATCGATTTCTTCTTTTTTTTTTCTTAATCCCCAATATTTCCTAATCAAAAAATGAATAAGTTTCGTTTCACAAATATCAACGGTTTTCGAGATATTTGAAGTTGACTAAGTGCGTGCGTATCAAAATATTTACTATTTGTGAAAGGAATGTGACGGTAACTATTTATAACATTATAACCAACATATTTCATACCGTGCAATGAGTATAAATTCAAATATTTTAAAGATTGTTGGCATTTGCGAGGGATTTAGTTCACAAAAATTTCCGGATATTTAAAACTTACATAGCCACTAACAAAATAATCACTAATGAGTATCCGTAACACATACGCACCCACTTATTCAACTTTAATATCTCGAAAACCGTTCATATTTGTGAAACGAAACCTATTCCTTTTTTGTATAGGAAAGGAAATATTGGGGATTAAGAAAAAGAAGACCAAATCGATATTAATCCAGTGGCGTGAAAGTTGGGGAGGGCGAATTGGGGTACCCACCTTCCGTACGCCCCTGTTTAGAGTTACAAACACATGATTTGCCTTGAAATATGAAACTGAATGCTGTCAAGTGACATACCAAATTTCAATGAGAAAAGTTAAGCCGTTATGGAGTTATTCTGGAAAATCTATTTTTTGTTTCACTTTCAACACCCTGTAATTCGGTTAATACTCATTTTAGGGTATATGTTTATAAGAACTTTCAGCCTTAAAATGAAGTGAGGATTCTACCCTCGGAGTTTGTCCCCTTTATTCTGGGACACTCTGTATATGCAGGATATGAATACGCGATCATTTTCAATATTTAGTGAAGAGATGCCGATTTTATGGGTAAGTTGAAAATGAGGCAGGAGTAAAACAAAGTTTTTTTTGGCATGTATAAGTGGGACCTTCGGATCATCCGCAAACATCTTCGTGAAGTGCGACGAAACACATTTTAGGTACTCGCATATTATATTTGCATGAGAAAGTAGGAGTCTTCAGAAACGATATGAACTTTTCCTTGTTCTTCTTCGATAATTTTTAGCAGAGTTATGACCAATCAAATATTCGGCTCTGCCACAACTTTCAGCGGCGGTTAAGGGTAACGTGAAATTTGATGTCGGCGTTCAATCACGTTTTCTGAGAAAACGAACGCATTTTATAAGAAATTACTGGGAATAATTTTTGTGGAAAATTGAATTGTTTTTCACCTTGTTGAGTTGCTTTTCCAATAAATCATATACTTTCCAAGATTACAGCAAAAATCTCTTTATATATTTTTAAACGAATATATATATATATCCAACTACTAGCATACCAAGTCTGGTGGTGCTACAATCGATTCTTGTCTCAAAACCCAATCGTACTGGATTGATAGCAAAAATTGATGTTTCTTGATGATTTTTCCTATTTTTATTTTTGGAAAAGAACCAAATCAAATTTCGAAAAAGGAAGAAAAGGGGAACATAGATTATATCTTTACCAACACGTCCAAATTTTTTTATCCACGAATAATGAAAACTAAACCTTATTGAAAGTTGGGGACAACGAAACCCTTGCATGGCAACATTTTGTACCTATACGGAGAGTGGGCCACAGGTCTTTCAGTTTGTAAGGTATTACTTCCACGTAAGTATTTGAAAAAAATCCCTCATACCTACATCGGGTTCAAACCGGCTCGCGCTATACTAAATTTTTTAACGTCCTGCGCTACCGGCCACTCTAAATGATTTTCTATAAATAACTTCTAAATTACAGATATGAAAAACTTTTCAAAAATCATATTGATTCTGTCTCATTATTCACCCCAAACGTTGAAACTACCTATATAATTTCAACCCCTTGGTCGAGGCGAAAATCCGGTGCCTTCCATGGTCTAGTAACTTTCTGTGTGTATTAACCACCACTCTCTATCCGATCGATATGTCAAGACACCCTTATACGCATACGCTAGAAAACTAACACCACTCGCTACTGATGCAGATTTGACGTTTGACGGTTTCAATATGGACAATAATAGGTAGTCTTGTATTATTACCTTCAAATTGAAATGTTTGCATTCATGACATCTCCGTGTGAAACTGAAGCCATGGAATGCATCCTTCAAATTCATGCAAAGGTTGATACAATTTCCACTGTGATTTCAATTACTGTATTGGCTCAATATCATGTGATCAGAATGGTGATGGGATTATTGGATTTTCCGGGTAATATGTGAGTTAATGAGTTATATAGATATTACATTTTGCTTAATCATCATTCATGCATGAAGTAAATAACTATAAGTAGGTATAACTTGATTTACCAACTGCTTATCGAACAAAATATTTAAGTTGCCGTATCGATTTCGTTATTTATAAATGGAAAAATGTCAAAATTTTGACAACACACTGTTTAATGTAATTGTATCATTCAGAAACAATGATGTTTCAAGGACCACAAGGGCAGATTTAAAGTGTGAAAGGATACCTAGGCATAATAATAATAATTTACCAATAATCCAGTGACGACAGACAAACTCGGGCCAAAAGTAAAGAATGAATTGTAGCACTCTGAATCTCGGCACGTGACATCTCGACATTATGTATTATTAGCAGTTTAATTATTTCGGGACTTTCTACATGGGAGAAGAGTTTGCAATTCATTTACCGATAATTTATCTGTTCAAACTTATAGTAAAACCACTTTGCATTTATTCAAAAATCATTCAAGAATATCCAGGATGTAACATAAGTACGTTAAAATATTCAAGTACCTAATGTATTCCTGAGACAATTTTAAGAAAAAAAGTCTATATAAACTTGTGTCCGGAAATGCTTCGTTTCGGACATACATGGTGTTGACATTGAATTTTTTTTTTCGCTTTTTGGAAATAACTTTCGCAAGAAATGAGTTATTTGCACGAAATTTAGTACCCGGGGTTTTTTTTGGCGTGGGAAATCATAATTTTGTATTGATTTTCATGTAACATCTGGAGGTCGCTGCGTACGCTGTCATTATTCATTTCAAATTGACCTAACATTTTTGAAAGTAAACTTTCGGTACTTTTCATAAAAAAACCTTATTCCCACACCTTCTCCAAATAAAAAAGGTACACTTCTCAACAACGCTGCAGGTGATCGTTTTCGAGATATTTACAATTTTCTATATGGATGCATGTTACTAAGCTCCTAGGGCGCTAAGTGAAGTTGCTGAGAACATTACAAAAACTAAGTATGTGGTAGATCTCGTCAAAATAAACAACTTTTTTCCTATAAAATGTTTATCAAAAAATGATTCGTTTTCGAAATACAGATTGTTGAAATTTTTCTCAGCAACTTCACTTAGCGCCCTAGGAGCTAAGTAACATGCATTGATATAGAAAATTGTAAATATCTCGAAAAAGATCAATCACCTCCAGCGTTGTTGAGGAAGTATACCTTGTTTAATTGGAAAATGTGTGGGAATAACATTTTTTCGTGAAAAGCACCAAAAGTTTACTGTCAAAAATGTTAGGGCAATTTGAAATAAATAATGACAGTGTACGCAGCGCCCTCTAGATGTTACATGAAAATAATACGAAATTATGATTTCCCACGTCAAAAAAACCCTGGGTACCAAATTTCGTGCAAATAACTTATTTTTTGCAAGAGTTATTTTTAAAAAGCGTACAAAAAAATTTAATTTCAACACCCTGTATGTCCGAAACGAAGCATTTCCGGACACAAGTTTATTTAGACTTTTTTCCTAAAATTGTCTCAGGAATACGTCACTTGAATATTTTAACGTACTTATGTTACACCCTGTATAGAATATATCAATGAATGTTAAAATTTGATTTGTGACGCTGGCAGGATGCAAGTAAGCATTTTAACTCAAAAAAGCGTTGCAAAATATGTGTTATTTCCTGCCGGTCCATCATGGGGCCACGTATTTTTCCAACTTAAATGAGTATATATTTTCTTTCCTGTGACAATGTATTCGAAGGGTTTCTCTCACTTAGGAGTTGAAAACTATAGTTATGCCATACTAACTATAGGTCATACCGAATGAAATATTACTTAACAGAAATATTTCAATTTTCTGAACTTTATAAGAGAAGTTCAAATTATAAAGCTTGGATCTGGATATATTCTATCCGATTGATGCACTCTTATTGAACTCCATTAAGATTAGACCCTATACTGTCAGATTTCAAAACGAATTTTTTCTACTCCTATCAGATTGATACTTATTGATTACATTCTTTATGTATTCCAATAGGAAAAATACTAGTGTTAGATCAGATCTTGCTAGTTAGTTTTTCTGGCTTTGATTAATATTTCCAGAAAAATCAGGGGCGAACCTAAAACAATTTTCATTTAAAAAAAATATTTTTTCTGTTGTTATTTTAGAAAATATAAGATTTGTCAGAAAACGATTTCAATAGGTAAAAAGATAATTCAATTCTCCACAAGAATGATTTTCAGTAATACCTTATGAAATACGCTCGTTTTCTCAGAAAACGTAATTTAACGTCGACATCACATTTCAGGCTCGCGCTACCCCGCCATTGCAAGTTCAGGCAGGGCCGAAAATTAGATATGTCATAACTTTGCTGAAAATTATAGTTGAAGAAAAAGAAAAAGTGCATATCGTACCTGAAGACTTCTACTTTCTTATGCAAATATAACATGTGAGTATCTGAGTACCTAAAATGTGTTTTGTCCAACTTCACTTAACCCTTCTACGATATTTACGGAGGATCCGAAAGTCATTGATATTTTAGTTGATATGAAATAATTATACTGAAGCAGGAATTAGTAACATCTTTGGACCATATGCAACGATTTTAGACTAGTGAGACAAGTCTAACTTATACATGCCAAAGAAAATATTGAGTTTTACTCCTGCCTCAGTTTTCAACACACCCATAATCCCGGCAGTTTCTTCAGTAAATGTTGAAAATAATAGCTCATACACAGCCTACATAAAAACTTAAGTATGTGATTTCAAGCTTGAGGTTTGCACTTCACAACAGTGTTATTAAACATATACGCAGGATATGAATAAGCGATTATTTTCAACATTTACTGAAGTGAATGCCGGTTTTATGGGTTCCTAAGTTGAAAATGAGGCAGGAGTAAAACAAAGCTTTTTTTTGGCATGTATAAGTGGGACCTGTCACACTTCTCTAAAATTGTTGCATATAGTCCAAAGAGGGTATGGGTTGATGCTTCACTAAGTATAATAATTCCATATTTACTAAATTAATCATGATTTTCGGATCATCCGCTAACATTTCGCGAAGTGTGACAAAGCACATTTTAGGTACTCAAATACTCGCATATTATATTTGCAGGAGAAGGAGTCTTCAGAGACGATATGAACTTTTTTTCCTTTTCCTAGCTTCTCCGATAATTTTTAGCATCATTCAAATATTCGGCTCCGCCAGAACTTCCAGCGGCGGGTAAGCGTAAATAAGCGATCATTCTTAACTTTAACTTTACTGAAGAGAATGCCTGTTTTATAGTTGAATAAAAGGCAGGAGTAAAATAGATTATGTTTTTTGGTATGTATAAGTGGGACCTGTCATACTACTCTAAAATTATTGCGTATAGTCTAAAGAGGGTATGGGTTGCTGCTTCAGAATAATAATTCCATTTCATTTCATGGAATTGAAATGAAAAAGAGATATTATTTTTGCGAATTTCGCATTTGCATGAATTAGTCTTTATACTTGCATGAGAAAGTAGGGGTCTTCAGAAACGATATGAACTTTTGCTTTTCCTTCTTCGATCATTTTTAGCAGAGTTATGACCAATCTAATATTCGGCTACGCCAGAACTTTCAGCGGCGGGTAAGCGTGAACCTGACATTTGATGTCGGCGTTCAATCACGTTTTCTGAGAAAACGATTGCATTTCATAAGATATTACTGAAAATAATTTGTGTAGAAAATCGAATGGTTCTTCACCTTGTTCAGTTATTTTTGTGATAAATCATATACTTTCTAAGATTACAGCAAAAATCTATTTATTTATTTTTAAGGAAAAAAAATATGTTCCACCCCTGGAATTTTGGTAAACTATTTTTTTTTTTCGTGTTTATCATGGTTCCAACTACTAGCATACCAAGTTTGGTGGTGCTACAATCGATCCTCGTCTCAAAACCCAATCGTACTGGATTATAACAGAACTATAATTTTAGTGCGAACAGTAGGTACGTATGGAATAAACCTAGGGTGATTTTTTTTTTATTTCGACATCATCTTCTGGTGACCGAGGTGGGATAGTCTAAATAAAGTCAGGAGAAAATGTTACTTCAGTAACTTTCTACGAAGTAGGACATGCGGCGAGCCTCTCTTAGAAACAATACATCCCTGGCTAATACCTTGCCAGACACTGGCCTACATGTAACGACTCCAAAAATGATGATAGACAAGAACCTCAATATTATTCTGCACCCAGTTCTTGGAGAAAATTGCACATATACATGCTTATCATACACCAGACGTTTCTGGTAAACAGGCTACGAATTAGTTTGAGATCATATTTGGACATCCTTTACCAAACTGAAACATTTTAGAAAATGCGGTGTTGCCACTTCTATTAGAAAATAGAAGCAACTTTGATACTTCAAATAGAACACTCTGAATATAATATTATTTTTTAAATAACCATCAGTTGACAATTCTTTTTTCTATCTGCATACATCTATACATCTACAGTTTTCGAAATAAAAATAAATCTCAATTTTTTTGTCGAAAAACATGACCACTGAAAATTAGTCATACGAAGTTCTCATGCATTTGTTTATTATCTTTGGACAATATGATCATCTGGACATGTGAAATCTTCAATAAAATGAAAATGTATTCAAATCTACCGATGAACATCAAGAAATTTGTATGAATTCCCCCAGCAGTATTTCCAGTTCTACTCTTTCAGTGTTCCATCTGTGGCATAAGAAAATTGTGTGCTCTCGGTCGTCCTTATAGTGGCCTGGCAGTACCGGCATTTGCTGTCTGGCGATTTTCCTATCTTGTGTGTATAGGATTTAAATGATCCGTGGCCGCTCAGTGTCTGTGTAAAGAAGTAATTTAGGGACCTGTATTTCACCTCTGACCATTCTATGATATTGGGGATTAGCTTCTTTGTCCATTGTGCTTTTTCGCTATTTGTGTCCCACCTGTCTTGCCACTCCATCTTTCCTCTCTTTTAGCTGTTTCATCCACATTTGGTCTCTTGTCCAGTCTAGTCCGCTCTTTTATCAGCAGGTCTATGGAGGGGACCGCCGCAATAACGTTTATCGCTTCCGTTGAGACTGTTTTGTATGCCATTGCCACCCTCAATAGCATTCTCCTTTGTACGGAGGTAATCATGTCGTTATATTCCTTTACTCTCATAACGTCTCCCCATGTCGGCGCTGCGTAAAGTAGTGTGGACTGTGTCACACCATATAGCGCTCTCCTTTTATGTTCGCCGGGCCCTTTGATGTTTGGCATTATGCTGGTGAGAGCTGTGACCTGTCTGTTTGTCTTTTTATCGACCTTTCTGACGTGTTCATTATGTATGAGTTTGTCGTCAAGCCAAACACCTAGGTATTTTACATATTTTTTAGGTTTATTTTCCACGTTTCCAAGTGTATAGGTTATATATCGTCTCTTTTACGACTATTGTCTCTGTCTTTTCCGGTGCAATTTCTAGCCCGCTATTGGCCATCCAGGCATCTATTTCCTCTGGTCATCAATGTTTGTTTGTTTTTCGCTGTAACTGTGATTGCCAGGTCATCAGCATACGCAGGTGAGTCGCATCCTGACGGGAGGTCCAGGTTTAGCACCTCGTCGTATAGGACATTCCACAGGGTAGGTCCCAGCACTGAGCCCAGCGGGACTCCCTGTGTCATGTCTTGTCTATACGTACCACTCATTAGCTGCCTCTCTGTAAGGTATTTGTCAATGGAATTAACCAGGTAACCTGGTATCCTCAGTTCCTTGAGCCTTTCCATAATTTTGCACCATTTGGCCGTGTTGACGGCATTTTTGACATCCACGAATATGATGGACCCCCAGGTGTTATTTCCTTGTGTTGCCTTTTTAATAAAGTATTTAACCGCGTGGACTGTTGACTTTTTTGGCCTAAAGCCGAACTGCGTGTCCGAGATTCCGCTACTTGTTGTCAATTCGGCCGTCAGCCTATTTTTTAGCAGGTATTTGTACAACTTGCTAAACTCATCCAATAGGCATATTGGCCTGTATTTGTTACTCTGTGAATCGCCCTTTGGGATCGGTACAACGTTCGCTACTTTCCTTATTTTTGGGAAGAGACTTTCGGTTAGTTGTCGATTTAGTATGTTTAGGATGACTCTTGGGATGGCATTTACTGCTACTTTAACTGTCTCCGGTGTGATTCCATCCGGGCCGGGTGCCTTGTTGATCTTTAGTCTGCCTGCTGCCTCCACTAACTCTTCTATCGTGAAAGGTGTGGGCGGGGGTGCTTGGTTTTCATTTGTAGGTTCTCTTATCTCTATATGGGGTGGAAATAGTTCTTGAATTTTTTTTTATTTCTCGTCCCGGTGTAGGTCAAATGGGGTTTTCAGATGCCTTAGCCGTTAGTTACTTTTGTACCCCTGTCCCCAGGGGTCCTCCTCTAATGAGTCACAGAGTTTCCTCCACTGTTCTCTTTTGGATGTGTTTATTTCTCTCTTAAGTGTTTTCCTGCATTCCTTGTAGGTTGCTTTCAGTTCTGTAATGCTAGCTGGGTCATCTTTGCGGTTTCTTGACCTTTGGAGCTTTTTCCTATTTTTAATACATTCTTCTCGTTTTTTGTTTATTGATTCATTCCACCATATTGGGCATGTCCTAAGTCTCCCGTTTTTCAGTCTTTCAGTGCTTGTTTTCTGGGCTTCTTTAACTATTTTGACCATTTTGTCAGGGTTTCTGATTTCCCCCTGTTTGGCCCTGAGTGCCTCCACGAGCATTTCCCTGTTTAGACGCCGTACTACATATCCTTCCCTTCTTTTAACGTTTGTGGATGAGTCAATGTCAAAAAATATATATTTATACAGACTGAAGCTTTCGGTTTCTGATACCCGCCAATTTTTAACCCTGCCTGTCATCCTCTGTGACGACAGAGTAATATCTATGATTGAGTTTTGTCATCCTCTCTCGAAAGTGGGAGTTGCTCCTTCGTAGTCACCCCTTTTATCGCCAACCCTGGAGTTCCACATGACGGATTTTGCATTCAAATACATTTTGAGTTGTATTTGGTGAGACGTAGCAATTATACAGGGACCAGTCATCTATATTTAGGCATACGAAACCCCTTCCTAGTTCGTGGCTTATCGCGCCGATTTTGCGGTTTCTACACCAGGTCGCTGTGTTTGCGTGCAGACGTGGTGTAGTGCGAAGCCACGTCGTGCAGAAAGTTTACAAACTCCAAACTTTTGACGCTGCACTGCACGCCACGGCTAGCAAGCACCAATAGGAATGCGAGTGGTTTTTGACAAATGACAACAGTTGCTGATTATTTTGCTACATGCCCGATATCCCGATTGTTCGATTGTATTTACTATTTATTAAAATTTATGGAAAATTTTGATGATGTGTTAGCCCAATTGGTGGCTAGGTACCCTGCCATTTGGGATAAAAGATGTAGAGATTTTAAGAACAAGGCTAAAAAAGAAAATGCCATACGGGAAATCGCTGCTATACTGTCTTGTGCAGGTAAGCTCAACAAATCTTTCATCTCAACTGAGTTTTTCAATATTTAACTTTGTAGCTGAACAAGTTGTCAGTAGATTCAAAGCACTGCGAGAGAAATATCGAAAAAAAAAAATTAAATTGGCTGGAAGAAGTGAAAGTGGACAACTGGACTTCGAACCATGGCACTTAATGGACACCCTAAGTTTTTTAGACGCAGTCCAAGTATCTAGAAAGTAATGAGCGTACGTATTTTCATATTAAAGTAACCTCTAAAATATAATTATTTCTAGACATACTGAAACTGCACTGAGCATTGTAACACAGGAACAATCCATCTCAAATGATCATTGCTATTTCTCTCCAGATTCAATGAGCTCAGATGTGATTACTTGGGTCGAGAGTTCTGAAGACATGGAAAATGTAGCTGATGAAACACAAAGTGAGTAAACTATTATTAAAATCGAATATATCCTAATGATTTTTTTTATTTTTGAAGTTGAAGAACCCACGAGATCGACCTGTAGCCAAAATGATAATACCTGGCAGAGTAATGGTAGGTATAGAAAAATGTATAAGCAAATATTTTCCTAATTAACATGTTATATTTTAGTTCAACAGAAAAAAAGTCTCAACTCTGCCTCAACTGTTTCAGTTGTAACGCAGGCACCCACACAAAAGAAACTGATTGTTAAGAACTCTCCTTCACCGTTGGTTTTTAAAAACAAAAAAAAAAAAAAAGAAGAGGAACAGACCAATGTGACGAGTTTGATAGATCGCATTGCAAATGCAGCAGAAGCTACTTGTTCCTATGTAAAAGGTCCTGAAGACCACATTTCTGCTTTTGGCAATTTTGTCATAAGTTATTTGAAAAGATTACCCGAAAAAGAATGTGATGATGCAATGTTTGAAATTACTGATATTTTAAGAGAAAAAATAAAGAAAAATTGAGTATTTCTTTAATTTTGCCTATTTTGATAAATAAAATATGCCTAATTTAAATCACTATATTTTTCTAACAACATCCAATTGCCACTCAACAGCTCCAATATCATTTAAGTAGTCTTTCATTACATCTCTATGTATTAAAGCAGTTCTTGGAGCATTTCGTGTTGCAAATCTTCTGGCTAAGCTAGCCAGAGGCTGCAAGGCTCTGTTTTCTCCTACTATCGACCTCCATTCTCCGGGCTGAATATTTCCACCTATTTCCTGATCCATGAAAATTTTACTGCAATACTTCCTATCATTCGGGGCCTTGTGGCTTTCATTGATTTTTATAAAATTGTGAAGACATACTGCAGCCTTAATTATCAAATCCACAGCCTCTGGAGAGCCATTAATAGTTCTATGCATAATTCTCCATCTGGCAACCAATATACCAAAAGCATTTTCAATGAATCTTCTGGCTCTGCTTAAGCGGTAATTGAAAATTCTTTTGTCTTCTGCCAAAAATTTCCCACTGTATGGCCTAAGTAAATTTTTCATTAAAGGAAAAGCTTCATCCCCAACAAAGAAGCCAGAAAATGGAATGTCTGTCCCTGGCAGTAATATATTATTTGGTAAGCCTAAAGTATTATTATGGAGACTTTTTCCTAATGAAGAACTTGAAAAAATTCCTCCATCGCTTTCAGATCCATATGCTCCAATATCTACCTACGTAAAATTGTAACTTGCATCACATACAGCCAGTAGAACAATACTAAAATATTGCTTGTAATTAAAAAACATAGAGCCTGACTTATTGGGAGATGTAATAGCAACATGTTTGCCATCAATAGCCCCGCAACAGTTTGGTAATTGCCATGAACGTGCAAAATCATCCATTTTATTCATCCACTGATATTCATTTAGTGGTTCAAAAACAATTTCATTCAGAATATCCCAAATGGCTTTACATGTTTCTCGATACACTTCACATACAGTTGATCGTCCACATCTATAAGCGAAAGCGATTGTTGGTATTGAATCTCCTGTTGCTAATATCCTACAAAACAAATATTAATTAATTTTATGAAAGGTTCTAGTAAAGATGAGTAGTGTGTACCGCAAAGTAATTGCTAATCGACATCCTTCTGGAAGACTAGGTCGGTTCGATGTTTTTTTCAAAACTGGTCCAACCAATGACAGCAACTGGTCAAATTGTTCTCTATCCATCCGAGTGTAAGTGAAAAACATTTCTGGATCATGCAACCTCATTTGTTGAAACAGATTATGATAATCACCCTGACTTCGCTTCATTCTATTCAAAGGACGAACTCAATAACGTCGTTTCTTTCTAGTGTTTTGTTCCAATTTTACTTTCAACAAAAGTAATGCTGCGGTCGTTAACAGCAACATCGTTTGCTGTTGCTGTAAGTATTTGTCCATCCTAAAGACTGCAGATCATTCAAAATTCAGTCTTTTGTGATACAATAATTCAAACCTCCATAAATTATTTAATATTTTGAATTGAATTTCAATGACAAATGACAATTACTGCACTGCAACTTGAATTTATGTGAATGCAGTTTTACCACAAGCTTGCACCGCAAGTACACGGCACGACACCGCCATACAACAGCACTACATTACCGCTTATCTTTATATACATCTTGAATGTTTGATCTAGCACTCCGCGGCCCCAGTCTTCTTCTTGCTGTCCTTTCGATTTCGTCTTCGGTGACGGGTGGTTCTTCGTTGGTGATGGTATATTTTCTTCCATTTTTTTAAATCGCCCTTTCCACATGTCGACCCATAGTGTTTTCTCCTCTGGGTCCCCTTTTTATTCTCTCGCTACCCTAACCTAACCTAACCTAACATATAATCGAATCATTGATTAATAGAAACTCATTCATTAACAGGGGTCAATAATCAATGATTTTGAGTGCGTTAAAATACATCATAAATGAACGGTCGACGGAAATGTCATCTATTTGAGATCAAATCAAATATTTCGTTTTGAACGAATCTTTTTTGAGTGAAGCTTGGTAGTCCAATAAAAAATTGAAACGGGTACGTTTCGAGGTATCACTGCTATTAGAAAATCTTTCAAAACGGCGTCGTGATATGGAAAGATTGACATTTTTTATTGTTGTCGAAGAAATTGTGGCTGAAAAAATTACTGCGAAACACTTCAAATACTACTCTGCAATGCCTGTATAGTGGAATAGAAATAAGTAAAAAAACACCTTGTTCTTGAACAAATTGCAACAGAAATGATTCTTGTTGTGAACAAAAGGTAATATGGTCAACATACTAAAAAATATACATGCGTACTATTGCGCATAAATGCCTTTTTTTATGGCCGCTATCTGGAAAAATCATAAAAAACTGAAAATATTATGAAAAATCATGTGTGGTTTCAAATTACAGAAAATTTCTGGTGAAAAATAATATAACATTGATTTTTAAAAGTCAAATGTATAGTGGCCTCCAAAAAGAAAAGTTTATTATGTATTGGAAAAAATATCCTGGGCAAAAGTTTGTTCATATACTATGAAAATGTAAAAGGTGGAGTAAAATGACAAGATATCGAAAAAATGTATCAGAAAAAGTTGCTTTGAATTCAATTCAATATCAAAAAATAAAGTTTGAAGTGATACTGTAGGAAGATTAAAATTGTTATTTTTTTATCTATTACGCAAAGGGCGACTTTTTTTTAAACTCGGCTGCACCTCACTAAAAAAATAACTTCTCGATCACCAAAGTATTTCGCGCACGAGATGCAAACAAAATTTTTTCTACAAACGTCAAGAAATATTATTCTAAAATAAGTAATATGCTTAGCTTAATATAAAAAAAATAAAATTAGGTAGTGTAAAATTTTGCCACAATTTGAAAAGTGTTAAGCCTTAATTATTGTTGAACATTAAGAAATAAATGATTTATTAGATTTTTGCTTGAGGACCGTAAAGGTTAAAATATAAAAATTTCATATAGTCTACATGCAGTGTGCGAAATGTATTCTCACACTACTTTGCGCACAATGTCTTGGTAGCGAAGGAAAATGAAAAAAGGGTCGCTTCGCATATTGTCAATGCGCGAACCTTGTCATTTTTTGAAGTTTGTAGAAAAAAACAATTTTTTTTTATATTTTCCTATCTATATCAAAATATATATTTTTTTACTTCTGAATAGGTTGACTACACTAAAACATTTGTATTTCAATAATAATGACAAATCTTTCTCATTTTCACCACACCAGAGAGCACTAAATTAAAAAAATTGGATTTTGTCATTGGTTACATTGGTTACATTGGTTACATTGGTTCGTATCTAACAATTATATCAGAATTCCACGACCATTGTGATGACATGACACTCCAAAAATACGGTGTTTCAGGTTTTAGAATGTTTGTTATATTTCCTCCAAAGAAATCCCAAAAATGTAGGTATATCTTCGCTCTCTGAAAAATGAATTTGAAAAACGTTCAGTTGATTATATTTCAATGTTTTCACTAGTAGTAACACTTGTCTTAGTTTCTTACTGATAATACTCAAGACTCGATGATGTGGCAAATAATTAACCTTATTTCACGGATAAGATTGCAGCAAGTGCGATTATTTTCCTGTTTGGAATTCAATGCTGATCAGGCTAATCTACGTGGCAGTGGTGTGCCGTTATAGCTGCAATCTGATCTGAAGTGATTTTATTCCCTTTCCGTACTAATTTCATAAGGAGAATAATTTAATTGAATATTAATCAATCATGTAGAATTCATTTGCTAAATAACTTTTGAAGCTACTCATTGTTTCATTATTATAGTACAAGAGCCGGTAATACTGTCGGGCATATGATTGTTCTGATGGATCGCACCCACATAATAATAAAAATAATAATACAGTTTATTCAAAAATTAAGCAATATTTTAACAATTACAAGTGAACATTTCGGAAGTGTGGCAAGATATATTCTGTTGGAAGTTATTTTCGAAAAAACAAGTATCCACTAAGGCAGTGCCTGTGCGTGGGTGTGTTACTTATTCTAAAATAATGATAATTTTAGTATAACACACTTTAAAATTGAATTCAAGGCGTATGTATAAAATATGGTGTTACTATCGCAAAAATAATCAAAATATTGAAATTGTGCTTAATATAATAGAAGGAAGCTAAAAGATACATATATACATGCATACATATACACATATATACACACATTAAATTTCGATGAATACTGAAAAATAAACATAAATTCGAAACAAAAACTCCATAACATAAAATATTGACAGTTACCTATTAGTACAACACACTTTGAAATCAAGTTAAATAGAGATTATATGTGAGAAATATTTTAAAATTATCGTGTCGTTATCGGTAAAATAATTAAAATATTAAAATTGTAGGGAATATAATAAAATAAAGATAAAAGGTACATACATATAAATATTGAAACAAACATAAATATAAAATTATGAATCTCACAATGACGGTAACAAACAATAACAATAATAATAAGAATGAACGAGATGCCATGAAAATATTTTTAAATCTAAATAATGAATGGATATCCATACGTTCTAAATGAAGTAGATGCTATTTGGTCCTTTTTTTGAAAAAGTATATGTTTAATACTTCTTTGATTTTAGTTCGGAGAAAATTATAAAACCTACTAGCCAAAAAGGTATGATTTCTCTGTCCCATTCTTGTTCTGGATGTTACTATTTCTAGAGCGTTATGGGTTTTCAGACGTGTTTGGTAATTATGGCTGACAATTTTATAGTAATAATGCTGACGTATATATAGTACTTCCGTTTCGGTAAATATTTGGTCAGATGAATATCTGATTGGTTTGGATGATATGATGACATGAAACAATCCAGTCCAAAGTCGAGCGCACGCGACATTTTTCAAATCGAGCGCGAAACATTTTCAGCGCGATTCGAACGTTCCAGAAATGGTGAATCGACCTTTTTGGAATTATTCCAAATGAACAATGAATGGTGGATATTTGAAACATTTCAAAATAAGTATGGGTATGAATAATCTAAACGTTCCACTTTGCACGATTTCAGAAATGTTTAGAAGAATCGATACCTGATATGAAAAGATACGTGTGTGTATACCAAAATCTCATCAATTATTAATAAACGTATTTGAAAACAGCAAAAATTGTGACGAACCCAGGTAGCACCTCATGTTGGCTGAATCTTGTTTTCATATTGGGCCAATATGGATATATTGTAAATGTAAGAATAATATTGAACCAATATGGGTTCATATTCGAAAAACAATATTTCATTATTAATTATTATTGGTGGAATATTGGCTCAACTTGTTCTGAATGTATATTGTTTCATAAAATATTGGGTCAATATTGGTTCAATAATTTTCACCAATATCGATAGAGCGATATTGCCTACATATTGTTTCCAGCATTTAGCTCCAATATTCGGATTTCAATTTTACTCTCATATCGATTTTAGAGATGAAAAACAATATTTTATATCCAAGTTTGATAGCAATTGGTGTAATATTATTTAATCCATATTCTAAAAATTAAATTGACCCTATATTGATTGAGATTGTTACGAAAGCCTTATACCAATAATTCAAAGACAATATTGATACAATATCACAAAATATATTTATCACTAGAATTGAAATTTGAATATTGGCCGAATATTCAATAAACGATATTGAAATGAATCATGATTAAACTT
The DNA here is from genome assembly GCA_958298965.1 of Chrysolina haemoptera. Lineage (NCBI taxonomy): Eukaryota > Metazoa > Arthropoda > Insecta > Coleoptera > Chrysomelidae > Chrysolina > Chrysolina haemoptera. Next base: position 8,344,001 of record OY282591.1, read on the forward strand.
GGGCAAGAAACCGCTAGGTGGCCCCACATATGGAACAATAGCTGAATCATAGTAACATATATTAAATAAGGCTTCTCACAATGCGTTTACAAGTCAATCTACTCAGTGGTAAATTGAAGTAGAAACGAAATTGTACAATTTTTAAATTATTCGACATTTACTGGAAATATTTCATCAATGTTTCCAAGGCAATATATTCACTTTGGATATTTTACAAATATATGCAAATGATATTGTACCAATATTCCTAAATATTTTGGGGCCAATATTGCTTCCACAATATTTCACTAGTAATATGTATAATGTTGTATAATGTTGTTGAAATAATCATAATTTTATCGCGCCAATATTTCGTTTGAATATTTTTATAATATTTTATCGATATTATTCCAATGTAAGTGATATTTTACCAATATCGCTTATCAATTTGAGAACAATAGTGCTTCAATAATATTAGACCAATATTATTTTCAAAATATTGGACCGATATCGCCGAATGTTTACATTTTTTTTCTCACCAATATTGTTATTTGAATATTTTGCCAATATTTTCACAATATTGTACCAATATTGTTCCAATATGAATGTGCTACTTAGGATATGTATGTAATTTCCAAAACATTCCATTTTATCAAATCAATAATTGATATAGTCAATATTTCATTCAGTTACAATTTGAGTGATAGATAGCCCTATAATTGTTAGATTTCAAAACGACTTCAATTGCCAAAGATCGAAATATTTTTTACCTACGGCCACTGCAGAAACTAGGCAAAAACACGATTTTACTGATAATAATAATAATAATGATAATTTTTGGATCTCGAAAACGGCTTCAACGATTTGGATCAAATTTTGTATTTAGATAAGGTATTGGTACTTAATTTCATCTATATAGGCGATTTTCATAAAAAAATGTGATTTTACTCATATTAATAATAATAATATGAATTTCTGGATCTCTGAAAGGGCTTTAATGATTTAAATCAAATTTTGTGTATAGATAAAGTTTTGCGTTTTAGGTTCATCTAAATAGGCGTCTTTTTTAAAAAAAGGCTATTTCACAAATAATAATAATAATGGTAATTTTTGGATCTCGAAAACGGCTTCAACTTTTTGGATTAAATTTATTATTCAGATGAGGTATTGCTACTTAAGTTCATCTATATAGACGTTTTTCTGAAAAAAGTCATTTTACTAATAATAATAATATGAATTTTTGGATCTCGCAAACGGCACACTGTATGTGACTGTATGTGAAACATGACCCCTTAAAAAGATTCGAAAAGTACCTTACATTCAGAAATGACGGATGGTTTACTCAACTTCACATTGTGATTACAATGTTACTTCGATGTGACGCCAATTAAGAGTAGCGTTTGGCATAACAATTACAAAACGACCAAAAGGGTCCGATATAGAAGTTGTGGAGATGTCAATATGAGTCGCAACACGACTCACAGGTGTGATGTAGAACATGAATGTGAGGTGCATTAACATCTCTGAGATTGATTTGTGTTTATTGGGTTTATGTCCAAGATTTTTCACAATGACAGTCCTACTACTGAATTTATTTCATACCTATGGACCAAATTTTATATGAAGCGTCATCAGTGTAGTCATAGACTAAGTGCGGATTCATGTAGCACCAATCAACGATTATCAGGCAACAATTATCAATTAATAATGTATCATTTATGAAAGCATGCGCATGAGTCAGATCCTTTGCATTTGAGTTCACCTTCTTTTTTGGATACTTTAAGACTGTTCCACTTTTCTCAACTTTTTCCACGTTACTGATAACTTTTCACAGTAAACCTTGGCTAATGTTTCAAATTTTTAACAATTTCATTTTCTTGTCTTGTTCTTTAGTCTGTAAAGCATTTGGATGTTCAAAACATGTTTTATATTAGAGAAACAAGATGTCCTGCGATACCAGGACGCTTATTGCCATAATCCTATGCAATAGGAATAATATAATTCAACGTTCGTCGTGGTATTAGCCAGGAAAGTAGTTGTTTTCTGACGGATTTTCGACCCAATTATTCCTATTGTATAGGATTATGGCAATAAGCGTGGTCCTGGTATTGCAGGACATCTTGTTCCTCTCTTGACAAGCTTATTGTGAACAATGCAATCCAAATTTCTTTAATTTGTATTAGTGGTTAGATTAATCACGCAAGTTTTGGGTATTGCTTTGGTTGAGGGGCTGGAGTTCAGATGGCGCCCGTGGTTTGGTGAACGCTAGGCTGCGGGCGGTGTCTCACCTTTTGCCTTTACATGGAGAATTTGTTGGACCGTTTGTTGCAGATATTAGTTAATGTCTGCAGAGACCTACCCTATACTGATGAGAGCAAGAACCCAGAAATCGATCTATAGGTGGTCCAAATGTTTCAATGAACATTTCCATGCAACTAGCAATTGCGAAGACATCCTTGTAGGACTCTGCACGGAAATTCATTAGATGTAATTCAACGTTCGTCGTGGTATTAGCCAGGAAAGTAGTTGTTTTCTGATGGATTTTCGACCCAATTATTTCTATTGTATAGGATTATGGCAATAAGCGTGGTCCTGGTATTGCAGGACATCTTGTTCCTCTCTTCACAAGCTTATTGTGAACAATGCAATGCAGATTTCTTTAATTAGTTTTATATTATATCTGTTTCCTATTCTCATGGTAGTGGCCTTTATCATTTTTGAGCTTGTTTTAATGGGTTCATATTGCTTCGGTTTTCGGACAGCAACATCAAACTAATAGCAGATATGGAGGGTACGCACTCCTTGACCCCCGCTTGGATTTTGAGTCTATTCGGATTTATTTTGGTACGCAATTAATAAAAAATAATCATCAAGGTTCCATTTCAGTTACAGATTAGAAACAAAAGGCAGAATCAAGACACATTTTCGAAAAGTTTCAGGTATATTTTAGACTCACTATTGGACAAATTTTTGACATATTTAGGACACATTTTAATCATCATCATTATTTTGGTCACATTTCCCACTAATAATTGTTTAAAAGACGGCAATGTGCCTTAAAAATGAGTCGGAAAATGTTACTAATATTATAATTTTTTCTTTGTCACTGTTCGTGTGAACGTGGAGAGTGGGTTGGGAAAGCGTGTGAGTTAAGTTTTTTCGAAAAGGTGACCATACGGCTTAGCTTTTTGTCTTTCCTCAGCCAGAAATAGAGAATGTCGTATCACATCCGCTGAACGCGTGAATGAAAAGGATTTTACTGGATACCGATTAGTAGAATTTGCAAGATGTCAAATAATACCTCTCTATAAGTCCTCTCAACTATGTTGACATTTTCGTCCTTCATGGCCTCGGAAATAGTACTCTCAACAATAAACAAGTGAAGAGACTTTTCAGGGCAAAAAAATGTCCCAATTTTTTTTTCAACGAAAATTTGTTTCACGGTGTCCGTGTTTGCATTGCATTTGGTTGAAAAAAAGTAAATTTTTGCAACATACCCCTGACTGGCCTAAAAGTCGAGTATTTTACGAGCCACGAATGAGGGCGTATTCAGTTTTTGCGCCATTTTAAAATCGAAATAACTCCACAATCAAATATATGTTGATTTTTTTTGTATAGAATTGCATTAAAAAGAACTGTTTGAGAAATATTTTTGAAAAAGCGTTCATTGTAATTGTGATCTTGAATGAAATTTTCAGCACAGACCGTATCGATGGAGACTTTTGATAAGTTTATTTGAAATGATGAATCAAAAATTTGCACGAATTTTTAACTTCATCGAAACTTTTTCGAGGGTTGGACATTTTTTTCATATAGAATTCACGTAATATTGTAGCTATTGTTTCAATATGCTCATAACTTGCTGATTGTTCCAAGAAATATTTCAAAAATATTTTCCTGGATTCGACAAACACTGCGCAAAAAAATAGCAGTGAAAATTTATCAGACTTTCACTGGAAGCATGAATATAAAATAAGATTTTAACTCGAAAAATGAATTGGATTTTTGTGTTGGCTTTGTAGATAAAATTATGAAATTATATGCGCGTTTTGGCCCAATATTATCGTCTTCACTCGTAACTTATATTTCAACATTTTATGATCACTTTGTATGTACATCTAAACATTTTATTATTCTTGGAAAATTCGCCTAATTTGTCTTGTATGTTTTCTGTCGCCCAGATGACGCCGGATTTACGTATTTCTTCAACATTTCCAAGATTTGAACTAAATGCCATTGGATTGCAATATAACAATCCATGTTTTGGCAAGCTTGAATATTCCGCATTGCAGGTTCATCCGCTGTGCATGGTAATCATAAAATGTAGAAGTAATGCTTTGGTAGAATCATTCGTATCGTCTTTTCGCATTATTTGCTAGCAACATATGAAAATTTGCTTGGAATGCATCGGTATTAAATTTGTTATATGAATATTTTCCAAATGATTGGAATATGAAGATATTTTGTGAATGTGAAGAGCATATATGTGACTATGGTGTTTTATTCAACATGTATTATTTGGTAAGTAATTGTAAGGTTTTATTAATGCGAATTGTTCGGGGTATTTTCTCTTTTCGTGGACATGGATTAATAGGTTCACTTTTAGAATACATATATTGAATATAAAAACATTGTAAGATACTTGAATTTAACTTATAAGAGATGTCTAGAGCCCCGGTATTTGACTGTCTCGCTCGGTACTTCTTCTCGTACTGGCAGTGAACACTTCCCGGTTGGAGGGTCGGAGGGGTGTATTTATTTTGACTGTCTCACCATAGGCGTAGCGTTCGTAAACATAGAAATGTAATTCAACATTGCCACCCCCGTTGAACGACCTAGCGTTTCAAGAAAAATATAAGCAAAGAATTCATATATAAAAATGAAAGTTCAAATTGTACTATCTTCGAGAGGTAGTTTACAAAGTTTGTTAATGGCACGCTTAACCTCACTATTTTGGGTTTTTATAGTTGCTACTCGCACCAAATCATCGCTGCCGGAGTGAAGTTGAAGAATCCTTCCTAATGGCCAATTCATAGGAGGAGTGTTCTCGTTTTTCAAAAATACCATATCTCCCACCTTGATATCAACCTTTTGGTCAATCTTCCACTTGAATCGTTGTTGTAACGTAGACAAATACTCGCTACTCCACCGGTTCCAGAAATGTTGGATCATTTGTTGAAGTCGTTGGAAGTGAGATAATCTATTTGGAGACGTCTCTTGGAAATCCCATTGTGGTATAGACGTGAGTACATCCCCGATAAGGAAATGGCCTGGAGTTAATGGATTTAGGTCTAAAGGATCGTAGGACAAAGGAGTTAGAGGTCGGGAATTCAAAATAGCCTCGATCTGAATGAAAACAGTATTCAGATCCTCATACGTGAGATGAGCATTCCCAACAATTCTTTTAGAATGGTATTTTGCAGACTTGACCCCAGCCTCCCATATACCACCCATGTGTGGCGACCCAGGTGGGATAAAATGCCACTCAATATTATTATCTATCAAAAATTATTTACCCAATTGTCGGATACAGCAGAACATATTTTATCACGGATTTCACGTAGTTCATTGTGAGCACCATGAAAATTTGTCGCGTTGTCGGAAAATAAATTTTTGCAAATGCCTCTGCGGGCTATGAATCTTTTAAGTGATTTTAAAAATGAATCTGTCGATAAATCACCTGCCAACTCCAAGTGCACAGCCTTGGTGACCATACATACAAATACACAAAGATAACATTTGATAATTTTTCGGTTTCGACTTTTACCATCTTTGATATAAAACGGGCCAGCATAGTCCACACCACTGTTATAGAAGGGACGTACGGGTTCTATTCGGTAGCGTGGTAAATCACCCATTTTTTGATTTTTAACGTGTGGCTTGACCTTGAAACAAGTTATACACTGATGTAATATTTTTCTGATGGTGCTACGAGCTTTCAGAATCCAATACTTGAGTCTCAATTGACACAGCGTATGTTGAAGTCCTAAATGAAAATGTTTTAAGTGCTCATTTACTATAATCAATTTAGCAAGAGGATGATTATTAGGCAATATTATAGGATGCTTTTGTTCATGAGCAACCTTAGACTTAGAAATTCTCCCACCAACGCGTAAAAGACCATCAGCGTCAATAAAAGGACAAAGGCTTGATAATTTACTGGAATTAGGTACATTTTTACCCTTGCATAGTTTTGATATTTCACTAGAAAATACTTGTGCCTGCATTGCTTTCAAAAGCTTATTGAATGATTGACATATTTCCTTATTTGTCAACGGGCCATACTGGCGATTAGATTTTTGCAATGTATTATTTTTGAATCTCATACAATATGCAGTTATTCGCTTTAACTTTTCGAGCGAAGAGAATTTGGTAAAGATATCATCATAATTGATTTCTGAAAGGAGAGTTACTGAGTTAGAAGTTTTATACTCGGGTGCATCTTGGCCAATTTGGCCCAGACCACCACAAATCACATTTTATTAGGTTTTGCGGGATAAGACCTCGTGAAATAATGTCCGCAGGATTATCTTCTGAACAAACATGTCTCCACTGGTTACCAGATGTCAACCGCTGAATCTCGGATACTCTGTTGCATACAAAGGTTTTCCACCGGTTTGGTGAAGCCGAAATCCATGACAAAACTATGGTTGAATCACACCATAAATATACATTCGATATATTCGCACAAAGGTCATTCAAAACTCGCTTTGTTAGTCCAGCCAATAAAAGTGCACCTGAAAGTTCGAGTTTTGGTACCGTTAATATTTTTGTAGGTGCGACTCGAGATTTGGCACATATGAGCCGAACACATACTTCGCCCATTGCATTTTCGGTGCGCATATACACGCACGCTCCATAAGCAGCCTCTGAAGAATCCGAGAAACCATGTAATTGAAAATCTATTGCATTTTCAATAGCTATGAAACTCATCCCATTCGGTATAAATATCCATCGGAACAGATTCGTCCCAATCTATATTAGATTTCCATAGTTTCTGAATTAATATTTTTCCTCTAATTATTACAGGGCCTACCAACCCAAGAGGGTCGAAAACCTGAGATAGTGTCGAGAGTATCGTTCTCTTGGTGACCGGAATGTCACATTTAATGTCTGACACCACTTGTAGGGTGTCCCTGTTTGCATTGAAAATTAGACCTAATGTTTTAACGCACGAATCATCGGAAATAATATAGTGATCTAAATTTTTTATGTCATTTGAATGATTTAATATCTTCGGATCATTGCTAACCCACTTCCTTAGTTGAAATCCCCCTTGTTCGAGTATTTCACTTATTTCATACCGCATTTGAATGGTTTCACTGATGGAATTACTACCTGTTATTAAATCGTCCATGTTAAAGTATTTCATTATAACCTTACATGACATGGGATATTTATTTGCATTTTGCAACGCTAATTCTTGTAAACAACGTGTCGCGATGAAACTTGAGGGAGACTCTCCGTGAGTTACTGTGTTAAGTTGATAATCACTTAACTCTTGATCAGCTGTTTCGCGCCAGACAATGCGCTGCAAGTCTCGTTGACTTTCAGCTACTAAAATTTGCCTATACATTTTGGCAATATCACCTATTATAATGAAGCGATGTTTTCGAAATCGAACTATTATTGAGAAAAGTTCGTCCTGTATAACAGGTCCGGATAATAACACATCATTTAATGAAATGTTTTGTTCCGTTTTCGCGGATGCGTCAGATACCACACGTAATTTAGTAGTGGTACTGGCTTCTTTCAACACCCCATGGTGCGGTAAATAATATACTGGGCATGTCATTGTTTCGATTCCGGGTGTTAGTTTTTCCGGGTCGACCTTAGTCATGTGACCTAGAGTTTCATATTCACGCATAAACTCGCAATATTTTTGTTTCAAGTCGGAATTGTAACGGAATTTGTTCTCTAACGTTTTGAACCGTTTGATTGCAAGGTTTCGCGAATTTCCAAAATCTTGTGGTAAGTTTTTTGTAGGTAACTCAACAATAAAACGACCTAACTCATCGCGTCGTGTTCGTTCAGAAAAAATTCTTTCACATTCGTACTCCTCATCGCTCCATTTGGGTTTGTCCATCAGCTCTTCGATTTCTAATTGAAAACTCAAATTATCAGCGGCAACGTGGCAAGTAAATTGTGAAACATTACGATTAGTAGCGCTTATAGGGCCCGATATGAGCCACCCAAGCTTGGTTTTCTGAATAACTGGTTTATTTGGACCGTTGTTTATCTGACCTATACATACTTAATAGTTCCCAAAAAGTACCAGCTCCTATCAATATATCGATACGATTCGGATTATTGAAGTTTGGATCGGCTAACGTTATACTCTCCGGAATTTTCAATTCGGACACATCCAAAGACACGTTAGGGATATTGCCGGTAATTTTGTCGATAACCAAAAATGATAATTCTTTTTTATAATTATTTTGTGAGGACAAAATTGTAGTTTCCGTCCTTCCTGAAATTTTTGTCTGAGCCGAACCTATACCGGTTATAGGAATATTTAACTTTGTGCATGGTAACTCAAGTTTTTTAACTAAATCTTTACTGATAAAATTGGACTGTGAAGCATTATCCAGCAATGCTCTACATTGTACTTTGTTACCACGATTATCCAAAATGAAAATAATAGCTGTTGATAAAATTACCTGAATTTCAGGTTTATTGGGCAAATTAACAGTAAGAGCCGACTGTACCGGTTCGTTAGTTTCAACTGTGGTTGTAGGGATATTTGTAGAGGCATTATTATCTAAGGACTGGGATTGTTGATTCTGTTCGCCTTTTATACATAAGAGAGTGTTATGTCTCTTTTGACAATACCTGCAAGTGCTGGAACGGCATTCTGAACTTGAATGGCCGAATCGTAAACAGTTCGTGCATAATTTTAATTTTTTTATTTCTTCCAGCCTCGAGGGGACTGGAATTTTAAGTAAATTTTTGCAGTAATATACGGAAAAGGAATATTTAAGATTGTTGGTAACAACAAATGAATGTTTTGGTTCGCTAGTTTTACGAAATTTGTTTTCAAATTTGTTTGACCCTTCAGTGACATTGCTTGGACATGTGCTTGTTGATGACGAAGACTGCAGTGTTTCCAAAACTCTGCATTTGTCACTGAGAAACTTTTTAAAATCATCCAATTTTGGATCGTCATTTTTTGCTGAATGCGATTCCCAATCTCGTTTGGTAACGGCGTCCAGCTTAGATGTGAAAAGATGCATTAATATTAGATCCCAAGTGTCGGTAGATTCTCCCAAATTGTTGAGGGCTCTCAAATGCTTGTTGATTTCATCTAGAAATTTCCGAAGTGATTGTAATGATTCTTTTGTAACTGTAGCTATATTAAATAAGAATGCAACATGAGCGCGTTTAATCAGCTTTTTGTTATAAAATCGCTTTTTCAATAGATCAAGGGCCGTATCATAATTATTTTCAGAAATTTCCATCGCCTCGATTACTTGTTTAGCTTCGGATTTAAGAGCGTCCGTTGAATAGTGAAATTTCTGTATTTTATTCAGGTTTGGATTATTATTTATTACGGACTGAAATGTATCATTGAAATAAGGCCACTCAATTTGTTCGAAATCCCGATAACTTTCATTAATTTTTTCTAAACGTGATTGTATCTCAATACATGCAGCTTTATCAATTGTAGTTAAATTGTTTAAATATGTGGAAAATCGTGTAAGTCTGCCTCTGACATGACCTCGTCTAGCTTTTAATATTTTCAATTCATCGGCCATTTTGTTTACCATGAAAACAATAATTTAGTTGAGAGAAAGATTAATAATAATTAGAAATGCTTCTATTTAAATTCAGATCGAGAACAAAGTCGGGCAAAGTTGTATGAATATCTGAGGACAGAGATTGTAGAAAGTATGAAGAGACTCACCGTCGCTCAGCCAATATACGTACGCCTATGCTTCTGTTTTATTACCACCATGAACAGGTGTGCGTTTAACACGTGGTTTCTGGCTGTCCCGCCGACAACGTTGGCACTAAGGGCGATATTCGTCTGGCTTGGCTTGAGTTCCGACACAGAGGTTCGACAGTACTGACACTCACATGGATATGCTCACGATATGAAGTACCCTTATTTAAGGTTAATTTCAAGATGGATAGAAACCCTGGTGGATTGACTGATTCGCTTTTGTTTCACCCAAAGTTGTTAATGCTGTAATAAGATGGGATTAGCTTTCCCGTTGTCAGTAGATGGCGCATTATCAAAAAATAGCCGAGTTTACATTCCGAAATACTGAGTCATATTTTTTTTGGAATATTTGAAATTTGACTGTTTATTACTATGTTTATAATTTTTGATTAACTGTGATTTACATTTCATCGGGATATTTATCGTTTTTTTCTGTTCTTTTACTACTTTTCGTTCAGTTCGCAATGATTAGTTATTTGTTTATTGTTGAGTTTTCTGTAATTCTTGTATTTGTAGTGCATAATGTTTTTTCAAGTTTGTACTTAGACATGGCTGCGTTTGTATGAAAGATCTAAGGTTAGTATCATTGTTTAAATATCCCGTACATATCACATATCCAACTAGTTAATTTAAAATTACTGTTCTGATTTTTGATGAAATAAGCACGTTAAACATGTTATGTCGCATTTTTCAACAAAATTGAATAAATACTGAATGTAAACATGTCATGACAATGACAATTGTCCAACGTCATCATGACAAGTATTCATTTATCAATCTGTAATGACTTTACCGCCATCTACGAATGATCGTGAAGCTAATCCGATCTAAATAAAATATGAAGAATCACGTAGGCCGTACCTTAACAGTTTTGGTAGGCCGATTTCACAGGTATAAATGAACGCACCAGGGTTTCTATCCATCTTGGTTAATTTCTTACAAGTAGTTTTTAGTTGTTTTTATAGAATTCGCTTGATTATGAATAATAATTATTCTTCGTCTTGGTTGTTTCTCACTTCACAAACTGTTTGAAATACTCTGAATTACTTACAGAGAGCTTATTGTCAATTTTGATTTAACGATGAACTGCAATGTCCGTTGTGGATTGTTATTTTACATGAGTTGGTTTTCTGCCATGTTGTTTACCGCGCAATTTACAGTAAACCGGCACTTTTCACTATTCCGCTTGAAGGACCAATGTTCCGGGTATTTTCTCTTTTCGTGGACATGGATTAATAGGTTCACTTTTAGAATACATATATTGAATATAAAAACATTGTAAGATACTTGAATTTAACTTATAAGAGATGTCTAGAGCACCGGTATTTGACTGTCTCGCTCGGTACTTCTTCTCGTACTGGCAGGGAACACTTCCCGGTTGGAGGGTCGGAGGTAAGATGCCTAGAAACTCCTGGTGCTTCTATTGATTCGATTTTGTTTCGAACTTTTTGAAGGCACCACCTGTTGCACTGACTGCTACTTACCAGAGATCTGTTAGATGGCGTTGTTCAGAATTGTTCGAGTCCACGCTGAAATTATTATCTGTCACTGTCAATAGTGTCAATGAGTAATTAATTTTCCCCGTTTTGAAAATTTTTGTTTACTTATCTCGTATCTTATTACTATTCGTAGTATATTATAGTTTCGTTCATTATAGTTCTTAGTTTAGTGTTGTTTCGTTTAGTTCATTGTTCGTCGTTTTTATTAGTTTTGTTCATTTCTTATTTTAGTGTTGTTATAGTTCTAGTGTATAAGGACACTTTTAATGAAATGGGACAATCTGCAAACATTTCTAGTGTTGAAATTTTCTTGGAGTTGTTTCAAGGAAATGGTACCTACACAAAATTTCACTGGAACTTTCCTTTGGTAATTGACTTGACAATCAATCAATTTAACTGATTTAACAGGAAAGATGAATAGGTAACCGGAAAACCGGAATACTTTACGTTTTACCCAGAGAACTTAAGAACTTACCATATACCATATTATGAACTTAACCTCAAAGCAGCAAAGTAAAAATAATGAATTTGAAAATATAAATACCACAGAATACAGATAATGTGATTTATGATAAATACACCCTGTGATTACAGTTTACTATAAACGCTGTATGCGCCATCTGAAACAGCCGTGTGCTCTAAAATCAAGTAGGCGAAAATTCCTCATTTTTGTCCCAAACTTTTACAGCTATAAGTAGAAACAGAATATAGACATCTTAGTCGGAGGGGTGTATTTATTTTGACTGTCTCACCATAGGCGTAGCGTTCGTAAACGTAGAAATGTAATTCAACACGAATATTTATAATTTTTAGAAGACTACATTTTAGCAGGTTTGATATACAATTGATACTGACTATACAGTAGCACCAGGAAACTCCGCACTATATGTGATTTTTTATTAGTATGTTTTAGAAGGGTGGCTGGCTCACCAAGCTCTTATTTAGGTGTCGGAAATTCAAACTTCGGTTGATTCTGCCTAGTAAACATTGTTCTATTTCAGAAATATTTCTGAAACATAATTTGTAAGCTTGAAACATTCCAATTTATGTTGCGATATTGTTTCAGGTATATATTGAAAAATAAAGATGTTCGCCCTCAGAGACTTTTCAAGGAAACTTTTTATTAGTAATTTTTCTTAACTATTCAGAAACATTCGAGACATATTTCAAGTTATTTGATGATGCGACAATAAATATTTCGAACATTTTATTGTTATTGAAAGGTTTCAGAATTCTACTCCTGTACAATTCGAGACATTTCACTGATCATTGCTTTGTTGAATCTAAAAATGTCTGACCTCAGAGAGGTTTCGAAATAGTATATTTTTTAAAATGACTGATGAAAAAAATTCAAGTTGTACAACTCGTGAATTGAGATTAATTCCATCCCATCAAGTATATTGTCCCCTAATGTAATTTTTCTTTTCGCAAAATTGAGTAAGTCTATCGCTCCCGGCGAGCATTGTATTTCACTCAGATCAACCACAGGTAAGATTAAGACTCATCCTGAAATTTTCAGAGTTCTCAAATAATTACGGAAGATACTGGGGTGTTTCCATAAAAAGTGAGATACACTGTATGTTAGTTAGGAGAAAAATGCTTTATAATTTTCCAGTTTCAACACCCTGTATTAGTATGTATTCATAAAAGCGCAATTATCTTGAAAACGATTGATTTTTTTGGGTCCAAACAATCATACATTTTTTTACTTAAAATTGAATGAAGAAATCAAAAAATGACAATTTTCCTGATTTCACCAGTGGCGTAAAAAAAGGGGAGGAAAGGGACCAATATACCCTTTTTGTACGCCACTGGTGGCAACTAAAGATGTAATTTTTCTTCTGAAATAAAGCTCTTATTTCACAAAAACATTTCTCCTAATTGAACTGAAAAATTTCCAAAACTGTGGAAGTTATGAATAAGAAGTAGTTTTAATTTTTCATTTTCAACACCCTATATCTGTGCAACCCACCGCAACTTAAGGGTCTGACGAATGATTTCGTGATGAGTATCACATGATCTACCAAAGATAAAAAATTCAGCTTGCATACTATTACTTTTTTTTCAACTTTTTTTGGCAAGTTGCACAGCCTCCCACCACTCCACCCACCGCGGTCGCGCAGTCTGACGCTTGGTTTAGTAATAAGTGGGTATGTGTACTACCGCGCGCGGCAAATCGTGCCGTTACCGCCATGTGGGCCACCAGCCTAACAATTCGTAAATCGATCATTGCCCCTAACATTGTTTCCTATGGGGAACTCTATCATTTGACAAATGAACAGGTCAATATATTGCAAAACATCGAATATCGTGCCATGAGATCCATTCTGATTTGCAACAGGAGAACAACTAGTCACTTCATGATTGATCATCATTGCTGATTAGTATAAAACATAGAATTGAACAGTTAAAAAATAACGTTCTATGTAGATACAGTGTGGTCCAACGAAAACTTAACACGATTTTCCGACGTTAAAATGAAAATGTGGAAAATTGCTCGGACCCGTCAATTTCTGATTCGAGGGGAACAACTTTTCCGCTTTTTGCATCCCCATAACTGCAACCCCCGTCAACACAACCCCTTAATTTTGAATTGGGATGAGGGGTGCTGCGATACCTCATTTGGAAGATCTTATCGAGTACTAGCTGATCCTTAAATTTTGCATTAATATATCCATCGATAACGAAATGACAGGTAAAATAGTGGAAGAGTACGTACTGTTGTGATTACTTTATTAAATGCTCGAAATGGGCACCATTCACTTCCATGCAGTAATATAAGTTTTGCTGAAAACGTTCACGTACATTACGCAATATTTCTGGTGTAATTTGACGGCATTCATTGATGATCCGATTTCGCAAATCATCCAGTAACTCAGGCTGGGTAGCGTAGATCTTGGATTTCAGGTGACCCCATAGAAAAAAGTCCAGTGGAGCCAGATCAGGTGATCTAGGTGGCCACTCAATGCAGGCGTGAGGAAAATGTTCATCTAAGAACTGACGCACAGGTTGAACGAAACGAGGTGGTGCACCATCTTGTTGGAAAATGATCGTTTAATGGTCTTCGTCATTCTCCAATACTTGCACGAGGGCTGGATAAATAGCGTTCTCTAATAGATCTAAATAAAGTTGGCCGGGTATAAAAAAGGGCCGATTATTTGGTGGCCATAAATACCCGCCCAAACATTTAATTTTTGGGAATGCTGAGTATGCACTTCGCGAAATAATCTTGGATTTTCATCTGACCAATACTGTCAGTTATGCCTGTTTACAGTGCTGTTAAGGTAGAATGAACACTAGTCCGAAAAACAGATATCGAACATGTAGCTTCGATTAACGTTAATTATTTCACTGACCACTTCACAGAACTGGAGTCGGCGATCGGCATCATCCTCATTCAGTTCCTGCACCAATCGTATCTTATAAGGATGGAATTTATGTTGTTTAAGGATTCTTATGATTGTTGTGCGTGAAATACCAGATACGTCGGACAATTTCCTAGTACTAAGGGTCGGATCCATTGCTACATGACCTAGGACAGCCACTTCCTTCGCTTCGTCTCTTCTTGTTTCCGACTGAACCAGTAGCGTCAAATTTGGCAACCAGTTGCACAACGTAAGCAGCGGATACATTTTTTCCAGGATGTCGTTCGTTAAATGGCCGCTGTTTTTCGTGCAGAGCCGTTATTTCTAAAATATAATTTTATCATTTCCACCTTTTCTTCTACGGAATACGCATGTTAATGCTACTACAAATTTACAATCGCTTTGACACACTTTTAACGTTCTTAAACATTTACGACAGACTAAGGTCAATCAAAAACATGGTCCGTCTACTTTTTTGGACAAAAAAGTAACAACATAAATGATAAATACCGTTGAAATGCGTCGGATATGAATAATATTCTGGAGATAAATTCCACATTGCCTCTTTCACTATTTTAGCTGTTATTTCATTATCGATGGATATATTGATGCAAAATTCAAGAATCAGCTAGTACTCGATAAGATCTTCCAAATGAGGTATCACACAACACCCCTCATTCCTATTCAAAATTAAGGGGTTGTGCTCACTCCCGTTAGGGGGTTGCAGTTACGGGGATTCAAAAAGCGAAAAAGTTGTTCCCCTTCGAATCAGAAATTGACGGGTCCGAGCGATTTTCCACATTTTCATTTCAACGTCGAAAAATCGAGGTATTAATGTTTCGTTGGACCACACTCTATATTGAACTTTACATGAAAATCAAACCAATAATTAAATCTGTTGAAATATTTCAGTATGTGAGTCTTGTTTGTAGTTGCTAAATTGCTAATAAAGTGTAGAATAATTTATGTGAACAGTTTTTGAGTCACCTGCATATGGTGGAATGTTAATTTTTCAAAAATTGGTAATCGTAATGGTTATGGTCAGATTATCCCTTTCGAGTATGTATATTGTCCCACTTGAGATCTAATATATTGCATATCTCTAACGGAATTTTCCAACAAATGAATGTAACATTTATTTTAGCCACCTTGATTCGCAGTTCCGTAGATAAAGCGTGTACCTTGTTTGCAAATCTACCAAGAGAGACTGAAGGTTATTTTTGTTGACACTGCTCTGAAAGAATATATTGTGTGTTCTAATCTAAATCCTTGTGAGCAGTTCATTATCATATTACCAAAAAAAAACAGATCAGTTGTGATCACACTTTCCCTACATTTTTGTGGGTTCCTCGCAAAAAATACCATTTCAATCAATATCAATCAATAAAATAAACTATCAAATAATGTTGGATAAGTAAAGTGTTTGGAGAGATGCATCTATATTATTTCCGGGTGAGAAAGTGAAAGTAATATTATGTTTATTGTCACAGGGCTACAGAAATTTCCAAGCCACTTCAATTAATCAATTGTGGGTTCAAAACCTTACCAAAGAATAGAAAAAATACAGAGTGTTGCAAAACTTCTTTCTTGACATGCGAAAGTTCATAGGTGGGGCAATTCGTAACTTTGCGCATACATTCAAAATTGTTTTTCTCCACAACCATTACAAAATTTGCCGATTCTGAAATCATATTTGATAACAGAATGGTAACATTCACGCTCTTGATATTGAATAAATATTATAAAACACTTGCTGTCTTGTGCATTTCGCTTGTATTTCATTCAATTACTTGTATAAGAATCAATATTCTGACATTGTTGTGGCAATAATTACGTTAGCCTTGAATGGCTTCATAGTGACAAGATGTGGAATTAAATGTCAAAATAATTTTTCGTTGGCTTTCCATTTGATTATAATACGTAAAATTTGTGGTGGGCATTGATTTTTTTCTCAAACGCCTTTGTATCTCTGAAACGAAGCAACTCCGGACATATGCTCATAGGAACTTTTTTCCTTAATAAAAACACGAGGGAAACAAATAAGCACTGTTCTGAAAAATCGAATTCTCGGTATGTTATCCCCAGGAGCCACTCGTAAAAATATCTTCATTTTACTCCAAATCGATATACTTTTCAACCCTATTCGAGGCTTGTATGCGAAAATGGGGCACCTAAATCTGTCACTAGCTGACGGTCTATTAATTCCTATATGTTTACTGTGAAAATTAATAATGTGGAAGGGAAAATCATACTGGCTTGAAGTTCCAATATAAACGTCATTCAGTGATAAAACTGATAAGCTTCACGCAAAGTCATCAAAAACAACTATAATTTTATTAATTTTTTTCCGATTGCGTCAAAACACACTATGGGGCTCATAAAAATACTTTATTGTGTTGATTCATATTATTTCATGAAATTTTCGTGCAAGTGGAAAAAAGTATTATATTTCGAATAATTTTAAAAGTGACCTCTTGGCTTGTTCAGTGGAATTTTCTGAATTTTGCAATGTACATCCTAAACCAACAATGAACCAGTGTCATATAAATATTTTTCAAAAGAAGAAATTCAATATTACTGTTCTTGTTTTGAAAATTTGGTAATCTTCACAGATTTTTGGAGGTCTTCCGAAGGTTAGATAACACTTTTCGAGTTGAATTAGATTTGTTGAGGAAATTCAAAGAACTATAGGTATTTTACAATCTATATCAATACGAAATAACTCCTGCAATATAACAGCTCTTAGAAGAAAGCCGATGTTCTGTAAGCTAAGTACCTATTATACTTGGGATAAGCTACTCAATTAGTTTGATACAAATTTTGATATATTGTAGATTTTGGTATCCTCATTATGTAGTCCAATTCACAGATCGATCTTATGACCAGTTTTGGATCGTCATTTTTTGCTGAATGCGATTCCCAATCTCGTTTGGTAACGGCGTCCAGCTTAGATGTGAAAAGATGCATTAATATTAGATCCCAAGTGTCGGTAGATTCTCCCAAATTGTTGAGGGCTCTCAAATGCTTGTTGATTTCATCTAGAAATTTCCGAAGTGATTGTAATGATTCTTTTGTAACTGTAGCTATATTAAATAAGAATGCAACATGAGCGCGTTTAATCAGCTTTTTGTTATAAAATCGCTTTTTCAATAGATCAAGGGCCGTATCATAATTATTTTCAGAAATTTCCATCGCCTCGATTACTTGTTTAGCTTCGGATTTAAGAGCGTCCGTTGAATAGTGAAATTTCTGTATTTTATTCAGGTTTGGATTATTATTTATTACGGACTGAAATGTATCATTGAAATAAGGCCACTCAATTTGTTCGAAATCCCGATAACTTTCATTAATTTTTTCTAAACGTGATTGTATCTCAATACATGCAGCTTTATCAATTGTAGTTAAATTGTTTAAATATGTGGAAAATCGTGTAAGTCTGCCTCTGACATGACCTCGTCTAGCTTTTAATATTTTCAATTCATCGGCCATTTTGTTTACCATGAAAACAATAATTTAGTTGAGAGAAAGATTAATAATAATTAGAAATGCTTCTATTTAAATTCAGATCGAGAACAAAGTCGGGCAAAGTTGTATGAATATCTGAGGACAGAGATTGTAGAAAGTATGAAGAGACTCACCGTCGCTCAGCCAATATACGTACGCCTATGCTTCTGTTTTATTACCACCATGAACAGGTGTGCGTTTAACACGTGGTTTCTGGCTGTCCCGCCGACAACGTTGGCACTAAGGGCGATATTCGTCTGGCTTGGCTTGAGTTCCGACACAGAGGTTCGACAGTACTGACACTCACATGGATATGCTCACGATATGAAGTACCCTTATTTAAGGTTAATTTCAAGATGGATAGAAACCCTGGTGGATTGACTGATTCGCTTTTGTTTCACCCAAAGTTGTTAATGCTGTAATAAGATGGGATTAGCTTTCCCGTTGTCAGTAGATGGCGCTACTCAATTAGTTTGATACTGAATATGCCCCTTTTGTTGAATATTGCTAATAACCATTCAATTTTTGCTTTATCATTATGACAAATATTTTCGCTCGTAGGACTGCCCCCCTTGTACCTCCTTATCGAACATGAGGCACGTAAAGCCGCAGCTCTAAGTTCTAACCAATGACGGAGCGATGGAATGTATGGACATTCTCGATTATGGAATCAGACGGTGAGGGATTGTCCCCTTCTTGTAATACCGGGTGACAGTTCGTTACGTGCCATACGATTCAGTAAAAGGCCGCAGACAGTCATTCCCAAAAGGGAGGACTGGGAGCGGATCGGGCACCACCTGCTTCCCACCAAGGGGATCATCTGGTACACACAAGTCTCCAGGATGGATAAGTCAGCCACTCACCTGTGTAAGAGAAAATCTCAACAGAGGCTACCGCGGCAAGCAAATCACGATATGAACCGACAGCCAAGCGGCAATCAAGGCTCTCACATCATATAGAGTCCCTGGTCATACCGGAGTACCTGGAAACGAACGGGCTGATTATTTGGCCAGACAAGGTGCGAAAAGCCCAACGATTGGACCAGAACCTATCCTAAGAGTTTCTAGATCATGGTGCGTTTCAACCATGAAACTCTGGAAATAAAATTCCAGGACACATGGAACGATGCACCGGGCATGAGGCAGTCGAAACTCCACATCGGAGGCCCTTCTACTAGGACTCTGCTCACACTGAGTAGAAAGGATCAGTGACAGGGCTCGTGACGGGGCACTGCCATCACAACAGGCACCTCAAAATTTTAGGTTTCACGGATGATACCGAATGCAGGTGGTGCTTGGAGGATGAGGAGTCAGCCACCCACATCCTCACGGAATGCCCGGCAGTAGCAGCAACACGGGAAGCACACCTCGGGAGTATCGTACTGAATGCGGAGAGTGTGAGGGAGGTATCGGTTAGAAGGCTGGCCTCTTTCGCTCGCAAGATATGCTACCTTAAAAACTGTACCGTCTCCCAGCAGTGGTGGGTGCATAACGGGCCCGATTGAGAGACCTACATGCTTATGGCTCCGTCCGCCCACATACCTTATTCTATCTATCTATCTATGACAAATATTGCTGAAAGATTATCTAAATTCCATTATTGTTAAATGTATATTAAAATTCTGTAATTTGAATATATTATTATTAAATTGCAGACGTTTTGTAATATACATTTTTGAATTTGGTGACCACTCATTGGTTGTATACTAGATATGTTTTTTTGATTTTTAAATCCGGTAAACGTTATAAATGGAATATAAAGGTTCCCGCACATTTAGTACGTGGAATGGCTTTCGGCTAATTTTGCTCAAATTTTGATATATTGTAGATTTTGGTATCCTCATTATGTAGTCCAATTCACAGATCGATCTTATGACCAGTTTTCGAGGTACAGGGTGTCAAAAATTCGATTTTCGCTTTTTTGGTTATTATGCATCGATTTAATGCAGGTGGCTGTAAATCAAGGGGGTGATGGGGGTTGGCTTTAATGGGAGGGGGGTGACAGGAAGGATTATTTCATGAGACAGTTTAACTTTCAATTCGTAATGATTATATAATTTTACATGGAAAACTATATACTGTTGGACAAGCAATCATATGAATCCTCATGTCGTTGATCAAGCCATACTTCATAAAAAAATTGGCAAATTCTAGCCGTTTGTTTTCTAATTTTAACGGATTGAGTGAAAATCAAAACGATTATGGTACTGATTTTTATCTATTTCTATCAACATTGTCTTGTCATGCTTCAATGCAACACCCTTTGTGAGATATTATTTTTTATTCGTATGGAAGGACTCATGAGCTACAACCTAGATATAATAACTTCATTTCTAAGACAGTTCAATTTCGAATTAGAGCAAAAAAATCAAATCGATGCATAATACCCAAAATTGCGAAAATCGAATTTTTGACACCCTGTACCTCGAAAACTGGTCATAGGATCGATCTGTAAATTGGACTACGTAATGAGGATGCCAAGATCTACAATATATCAAAATTTGAGCAAAATTAGCCGAAAGCCATTTTACGTACTAAATGTGCGGGTCCTTTGAATTCAAACATACTTTTATTCTCTTTATTCAGTATTTATCGATACGACCTATATTTAAACATAGCCTACACTTACACCACAGACAGTCTTTGACTTTGTGGTTTTTTTGTTTATTTGTGAAAAAAATTGTTATCGCCGTCATTAAAATGATATGAAAAAATTTTAACATTTTTTTTTTATACCTAAAAACTTTATGTCTAGTGCGATTTCACCACGTGTAATCTAGAGGTTCCGTATGATTGATTACCTGTGAAAAAATCGGATGATAAAGATTCGGCTATACTGAGGGTGGTGAAATCGTTTTTTCTTAATACTAAACTCTACTCTAACGGAAGCATTCAAATCTGTAAAGAAATCCATCACTATAAATACCATAGGAAGTCATTCTCACTTATCAGTAGTGCAGAGTTGATTGTTATAATGATTTTGTGTATAATGTACCATACTCTCTTTGGATTCTCGATGTGGGTGTGTTTGTGAGTTTAAATTTGATATATTTTTTCAATGGTGCCTGAAATCTACGAAACAGTGGGTAATTTTTGCATAATTTTATATAATATACTTATTATAGTAATTCGTTACGTGTACATTTTCATCTATTGCTCAAATGTACTGTCGGTAATTTCTTTCTTTCAGAATCGCCAAATGTATAGACAGTACCTAATAATTTATACCACTTAAATGATTTTAAAAAGTTTCTGGTAGCGACTGAACTCAACTACAAAATAGTATTCATTAATAAACTCAGATTGGGGCCGTGCACCGAGAAAAAGTTTTTTTGCAGAAAATAAATCAATTTGTTCAAACGTAGTTACCTCAATATTAGCAATTTTGTTTAGTATTCAAACAACCTCGGTAAACATAACACAATTATTTCAGAAATAAGTATTAACATACATCAAAATATTCGTTACCTGCTAATTTTTTGACATTAATAGTTATTTATGCAACAAGTGCAAAAAGTAGTTGTTTATTGCACTCGACGTGAAATTGTCCAACGAGGCCATCAAGCCGAGTTTATTGTCCAAGTCGAGTGCAATAAATTCTTTTTGCACGAGTTTCATACAATATTTTTTCTACGTTCATGCAAAAACCAGAAAATGTTTCATTTAGGTGGCACTAAACTGTAAGGAAGACATTGTTTGTTTAAATCTATCTACTAAAAGTAATTCAGAAACATTTTGTGTAATTCAGATGATATTCGAAGGAAATAATTTTATTTTTAACAAATTGCATTATCTAGTAATTTCATAGTCATTTCATTATATAATGAATATGATGAAACATGCAACTATTTAAAAGATAATACAATCTCACAGAAAATGGGAATTTGGCGTCGATTTGAAAGTTTATGTCTGTCATGATGGCGGAACGCTATAGTAGAATGACAGATGAGTGCAGTAAAGTCTTTATTGCACTCAGTGCAATAAAGAGAGAGTTTTTCCACCAAATATAGTTCAATAAAGTTTGGTTTTTTGCATGAACGTAGAAAAAACATATTACTTGGCCTGAAAAATAAAAAATTTATATTCAGCATATTTCCTATTTATCAGTTTTTAAAAAATGTATTTTTTGATAATCATTCGTTGAATATAAATAAATGTTTGTTAGATTTGAGTCAGTTTGGGATAAACATGTGACATCATTTGGACAAAACTAATGATTCTGTAAGCGACGGGAACTTTATAGTCACCAACATAATAATTTCCAGAAAACGTAAATTTGTTAACCAGTGTGAAGTTGGCAGCTAAAGCTAGCGGCCAAATTTTCCGAACATTCCCGATCGATCAGTGGCATGTGTCTCTCTTTTTTTTTTTCGGGTACTGAAATTGTAATGAATTCAGGATTTCATGAAATGAACTACATGTGGATACTACATGGTGTCAATTATTATTTAAATATTGAAAATTATGTGAAAGTGATGGATAATCATAAAATTGAACTGGTGGGTGTAAAATCATGAAAATTACCTAATATGTATTTATGCCCCGATGGCCGTATGCACGGATGGAAAGAACATGTTGGAGAAAAATGAAGTTTAGAATAATGGCTGTGTGGATTTTTGAATTCATCCGAGGCTTCCACACTGAAAAAAAAATTATATTATTCTTTTTTCATCTTTTTTTCCAAAGACTGTTCAGACACTATTGAGCCAGGTTCAATCCTTTTGACCTCCAGAACAACCCTATCCCATGATAGTTCCATTCTGAACTGTTCTGTAGCTTCCTGAGTTATTTATTCAAAAAGTCTAAACAAAATAATTTGCCAAAACAGACTACAGAGTGGAAATTTGAAAAGTTTGAAAATATAATAAAATTATTTTCTCAGAAACTATACATACTGTCCACTTCAAATTATGTATAGTCCATTGCAAGAAGATTCCCTGCCAAAGCTGCCAACAGGGTGAAACTAATAAATTAAAAAAAATTGAAAATATAATAACATTATTTTCTCACAATCTAAACATACTGTCAACTTCAAATTATTTACAGGTATAGTCCATTGCACAAAGAGTCTAAGAGTATCAACGAAATTCTCTGCCAAAGCTGACTACAGGGTGGAGACTTGAATATTTTAAAAATATAATAATATTATTTTCTCACAAACTAGACATACTGTCAACACCAAATTATGTATATGTATAGTCCATTGCAAGAAGATCATAAATGTATCAACGAAAGTCCCTGCCGAAGCTGCCTACAAGGTGAAACTAAGAAATAAAAAATAAATAATTTGAAGTTGACAGTATGTCTAGTTTGTGAGAAAATAATATGAATATTTTTAAAATATTCAAGTCTCCACCCTGTAGTCAGCTTTGGCAGGGAATTTCGTTAATACTCTTAGACTCTTTATGCAGTGGACTATACCTGTAAATAATTTGAAGTTGACAGTATGTTGAGTTTGTGAGAAAATAATGTTATTAAATTTTCAATTTTTTTTTTATTAGTTCCACCCTGTAGGCAGCTTTGGCAGGGACTTTCGTTGATACATTTAGAATCTGCTTTCAATGGGCTCTACATAATTTGAAGTTGACAGTATGTTTAGTTTCTGAGAAAATAATTTTATTATATTTTCAAAATTTTCAAATTTCAACTCTGTAGTCGGTTTTGGCAAATTATTTTGTTTAAACTTTTTGAAAAAATAACTCAGGAAGCTACAGAACAGTTTAGAATGGAACTATCACGGGATAGGGTTGTTCTGGAGATTAAATGGATTGAACCTGGCTCAATAGTGTCTGAACAGTCGTTGGAAAAAAAGATGAAAAAAGAATGATATAATTTTTTTTTCAGTGTGGAAGCCTCGGATGAATTAAAAAATCCACACAGCCATTATTCTAAACTTCATTTTTCTCCAACATGTTCTTTCCATCGGGGCATAAATACATATTAAGTAATTTTCCAGATTTTACACCCAACAGTTCAATTTTATTATTATCCATCACTTTCACATAATTTTCAGTATTTAAATAATAAGTGACACCAGTTCGTTTCATGAAATCCTGAATTCATTACAATTTCAGTACCCGAAAAAAAGAGGGACACACGCCACTGATTAATCGGGAATGTTCGGAAAATTTGGCCGCTAGCTTTAGCTGCCATCTTCACATTGGTGTTCTGGTGACAATGAAATATGACTTTTTTTATAAAAAACAAAATAGCGGCTCCAAGATGGCGGACGAGATTTGTGATTAAGGTCAGATTCCATTAAAAATTGGTATATACAGGCCTTCGGAGTCAGAGATTATGATTTTTTTATCAAAATTCATTTATTCGAAATGGCGGCTCTAAGATGGCGGACGAGATTTGTGATTGTGGTCAGATCCGATTCAAAATTGGTATATGAGGTTTTTTTTAGGTCGTATATTTCGAATTTTCTGTCAAAATTAATAAATCAAAGATGGCGGATCCAAGAAGTCATTATGGTCTGATTCGATTCAAAATTAGTGTGTGAGGGTTTTCGGGGTCGGAGATTTCGATTTTTTAGTAAAACAAAAATAATAGTTTAAAAAACTAAATAACACGCTTTACTTACTTTGCATGAACTACAAAGTGAAAAATATTTGACAATTTGATTTCTCAAATGTAAAAAAAGCATGGGGTGCTTGATAAAGTTCTCTTGAGCTCTTGAACGGTCTGTATTGTTTATTGTTAAATTAAACTAAAAAATATGAGAATATAGATCGAAAGCACCCACGCTTTTTTTACATTTGAGAAATTAAGTTGTCAATTATTTTTTACTTTTCAGTCCATGGGAACTAAAGGGTGTTCTTTAGTTTTTTTAAACTATATTTTTTTTATTTTGTCTTCTTATTTTTGCCAATTCAACTCGTTATAAATTGATCCGCAACAAAGACTAGTATACCATTAAGAAAATTTTGTCACTTATGATATTATACACTGAAAAATCACTGAACATTTCACTGAATAAAGGAAATAACAACATTCAGAAATCGAAAATATAAAACCAATTGAAGATTTATTTCCGTTTTGCGAGGAATATTCCATACTATATAGTTTTATTTCTATGAAAAATGGATAATTTGATTGAATACTCGATAATTTAATTTTACTATTCATTATCTTGAAAGTACATACCTACCTATCTTCCTGAATAAATAAACAAATTGGATGCTATATGTGAATGGAGATAACTTCTCATGACCTCATTAATTCATAATAATGATAGCTGGTAATGACAAGTACGAATAATCCAAAATAGTTTATATATAAATAGAAAGCGTACCTGATTATCTAGATAAATTATAGTACAGTAATCACAGACAAATGTAATCCACAAGTGAAGAATGAATCGTAGCACTTTGAAACTCGGCACATGACTTCTTGATAATCATATATTGTTAGAAAAATTATTGTTTACCAATGTATCAGGGGTGGAACGCAAAAGAAATTTTATTTAAAAAAATTATTTTCTTTTTTTGCTGTTGTTTCGTGAAGTATAAGATTAAACAAGTAACAATTTCAACAAGGCGAAAGATAATTCAATTCTCCACAAGAAATATACTCATTAATTTTCTCACAAAATGCACTCGTTTTCTCAGAAAACCTGATTGAATTCCAATATAAACTTTCAGGCTCGCCTTAATCCGCTACTGCAATTTCTGGCAGGGCCGAAAATTTCATAACTTTGCTAAAAATTATAGTAGAAGGAAAAGAAAAAGTGTATATTGTTCCTGAAGACTCGTACTTCCTCATGCAAATATAACATGTGAGTATCTGAGTACCCAAAATGTGTTTTGTCCCACTTCACAAAACCCTTCTACAATATTTACGGAGGATCCGAAAGTCATGGATATTTTAGTTGATATGAAATAGTTGTACTGAAGCAGGAATCAGTACCTTCTTTGGACCATATGCAACGATTTTAGACTAGTGAGACACGTCTCACTTAGACCTGTCAAAGAAAAAACTGGGTTTTATTCCTTCCTCAGTTTCCAACTCACCCATAATCCCGGTAATTTTTTCAGTAAATGTTGAAAATAATCGCTCATACATATCCTACATGAAAAATGAATTATGTGATTTCAAGCTTGAGGTTTGCACTTCACAATAGTGTTGTTAAACATATATGCAGGATATGAATAAGCGATTATTTTCAACATTTACTGAAGGGAATGCCGGTTTTTGGGGAAGTTGAAAATGAGGCAGGAGTAAAACAAAGTTTTTATTTTGGCATGTATAAGTAGGTTCACACTACTTTGAAATTGTTGCATATAGTCCAAAGAGGGTATAGGTTGCTGC
The DNA here is from genome assembly GCA_958298965.1 of Chrysolina haemoptera. Taxonomy (NCBI): domain Eukaryota; kingdom Metazoa; phylum Arthropoda; class Insecta; order Coleoptera; family Chrysomelidae; genus Chrysolina; species Chrysolina haemoptera. The sequence continues at coordinate 8,370,603 of OY282591.1, forward strand.
TTCAGTATAATCATTCCATATTTACTAAATTATTCATGATTTTTGGATCATCTGCAAACATTTCCGTGAAGTGCTACAAAACACATTTCAGATACACAAATACTCGCATATTATGTTTGCAAGAGAAGGTAGGAGTCTTCAGAAACGATATGAACTTTTCCTTTTTCTTCTCCGATAATTTTTAGCAGAGTTATGACCAATCAAATATTCGGCTCCGCCAGAACTTTCAGCGGTGGTTAAGCGTGAACCTGAAAGTTGATGTCGGCGTTCAATCACGTTTTCTCAGAAAACGAGGGCATTTCATAAGAAATAACAATATTTAAAAATAATTTGATTTAATTGTTTCCTAATTTATTCAATTATTTCAATCAATATTATGTTCAACCTCTTCCTACACCGTTGTCTACAATTCCTCTTATTAGAAAGAAAATTTAGGAAGGGGGGAGTATCAAAATCTTGGGAAGAATTTTTGTGGAGAATTGAAGAATTGAATTGTTTCACAGCAAATAAACTCTATTTATTTATTTTTAATAGACCTGTCAGATAACATGGAGGATCCGATTCTGAATGTTTCTACATATCATTCAAACTGAGCTCTCGGTATATGGCAGAATAGTTTTTGCAATATACAGTATCGGAAAGTTTTCATCTTGGGTATGTTGGTTCCATGAGAGCGTAAAGAATAGCTATATGTTGAGGGAGCATTACAATTTCTTCTCTACTCGCTCGAGGAAGCAATATCGACGTGAGCTGTGTTCGGTGTGTCGTATTGCCACGTGGTCCGTTAATGCGTCGGGTGGGGTAACAGGAGAGGCGCGCTGTAGTGCGTCTCTCTTATTTGTGTGGTATTATCATATCATTGTGTTCCTTGTTGCTCGCGTAGATTTCTGTCTATACCCCAGATGAAAAGGTTCTGATACTGTATGTGTCGGTGTCGGCAGTGTCAAACAGTGAACAGTGAACGGAGTAATTATAAATATCTCTCTTGAAAATGCCAACGACACGTGTTGGCGAAACGTCGAGTACATCACATAACAAACGTCGGCCTAAGAACCCGAAAAACCATTCAGGCAACGATGGCCGCGAAAGCATTTCACAATTATTGTAAATTGAAGATCTTCTTTTTCTTCCGGTTACTGGGGATGCTACAGTTGTGCTAATAAGATTTCCTGAGTACAATGAAGAATGGCAATAGAAATATGCAGAAAAGAAGAGAACTGGGGAAGTCTTCCTGACATAGGATCCTTCTGAAGAATTCCTGGTTCATTTGAATTTTGACTGTTCCAGACCATATGGTGAAGCGATTAGCGAGTCTTCTGGAGCGGCGTCAGCTGTCTAATGCATCCTAGTATTTGATCGAATACCCACAGAAAAAACGTTCGTCTTGTAGCAAAGAAATACATTATGAAGTGAGTTTTGTGTCTGTGATATGAATATATTGGGAAAAATTAGTGGCATACAGACAGATCTTGAAATTCTAGAAAAAAGTTCCTCCTCGTGCAGGATTTGAACCCACGACCTCTGGATTGCCGGTAGAGTGCTCTAACCAACTGAGCTACCGAGAAGACATGCGTTCCACTGCATATCGGGAGGCCGCTTTCTCCTAGAATTTTGATGTTAGATATTAGTAGTGTCACTCACAAACTACGGCGTTAGTGAGGAGTTGGAGTGTTACAGGATGGGTGGGAACTCATTCGCTTTCAGTGATCATTAAGAAACTATCCTCCTATCGACCTAGCATCGTCGACATATAGCGATATTCAGCAGGGGTCGGGTGTGGATCTCCGACCACTGAACAAGGTTAGTCACACAAACATGAAAATAATGAAGTGAGTTTTGTGTCTGTGATATAAATATATTGGGAAAAATTAGTGGCATACAGACAGATCTTGAAATTCTAGAAAAAAGTTTCTCCTCGTACAGGATTCGAACCCACGACCTCTGGATTGCCGGTAGAGTGTTCTAACCAACTGAGCTACCGAGAAAACATGCGTTCCACTGCATATCGGGAGGCCGCTTTCTCCTAGAATTTTGATGTTAGATATTAGTAGTGTCACTCACAAACTACGGCGTTAGTGAGGAGTTGGAGTGTTACAGGATGGGTGGGAACTCATTCGCTTTCAGTGATCATTAAGAAACTATTCACCTATCGACCTAGCATCGTCGACATATAGCGATATTTAGCAGGGGTCGGGTGTGGATCTCCGACCACTGAACAAGGTTAGTCACACAAACATGAAAATAATGAAGTGAGTTTTGTGTCTGTGATATAAATATATTGGGAAAAATTAGTGGCATACAGACAGATGTAAAAATTCTAGAAAAAAGTTTCTCCTCGTGCAGGATTGGAACCCACGACCTCTGGATTGCCGGTAGAGTGTTCTAACCAACTGAGCTACCGAGAAAACATGCGTTCCACTGCATATCGGGAGGCCGCTTTCTCCTAGAATTTTGATGTTAGATATTAGTAGTGTCACTCACAAACTACGGCGTTAGTGAGGAGTTGGAGTGTTACAGGATGGGTGGGAACTCATTCGCTTTCAGTGATCATTAAGAAACTATTCACCTATCGACCTAACATCGTCGACATATAGCGATATTTAGCAGGGGTCGGGTGTGGATCTCCGACCACTGAACAAGGTTAGTCAAACATGAAAATAATGAAGTGAGATTTGTGTCTGTGATATAAATATATTGGGAAAAATTAGTGGTATACAGACAGATGTTAAAATTCTAGAAAAAAGTTTCTTCTCGTGCAGGATTTGAACCCACGACCTCTAGAATTTTAACATCTGTTTGTATGCCACTAATTTTTCTCGAAATACATTGTATCAACCATAAATCTTCTGAGAAAGACATAATCTCCAACAAAAGAAATAATATCTTAGTTAAAGAATATTCATGGGTATGGGTGAAATCCTTCATTACCTTGATTATAAATTATTTCATAGCAAAGACCGCGCCTTTCATATGAAGTTGTGATTTTTCAAGAAGAGATTTATCTTTACCCGAAAATCATCAATTCTTCGTTTAACAGTTTTCCCCTACCATCTACTGCCATGTAGCACACGCGTCTACAAGAGTCTATTGTCCAGTCAGTTCAGTTCAGCGTGGTAGATACTTTCGAGATTAATGTGCAAATGTGCAGTTTTGACCGAGACCGTTGAATGCGATTTTTTGCTGCTACAACTCATTTCCCATGCAATTTTTGAGGAATGATGAAGAAATTGAAGATCTCGAAGATCTCGATCAATTTAACATCGGGCATTTTTACACCAAATTGGTAGGTATGTATTTAGGCAATAATTATTAACAAATATATGACTTTCATTTGACAATATTACCATAAATATATACATCCCATTTCCATAAAAATAAATCCAGTAAGGCGTGAAGCCATCTACATGACATTCTTAAGTACCTAGTGTCTACATCGTATTTTGCTCAAAGAATATGTAGGTATTCAACATAAGGCTGTAATAGTTTTCACAGAATCAAGGATGTATGATTTTCCTACAAGGCAACTGTTCTTATCAAAAGGAGTTTGATGGTTTTCAAAGAAAATCATGTGATCTTATTGATATTCCTACTAAAGCAATTGTCTTTATCGAAGGAAGTTTGTGAAAATGAGACTTTGAATTGAAGAAATTATTTTGAGGAAAATAATTAACAACAATAAAGCAAGTGTAAATGTGTTTGAAAACATGTTTTCCTGAAATACTCATCAAGGTACTCAATCAACAGTCATAATTGCAGATTTTTTTCCCAGGGTGTTCCAGTTAAAATTCTAATGTTCCAATGTTGCCATGCGGGTTTGGAGTAGGACTTGCAAAGCTGCAGTTGTGATATATTCTTAAATACGGACTATTACCTTTGTTAGTTTTCTAGAACTCTGTTAATATACCGTGAATCACCATGTATCTAACAAAATCCGTTGAATATTCTTAGTGATTTAACATGTACTTAGTGTCAAAATTCATTATTCACATCGTTGTTAGTATTTTCTAAATACCCAATATAACGTTAATAGGTATAGGTGAATAACACGCTTATATTCCTTTTTTTTTTCATTCATTATACTTTTTGTATAGTTATATAGTTCAGCTCAGTCGGCTCTATTTTGTTGTGAAAGTTTGTATCAATAACAGTAATTTTATTTTACATCTCGCTTGTGTTTGTAACATTTGAGTTCCTTATTATATTTTTGTAGTTAAGAAAAGCTTGTACCAATGATAGTATTACACGATTATTTTTGAAAAATTTCAGTTCATATTGTATTCAATGAATTGATTGTTTATCTTACCTTGAAATAGTTTTTTTCATTACCTTATGAGAATTTTATTAAAATATTTTATAATAATAATGTTCTTTGTCTGTGGAAAATATAGAAAACTGCTTATTACTTTTTTTCAGGAATTTCTTTGTGTCTAGGAAATAGGAAAAGACCAACTTGCTTCACTTACTATTTTTGATTTATACAGTTTTCTGCAATTTCCATCAACACAGAATTTTTAAGCAAGCCATTTGTACAGGGTGTACCATTGGGATCTCGGAAACTATATGAAAGATACAGAAAAGGTTAAATAATTGTGGCAAAGTTGTATAATTTGAAGCTTAAGTTGATCACCTCAAGCTCCATATTATGCACATTCGGCAAAATTCATTCTTTGCTGTATGTTTTATAGTTTCTGAAATCCCAATGGTGAGCATCGAATTTGGAACACCCCGTACACAGAGCATTATTTCCTTTATATGAGAGAATATAAGTAAGTTTTTTGGATCAAGAACATGAATATCTTTCAACAAGGAAATATACATTTGCAACAAATACATCCAATATTTAAAACAAGATAATTGTGAATTTGAATAAAACATGCTTAGTAAATATTTTAATTATATTATCTTGCGATAAAGAATTAGTTATTTCATATATTACCAGATATTCCAGTTCTTCTAGTTGAAGATATTACCGACGCTATTTAACACAACATTCATTTGGACATATACAAGATCATGGCGAGCTTGATTTAATTTCGTTTGACCCTATTTTAAGAGAATTCTTTTATCTGTGCCGCAATGCGTCTGAGCAAATGCGGTTGTCGATCCAAGTCATCGATACTGACGAGAAGGTTTATCTTGTAGCCAGCGATCGCCTTATTTGACCAGGGGTGTTATTCTCGAGTTTTGTACGTTCGTGAATTCGATTTACTATTCCACACCAATACAGATAAAATATGTAGGTTTTTCTCTCTTTTTCGTTTACGATTTGAAACTGAACTGTTCAAGAATAGAACCCCAGGGCTGCTATTTTCTAACCGTGCGGTTTCAATTCGTCTACGACTGAAAGGAGACAAACAAACACACTGGATGTGTGTTGGAGTGAAACATTTGATCAAACTCACATACGTAAAAGTAAGCCTTGAGGAGAGTATTCGCATATACGGCATGAAAACTTTTGCTAGATGATGATGTTCAGCGAACGGAATTTTTTTCCACCAATAATTATTCAACACATCAGTGACTGGAACAGCATTAAGGGCCCATCGAACTCCTTAGCTATCGGATTGCATTGATGACAAAGCCTTCTGCAGTAAGCTTCGAACTGTGATAGAGGTAGAGTATCTTGACATGTTTTTAATTTTCCATCGTGAAACTAATTTCCTTCCTCTACTAGCTTTAATACAGGGGAACGTATATAATTTTTCTGAGCAGTCGCTTAGGTACTTTTTCTACTAACGACTAGGCTTTATTAATAGTAGATCGAAGAAGTAACTGCCGATATCGTCAAGCGTATAATATGCTTTCTACAATAAAGGAATAGTATATTGTGCAACAAGCGGGGAAAGTAACTTTCCCCACATGTTGGACACTATATTTTTTCTACAACTGCACAAATTTAAAGACTAGAAATATTGTAACTCAATATTTATTTTTATTGTTAGAAAAACTAAAATAGTAATGAGGTATCCATATCTTAAATATCAAGATGTAAATTGAAACGAAAAAAAAAAAGTAGCCTAGCCCGGGTGTAGGACCCGAACAGCCTGCGTGACAGGCTGATTAAATAAATAAATAAATAAAATAAATAGAGGTTTATTTTATAAAATCAACAACTACATTCCAGAAATAATGACATGTCACAAATCTCTTATATTCCACAACTTCTAACCCAGGAAGGAAAGGAAGGAGTGGGAGATGGCGCAGAAGTAGCAACTCTCATGCCCTCGGTGAGGAGGACAGGAGAGCGCCTTGCCAGACCGAACCTAGTAACCCCCGGGAAGGGGCACCGATACCCGCGATGATATTAACCCATAAGACACACGCCTCCTGCATAGCTTATGCGTGTAGTATCATTGGCATTCAGTGTAGATACATGTTTGCAATAAGTTGCTGAGGTTGGTTGTTTCGATGATCATCCCGGAAAAGGCTGAAGCAAAAAACCGGGTCGAAGTAATTGCGCTTAAGAGTTAACTTTCGACTTGGTTCCCTAAGGAACCGGTTCTTCCCGTCTCTCCTGGAAGATATCCAGCGCTTGATAACTGAGACCGCCGTGTTTGCGGGGCTCATTATCGTACACGCTAAGCTTAGTAATGTCCTTGGTGAGAGGACTTTTATTGATGTAGTATTTATAAAACTTGTAAGACAAGTTTCTAATATATGTCGGAACTGAGTCGACGCCAGTAAGCTCCCTAAGAGTATCCAATCGAATGTGTCTTCTGCTGTTGGTTATGATACAAAGTACTTAGTTTTGCATCCTGTCAAACCTCGCTAGAGGAGTAGGCTTTAGGCTGCAAAATACTGGGCAAGCGATGTTAACGATGGTCTTATAATTTGCTTATAAATGAGGAGCTTATTCTCCACACTCAGTTTTGAGCCTCTAGCTATCAGAGGGTAAGTGAGCTTGAAGCACCACCGGCCCTCTGACAGGCTGATTAACAATCCATTACGCCATGTAGCCCTTGGTGATTTATACTTGTGTAATAGTACATATACGTATGTAACAGAATTTGAAATAGAATATTTAAACCGACTACAAAAAGCTATGTTATTTCGAGGAAAAACGCGAAAGTAGTTCTGAAAATAGTTTACTTTTTATCAAAACACGAATAAAAACTACCATAAGAATTTAAAAAACTTCTATAGGTAATCCGACAGTTCTTGAAAGCTGTGACAACAGTTTAAAGCTGAACAGCAGCCAACTAGTTTTTGTCAATATTTGTTGATTGTCCATATAAATGTATGTGGTGTGGACAAAGTGCCGTGAGAAATGATATTTCTCACAGTATGAGCAAAACTTTGAAAGTAAGTAAGCTATGAGAAATACGCTACTTTTCATAGCTGTTGTAGAAAAAGCATTTTCTATCTATGTTCCACTAGAATGTGCTAAATTTTTATTCATTCAACTTGAAGAAATTGCGTATGAAATGACTAGTAAACGCATTTGCTTCCTTTAATTAAACCATTGGTTGGTTAATTGCGGTTAATTGCACAAATCACCCCAGTACCTAACACTTGTTGCAAATGTTCATGTTAATATTAGATTCACCTTCAAAAAATGTTCAATCAAATGGTGTAATAAAACTGGGTAAACATTGTTATCATTATACTTACACCACACGAACGTTTAAATTTGTGACTAGCACATTATGCTGGTGGTCATTGTCGCAGAACAGCAAACTTTATGATGAATGTGTGCCAAAAAAGTATATGTGTTTTTGTTACGTCAGGACGAATTTTTGAACAAGCGAGGCATTTTTATTGTTCAGGTGATGTGTAAACAGAACATGTTTATGAAAATGAAGACAGTTTATTACCCACTTTCGGTGAGTAAAATTTCACACAATAAGCAGTGTTATGATTCAAATTACCAAGTGGTAATAATTGTTTGGGTAAAGCCCTAAGCCCATATTCACTCTTAGAAATTTTCAAGGAGCTGTTGAATGTCGTCTTACAACATCATTGGTTTTCAGACTGTTTACCGTCCCAGTTAACACAGAATGGTCTCAGAGATAGTAGTGAGCTTCACATTCATGTTTCAGCTCACACATTTGCATCGCAAAGTGACTCCCATTATTGTCGCGTTAACGTCTATTCGGTGCAGCGTTGGTCAGTTCGAGACGTCAAACAGTGACGCAAAATGTGACTCGAAATTAGCCCAATATGACATTCCATTTATATTTCGTAATCAGATGCACATTAAGACCCTTTCGATGTTGCAATATGAAATTGAATGGAGTGGTACTCATTTAAAAAATGCGCTTCACTTTCTGGTTCTCCTATATGTCACAAACACTTCGAATTTACATGTATGATTTTGTAGGTTATAATCAAACTAGTATATTATGTTAGTAACTATACTTATAGATCTTCATGTAAGTATTTCAAATTCTCTTCACAGCGAATTCACTGCTAAAATGATTAATTGGCAACTTGAATGAATATGAAATATAGAATTTTCAAAAATAACACTAAGCTCACTGAGTTTCAATAAAAAATTGTATCCCAAAATTATTATTCTGACTGATGAATTATGGTTTATATGGAATGGAATGCTAAAAAACAAATGCGCTAGTTGATTCTGTAATATGTATTTTTTATAAAAAAAAAACGATAACTAAACTGTCCAGTTAAACCTAAAGACCATATATAGAAATTCAGAAATAAACTATAATTCATTTCCAGTCCTCTGCACAATATTTTCTTCTCGAAGAAATCATGCAGTATAATCCATCCAATATCAATTTACTTGCGGCAAAATGCAAAGTCTTTGGCTGGAGAGTTTTAAATCATCATTTAAATGAGGTGTCGGCATATCAAACGAAATTGTCAGTAAGGCTTTGAAACGATTGTAATGTTCTGCAATTGATATTGGAAAGACTATACCTAGGTACTGCATATATTCAGAGAATGCCAAATTTTGTAAATCACTGAACTTACCTTCTAAGTTTTTAATTACCTTTCCTGCTCTTGAAGGGATACAGCTTTCGACTCGACAACTCTCGACTCGACAAACAACGTCGACCATTTTATGATATGTCTGGTCAATTCTGGTACCAACCTAATTCCTTCCAGACCGACAAAATCCAAATGAAACCAGAATCCATGTTATTGTGCTTCGTAATTTTATTCATATTTTGTACCTCACAGCGACACACAAGAAAATTGTGAACTGTTCATAATATTCAGCATCACTAACTGGTAACAATGATGTATAAATGCATCTCATTTTGTTACCACAATAATCAAGAAAGCAACATCTCCTAGACGTTTGTGTTAACTGGGTTCCTTGCGTAGAATGAGGTACCAGAACACTATCGTTAACAAGAATGTCAATAATAATAATAATGATACTCGTAGAGTGTACACAAAGGCATAGCCGGTGCGGGAGGAAGGCTATTATTATTATTTGCCATGGAGCTCCATAGCAAATTATATATTTGTTGCCATATCATGTGTTTCTTCAACTTATATTGCAAGAATGCAATATAAGTTGAACTACTGTGGGGTTCTCACTATGATAGTATTATGAATATTCTTTCCGGACTTTACAAAAACATTTGAGTATTGAAATCTTCTTACGTCATCGACTACCCCCATCCCCCCATCCAAAACAAGAACAGTGATACACAGTCATCATTAGAGTATGGATAAAATTGTTTGGAAAAATCCTCTAATAGGACGATTTTGTTTTCCGAAAGTCACTTTTTGAACCTTTCCCATAATACACAGGATTATCCGCATTTGAGTAAGAATTACATTTGCGATATTTTGTAATAGTCCACCCAGCATATTTTTCCATATATGGTTGAAGATCTTCATTACGAATCAGTGATTCCACATTTGAAGGGATTATGTCAAATGGCTGCGATAACAACAACGTGTGACGTAACGAATATTTGAATAGATTTGCTTTGTTATCAGCATTGTTCATTCAGTACTGAATAACAGAATATACCTAGTAATCCAGTAACGACAGACAAACTCGAGCAAAAAGTGAAGAATGAATCGTAGCACTCTGAAACTCGGCACATGACATCTCGAAATGTATTATTGGAAAAAAAATTGTTCATCAAAAAATCAGGGGTGCAACCTAAAAAATTTTTCATTTAAAAAAAATGTAATTTTTTTTTTGTTATTTCAGAAAATATAAGATTAATCAAAAAATTATTTCGTTAGGTTGAAAGATAATTCAATTCTCCACAAGAATGATTTTCAGTAATACCTTAAAATACGCTCGTTTTCTCAGAAAACGTGGTTTAACACCGACGTCACATTTCATGCTCGCGCTAACTCGCCACTGCAAGTTCAGGCAGGGCCGGAAATTAGATTTGTCGTAACTGCTAAAAATTATAGTAGAAGGAAAAGAAAAAGTGCATATCGTTCCTGAAGACTCATGAATGAAGACTCATGAAAATATAACACCTAAGTACCTAAAATATGTTTTGTCCCACTTCACATAACCCTTGTATCATATTTACGGGGGATCCGAAAGTCATGGATATTTTAGTTGAAATGAAATAATTATTCTGAAGCAGGAATCAGTACCCTCTTTGGACCATATGCAACGAGTTAAGACTAGTGAGACAAGTCTTACTTATACATGCCAAAGAAAAAACTGGGCTTTACTCCTGCCTCAGTTTTCAACTCACCTATAATTCCGACCATTTTTTCAGTGAATGTTGAAAATAATCGCTTATACACATCTTACATAAAAAATGAAGAATGTGATTTCAAGCTTGAGGTTTGCACTTCAACAATAGTGTTATTAGATATATATATATATATATATATATATATATAAGTTAGGAGAGAGGAAGTCTTTGCTGACCAGTTAAGATAAAGCTAGGAAAACTTGTTGGGTACGCAGCATGCAGGAAGTATACTCTTATAACACTTGTTCCAATATTTTGACAACGTTTATTGTCATCCTCAGGGAAAGCTACAATATTATTAAAATACAATGAAACAATGACTAACAGTGGATTCCAAAACTACTTACAGTGTCGGTGAGGTTATGTGCATAGATATTATAAAATAGACGTTAACAATTGCAATGTACATATTAAAACAATTTGTAAAGGTCATCATCAACAATTATTGAACTTTTATAGTTAAAAAACATTTATTATAATAAAATTGAAAAATTATTTCCTCATACCGGTATTTTAACGTCGGCATGGGAGAAGAAGAATTTAATTTAGGTTAACAAGTGAGTTTAGGTACGATCCTGCATGGAACAGTACTAAAATGAGGAACATTGACAGACTGAACCTACCATGGAACGAGACCTTGTCATTCAAACATGGAATGGCACAGAACACCATAGAAAAGACATCATATCATTAATTAATTATTTCCACCTATAGAGGGAGTACTCCGAATACTGAAATTATTATTAAAAGTAAAAACAGATAATATGAATAGTAGACAAAATTATGTAACAATTATTTTGATTGAAGAAGTCTTAGTGACTCCTCAGATATATAGAAAAATATATTGATAAAGATTTACGTTATAAATTTGTAAAGTTTAAATTACTGGAAGAGTAAAACATATTTTAAATAGATTGGGAGTTAAGGTCCCTTTCATTATGTGGATTTTGATCCAAGTGCAATAAGAATGAATATATTTCACTTAAATGGTTAATGTCAGTTTTTTTGTTCATACATGAGGATGACTGTGAGATGAAGGCCATCTCTAGAAAGAGTCTTTTATACTTGTTAGGTTCTTTGGCTAAGATTTTCGCAGCCTCAAAGTTGATATTATGACCTTCTGTCTGCACATGATCACTAAGTGCACATCTTTCTGGGTGCAATCTACAATCACTCTTATGTGAACAAATTCTATCTTTTAATAACCTGTTAGTTTGTCCAATATATTCATTCGAGCAGTTAGAACAAGGAATACAGTAGACTACATGTGATTGATGAAGTAAAGGAACTTTGTCTTTCACTTTAGTGAATAGAGAATTTATCGTTAGAACAGTTTTATTTGCAATTTTAATGTTATCAAAAGGTTTAAAGATTCTACTAAGTTTTGGAGTAATATTTGATATATAGGGTAGAGATGTATAAAAAGTATTGACTATGTGTTCTGGATCAGCAACATCAGCAATATCCAAATCTGTATTATTATTATTTATGACAGGTTCCATTGTGGAGCTAAAAATAATTTTATTAAGAAGGACATGAGGGTATGAATTATTTCGAAATAGGTTGTACAAAATGCCCAAGTTTTTATTGTGGAAAGTACTATCAGAGATGCTGAGAACACGTTGCTTCATCTGCTTGACCAGGTTCACTTTTATATTTTCCTTGTGGTACGACAAGTAATTCATATATCTACCTGAAAATACCGTCGTATAGCGGGGACAAAATGGCAATGTAAATGTACTGTTTATTTTGATGTCCTTCATCAAATAACGCCAGAAAAAAATTAAAATGGTTTTTCAAAATATCGGTTTTTTTCGTATATCTCCGGATATACTCGGAATTTTGAAACTTTCTTAACGGCATATTGTTGGTCACATAGATGCGCAAATTTGCCCCAATTTAACCATCTTTGTATCTCTTATAGTTTCCGAAATCCCAATGGTGGCCCTCGAATTTGAATTACCCGGTATATATTTTTGTTGTCTGAGTGAATAGAACCCCAAATTTTCTTTAAAAAAAATACAAAACATTTATTTATTACTCACTACAAGCGTAAATTTATATATTCAACAATAAAAGAACTTGGATTCTTTCGTAAAATTTGCAACATAAAGTTATAAAATAAAATAATTCTCATTAGGTAACAAAGACTATGTAGACAAGAAAAAAGAATTAAAAAGTTTTAAAATTTACTGCAAACTTCAGGTACCCTCTCAAGTACTTTTCCGGGTCTTCCAATTTTCCCACCACCTGGTCGAACGAAAATTCTGTCAATTCTTTGATGGCAGGAAACTGATAAATATACCCACAGTTATTTTTAGTTTCCTTCTGTCTCTTGCAATTGCCTACAAATTCGTCATTGACGATACGTTGTACTTGACATATAAAAAATTTAAAAGTCTTGCTTGAACCAGACTTTTTTGTTTCTGTTGGAAATCCTACTAACAACCATTGATTCAGTTTCATCTCATTTTCGTCGAATGGAGAAATATTAGCAAAAGTTTTGCCGGATTTGTGAACAGTTGTTGTAGCATCAGTTGCTTCTGGCATATCTTATTCATCCGTATTATTTGAGTTTTCAGACGATTCATTGGAGAAGTGATTCTCATCCTCAGATGCACTTAAATCAGGAACTTGTTCTTCGCCTGAATCTCCATCGCCAGTTTCTGATTCCTCGTTGCCCTGCAGATTTTTTTTTGATCTGGTTTTCTCCATATCTCATTTCTTTCAGAAGTGCACAAACGGAGTTTTCTACATTGGTTCCAATTTCTTTATCTTCGGTAATTGCCCCAGGAATCATGTCTTATACCTTATTTCTGTTGAAAGGAACGAGTCCAGCTTTACAGAATCCTGCTTGAACATTTTTAGCAGAATTAATATCAATTTCTTTTATTAATTTTGCCAAGAGCCTGGGAAACACACTTTTTGGAATGGACGGTTCCTTTATGCCTGGACCCCGTTTCCACTCTAATGGAATTTTACGCCAAGCTGCCTTTAGTGGTCTGAAGAAAGCAAAGTCCAAGGGTTGTGTTAGGTGTGTAGAGTTTCCTGGCAAAAAAACAAATCTAATAATTTGTTCATTACAAAGGGACACCACTTCTGAGGATAAGTGAGATGATAAATTCTCTCCTATTAAAACTTTCACACCATCCAATTTTAACAAGTAGGGAACAGCAATTGTTTTGACCCAATCTGTAAAAGTTCTATTGTCAAACCAGCCACTATGAGTGGCATTGAATCGGGTCCCTTTGGTACCACCTTCGAACCACGTGGCATATACATGTAGCTTTATAAACCACGTAGCAGGGTAACATTCCACCATTACCAGCAACTGCAAACATTAGTGATAGAGCTGCTTTGGTCTGATTTATTATCCTCTCGGGGTACTTGCAACCTCTTTTTGTTATGATTTTGCTCCTACGGTTCTTCCTTTTCTGTCTAAATATCTCTTTATAATTAATCTTAAGCCGGACAAGTCCAACGGATATCCCCATTCCGCACATACCTGTAGTTTTTCCGCCAATAATGATTCTTCATTTTGACTCAGAACAGTCTGCTCACCTTGCTTTTTGATCTGGAGATTTTTTAGTCGACGTTGAAACACTGTATATGGTATTTTGTACTCGGAAGCAGCTTTTCTGATACTCATTCCACCACCCACTACATCCTTGGCCTCCTGAATGACCTTGTCGTCGTATTTTCGGTACCGCTTTCCAAGCGGATCCGGCTTGTAGACACGCGGCATGTGATCCTTTTCACCTCACCCATCTCGACAACAGGTGTTTTGTTTATTGACATGGCTGTAAAAAAAACAACTTACTGTTTTTTAGTTCTGTTGAGAAAATTGCTTATAGTACCTGATATCGATAACTGATATATCATTACTTGATATATCATTACTCACCTTTTTTTCAATTTGGGAACTTCACAACCTTCAACTTTGGGAGACCACGATTTAGGCGCCAAATTTGGTCTTGTAGGTTAGGAACTGTCATATCCGGTGTTGCCGGATTTCAGGAAGTATAATCATGCAGAAATGATCTTCCATGTCTATTAGCAAAGTTTGGTTGAAATCCGAGATGAATAGCTCATGTTCGTCGTTTCATCATATTTTTTTAATTTACAATGAACTTTCGACCCTTTTCACCCTATCGATCCTATTCACCACGTTTTTCGGTACTCAAATACTCGCATATTATATTTGCATGAGAAGTAGGAGTCTTCAGAAACTATATGAACTTTTTCTTTTCCTTCTCCGATCATTTTTAGCAGAGTTATGACCAATCAAATATTTGGCCTCGCCAGAACTTTCAGCGGCGGGTAAGGGTGAACGTGAAATTTGATGTCGGCGTTCAATCACGTTTTCTGGGAAAACGAGCGCATTGCATAAGAAATTATTAAAAATAATTTTTGTGGAAAATTGAATTGTTTTTCACATTGTTGCGTTGTTTTTTCTTTAAATCATATATTTTCTAAGATTTCCGCAAAAATCTATTTATATATTTTTAAACGGAACAAAAAAAATATATGTTCCACCCCTGTAATGTTGGTAAACAATTTTTTTTCGTGTTTATCACGGTTCCAACTACTAGCATACCAAATTTGGTGGTGCTACAATCGATTCTTGTCTCAAAACCCAATCGTACTGGATTATAGGTGTTTAGTACTTCATTATTGACTCTTGGCAAAACGTGAAAACCACGAAAGATAACAAATTTGTTCACTAAAAAATGTGTTAAAAAAATCGATTGGTCTTTGATGAAAGCTATAGTTCAGTCATCTTTCTCTCAATGAAAGAAAATTTTCATGATAAATGCTTCATAAGAGAAAATTAACTTTGACCTTTATTTCCCAATTTTTTTTTCAATATTACACCCCGTATATTTTTCTGTACTTAGTTAAGGATCGTCATTACATGATGGAATGTTGTCAAACTGCTGTGACAATCACAACGTGTTACTTAACGATTATTTTTTTTACAATTATTTTTCATTTAATACCCCCCCCCCCATTTTCCCATTTTCGATTCAATAACTATTGATCAACAGGATACGTAGGTTCTTAGTAATTTATTAATGACTACTGGCGAAACGTGAAGAACATAACAGATAATTTTGTCAAAAAAAAAAAATATATAGAAGTCCGGTGCAGGGAGGGTTTTCGTAGCCGATGAATTGCGACGGGATCACCCAAGTTATTCTTATGTATTTTGACCCGCTAAATCCGAATTTCGAGGGTGATAAGTCGTGGAATCATCCGGAAAATTTTTATGGACGATTTTCCGAGGGAAATCGGAAAATAATTCTTTCCAAAAAACAAATGACGTCATGATATTCTGCATAAAATTCTCTACAAAAAAAGGTTTCTACAAGTTTTTCTTCAAAATGCACCGTTTTCGAGTAACACGTACTCGAAATTCGAAAAAATACGTTTTCTCAATTTTCTGTGCTCTTTCATTCAGTCACATTTTTCATCAGCTTGTCCCAAATTATTCATATATGTCTCGACTATGAATAACAAAAGAGACACACTTGAAAAACACATTCGAGTGAATTTTCCGGCACTGAATTTCCCGATTCTTTTATCTTGCATGGAACCGGCTTATTTTAATTCGTGAAGCTCATATCGTTGACGAATTTCCTATAGTGTCAATTAAAACGGGTTCAGCACATATTTTGTCATGATTGCAATGCATTCTAGTCGCAGAAAAACAGAAAATTTTGCTTAAAAGTAAAACAACCTAACCTAACCTAACCTAACCTAACATGTTTTTCACTGCAGTCAAGACGACTGTGTTCATCCAAATAATTTTGATTGATAAATTGATGAATGTAGTCGTTACTACGTGATGGAAGATCATCATAGAGAATAAATGAAACTTCTTATGTTTTTTCACTCCTTTATATTTGTAACATTAATGTTACTGCAATTTCGTCCTATGTGGAAATTATCAAATTATATTTCAAACTACAGTTAACAAAAATGTTAGATAGGACAATTTTTCTATGTGTGTGAACCAGATTTTCATAATAGATCAGGTCCAAAATTAAACACACTCCACAAAAAAGTTCTAATAAATATATAAAAAAAAACACAGAAAACATTGCAGTGTGAGTAATTCTAATACCTATTCATCTTTATCACTTGAATTGAGAGTTGCAACATAAATGCATAAATACTAGTTGCAAATGTCCTAAGTACTTTTTATTGTGTGATAGATAGGACTTATTATATTAGCATATGTTTGATAGGACAATTTAGGCTAGTATGAGTGATGCTCTATGTACTTAAGACAAACGTTTTAGACATGAATGCAGTGATATAACACGTAGACAGTACACTTTGATTTTGCACATAGAGCACTGTCAGCTGACGTCAGAACATGGCGGTGATAAGCTGATGGGTGGACAAACAAATAATTTGAGTTTGAAAAGATTTTTTTTGTGGTGGTTAGTAGTTAATTGTGATTTTTTGAACTTTACCAAATTTAGTGATCTTATTATTTGATAATATTTTGAAATACTCTTGTTTCAGATGAGAAATCGCATAATTTTACTAATAACTTCGCTGTTAATTTTACAATCTTTGACAATAAATATCTACTATTAATACAAAACCTTCCGTCTTTCATAACACCCTCCAATTTTGACTTCAATGTTAACTGTAAATTCCCAGCGTTTTTTTTTTGTTCTATATTTTGGGACGGTACATGGTCCGGATATTCGGAACGATCTGACTATAGTATTTCTCTGTACTCCAGCAGTTTCTACCTGTCTCTACCTTGTTTGTATAGAAGGAAATTCGGAAATTTCACGTGCTGGTCTGGATCGGATCGGTTATAACAACCCATAACAGCACAAGTCTTCATGAGTTATGTCCTCAAATCTAAAAGAGAAAACTTTTGTATGATTCCTATCATCACGAAACGGACACGCGTAGTCTTATTGAAAATGGCTTTTTTTGTCCCCTCATCGAATGTTTGACAACTGTCAAATTTCGTCGCTGACAGTGCTCTATCAGTCAAAAAAGTCAAAATGCCAAATTTTGCAGATGGAACCTTTCATTGTTAGTAGTGCAGTGTTAATTTTTAACGCAAAAGTGAATCGTGGAGGATTATTCTCAGTCGGCAACGAGATTCAATCATTCAGAACCAAACCTTGGACCTATCAGTCATCCCCTTCATCGTTATTTTTTCGTTAATTTTTTGGCGTTCACCGTAGGTTGAAAAACCTAAACTAAACTATTACCAACTGTTTATAAAACTTTACAAGAACTGAATATTAGACAACTGAACGCCATCACTATTGTTGACTTTATCGAATCGAATTGTAAATCAGTTTTTTTATGTTATTGATAGTTACTTTTCGTTTCAGCAAAAGATAGCTCATGACATTATGCGGATTCCTACCAAACTCTACCTATTAGTATTCGGTTGTGTATTCATAATACTAGTACAATACCATATATACAACCCTTGGGTGATGCCTCAAATGAACAATAATGCGATACGAGAACAAATAGTGGATAGGAAATTGCAACTGCCGGTAAGAGAACCATTTTTAATGTTAGTTTTTTTTTTTTAATTAGAAAACTAAAATTCTCTTTTCCTACGAGCGTGCGGAAAAGTAACTTTTCAGCACGATTTTTACTTTTCCGTACGATTTTTACTTTTCCACACGATTTTTTTATTGGTGAAAATGAGGATATTTATATCTAACTAAATGATCTATGTAACTATTGTGTCTTATTAGTCATTTTGTAGCATTATTATAAAAACTTGTTTATTAAAAACCTCGTTTTTTCATAAATAAGATGGACGAAAACACTTGTAGGAAAAATATTGCACCTAACTCTTACGAAAAATGTCTTTTCCGCCCTTAACGGCTTGCTCGAACTCCGCTCCGCGTCGTTCGTGCAACTGCCGTCGCGTGCGTAAAAGTACTACTTTCCGCACTTGTTAGGTAAATAACTATTTCCTCACTATTATACAGGTTGACTCAGGGTTAGCAAACTGGAATGTATACTGATCTAGACCAGAGTTTGTTGGTGCTGAATTCAAGATAATATGAATGCTCATAATACAGGGTGGCCCAGTGAAAACGAAACAAGGCCGATAGTACAAAATCGTTCGCAGAAAAAAAATCGCTCGAACCTGTCGATTTGTATTGCATGGGGGATATCTTTTGCGCATATTCTCAACTTTGTCACTTCAAGCACCTCTGAAGGGTTAGCTTGGGACAAGTTTCCATTTTTTTGTTATGAGTTAATTCTGTACATTGAAGTGAAATGAAAAAAATATGTGAAAAGATCATTGAAATATCCTAGAAATGGAAAAGTTGTGGGACTTTAAAGTTGCGCTTGGAGGAATAATTTCATCTAGTGTGTGATGTAATGCGACATAAACGAGAACCCTGGCGCGGCTAATGAACTATTGTGGTGTATGGTCTCGTTCACAAGTGCTTTTTTTTCAACTTTTTTCAGCAGTCTCAGGAAAATATGAATGAGCTGATATGATAAATTTTCTGTTCTTCTCTGTTCTTCATATTGGTTTTCGTTATGTCGTTCAACACTTATCCTCACAATTCTTGGTAGCATTTCATAATAAAAAACATTGATTTCTTAAATCATTTGAGCTACCTGCTATTGATTTTTATCGGGGGTAATATAACAATAATACCTCGTTTATCAGCGAATACATTTTTCAATTTCAACGAAAACGATTTCGTTTAGAAAGGACCCCGTAAAATCCAGAATTAGTTCATTGAATGAATGTCCACAAAACGTAGATATATTTACTACCTATCGCGGAACTTCTTGTAGAATTTTGGGAAGTATAATACCTTCACCATTCATTTGTTGATTGTATGCCAAATATTGCATTCCTAGGTTTCCGTCGGCTTGATTAGGAAATATCTTCTATTTTGCAGAAACCCCACATTTGTCAGAAATCATCTAAATTGAATTAGCTCTTAAACAATAGAATTGGTCGCAATCTTGAGAGGATTATTGCTTCCGTTTTATTTAATTTTCTTCCAGTTTCTTTGAAACAGGGCTTTCAATAATGAAAGAGATTGCATTCACCATGTATACAAGGTATTGCATGTTTGGCATAGGTACCGCACTAGGCTAGTGCGAATATTTTTCAACAAGAATTACCTGAAAATAGCCCGTTTCGGTCTACGATGGAATATGTGGGGTATCAATAAAATCCGTACATTCAAAAGTATGTAGCCGACAAATGAGTCCGGAGACCAATGCTGATATTGATAAAAATATCTTGGACTCCTCAAATTGTACATTATATCAAAATTTTATGAAAATTAACCGATTCTTTTTCGAAATACCGGTTATTTATTGAAAAAAAAACAGCATTTTTATAAGAAACTTGTAATGAATACATTACAAGTTTCAAGTTACAAGTTACAAGTGTTTCAAGTACAAGTTACAAGTTACAAGTGTATACAGGGTGACAAAAAAAATATTTTTGTCACCCTGTATACATGAAATTACTGTGTGACCTTATCCACAGAGAAGAATGTTTGATATATATATATATATATGACATGCCTCCCTCAACCGAACTCAAAAACTAGGGGTTGACGTACCCCTATATTTTCGAACCACTCTGTTAAAAAAAATAATCTCAGTTAACTTTGGTCGAGATTGAGGGAGTTCATCCTGGCTATATTGAATATTTATATTTCTCATTAGAGAACTCACACTGCTTGATATAAAATTAATCGAATTGGATTTTTTTTTAACCTGTTGTAGAGCACAAAACAAAAAGGTATTATGAATACGAGATCAAGGTGACATTGTACCATCATTGAGGCATGGTATTCGCAGAATAAATAGGCGTTTTGTCAATTCTTAGAATTGTTAAAAATTCTTAGCAAAAAGCTTTACTTTTCATCTTTGACTGTATCTCGAAAACTAGTGGGCCGATTTCTTTGTGCCCATA
This sequence comes from Chrysolina haemoptera, assembly GCA_958298965.1. NCBI lineage: Eukaryota > Metazoa > Arthropoda > Insecta > Coleoptera > Chrysomelidae > Chrysolina > Chrysolina haemoptera. The sequence goes on from OY282591.1 coordinate 8,391,216, forward strand.
GACACTTTTGCCGAGGAAGTCAAAATGTACAACATACCAAAAATTCAGGGAATTTAGCCGCGAGCAATTTTCCATAAGGATTTTGCGAAGTCCTTTATCGAGTTTTATTCTTTGAACATAAATTCTCGAACACTCGAACTTTTCTTCTATTGAATAAATTTCTTTTAACTCAAAATTTTTCCATCAGTAATTTTACTCGAAAAACTGACATTAGACAAAAGTACTCGACCTACGGTCTCGCAATTTTTTCATAGTCAGTTTTTCTCGTGAAATTACTGATTGGCAAAATTATTTCGTTTACTTTTACTGTTGAATAAATTTTGACAGATGTGGGAAATAATCAGTAAAAATCCATTGTTGATAATAGACCATCAGATAATGACATATTTTGCTGACTCATTTTCTCGTTTCAGGGATTTTAACCACTGAAAATTATGTCAGTGTTGAGCTCAAAAAATTAAAATTTACCGATCGGACGTGTGCTAGGCATATGAAAAAAAAATTCCCAAAATTTTCCGGCCGGAAAATTTACTTAAACAGCTGATTGGCTTATGGGATTTTTCTGTCGGGTACCTAACGATATCAGATTTCATTCAGTCGATTGCCATAAGCGAGAAAATGCGTCAGCGGCCGAGTATTCTTTTACAAGATGGCTCCCTTATTTCCACCCTTTAAGGACATTCAAACCTTATGGCTTTGGTTTTTCACTATTAGATTGTTCCTACCTGTTAATGTGTTAAAATGACATAAATGAGAGATTGAAAAAAAAACTATTTTTTTAACACGAAAAAAAAAAAAATTTACATATGCCTAGCACACGTCCGATCGCTTAATTTTCATTTTTTGAGCTCAACACTGACATAATTTTCAGTGGTTAAAATCCCTGAAACGAGAAAATGAGTCAGCAAAATATGTCATTATCTAATGGTCTATAAAGCAACAACTCATATTGTTGGTATGCCCAAAAATATTAAATTCAGGATTTGTTTGTTGTAAAACGAATTTTAGAAAATATCAAATTATATTATCAATAAAATTCTTTGTTGTTGGTTTTATTCTAAGTTATTCAGGAAATAATCAAGCCGTATACCACTCGACCTATAAATTTAAATGGAATAAAATCTTCAATAATTTTTTGAATGATTTCAAAAAGTGGTCGAAGGTTTTTATTGAATTATTGTACATATGCTACTTTCCAAGCAAAATATTTTGAGAGTTTAATCAAATAATTCATAGGTTTTGTGGTAAAATATGAAATTATGTCAAGGGTTATTCATCAGTGTCTCAATGTTGACATTACATATTGGTAGTAGGTAATGGTTATTTACATAACAAGACGGGAAAGTACTTCTCCTTTTTCCACGTATAGTTTGATGCCCAACGCAAAAAAAAATTGGAAAAACTAGATTTTGAATATTTTAGTGGTTTTGGATGTTTTCACTTCGATAGAAAAATTGTGAAAAAATAATAGGTGGTTGAAATATGCATTATGGATTTTCTTCATCTTTTGATTTCCACGAGAAGGCAAATCCTGTACCTAATGGCCAGAGAATAGAGAATATCGTGAGATAAAATAGTCAAGGCATTCGCGGCCGAGGTTTTCATTATCACTATTATCACTCAAGCTCTTGGAGCATCACATCTTAAAAACAGCCTTCAAACCCACAAAGAAGATACAGCAAAAGGTTGGCAAAAGACAAAAAAGATCCACTATCAGCAGCGGGGATATATAGCATACCATGACTTGCGGAAAGGTGTACATCGGAACCACAAAATATCCATGGGAACGAGACTGAAGGAGCATCTGAGGAACTGCGGATTAGGCCAAACGGATAAGTTAGCAGTGGCAGAACACACGCTCAGTGAATGGAATCACAAAATTCTGTGTAGGGAAGTAAAACTTTTCGCCCCCAATCAGGGATACCAGAGACGACTTGTAGGGAAGGCAATAGAGATTCAAAAACACACGGAGAATTTCAGCAGAAAAGAAAAAGCTGTGAACCTCAACTGAGTATGGAACCTCATTATCAAAAATTCGAAAATAACAAAGTAAAACTATATTAAGTCAACTTGTAGAAAGGGGCCAACTAATTTTGATGAAAATGTACCCAATCCAGAAACAGTAATTAGAAATTTTAAAGCAACAAAGGAAAACTACGACATTTAGTATTTTCTGTTCAATATTTGTTAATATCTTCAATCGTTCCACCGTTAGCGGTCTCATAGAGATTGACCCGTCGAACTCAGTCCTCACATCCATAAGCCGTCACTTTGGAGACATGCCGCACATCTGCTTCCCAGGGCTTGTTTTTCCACATATCGGCAAAGCTTTGGAACTCGCTGCTTCGGGAGGTGTTCCCTGAGGCATACAGCCTTCAGAAATTCAAGAAGAACACCAATTCATACCTTATTTTGCTCGGCTCTCACGATGTTCTTTGAATAGTACAGGATTTTTGTTTTTGAGGGAACCAGAACTAAAAAAAACAGACAATAAAATATCTTTGATATGAACTATTTAATTCATTGTTTCGATTTCAGTGCTGTATCCTAACCTGCGCTGATGGATCAGATTTACCGCCTCTGTATATCATAACACCAACTTATCGAAGACCGGAACAACTTGCTGAGTTGACTCGACTATCTCATACTCTAATGTTAGTGCCCAATTTAACCTGGTTAGTGATAGAAGATGCCTATAAAACCAATGATCTCATTGAAAGTATATTGAAAAAATCTGGTGTGAAGTACCATTATATGGTTGGTGAGTATTGAACTTGATATAATTTTGATTTCAATTGGTTCTCTGTAAATAACGACATCTGATTTGAAATAACAAGGGGTTTTGATTTATTGAATCCTCATACAGAAATATGCGAATTGAAATTTAATTCACGCTTGATTTTGATAATAAATTTAATATGGATTGTTTTTCAAATTGAAAAAATGTCAAATGAAAGCATTTATTGAAATGAATGGTGAAAACATAGACTCAACATCCAATAACTATCAACAGTGCAAGTCAGCAATATTATGAGCAAGGCTCGTAGAAAAAAAGGGTATAAATATTGAACGGGATAAAATTTTGATTTTAATTGGTACTTTGTAAATAATGACATCTAATTCGAACAATAACAGGGGTTTTGATCCATTGTCGAATCCCCATAAAGAAATATGCGAATTGAAATTTAATTCACGCTTCCTTTTGATAATAAATTTAATATAGATTTTTTTTCAAATTGAATAATTGTCAAATGAAAGCATTTATTGAAATGAATGGTTAAAACATAGACTCAACATTCAATAACTATCAACAGTGCAAGTCAGCAATATTATGAGCAAGGCTTGTAGAAAAAAAGGGTATAAATATTGAACGGGATAAAACTTTGATTTCAATTAGTACTTTGTAGATAATGACATCTGATTCGAACAATAACAGGGATTCTGATTTATTATCGAATCCTCATACAGAAATATGCGAATTGAAATTGAATTCACCCTTACTTTTGATGATGAATTTAATATAGTTTTATTTTTAAATTGAATAAATGTCAAATGAAAGCATTTATTGAAATGAATGGTGAAAACATAGACTCAAACATCCAATAACTATCAACGGTGCAAGTCAGCAAAATTAGAAGCAAGGCTCGTAGAAGAAAAAGGCGTTAATATTGAACGAGATAAAATTTTGTTTTCATTAAGTACTTTTTAAATAATGACATCTGATTCGAACAATAACATCAGGGGTTTTGATTTATTGTCGAATCCACATACAGAAATATGCGAATTGAAATTTAATTCGCGCTTGCTTTTGATGATATATTCAATATAGATTTTTTTTTTCAAATTGAATGAACGTCGAATGAAAGCATTTATTGAAATGAATGTTGGAAACATAGACTCAACATCCAATAGCTATCAACGGTGCAAGTCACCAATATTATGAGCAAGGCTCGTAGAAAAAAAAGGGTATAAATATTGAACGGGATAAAATTTTGATTTCAATTAGTACTTTTAGATAATGACATCTGATTCGAACAATAACAGGGTTTCTGATTTATTGTCGAATCCTCATACAGAAATATGCGAATTGAAATTGATTTCACCCTTGCTTTTGATGATGAATAAAATAGAGATTTTTTTTTTAAATTGAATAAATGTCAAATGAAAGCATTCATTGAAATGAATGGTGAAAACATAGACTCAACATTCAATAACTATCAACAGTGCAAGTCAGCAATATTATGAGCAAGGCTCGTAGAAAAAAAGGGCGTTAATATTGAACGAGATAACATTTTGTTTGCATTAAGTACTTTTTAAATAATGACATCTGATTCGAACAATAATATCAGGGGTTTTGATTTATTGTCCAATCCACATACAGAAATATGCGAATTGAAATTTAATTCGCGCTTGCTTTTGATAATATATTTAATATGGATTTTTTTTCAAACTGAATGAATGTCAAATGAAAGCATTTATTGAAATGAATGGTAAAGGTAAAAACATATACTCAACATCCAATAACTATCAACGGTGCAAGTCAGCAATATTATGAGCAAAGCTCCTAGAAAAAAAAAGTGCATATGCTTTTCAGCTCACAAGTGATCCCAGTGGAATTGGGGACACACACGTAATACAAGTCTGCATAAGGGTGTTTACAACGAGCTGTATAGTGTCCGCCAATGGGAGTTCCGATATGATTGGACAGTGCATTCAGGTTGTAGCGATAAGGCGCTTCATTGTTTGCTAGAATTCCTGGGAATTTATGAATCGATATGGATGTCATACAATTTCTTCTTTTTTCGCAATTTGAACAAGTATATTTCTGGTTACCATTCAAAATGTTTTCCCTAGTTGAATAATTCAGACATTGCGACAGTCTTAGTTGGCCTTCTCCTTCATACAACAACGATCACAATCACATATCATAATCACATATTGTGTACATTCTGGGAGTATTATATCATTGAGAATCTCACCCAATCCATCATTGATCCCTGTAATCCCTACGAGCGTGCGGAAAAGTAACTTTTCCGCGCGATTTTTCGTTTTGAAAGTTGTACTTTTCCGTACGATTTTTACTTTTCCTTACGATTTTTACTTTTCCGCCCTAGGAGCTAAGTAACATGCATCAATATAGAAAATTACAAATATCTCGAAAACGATCACCTCCAGCATTGTTGAGAAAGTGTACCTTTTTTACTTGGAAAAGGTGTGGGAATGAGGTTTTTTCATGAAAAGTACCAAAAGTTAACTGTCAAAAATGTTAGGGCAATTTGAAATGAATAATGACAGCGTACGCAGCGCCCTTTGGATGTTACATGAAAATTGATGCGAAATTATGATTTCCCACGCAAAAAAAAACCCGGATACCAAATTTCGTGCAAATAACTTATTTCTTGTAAAAGTTATTTTCAAAAGGCGAAAAAAAAATTCAATTTCAACACCCTGTATGTCCGAAACGAAGCATTTCCGGACACAAGTTTACATAGACTCTTTTTCTTAAAATTGTCTCAGGAATACGTCACTTTATTTTATATATATTTTAACGTACTTATGTTACAACCTGTATACCTTTTTTTGAAAAAGAACGATGGGCCAATTTCCAAAGGTGAATTTCAAAAACTTCCTTCGCTACGGATCACTATGGCGTTTCAGTTCAGGATACAAGTTGCCTCGAGTGCCAGTTCTGAGATGGTGTGCTTTTCGTACTGCGAAAAGCGGCAGTGAGGGAACTAAGTGGTCGTCACTTAGGTGTGGATGAAAGTATAGTGGCTAGAATTGCAGGCTTGAGTTGCAATTGTTTGGCTCGAAGCTGCTGGTTTTCGATGTATCCTTTACCAATCAATTACTTATACTCAGGGACGAGTCTATGGGGGGGATGGGAGGGACTCAACCCCCCCCAATAAACTGTGAGTTGGGAGATTGATGAATACAAAAAAAGACAAATGATTTCTCAAACTGGTTTATTTCTATTTCCATGTCATAATTGGAGTAAAAATTTATTTGATTTGTACTAATGTTCAGAACGGTACAACGTACGCAACTGCATATTTTGTCTGAAAATCAGAAAAAGTAAGAGAATAGCAAGTTTTGACTTTATATGCTGTTTGATGTTTCTTAAAAGAGTTTTATACAAACTGAAAATTATAACTGAACTTATCGTCATACTTGAACATTGTAGACGCCATTTTAGAGATAGAAGGCACAATACGAAGACTTTTAAAAATTCGAAGCATCGACAATAAATTGAACAACTTGATTGAATATGCGAAAAAAAAACGGAATTTCACCAGAGTATGTATGACTTTCGAAGGTGTCACAGAAGACTCCCAGAAAACTTGATGAATCGAGAGAAAACCCTGTTGAATTTGACTCAAATAAATTATTACTATAAAGAAATGTTTCTACCGTTGTCCAGTGACCTGCTCACCATTCAGAACATAATCTCTGTTATTGAATTATACCCGCTTTTTGAAAAACCGGATGTTTATGCTCTTCAGGTAAAACTTGAATTTTTTTTTATATAGAGGGTGTTTCCCATTTTTGTCGAAAAGTCACTGATCAGAGGTCTACAGCCTGCGCAAACGGCGCTGAAACACTGCCGAAGGGGAAGACATGCTGTGGCCTGCAAAATTAAACCAGTGCCTCATGAACAAAAGTGACTGAAAGCGATTTCATGAAATTTTATAAAAATTTCAAAATTTTTTGATTGCTTCAAACACAAACGTTCTTGTCATTCATTGTTGCATTACGTTCCATCGGCAAAAAATGATAATAGCCGTCCTCTACCCACACAGTCTATGCCTTTGTGTACACTCTATACGAGTGTTTATGAGGGAATATTATTATTATTATTATTTCAAAGTCAAAACATATGTTGCTTTTTTTTGTTAATGAAAAATATTTATCTTTGTTGATAGCAATGAGAACCTGTTGATAGTTGGGAAAATCGCCTAGAATTCCCCCCCCCCCCCCCAAATAATATACCTTCGGTCCGTCCCTGCTTATAATGGAAGGATGAAAAATAGTACTAGAATATCGGCTCCGTCCTTGAAGCTTTCTACAAGCCACGTCTTAATCTATCTTCAGACAAGACATTACCTAACAGTCGTAGCAAAACACAAAACTTTCAAATTACTACTGAACGGAGCCTCCGGGAGAAAGACTCCATGTTATGCCGATTTATTTAAAAAAAATTACCAGCTCAGACAATACGATAGATCATCTGGTTATTCAAATCTGATTTGTCGAAATGAATGTCACACCTTAGAGTAAATTTCCTTGTTACGTGACTACAAGCTATTACAACAACTCATCACAGACACCCGATTGTACATTTCCCTGTAATATCAAAAAAATATCTACAACAAATACGGTCTAGTAAGCTTGGACGGGCACAGGTACATGCGGAAGAAACAAATAATTATTGCTTGGAAGAATTCTACATACTCTCAATTTATATGTGGTCCTTAGCCAGACAACATTTTTGGTCGACGCGCTGTATCTAGCTTGGCAAGTTTGTTTCTACACATTAGGAACAAAGAGTTATAGACCAGGATTCCACGTCTATTTTCAAAAATGATTAGTAATAGACTGAATCTTCCTCAGTACCTTCATTTTGCCGAGACGCCCAACTTTTTTCTCTACGAAATTTCTCGATAGTGGTAGCTAATAAACTGCGCAGGCGTCAATCATGTCGATTTGGTGAGTGCAAAAGTCATTAATAACAGTTAGTTTTTTAGTTGAACCTCGAGATAATTCGCTAAAGTAATCGAAAAAACTGTTTTCCTACGAGCATGCGGAAAAGTAACTTTTCCGCACGATTTTTCATTTTGAAAGTTGTACTTTTCCGTACGATTCAAAATCATGCGGAAAAGTTACTTTTCCGCACGATTTTTAATTTTCCGTACGATTTTTACTTTTCCGCACGATTTTTGTATTGTTGAAAATGAAGATATTTAGGACTAACTAAATGATCTATGTAACTATTCTGTCTTATTATTCATTTTGTAGCATTATTATAAAAATTTGTTTATCAAAAACCTTGTTTTTTCATAAATAAAATTGGCAAATACACTCGGAAAAATATTGTACCTAACTCTTACGGAAAATGTCTTTTCCGCCCTTAACTGCCGTCGCGTGTGGAAAAGTACTTTCCGCACTTGTTAGGTAAATAACTATTTCGTACAAAATGGATGGTAGGACTGAAGAGTCCCCCACTCCCAACATGTACCAATGACGTGGTCATAAGAAATCATTAGAAACCAGCGGATTTTTTACCGTTGCTTGGTTTATATTTGTATAATTGAATGGTCATAGCATCCTACAAATTAAAGGGTAGGTGTTTCCAGTCCTACGCTCCGAAATTGTCAATTCCACGGTAAAAAACATTATTAATAATAGGCTGAATCTTCGTAGCTTTATTTTGATGAGACGCACAATTTTCCTTCTACGAAAATCCTCGAAAGTGGTAGCTAATAAAATGAGCAGGCGTCAGTCATGTCGATTTGGTGAGTGCAAAAATGTCATTAATAACAGTTTTTCAGTTGAACCTTGAGATAATTCGCCGAAGTACTCGAAAACATGTACCAATGACGTCACATTTTCCTAGGTAGATTTTCCCAGTCCTACGTGCAAAAGCCGTAGTATACAGGGTGCTCCATTTTGTTTATTATGTTTTTGAAGCCTCAGGAGACACCATGCATCCTATTTTACCGTTGCGCAAATTTTCACAATTCGTCTGAAATCATTGAAAGTTTTCAATAATAAATTTCAGCTCTTTAGACGATGTGGTGTTGCAGGTGTTTCCGGGTTTCCCTGCATCTGTGAAAGCGAATGCGCCATCATTAAAGCCGCCCCGGAGGGCAGATTGATTATTTCAATGTTTTTACTTTGTTATTGTTGTTTTCAAAAATTATGAACGATAAACAAAAGTTCCCACTTTTTTTATACACTTTCCACGTAAATTAGGATATTTTTGAATTGAACAAACAATTATAAATTGAAAGTAACATTACTTTACGACTAAAAGTAAAAATTCTTGTAGGACTATCGATACATACTCGTTTTTTTTGTAGGACACTGTATCATTTAGGTGAAGAATACACTAACCTTTCATGTGTTATCTTTGTCCTACAGTTACTACTAATTTTTTTTACTATGGAATTGACAATATTGGAGCGTAGGGAACACCTACCATTCAATTTGTAGGACGATATGACCATACAATTATACATATATTAACCAAGCAACAGTAAAAAAAAAACACTGGATACTAATGATTTCTTATGACCACGACATTGGTGCATGTTGGAAGTGGGGGACCCTTCAGTCCTACCATCCATTTTGTAGGAAAAAAGTTTTTTCGAGTACTTTGGCGAATTATCTCGAGGTGCAACTAAAAAACTACCTATTATTAATGACTTTTTTGCTCTCACCAAATCGACATGATTGACGCCTGCTCATTTTATCAGCTACCACTTTCGAGAATTTTCGTAAAGGGAAAAAGTTGGACGTCTCATCAAAACAAAGCTACTAACGAAGATTCAGCCTGTTACTAATAATTTTTTGGTAGGACTGGGAACACCTACCATTCAATTTGTAGGACAATATGACCATTCAATTATACAAATATCAACCAAGCAACGGTGAAAAAATTCAGTGGTTACTGATGATTTTTTATGACCAGGTCATTGGTACATGTTGCGAGTGGGGGACCCTCCAGTCCTACCGTCCATTTTATAGGACAAACGTTTTTTAGAATACTTTGGCGAATTATCTCGAGGTTCAACTAAAAATCTAACTGTTAATAATGACTTTTTTGCACTCACCAAATCGACATGATTGACGCCTGCGCAGTTTATAAGCTACCATTATCGAGAAATTTCGTAGAGAAAAGAGTTGGGCGTCTCTGCAAAATGAAGCTTCTCAGGAAGATTCAGTCTGTTAATAATCATTTTTGAAAATAGGCGTGGGATCCTGGTCTATTATTTCTTTCTGATTACAACCTCGGCAGTTGTGACCAGGTCGTTGCATACTAGTAGAAACAGATGCATTGAACACGGGTATAGTGCCCGTCTCCCCTGATGATGAATTGGATCATACAGTGATCAAAACACCCAGTTCATTAGGTGTTTATTGAGATTATTAACGAAGTGGAAGTGCGTTGGTTCTTCAGTTGCCGAGATGGCTTCTATTGAAGGGGGAGGCTACTTTACATCATTTTGCTTCTGCTTTCGACCAAATTGATTTGCAGACTGCATTTATTTCATTCGCCTTGACGAAATCAAACTTCATCTGCCTCTTGACGTCCTCAAGCAATCTCTTGGTGAAGTGGTTGGTAGCGGAATCGGCGGCTTCCAATTAAGGACTCGCCTGTCTATCCCTAGACGAAAACTAGTCAAGGTTTCAAATACAATGTGTCAAGTCAAGTTATTTCATTGTAACGGATACTGTCAAAATCATATTTTCCATCAACCAACTGCTTCAAGTTTCAACTTGCGATCCCAGAGTTATTCAACAATCAACTGATTTGTTCGACTCGATTTGTCAGCTGGGAGTTGTTCTGACAAGTTGTACGTCTTAATATCTAGACAAATTTTAATCAGTTTATTCATATCAGAGCCTGTATAGCTTTTTCTTGGTGAATGCTTGATCCGTTGATCATTTTCAGCTCCAATGCCCGCTCAGTACAAGAACAAGACCAAAGGTCCAAAGCCCAGAGGTGTTTCGAATAGAAACAAAGGATTGGAGTGGATCAGAAAAAATGCCAAAACCGGAGCATTTTATTTTGCAGATGACGATAACACTTACGACTTGGATTTATTTAATGAGGTGAGTATTTTGAAAGGATTGTCAGTGTTTTGTGTTTCAAATTGATTTTATTTTATAGATAAGGTATACGAAAAAAGTATCTATGTTTCCTGTTGGTTTGGTAACCAAATCTGGTGTGAGTTCTCCAATAGTCAAACATGGAGTATTTTATGGTTTTTATGATGGGTGGATAGGAGGTAGAAAGTTTGCTGTTGATATGGCGGGATTTGCCGTATCCGTAGAGTTTCTTATGGAACGTCCTAATGCGAAGATGCCTTACAAACCTGGTTTTGAAGAGGATGGATTTTTGAAAAGTCTAGCTCCCTTCGAGCCCAAGGAAGTTGAGTTATTAGCTTCAAATTGTACAAATGTGAGTATCCACACTCCATTCCCAGTTTTCGACAATGGTAAAAAAGACGCGGAAAACTGCGGAATTTTATAAGTATTGCCTTTTGTAAATCTGTCCAAACACCTTGACACGAGTTTCAGTGACAAAAATATCGCTTTGTTGTTGGGATAGAAATCAAGTATATTCTGTAGTACCTTTGTTCGTGAGTGCAATTAAATGATTTGTTCAATTTTGATTTTTTCTATGATCAAGTTCAAAGGACATGGCACTGGATACATGTATTCCTGGGGCTCGATAATTTTTTCTGATTTTTAGATATATCATTCCTAAGGTCAAAACAAGCAACTTTCTTCATTAGACTTTTTTTCTGGCTCTACAGCGTGAGCTACAAAAATGGGTTGATTGTCTAACGCTAATTATGGAAAATATTTTCTGCGAATGGATTTTTCTTGATATTTGAGTATAATATCATGTGAAAAATATCAATTTCCTTTGATTATATCAATTATGGTGTACATGACTACAGGATGAGGCAGAAAACGCGATTTTTCTGAAACTCGTGTATTGACTTCTCGCCCAGTTGTGGGCTTTTCGATGAATTTCTTGAGGCATATTGTGTAGATGAACCCAACGAATGGTTCTAAATACATTTCACAACGTTTCAACACAGTGAGCAAAAAATAAGGTGGTTGATTAATGGGATATGATGGGATAGTGGATTTATTGTTGATATCTGAGTTTGATTTTTCACAGAGAATGAAAATCAATTTTCGTCTACTCTTTTTGTGTGACGATACAGGGTGACTCCAAAAAGACGAATTCTCAAATACCTATATTTAAACGAAATTATGAGAGAATACTTATTTATTTCTGTTGATATGAAAGCTATTAATACATTAATTGAACTTTTCAAATCATATTCCCCAAAGTGTTAGTCAAAAAACATTTAATTTTTATTATTAGTAGATTTCTTTTGATAGTTGATCTTTTAACCGTAGGGATCCCGATGGGTTATCCTGAAGAGGTATTTTTTCAAACCTTCTGAAGGGAATGCAATTTTAGAATAAATGCAATCTTGATACTCTCACAAGAAAACGATTATTCAAAGTGCTGCAAGCGCATGTGTTTATGTGTCTTAGCCAAGTAACGAGATTGTCGAAATTCGAAAAAACTCACCACCTTCGATAGGCAGCAAATCCGAATTGTCATTTGATATTTGTTTCTCAAAAGTAGTTGAAACTATCAACAGTACATGTAATAGTCAATAATATAGGTATTCATACAAAATAAACAATGCAACTATTATATACAAATATTATATAGGTACTATGGAGCTCAAAATTCTATATTTATAATCAGTTACATAGATACATGGTGAAAGTTTCATCATGACAAACGATAGATAACTTGTATTAAAATTAATTATTAACAGATATAAAATATGCAACGGTATTCTACTTTGATCATCAAAACGTTTTCAGCACTAAACCTTTATCAACTTTTGGTTCCGAGAAATTCCAAGAAAAGCCCACAATTGAGAAGTGTATAAACGAGTTTCAGAAAAATCGCGTTTTCTGCCTCGTCCTGTAATAATGTACACCATAATTGAGGTAATCAAAGGAAATTTATATTTTTCACATGATATGATACTCAAAAATCAAGAAAAATCCATTCGCAGAAAACATTTTTCATAATTAGAGTTAGACATTCAACCCATTTTTGTAGCTCACGCTGTAGAGCCAGAAAAAAAGTCTAATGAAGAAAGTTGCTTGTTTTGACCTGTATAATGATATTATCTTTGCAACCATCGGAATATACTCGAATTTCGTGTCGATTAATTGCAATGTATCTGCTCTCAAAAAGTAGTATCGGTAATACCTTTCAAAATATTCATGGTTTCATTGTTCCACATAAAATAGTTCAAATGTATCGAGGTATGAGGACTTGACATAAAAATACTAGTGAAATAAAAAAAATCAGATGGTTGAAAAGATAATCGAATTATGTCTTTGATTTCAAAAAATTGATAAGGGGGACTACAACAAGTCACGCTATATAAACCACATAGACAAACTATAATGAGGACAAAACTGATGATAAGTTTTGACAGATCTGCAAACATTGTAGAAATTGTGCGGTATGCTGGGTATTATATAATTTCAAAAATATCAAATGTTTCAGGTAGCGTACCCTTTTTACTGCTTATCAAAATACTTGAACATTGTCCATTTTCCAAGTAGAGTGTTAGAGATCATTTTCCATTCCAAAATGTATAGAGGATCGGTTATGAAATGCATTGGTCGATCACAAACTTGAATCAATTATGAATATAAATATAGAAGCCAAAGTATTGAAACCAATTGATAATGAGGAAGTGATCAACGTTTCGGCCGAACAAAGGAATTTATTCATTCAAGTAATCAGTAGTAATACTAAGTACTTCAAAATAATCAGGTTAACATCGATAACTTGTTGCATAATTATAAAGAGTGTCAGTTTGACAGTTTAAATATTCTGTAAAATTATTCTGTCAAACTGACACGATTTGTAATTATGCAGGAAGTTTGAGATGTATAACCGTATTTATTTTGAAGTACGTATTGTATTTGATACGATTATTTTTTGAGTAAATTAAGTAAATATATAAACAATTTATTAATTTAAATACAAATTGGTGCAATGAAAGTTACAATTATTATATACTACGTTTTTTTTAACTGAGTTATTTTCGGCGCAGGAAACGTGGCCACTGCTCATTGAAGTGCTGGAAATACTGGAGGTGTTATTACTTGAACCTGCAGCGTTTTTAAAATTGGATCTCATCTTATTTATTATGTTTTGGTGATGTTGTTCATCTATCTGTATGTTGGGTTTGATAGAATTGCTATTACCATGTCCTGTTATTTTAATAAGTTCTTGTTCCGGTACACCTGCTTTTGCCAATTGTGAAACAGCAGTGGCTCGGTGAGAATGATTTGAAAATATTTTGTTTCCACATTTTCTTTATAATTTTCAAAATGGACGCTATCATTTCAGTGGAAATTGATTCACTTAGCACATAGTTTCTTTCACTGCAAAACGTATGAAATTTTTTCCATACGTACTTTTTTGTTTTCACTGTATTAAGAGGCTCAGTATTTTGTATACTTTCGTCTATGCATTTGATGATAAATCTCCGAATCGACTCATTTTTGAACAATTTTTGATAAACGTCACAATTTGACAGTTCTGTTTGTTGTATATTGATGTCGATGTGGTTACTATGAAAATGAAATTATTTTAAAATTTTCGATTGGTGGAGCTATTCTATGTATAATCAGGTATTATCGAAATTATACGAGGTAACTTAACTAAATTGGACATTCTGATTGGTTAAAATTATACGAAAAAAATAATCACTTTTGTATTATCCACTGAAGAGAGAGTGTTAAATAAATTGTGATAACTTTGAAATTTTTTTTTATACCAATGACCAGGACCAGGCTCTAGGTATCACAGTATCGTTAAAGGTGTTTTCCTCTAACCAGGACCAAAGTTGATGAAATTTGGCATACTAGTAGATTTTCAAGCATGGAATCGAAAAATCCTTGCTGAGAAACGTCGGAAAGGGGGAGAAATTACCCCCTGAAATTTTAAACGCCTTTTTATTCATGAAGGGGTAGTTTTTTCTGAAAATTATTGCCGCCCATTCGAAAGAACGGAAAATTTTATACTAGAAATGATCATTTATACACGTAAAATATTTTTCTGAGTTTCAGAAATTGTCACCACTAATTACGGGCGAAACTGATAATTCAGAAAATGATCTGTCTGAAACAAGTCTGAAGCGTCACTTCCTGCCCAATAACACAAGCGGAATTGTTAAAATAAAAAAAAATTAATGAAAGTTTAATTTTGTGGAGGAAATTCGATTCTCGGCAAGATTTATGGGTTTTTAACCTTCCACAATCTGAAAATGTTAATCCAAAAAAATCCGTACAAGGCCAAATTAATTATTTGCCCGATGAGTTACTGCGTTCACAAGACTGCTGTCTTGAATTAAAGTAGTTTTTGTCAGTAACGTATCCTACACTAAATTTGCCTATCTGAAAAAATGAGATCAAATAAACCAAAAATACTTCTCTTTTTCGGAAAATGTTGACGTTTCGGAGACAGTATCTACCTTCGTTATCAAAACTTGCTGAAAATACGCTGAAAACTGTATTTAAATTGCGGTTTGGAAATAACAAGATCTTTCTTTGACAGAGTCAAATGAAATCTGCCATACATTCTTTTGATTGGCTATCTTGATACATAAGGTGTTCGGTATCAGTAAATCACCATTCTATAAGTTCTCATTCCATCTTTGAGAAGAAGTAACCAGATGCGGTCCATTTCGATGGAATTTGTTGAAAACAGTTGTTTGATAGAACAATGCATGCAGTTTCCTTCAACTTCCTTTTTTCTTGATTTGATTCTCTCAATAAAATTTTGATATTATTCCATTCCATCATATCAAATCGAACCTGTTATTTTTCGATTTCTGATGTAACTTTTATGTTCTTCCTGGCGCACAATCAATGGTCTTGATGTTTCACCTATATAACTTTTACCACACGAACAAGGTATGTTGTAAACACAATTTTTTGAACATTCATCAGTGTATTGGTTGTTTTAAATGTAGTTCTCATATCATACCTATGACCAATCCGTTTTATCTTTTTAGACAGTCCAGGGAGCATGTAAGCAAAACGTACCACGTTTCAGTGTTTGGTTGTGACCAAACACAGGTGCACTTTGCCATCCAGACTAAAACGTGGTTTACTTTATCGCCCGGAAATTTATTCGAAAAAATTCCCTGTGGTGAACAGGCAAGCTAGGTTAGCTTGCTCAGGTTAGTTTTTTGTGCAAATCTTAAGCGAAAAACAAATTCATATGTATGGATGTCGCAACGTACGGTTTGAGGAGTCTGAGATATTGTCATCAATATCAGCATAGGTCTCCTGACTCATTGGTCGGCTACATACTTTTGAATGTACGGATTTTATTGATACCAAATATTCTCCATCGGAGACCAAAATGGGCTATTTTCGAGCATTTCTTGTTGACAAACATTTGGACTGGGTTAGTGCGGTACTTATTCCAAAAATGCAATACCTGTACATGTTATTTACAGATGTTAATTTGGATAGTCATTATAGTACCCCGGCTATGATTAAAAGGGTATTGAAAAACTTTCGTGATAGAACAATTTCCTGTATAGAGAGAGAAGGTGGATATGTTGAGGCGTTAGTTGATAACGTTCGTTAAATTGTTACTACGAAATGAATTATTATAGTATTATTATTATTATTAATTTAAATGCATCGCTGAAATGTTACAAGACATACATTAACCAATTCAAAGGTTATCAGCTGTTCATTGTTCATTAGATATTTAATAAATTATGTTTTATGAAAATTTGCTTATTAATTTCTAAACAGAATGGAAAGGTTAATATATTTGTAATAAATACAAATGATAAATGTTCGGTATTGATAATTTGAGAAAAATTTGTAAAAAAATATTTTTTCAATTAAAAGGATGTAATAGCATATTGAAACATAGTTTTCAATTACGAACAACTTTTCATAATAACAATTTTCGATATTGTGAAATAAAAAGCTATTTTACTCTTGAGTAAAATTCATATCTTTTGACATACCTTGTATAAGATTGATAAAATTTGATATCTGATGGTTGCATCTTGTGTTTTAGACCATGCAGAACTTTTTATTAAAAAACACTTTTTTTTCGTAAAACCAATAATAAAAAAGTTTCCCATATGTAGCCAACTTAAGCAGACTCACTGTATGTTGTAATTGAAAGGAATCTATGATACACTTTATAAAGTGGATGAACATTTGACGTTTATCACGATCATCCGATCGCTATCCAAGAAGAAGGTTCATTGGATGTATATCACGTACTATCAAGGGACGTTGGACATGATTTGTTGATATAATGGTCCTACGAGGATGTCCCATCGTTGTCCAAGGAAGGACATACATAAGAATCACGGATTCGACTGGGCAAGAAACGAACATCCGAAGGACATCATGTGCTATTAGTGTTGGCAGAAAATTCTATAATATAATTATTGATCTTCTCACATACATCACATTGAATGTTTCAAGTATCGGTTGAATATTCTTATTTCCAAATTCCAGTTGACTGATGCATTTTTTTTCTATTCTCATTAAATAATAATTATGGTACAGGATATTATTGTTAGACTTTCACAATCTCACTAAGACGCGGTTCTAACATACATCACCTTGGATATCCAATATCTGTTGAATAATTTCTTTCTCAACTTTCAATTGACTTATTTATTTTTCTTCTCTATTCTAGTTAAATAATAAGTATGGTACATAATAAGACTAATCTACTTTTTATTTCAGATATTAGTATGGCACACACAAACAAAGAAAAATGAACCATCGCTACCTTTGGACATGGTGAAATATAATACTTCAAATCTTGTAATGCTGAAAAAGATTCTTGTATAGTTAAGCTAGTATTACTCAAATAAGTTTTGAAACTAATGCCGGTATCATTCATAACAAACGTGATCATAATATGTAGTTGTTTGAAAAACGATGAATTCGCTTTAAGTTGTAAATAGTATTTTTTATAAAAAAAAACAAACGAGAATGTTTCTGTTATGTAGATATTACTATAATATCATTATTTATTACAATGAGAAATATTTTTTTAGCAAAAGACATTGTGTTGTTTCTGTTACGAATATGTTATAAGATAATGAAAATGTGAATGTGATACTCGTTATAAAAACGCATATTCATTATAACCATATCCCATTTGATTTTTTCATCAGTTTTGAAGAATAGGGCTGTGGTCGATTTTATACTTACACTTAATATTAGGAATGCAATATACACAATCATGTAGATAACTAGAATACATCGATTTATCATGATTCCACTTTTATTCCACCCATGAAACCCCCAAAACATTTTTCCTTCCTGATTCTTCAAGTAGCCGTGGGCGGTAATACTTGGACAAACTCATCTATACGAACTATCGCTCTTATAATGAGTTTTATTTTGAAATGAACTGATATTTCTCTCACCATTGGTCTACCTCTCATTATTTTGATTTGGCGAGTAGTTCAAGACATATTTCACGAATGTCATCGAGAACTACTAAAATGATACTCTTCACCAACATTATCAAAATTACGTAGATCGATTATTCCACCACGGGGAGCCTGCTTTTTTTCCTAGGTTCCTAGGTTTCTAGGTTCGGTAGCCAACAAACGAGAATTATGATTATGAAATGGGGTATTTTAACAAACAAGTGGCCGGCCTCGAACGGCAATGACTCTGGGCTAAAATAAGATGATTTTAATGCAAAAATTACTTCTTGAACGACTTCAATCAAAGAAAAGGTGCCAGTCCAGCTCCATGCATATGAAAAATGAAAAAGCTGTTCATGACATATCTCGCTATATTTTTACCACAACATTCTATCAAACTCAAGCTGAAGAAGTGTCCGACTTTGACCGGCAATTGTTTTGGGATGTAAATAAGATAATTATTATTGTAAAAATTACATCGTTAGCGACTTAAATAAAAGATAAAGTGCCAGCCAGCTCCAAGCATATGAAGTAGTGGTTCATGTCAAATCTCGCAATATTTTTACCATAACATTTGATTATTTTCAATCTAAAGAAGTGGCCGGCATCAAACAGCAATGACTCTGGGATAAAATAATATGATTATTATTGCAAAAATGATTCTTTGAACGACTTCAGTGCCAGCTCCAAGCATGAGAAGTGTCAAACATCGTAATATATAAATTTTGATTATTTGCAAGACAAGGAAGTGGACGGCCTCGACCGGCAACGGTTTTGTGATATGAAGAAGATATTTATCAATGCAAAAATAATTTCCAACCATGGGAAATGTCAAACCTGGCGATTTTATAATCTTAGATTTTCTATTGGTTATGCTTGATTCATCAAAAGCATTCTACAGAATCAAACATCAGCTTTTATTTGCTATTTTACATTTCATTGGATTTTCTACAGATGCAGTATCACTACTTCAGTCCTATTCATTCAATAGAATGCAAGTGGTTATGATGGAGAGGGATGTCTCTGAGTTTTCGACTATGGATAATGGGGTTCCTCAGGGATCGATTTTGGGCCCCCTACTTTTCATTATTTATACTCATCTACATTTCAGCAAGTGTCACTTTTATGTCGACGACACGCAAATTTATCAGTCATTTCTAGAGAATGGCCTAATGGAAGCAAATTCTCAATTGAGCACAGATTTAGAGTCAATCATATCAATTTCTGAGAAGTTTTGTCTCTCAATAAATCCTGGAAAATCTGTGGTAATGTTGTTCGGTAGGAACGTGACCAGATCTCGTTGTCATGATGCCTTGAAGATCAAAATCAAGGATTTTATTTATTTTTTTATTTATTTATCAATTCGATCCCAAGAAACATACAATGTTTATATAGGGACAACTAATATGAATATACATATATGAAAAAGGAAAAAAAACATAGGATAGTCTATTTCTCTCTCTGATAGTGCTAAAAACCTAGGAATCATCTTGGATTCCTCTTTGAATTTCACTGATCATGTCAACTTGGTGATTAGAGCATTTTGCAATCTGAAATTAATATACGCCAACAGAAAAGTTCTCGATGAACGTGCTAAACTATGCGAATCCCTGGTTCTTTCGCACTTGAACTATGGTGATATAGTCTATGGACTAGCTATTACAAAAAGAGAGCGAATCCAGCTAGTTCAGAACTCCTGTATTCGTCTGATCTGTGGGTTAGGCAGGCGAGCTCATTTATCTCAACCTCTAAATGAGTTGGGATGGCTAAATATTGAGAAGAGAAGGATTCTGCATGCCTGTGCCTTATTTCATAAGATAGTCGCGACCCAAAAACCACCATATCTTTACCGAAAGATCACTTCGGATTGATATCCACAATGTCAATGTACAATTCAAATCTCGGTTTACGCCAGCAATTCACACCTCAGCTCAATATCGGTCCTCTTTCTCATTCACAATTAGCAAGTTTTACAACTGGATTCCGGAAGTCCTGAAGGGAATGAACATACTGAGTTTGAAAAAACATTTCAAAAATGTCCTTCGTACCTGTGATATGAATTTCTGATGGGTATTCTCCTGGAATGAGCTATCCTAATTTGTTTGTTAATATTACTAACTCAGGCGTTATTTCTTGTATTAACCTAGGCCTAACTATTGAATTGTATTGTCTGTTATTGTATATTCTTATTGTTGTACTTATTTTTTTTTTACTTTGCTTATTTTTACTTTGAAGGTTGAGTGGTAGAAAGCACTTGCCTGATCCCTGTGGGCTAACTCTGCCTTTTGGTAGATTTATATATTTTAATGTCAATGCTTGTTTTTTCTCTGCTCCTACCAATAAAAGCGTTTATTATTATTATTATTTCCAAGCAGAAGAAGTGAACGGCCTCAACCGGCAACGGTTCAGGGATGTGTATCAGACAACAATTAATGCAAAAATATTTTTTGAACGACTCCAGTCAACGAAAAAGTGCCAACTCCAAGCATGGGAAGTGTCACACCCTGCGAAAAAAAAAAAAATAAATGAAAAAAAAAATAGGCTCCCCTTGTGATCGTGGTGGAATAATCGAGCTTGGAGCTGACCGGTCGGGAGCTAACATGACCGAGGTGAATTCCTTGAATGAACGAAATTTCAAATTAACATAAATATTGCGTCCTAATTTTTTTTTTGTATCGATATAGGTGAAACGAAACAACATTCCAATAGACGATTATATGTAGGTATGTTAATTGTGTGCAAAAGAGCACTTGATAAGAAACACATGCCCTATTAACAATTCAACATATTTTTTTAAAAATCATATTCAAGCTGAAGGTAACAAATATTCATATTACGTGATAATCGAAATTGATGAAATTCAGTCTCTGCCATCGCTAATAACTTTCATGTCCTGGGGTTGGTAAAGTGTTTTTTTTTGTTTAAGTGTCCGGATACTGGAAATTCTTCTATAAGAAAAATTACGATTCCTTCATTCATTATTATATTGAAGATTCTGCGGAATTTCTGCAGAAAACTCTTGAATGGATAATCTCAAAAGATCATATTTTGTTATTATTAAAATGATCAAATCTGATTTTATAGTGACCCGAAATTCAGAAATTCACAATTACAATACAAGACAACAGAACTTGTTCCATCTTGATTCTGCAAACTCGGTAATTGGCCAGAAAAAATTCCCTCATGAGGCACTTTCAAAATTTAATGAATTGCCCGTAGACCTAAAAAAGTGTAAAAATATCACTGAATTCAAAATCATAATAAAAAAATGTTTCCTCCAAAACGTAAATCGAAATTGAATGGATTCTTTCTTTGTTTTATTGTTTGTTTTTTACTTCATTGTAATTCTAGAAGTTTTATTTAATAGAATATATAAATACAAAATGTTCATGAACAGTATCATACCAGTTTTAAACAGTTTGAGTGTTCATGCTATTTCTTCCATAGAAATCACCGAGGTGAGCAGGAGAATTGATATAGTCTCAATGTTAAGGCCCGAGATAATTCTCAGGTTCTGGGAGCCTGCGTTTAGACCAACGATTACTCCGTCTACTTTAGACATACAAAAAAAACCTATTAGCTTGAGTAAACACACTCATACCAACGATGTCAGATAGCACAGGCAATCGGGAAATCTTTCCCTGATAAAAACCTAAAAATTATGCTGGAAAGGAAACATTTCAGAATATAAAAAGATTCTTAAGTGAAATATTTGATGCCAAACAGCAGACAAAATCTGAAGGAGTAAAATCTTTAATTGAAGCACCTCGGAAAAGACTCAGAACTGAGATCTCCGAGGTCGCGTTTGATAAATACGGCGAAAAACCATCGTGGTCTCGGAGAAACCACTTATGCCAAAATCAAATAAACCGCCCAAACAGCCAGAGCCTGGGAGAAAAGAAGCTACAGATACAAGCAAATCAGATTATAGCACAGAGGGCAGTAAGGGAAAGCTATCAAGCATGTTGTCAGACTATGCCATATCCTGGCCATATCCTGCCATATCCTGGCCTAGTCTGACAAGAAAAAACCTCACTAACAACGTTGAGTGAAGAAAAGCAGAGCACTGAAAAATGGAATCTCGAAACAGTTGGAGAGAAAAAAAAAATTCCAAGAAAACTGAGATAGAACTGCAAACTATCAATCCGTTACAAACCGGCATGGAAATAGGCTCCCCTGCTGAAGCTGAGAGCCCGAAAGGACTACTTGTACTCTTTTGAAAATAGGGGGGGGCGGAAGTTTGAGAAACCGAAGAAAACTACAAAAAGAAAATGATCTGAAGGACGCCCTAATCGAAGTAAACCACTCATTTGGAGCGATTGCAGAGGAAGCGGAAAACCAGGAAGAAAGAAGAATAGAGAACAACCCGCATAAAACTTCCAAAAATAAAAAGGACAAGCATAATATTGACAATGCTCCTAACCGAAACGCAGCGGGGGCGGTGTCGCGATCCTTGTGAATGCTGGTACACAACATGTTTACCTTTGCTCCGAAAATCAAAGCTTTCTCGAACATACAGACATTCAGCTAGCCTGTTAGACCAGGTGAATTACCGTTTTTTGATTGAAAAATTCCATCCAGGGTAAACTAGGTTGGAAAGGATAGAAAAAGTTATAACCAATGTGGGGACAAAAATTGAACATCTGAAAGCATGCGGTTTTTCACGATTTGCATCGTAAATACGTATTTTACCAAAAAAAGTTAAATGTATAATTTGTAAATAATTAAAAAACTACAACTTTGATATTTACAAAATTTTCACATAACCTCAAAATTGCCGATTAAAATAAAAAGAACCAATATTTTCGTTTTTATTTTTTATTTTATTTTTTTGAACTTTCTGTGAAGTGTACTATTATGAGAAAAATAATATGAAATGAATTGGGCATATTCCTTGATGTCGATATTGTTATTACTAACATTGACTCAACTTTCCATTGACTAGATCATTGGAAGGAACTTTTCATTTTCTTGAATTTTTCTTCAAAATAAACAAATATATTCTGTGAAGCTACGAATACCTGGCAGTGAAAACTCAAAAATATTGTAATACTTAGTTATTCATTATACAAGGAAAAAAAGTATTAGATTAGAACCGAGAGCTAAAATCTAATCTTTTTTCCGTGTATAATACACTATTTTTTTCCGTGTTGGGAAAAACGACGATTAAATATCTACCTTAACTTATTTGTATATATATTCAGGAAAAAAATACAAACTTTTTCCCGTGGGAAAAAAGTACTCAATTTTTTCCCGGTTCTCGGGGAAAGAAGTAATTTCATAAATAGTATATTATATAGCAAGGGACTCAAGTGAATGTTTTAATCCTGCACGTGATGTTTATTGCCTGAGGGCTCGTAGAGCCCGAGTGCCAATAATCACGTAAGGATAAAATATCACTTTAGTCCTGCGGCATATACGCTATTTTTTGCACTTCCCAGTATTATAAATTTCAATAATAATACAACCAATTATTTTATAGTTACAGTTATATAAACATGGTACTTGGATTACTCGGTAGGTAACGTCATAGCAACGTTGTCAACAAACTTTTTTCAGTTAATGTTGATATTAACCCATACGTCAAGAACATGACATCTCTTCACTTTCCTCTAATATTCATTTATCAAATACAAATAATCGCCCATTTAGTTTCATCAATTGTAATAATGTTAATATTACATACAATTTCAATTCAATCAATAAAGATTTATAATGGAATATTTCCTAATTTTTGTCCTAGTTATCACTAGTGTAGATGCGGTAATGTTTGATTTTTACTTTATGTCCCTAGGGATTTGAAATGCAACTTTATCTCCCTAGGGACTGAAAGATACATTTTAGTCCCTGTTATACGGGATATTTTTTCTGTTTCATATTTGATTAATCCAAATTGTACTAGATTTTTCGAAACAAGTTTTGTTACTTTGTAAAATTGAACTTATAATAATAATAATAATAATAATAATAATAAAATGTTTTATTGTCAGCAAAAATTACAATATTACATTCATAACCCCGTCAAATGGCAGGATTCAATTTCTGACCATACCACAAGTGATACAGTCAGACTTTGCTGTGCCATCCAACCATTATGCATTATTAATGAATCCGAATAAACATCATTGTGATAATCATATTCACTTGTCACAAATCAATACCTACTAAACTTGTGTTGAAACGAAACTGATACCATCATTAAGCAACCCAGATCACATCTACAAAAAAATGTAGTCAGTAAGAAAAAGATAAAGTTTCATAGTGAATGCAAACATTTGTTGGTGATATCATGTAACGTATGCTTATTTGAGGTACAGTCTCTTTCACAAGATTATATATAAAGTGCCACGATACATGATTGTCCATTCATTCATTTGTTTGTCTCACAGTAGTTCACAACAAAATGTACCAATATTTCATCATTTGTTTAATTTTCACGGTGGTCTCTGCTAAGCCAGGAAATTTGGCCATTGAATCAAGCTCTACGGGATATGGAACAGGACTGAGTTATACAGGATATGGAGGTCATTCTGAAATAGCAGCTGGACTAGGATCTCTACACGCAGACACTATCCCTGTCTCATCAGCATCGGCAGTTATCCCAGCAACACCTGCATTTGTAGCTACTGCGGTACACGCTGTTCCTACTGCCACCAGCTCACAGTCGAGAGTGGATATTATCAATCCTCAACCACTCGTTCAGCAAATCGTTACATCAGTTCCCGTAAATGTACCTGCAGGTTATCTCAGATACAGCGTGGCAGGATATGGAACTGGAGCAGGATATGGAACGGGTGCAGGATATGGAACGGGAGCAGGATATACAAGAACTGTTTCAACAGGACTAGGTGTAGCACATGGACACACTGGATCTATTGGGTATGGGGGAACCGGCTACTGAAGTTTGTATTGAATTTCAAGTTTGATCTAATGGGTTATAAGTCAAAAGTATACAGTTTGAAATGAATCGTATGTGTGATTTATTGATCGATCCTTATTATCCGGATCAAACACTATGAAAATTTCATGAGAGTCGCTAGTGTGAAGGATACGAATAGATTTGAGTAGCACAAAGTGTTAAATGGTAGATTTGATAATGTTGGAAACACCAATACCAGAAGTCACTTGAACGCTAAAACTAGAAATAATAAGTAAAATGTATTCTGTTTGATGCGAGTAGGCGGTCCTAATCCCAAACACAGATATTATTTATCTATGGTTTTAACGATAACATAATAGCTATTATCATATATCTTCTTTAATTTCTTTTTTCGAAAACTGAACTAAAAATAAGTCACATTTTTCATTTTTCAATTTTCATGGAGAATGTTCCCCTTTTTTAAAATGATGATATTTTCGTTGAAATCTTAG
Organism: Chrysolina haemoptera; assembly: GCA_958298965.1. Taxonomy (NCBI): domain Eukaryota; kingdom Metazoa; phylum Arthropoda; class Insecta; order Coleoptera; family Chrysomelidae; genus Chrysolina; species Chrysolina haemoptera. The sequence goes on from OY282591.1 coordinate 8,416,871, forward strand.
TTAGCGAAAACCCTTTCTTGTCACTCATCTGAGAATCCTTTTATGTTCTAAAACGTGATAGTTTTTCGTATACTAGGCGGCAAAATGATTTTTCGTGTTTCGAGATAGAGATTATCACCGAGGCCACTTCGGCCGAAGCAAGATAATCTCGAGGTCGCGAAATGATTTCGCGGCTATAGTATTATTTTCGTACAACCGCGAAAATTATATAATTTAAATAAACATTATGTCGTTTTAAAAAGACAGCGACAGAGAAAAGTAAACTGATGGCCTCAGTATCACAGTGTTTTTATGGAAATGAAATATTTAGCATCACACACATTTCTCATGAAGTCGTGAAAGATGTCCGATAACGACATAAGTGACATTTCCGTTACTTGTACTCCTCATGAGCTGAAAGATCTCATAGACTCGGCACTTTCTGATTTAATACCCAAAAAAATTTGAACCTAAGTATGAAGTTTAAAGATTGGTGTTCCAACCAAAATGTCAAGACAGTGTCAGAAAACTTATTATTGGGATATTTAATGCAGCAATCAAGAGTTGTGAAGAGTTCAACTTTATGGAGCATTTATTTTATGTTATGCTTAACATACGAAATGGAATTAACAAGAAAAAGTCAATTGGTTATCGAGCAAAGAAATCAAAAGTTTTTACATACAATACAATTGATTCATTCCTCAAAGAAGCTAGTGATGCGTATCATCTACTGTGGAAGGTAGGTACATAAATATGGAAGAGTGTATTATGATGTTTTATTCATAATAATTATCATTATAGGTAGTTTTGATAATGGGAATATCGGGAACAATGCGACGAGATGAATTAGTGAAAATGACCCTCAAAGATATTCAGGAAGAAAACAGTAGCTGTTCCTGATACTGAGACTGACCAGAAGAGCGTTTTCACCATTACTACTTCTGTTGTGAATTTAGAAATATTTGATGATTCAAAATACATTACTCTATGCAACGGCCGTAGAAATTTTGCCGGCCGTCACTCTGGGTAACGGCCGCAAAATATCATTTTGCGGCCTCTGTTCTGACTGCAAAATGCTTGTTTTGCGTCCGCTTGCACGAAAACGACTTTTGCGTCCTGTTCATCATTTATTTCGTTACTACCGTTACGGTAGTCATGAAAACAATATCACCTAGATCGTTCGTTTTGATTCAAACACGAAATGACATGAAATGTCAATTAACAGCAGTAGATACTTATTCATTTATTTTTATTCTCATATTATTTTAAACGCAGTTTTCAGGGGTAATATAACAATACCTCGTTTATCAGCGAATACGTTTTTCAATTTTAACGAAAACGATTTTCTAAAACAAATATGTTTGAGTGGAAATTCCAAAATTTATTCGATTTGATAAACGACGGTCGAGTTATATTTCATCAGATTATTTCCCAAATATGTCAATTAACCAATAACATTTATTCCACAACCTACATTATTATTTTTATTAAATTTATTTTTCACTTTTCCATTACTGCTTTATAATACCTTGGCAACGGTTGCTATTAAAAGACCCATAACGCTCGGGGCGTTATCGAGGGCATTATGAATCAACGCCCGCTAAATGGTTTTTTCTGTAGTTCAAAATATTAATATTTTTCACCAGTTCCTGGAAGTATGCCATTAAGACAGTTTCATTTACGGTATTCACTCTGTTTTCATCTTTCCATTTCAAAAAATGGTCATACTCCTTCTCGTATAAGTATTTGGATTTCACAGGCAGTAAATTTCCTAACGCTTTTTCAGCTTTGAGCGTCACATTCTATGGGATTTCCATAATTATTATCAACACAACCGTTTTTAGTTTCCTCAACTAACAAGCTTGTCAATTCTTACAAAAATGCAGCGTCATTTCAATAAATAAATAACCCTTAGTAACCTCTTCAATGTTTCCATGGCAATTGCATAGAATCTCACTTATAATTTTTTCGTGAGAAATAAAATCTTGTATGCACTACGAGCGTTACTAGATCCTAAGGCCCATCGGGCAACATTCATCCCTCCGGGCGTTAGGATTCTATAACGCACTTGGTACATAAATAGCTATAATGAACATAATTATTTACGGCAAAATGTCACACGATATCGTTCCTGTTCTTGAAGAAGTACAGTTTTTGGCAAAAATAATTCTTGGGAAATGTTGACAAACACACTTGATTTGAGTATTGAACTAAAAATAATCAAACACTATCAGAAATTGTATATAGAATATTTATGGAATGGCGTCAACAAAATAAATTTCTACTCAACAAACAACGCCGACCATTTTATGTTATGTCTGATCAATTCTGGTACCAACTTAAATCCTTCCATACCGATAAAGTCCAAATGAATCCGAAATCCATGTTAGTGTGCTTCGCAATTTTATTTACATTTTGTACCTCAAAGTGACACTAATGAGAAGAAAATTGTGAACAATTCATAATAGTCGGTATTACCAACTAGTAACAGTGATGTCTACAAGCAACTCATTTCGTTACCACAATAAACATGAAAGCAACATCTCCTAGATGTTTGTGTTAACTGGAACAGACAGTGTGCGAGAGGTAATTTAGAAAATAACTTCAAATTAATTGATGTTTCTCTCAAAATTTCTGAATCCGGAAGTCTTGGATTGGAAATGTAATTTCAATAAATGTAAATTAATAGAGTATATAATGTTTAACCTTAACGCCATTGAACGGGCCGGAACCATTCTGCGGACTTGGAAAATCTTACTTTCGAGAAGAACTCAAAAAAGCTGAAGAAGCAATGAGAGCAACATAGAACTGGCTAAGACTTCCAGGGTGGAGTCAGGCCAAAGATCTCCTCGACAATTTCAACCGAGCAAGATCGAAGACACTGATTAACCTCAGCAAAACTAGTCTGAAGACAATCACGGGATTTCTAACGGGGCATTGCAGACCCAAAGAACACCTAAGGAAGCTAGGCTTAGACTGATGGAGTGTTACGCTGTACTTCATAAAATATTGAATATACTGGGATCATACCAGCTGACTATGGGAGAAATACCACGAGTAGACCCCCTCAAAATCCTAAAATTCCTAAAGGCTTGAAGGGCTTCTGTAAACAAGAACATCTTGTGATAGCAGAAGAAGATGGGGCACAATAAATCTAACCAGTTCGCAGCCTATCATTCACCATCCATACTTACCAATACCAAAAAATAACAAATGTTTTACCTATTTGCGTTATGGCTGTGGATATAGCCTGAGACCGCTCAAGCTCGACAAGCAGACATTGTGGTCTCAGGCGCCCCACTACATGCTCTGCATCTAGTGTCCTGAACCTCTATATCCATCAAGATACTACGGTAGACAAGGAAGTTGAAAACAACATCCCTGCAGGCTATTAGGAATCCCTTAGTCTCCGACTTCAGCCCACTTAACCTGAATGCGAAGATCAAATTTTCAGATAAGATAAAGTCCTCGAAGTTTTTGAAGACGACCCCATGCATTGGCTCATTCTCATGAAGCTGCAGAAGGACTTCAGTATCCGCAACTTCAATGTGAGCTTTTCGTTGAACGGGCTCCAACTCGGTGACAGAGTTTGGGTCACTCCGTTGAGTGTAAAAACGGAACCAAGATCCGAATTATTTGCTTTACAGGCTCCTCTCAGTACCAATCTTTCATTGTCTGGGAAAGTACAACCGTGTAACTGATGATTTAGGATGTAAGCTCCAATCAAAATCATTTGGCGAGTTTTTACTTCGAGTTGTCGTACTCCTCTTGAGTCCATTTCATCACTCCAACTGTGGGTTTAACCAAGTAAACTAACGGCCGACATCGGAGAAAAAATTGCCTTTTCCCTATCGAATATGCCTCTACTGCCAGTAAGTACATACGGTTTCGCATAGGATATTTGGGTTGATGGTGTCACCAACTCACAAGTGTCTCAGATTTCGTTTGGCTTCCCTGCTTGTTTATTATGATTACATGCATGGTTTTTACTGTTCGCTACTTACCATGTTTATGATAGTAACCCAATTAAATCTCTATCGACCTGCTGAAAATTATTGAACACAATTTCATAAAGTATCTGGTATCAATCACGGTACAATTCCTTGTAAAGGTGTTATTTAGAATATGTCTTGTTGACAACTAATATATTATAAAAATGCATCAGAAATAACTTGAATTTTTTCCAACACACTGAATGCTAATGCATGCTGATAACACAGCTTGTCCATATATATATAAACAAGAAATCAACTAGTAGCCAGTATAAGTAAAAAAATGCGTCAGAAAATTATCATTTTCATTTTGATCACGTATATCCTGGAGAGTTTCCAGAAAAAAATCATTAATGAAAGGGACAACTTGGTGAGTTATCAAACCGTATCATTGTTTTTTTCCTCCTGAAAGAAAACAAATATTCTGTAATTTTCTGATAAAATTGTGGAAACACAGAAACAGTAGGTCGGAATTGTTGCATTCTAGGCAAATGAGTTCGTTGAAAAAATAATTATCTGCACTAGAAAAAATACGTTCAAGAAGTGTTCGAAAAGACGAAAAAGGGGTGTGAAGACCGACTTTGTCGGGTTATCTTGATTGAAATTGTTAAAATTAAAATTTGTGATACGAACAAATGCAGCATAAATTCTTCATTTTTCTTCGTATATTTGGATTGCGGCAGCTGTTCCCAAAGAGCAATCAAATGGGTTCATAATTTAAATTAAGTAATTATTATACCTGTCCATAAATGTACCTTGGGCAAAATGTCATGGGCTTCACTCAATCCAGACTTAGATACGTATATTTGGGTAATTGAAAACATTAAAAGGGTGTCCACTAATTGTAAAAAAATCAATCGACCAAAAACTTGACAGTGTGGGTGAGGTCAAATAGGTCATAAAACCTTAATTTTAGAAATGGAGTGATCAATAAATCAAACAATTTAATTTTTCTTTTAAGTATTTAAAACATTGAAAATAATCTGTATATCGTAAAGTTTAGAGTGCGTCTTCGAGAAGTTTTGAAAAATATATTTAACTGTCAGTTAAATAATAAATAATGAATTGAATGAATTGAATTAGAAATAACGAATCAATAAGTATTTTTTTTTTCAATTGGTGCCCCTTTTTACCTATTTGAAGCACACCTCAGCGTGTGTAAATCAAACTTTCAAAAACGCGCGTTTTTTAAAGTTACCATGGTTACATCAACAACTCGATAACCGTGAAGTCTGAATGCATTTTCCATTTATTAGTGTTAAGACTTACTATCGGTAATGTCAATGACTAAACTAGAATAGGGAAAAACCATGTATCGTGAGATGGCGCTGCGAATGACAAAATGTCGGATCAAGGTGTGATCAAACTGTCATTCTGTAGGAATCAATTCATAACCTGCAAATAATATTATTTATTATTTGTCCATAATTGTCCATAAACTATCCAAATATATCACTTTAGATACACAAATGATCTAAACTAACATAAAATGATCACATTTCAGCCATATAAACAGACACGATCAGTTTGTTGGTCACACCACGAGTATTTCGAACGATTAAAAGTAGATGTCGCCCACTCCGAGATTCTTCTAGGGTCACTGGATCCAGAAGGCTTTGCTTCTAGGGATACGGCCAATGGGAGGAGTCTATTAGTTCGAATGTCAAAAATAACCCACAGAAAAAGTTGGGTTAGGTTAGAGCCAACGTTTGAATACCGACACATGTCAATTTTATGTAGGAAATGTGCAAAAATAGTGGAATCCGGAATTCCGGAATGACATGTTCATAGATATAATATTTTCAAGATTTATCTAATCGGTAATACGGTAACGGAAAATTCTTGGTTTATTAGTCCAGTTGTTACAGCACCAGCATATTGCCCCCCCGATCTGATAGGATCATAGTGTTATGTAGTATTGTTTACTTTCTACTGAAAAAAATTATATATCCTTTTCTCATGAAAAATGAAAATGAAGTATTGGTCAGTGACAACCTACAAAAATACCGACAATAAGGTCCCTTGGCAAGAATTCCTCGGAATTTTAACCTTGGTTCTATTGACCTAGTTAATAATGCATTAAAACAATTAAAGAATAGGTTGAGATCTGTACTAGCAATATAAAATATATACTGCAAAATATTTGATGTATTCTGTATAAATTCATTTAGTGAAACCTTCACGTAGCTTTGTATTATAATTGTAGTTGTTGTAAAAATGGTATATCTAACCATATAATAGTTATTTATGGTACTAGTGTGTTATGTTGAAAATAAGTCACGCGAGAAAGATTTATACCACGAGGCCGTCAGGCCGAGTGGTATAAATTCTAAAGTGACTTAGGGAACATAACACATGAGTGGCATACAATGTTTTATCCAACACATGACAGTTATGACCCATTATTAATGTCATTTTAGACAAGTTAACTATCAAATAACACACTAGTGAGTTATGAATTATAACACATGACAGTCATAACTGAATCATAACTGTCATGTGTTGGATAAATAAATATATTGTCTCTGCCTGTTGACCTTTATGGTTTTAGATTTATTATAGATCTGAGAACATCAGATTCGGTTACCAAAGGTAGGTAAAGATAATGCATCCGAGGCAGCCTTGAAATTGCTATGATTTTCTGAGACCTGATAAACAGAGTGGAAGAACTGTACGGAGAAATTTGCGAATATCACTACTGTTGACTGAGTTATCAAGCTGCATTTCTCTAGGCAATCCACTTCTGGATATGGATCTTACAAATAGCCAAAAAGGGTTGTGATCTTGTGCAATATTTCTTTTACTATTGATTTGATGCTTTGTAATTTGCTTTAGTGCACTAGGTTTTTACGTAGAGTCCGTACTATTTTTTAAAATTAATTTGTGTGAATAATTTTTCTTTCTTATCTCATGCACCAAGTCGAGCATAGATATTTGGGTTTATCTGCAGTTGCTCTTTCTGGATACTTTGGTATGACTTGCTCCAACAATGTGAATTGTTTTATAGAGCAGATCGAGATAGTCATTAACATTCTCACATTTGACAAGATCAAACCAATTTTATTTTTTATTAACTGATATAGTAAAAAAAGTTACCTATTCGGTTGCCATATGCGGCTCAACAGATGGATGGGCTCTTCAATCTTGTGTTGTGACAATGAATGTATTTTGCAAAGTGAAGTATAGAATTTTGGTTCAGAAGTAACAATGGCACATTGTTCAAAATTAAAAAAACACCTGTTTTGATTATTTTACTTAAATACTGTCAAATACATAAAAAACATCTTGAAATAATTAAATTCTATTTAGGCAAATGCCTAGTTTGAAGATCCATGAACATCAACTCCAATATTCAAGAATTAAAACACTCAGTATTCACAATTCCATAATTTAATCATTCAAGTTCATAGACATGTAAATCGATACAATTACAGGATATTGAAATATAAATCAGCTCATAATTTACAAACTTGCAAGGAAATATGCAATAAGTATTTTGTCTCGGTACGGTAACCGAACAGAAATGCAACCCAAGCATAATATTCTATATAAATATTGGGAAAGGTCAGGAAGCATGGCATTCACAATTCAGATTAGCAGTCATTATTGCATTAGTATTGATATATGATAGATCACTCTTTAAATTATCAGTTACCAGAGAAGTAGTATAAAAAATGCAGTACATCTCCCCATCGGTGGCTCTGCTGGTTAGCAGTTTATTATGAGTTTGGTTACATTTATTTTCATCTTTTTATTTGTCTCAATCATTCGAAAATGTCAGTTTATTAATTCTCCTGCTTTAGGCAGCCTTGTTCATTTCTTGTGTTGTTTATTTCAATAAATATTTATAATTTTACAAAATGAGTTCTTTCATTATTTGGATGAATGTGGGTTGGGTGAATACAGCTTAAAAACCCTCTCGTATAAAGCCAAGCGAGTATTGAGTTGCGACAATACCTCAGAAGTGGTGATAGGGTGAAACTTAGGTATCACACTAGATGATAAACTCAACTGGTCAAAATACATCTGGGAATTTTTGTAGATCAAAAACTCACCTTTGATTATCATATTTGAGAAATTGTCATATCAACTAAGAGGATGTTAGGATTCATTATGAGAAACTAAAGACAATATAAAAACACCGAGCCGTCCAAAGCCATTTATTCACTGGTAAGAAGTATTATTAAAAAAACATAAATGCTATTGAGCAAGAAAAAGGCTTTTGCCAAGTATCTCACATACAAAATGGAAGGTGTACCCTGCTAGATCGAAAGGCTTCCTGAAAACTATTTTAAATATATGGTCTCCACAGTCTAATCATTTTTAAATTTTTAATTTGTTTCTCACTTCACATTTTATTAATCGGGGACTTCGTCAGACACACTTCCTCCATCAACTCACAGCAAAATCATGGATGCTTTCTCCTAGTCTAATCAAAATCTTGCAGAGTATTTGGCTATGATGACATCTGCACAATGTCCATCAGCCAATTTTGAAACTGTTCATTCCGTTGATTGAGGTATGAGGTAGTCCAACTTTTTGTGTTTATTGAACTTCAAAAAATGATCACATAGGTACTCAAGTTCCTTGTCGACGGCTCTATCTCTATGTTCCATAATAGCTGCTAAACGGGTCACAAGATAGGGCAAGGGGCAAGAGGCAAGGCCCGGAAATCGACCAACGCTTCTTTGAAATTCGAGATTATTGTATACCTCTCAATTTCAATCAATAACAGAATTAGAATTAGTAGCTGGTGTATATGCATTCAAGATTAAAATATGAAATATTATACTGAACCAAAACGAAAAAGAATAAAACTGTCAAAACGAGTGTCAAATCTTCTTTTTTATATTATAACCCAACTTTTTTATTGCTTTTTTATTGGTGCTTTTGTGGGTTATTTTTGACATTCGAACTACTACATGAGATTTGAACTATTAGACTCCTCCCATTGGCCGTACCCGTAGAAGCAAAGCCTTCTGGAAGAAGCCCTAGTGAATCAAACCTTTCAATAGAAAGCAGCTTAAATGACAATGTTATAATTATTGATCTGACATGAGTACTTTGTAAACGTCAAATGAAATATTACAAAACCTTTGTTCAGACATTAACGAAAGGTATACTGATGTCACATCATGGATTCAACCATTTTACATTATGAGTTCTTATTATTTGTAGGTAATAATGAAACCAGCATTTATGATTTTAAAGTGCCCCAATTGAAAAAAATATCGTAAAGTATTCGTGGATAACTGATCTTTCAAACACTTATTTCAAGCACTCCGGCTGCGCCTTCGTGTTAAAAAATCGCACGTCTTTCATTCAAAGACCTTTTTATCCACTCATACTCAATAATAGTATTAACTTGCTTGAATTGCGTCCAGATCAATCTTCCATGTTGGTAATTGCAGGGTGTTGGACAAATAAAACAATCTACGTCTTTGCTAACGTTTCGCGAACATGTGGTTCGCTTCTTCAGAGCTATAATGTGAATAAAAATTTTTGGGTAGTTCACAACAACATTGGGGCAGTGCAACTACAGCCTAATAGATATAAAACAATAATAGTATATTATATAGCAAGGGACTAAAGTGAATGTTTTAATCCTGTACGTGATGTTTATTGCCTGAGGGCTCGTAGAGCCCGAGGGCCAATAATCACGTAAGGGATAAAATATCACTTTAGTCCTGCGGCATATACGCTATTTTTTCACTTCCCAGTATTATAAATTTCAATAATAATAAAACTAATTATTTTGATGAGTTATATAAACATGGTACTCGGCAGGTAACGTCATAGCAACGTCAAGAACATGACATCTCTTCACTTTTCTCTAATATTCACTTATCAAATACAAATAATCGCCCATTTAGTTTCATCAAATGTAATAATGTTAATATCACATACAATCTTAATTCAATCAATAAAGATTTATAATGGAATATTTCCTAATTTTTGTCCTAGTTATTAATAGTGTAGCTGCGGTAATGTTTGATTTTTACTTTATGTCCCTAGGGATGTGAAAGGCAACTTTTTCTCCCTAGGGATAAAGATACATTTTAGTCCCTGCTATACTAAAGTTGGCACTTCAGTCCCGGAAGTGCAAAAAAAATATATGTGCGTTCGAGGATATGCAACAGGGGCATGCACGGTCTTTCATATCTCTTTATCACGATAAACGATGTATGGATCCCTTTTTCTTATGGAAGAATAATTTTTTAAAAATCAAAATGATGCAAAGTTCACAGGGTGTCGTCGAATAACTTTATTCATTACATAACAAGGGAAATATTGAAAATAAGGTATTTAGCATATTAGCATAACAAGTTTCATCATTCGATGTATTCTTCTCCCTGAATATAAAATTTTGAAGTGAGGTCCCAGCATAGAGATATTTTTACGGAAACATTTCGGAATTTTCGAACGATATGTTGAGACTACTATTCAAGGTACGTTAAAACAGTTTCCACATATCGAAGATCAACGTTATCATTATTTGGCTTTCCACTATATATACCTATTATTATCTTTTGGATGAACACTTGTACGAAATGGAACTGTTGTGTGAATACGAGACGTACTGATTCGCAGGGACGTATTCAGGGAGAAAAATTGTAGACCCACACACCACCACACATCAGGCCGCCATCTGAACTGTACGGAATAGTCTGGGTACAAGGATAGGAGGCAGGTTTCAAATATCCATCATATCATTTTTGGTTGATGTGAGAGTAATACCATGGAAAAATAAAACGACTTTAATGTTCGAAGACTTTCCCACAGTTTCGTTATGAAATAATATTGTAACGATACTGGTGTTCGTGGCTGTAGAAAACACTGGACAGTTATGACTTGTTCATTTGGAGTTTATATCGAATTCAACAATGCATTTCAATAACCCCATTAGTGAGGAATCACACTGATCGACGTTTGTGCCTCTAGCAGTGTGGTGGTTCGTAGAAGCACCTTCCGTAGCTTGTGAAACTAATTTTGTTTTGAATAGCTCTTTTACAATTTCCAACTTTCACACAATAAAAGATTTTACTTTTCTCGATGTTTTTTTAATGAAAAATGCAAATGACAAAATCAGAATGTTCATAAAAATCATACAATTCATTATATATCAATTTAAGACAAAGAATTACATCGGTTTAGATAATTTTCGGTAGAAAAATATTCAGCAAAGATAAACGTCGGTAGGAATGCTGATTCTTCAGTCTATCTGTCTAAACATTGTTTCCGTGGGCAGGATCGGCTTCAGCAACATAATTCAGGACCGACCGTCCGCGACCGTCCACCTACGACCAAAAGTAGAAGTAGATCAATGAAAACTTTCAAAGTCACACTGATCGACCATCCACGACCGACCACTAGAATAATTTTGTAAATCTGACATTAATTTGACTTTCGAAAGGTTATGTGAATTGTCTCTTCATTTATTGAAAATAAGTTAAATTCATAATATCAATAGTTTTGCTTTAAATAATGAGCAGTAGTGATACTGAAGAACATTTCATTTTTCCGGTAGGAAATATACCTATTTACATGAGTTTTGTTGAAGTCAAAAGTTCATCATAAATGTGTTTCAAAATGACATTACGTCAGGATAGTGTAACACCGACCAAAATTTCCAGCAGACTACAATTTCGAACATGGTCTTTGAAAAACGGTCGAGGACGGTCAATGACGATTATACAGTGTGAGTTGTGCGATAAGAATATACGTGTTGGAAATTTTGGTCGTAAGTGGACGGTCGCGGACAGTCGGTCTTAGTCGATCAGTCTGATTCCTGGCTTATACACAACTGAACTACTCTACCGCTACTCGACTCTGCCTCAAGCGCACTTTGAAGTGTTTAGGGTAACTATCAGTGAGATTTTCAATACATTTTCCACCTCGCAGGTCAAAATCCAAACTATACAATATGTCGATTTTGTTCTCTGCTTCTAAATGCCATTAACAGAATTGGAAAACGACGATTTACCTTGAATCGGCGAATTTAGCAAGATAAGCCCTTGAATTGTTTATCTTGCACATGGTTGAACTTGTTATTATCTATCTCTCCTGCAAGATTGTTTGTCCAGCTTTATATCAATAATAAATATGAATTTTTGAAAAACAGTCTATTCTTAGAGGTGTTTCCGGATTTTCTCAGTGGAACATGCAACGATATGGTCGCATAAAAACCATTTCGCAGGCCTTTCAATTCTGTACAGTAATTTTTGTTAACAATAACTATTGTTGAGGAGCGATTTTGCTGCGGCCTACACCGAACAAAAGGTAGTATAGGTTATTTGCGTCTTTATTTGGGTGAAAAAAAATCTCTACTGGTTGACCCATCCATTATAACTCTTTTTTCCATTCTTCTGTCTTATTTCAAATGGTTATACTGGGTACCGTTAGACGAGAATTCAAAACCAGTCCATAATTCGCAACATTCATGAAAATTGTGAATATTTCTTCAGCATTCCAATCATGTTCAGCGGCTGCGGCGACTTTGCGAAAAGGTCTAAATATTGTGTAGGACTTCTGACATCTGGCATGAGCCGAGAAATCCACAGACAGTCCAGATAGACTTCAATCCTTTCTGTCATCGTACAAGCTTCATCAATTTCTTATTTTTGTCTCTGGACTTTCACTTTCCATGGAGCTGCGGAAAACTTGTAGATCATTCACTTGAGACTTGTTGTTTTGAAAATTCCAGCAGCTCGACCTGTTTTGTATTTCTCCATATATTTCGCCCATTTGTTTTTCTTGATCTCCAAAAGAGGGCCCTGTTTCTCTTGTATTCTTTCAGCTGATTCCTGTTCTTTCAAGATTTGTTGCAACCGCTCCTGTTTTTCTTCATCTCACTTACCTTTATGATCTAGCGGATTTTCCAGGAGCCGGCCCTGTCCCTCTTGATTTTATTTAATCAATTCGTTTTTTCTGCTTCTGTAGTTGCAACTAATCCCACAATTCTTGTCTTCCACACCACTTCACGTCTTGTCTTTCTTGGGAAACTCTTTTTTCGCGCTCTTTCTTCCATTTCTTTTCTGCTCCTTTGTCTTTATCTTCTTTCGATCGCACTTTCTCTATGCGCGTTCATTCTTTTTTTCGTTCTTGTTACTCATGTTTTCGTTTGCACCTTCCTCTCTGCACCTACTTTCTTCATATTTATGTTTTTCTTGGCGCTTTCGTTTTTCGGTAGCCTTTAGTGGTTCGAAGTATGCAGACTTTATCCATGTAAAGAAAAATTAGATAAAAGCAAAAATATATAACTGAGAATAACCCGGATGCCCTATAACGCCTTAGCAGTCCCGTAGACGATCTGTTGGTCGGTCTGTCTCAGTGTCCCTTCTGTCGTCTTCACAAAGGACCCTTTTGGATGGAAATGCAAAGATGCACTGATGTTTTGCCTGTTTGTGTATTTAACCTGGACGACTGAACACTCCACGATACTTAGATTATCGAAGGAGGAACAGCGTGGAATTAATTAATGATATAAGCAAAATAGTATGTAGTTAATTGTTGATGCAGCGTGCTATTCCAGTAATTATATTACTGTGTATTCCAGAAAATAATAATTGCCATTTCAACAATCCAAACGGGAAATAACTATTTAACACGTAGAGAAATATTGAGGCGAAGTATATCGATCACCGATGCTAATTAGATACTGAAATTGTTCGCAGTTTTCTTGGGAAACAAAAACTCACAGAATGTCTGTGCGTAGCGACGATACAGGGCGTTAGAGAGCAATATATCTGTTCGCGGTACAATGACAATAATTAAATTAAATGATTCTCTGACTCTTTCCGTAACACCTATTCTGTCTTTGATGTAATACATCCGGCTACCTGTTTCCGCCATAACTGTTTTTTCGGTTCAACTAATGGCCAATTCTCATAACTATTCTGAATCTTCTTGTGTCCTCCCAAAACTCCCTTGGAAACTTTTTTTTCAAACCTATTATTGTCCCAAATCTCCTCGGGTCTACCCAAAAAGTTCTCTGGAAACCGTACATAACCAATAAGCCTACTTCTGATGCCAACTGTTACGATAATGGTTTCCATGGACAGAAAATTCTAGACAGTTATGAGTACACTGTGAGACGTATCTGCGTACTTCAGTATTTCACTAATAATCTAGTAACGACAGACAATCTCGACCAAAAAGTGAAGAATGAATTGTAGCACTCTGAAACTCGGCACATGACATCTCGACATCATGTATTATTAGAAAAAACATTGTTCACCAGAAAATCAGGGGTGGAACCTAAAAAATTTTTGATAAAAAAAATATGATTATAAAATATAAGATTCATCAAAAAACAATTTCGATAGGTTGAGAGATAATTCAATTCTCCACAACAATGATTTTCAGTAATACCTGATGAAATACGCTCGTTTTCTCAGGAAAAATGGTTTAACGCCGACGTCACATTTCATGCTCGCGCTAATCTGCAACTGCAAGTTCAGGTAGGGCCGAAAATTAGATTTGTCATAACTTTGCTAAAAATTATAGTAGGAGGAAAAGAAAAAGTCCATATCGTTCCTTCTACTTCCTCATACAAATATAAAATGTGAGTATTTGAGTACCTAAAATGTTTTTTGTCCCACTTCACATAACCTACGATATTTACGGAGGATCCGAAAGTCATGGATATTTTAGTTGATATAAAATAATTATACTGGAGCAGGAATCACTACCCTCTTTGGACCATATGCAACGATTTAAGGCTACTGAGACAAGTCTCACTTATGCATGCCAAAGAAAAAACTGGGTTTTACTCCTGCCTCAGTTTTCAACTCACCCATAATCCCGCCCATTTCTTCAGTAAATGTTGAAAATAATCGCTCATACACATCATACATAAAAAATGAAGTATATGATTTCAATTAAGCTTGAGGTTTGCATTTCACAATAGTGTTATTAAATATATACAGGGTGTCCCAGAATGAAGGGGACAAACTCCGAGGGTAGAATCCTCACTTCATTTTAAGGCTGCAAGTTCCAATAAACATATACCCTAAAATAAGTATTAACCAAGTTACAGGGTGTTGAGGGTGACAAAAAAAAATATATTTTCCAGAATAACTCCATAACGGCCTAACTTTTCTTAATGAAATTTGGTATGTCACTTAATAGCATTCAGTTTCATATTTCAAGGCGAATCATGTGCTTGTACTCTAAACAGGGCCGTACGGCAGGTGGGTACCCCTATTCGCCTCTCCCCAACTTTCATGCCACTGGATTAATATCGATTTCGTCTTTGTTTTCTTAATCCCCAATATTTCCTATACAAAAAAGGAATACGTTTAGTTTCACAAATATCAACAGTTTTCGAGATATTTGAAGTTGAATAAGTGGGTGCGTATGTGATACGGATACTCATTAGCGATTATTTTGTTAGTGGCTATGTAAGTTTCAAATATCGGGAAATTTTTGTGAACAAAATCCCTCGTAAATGCCAACAATTTTCGAAATATTTTAATTTATTCTCATTGCAAGGTATGAAATATGTTGGTTATAATGTTATAAATAGTTACCTTCGCATTCCTTTCAAAAATAGTAAAGATTTTGATACGCACGCACTTATTCAACTTCAAATATCCTGCCGTACGGCCCTGTTTAGAGTTACAAGCACACGATTTGCCTTGAAATATGAAACTGAATGCTGTTAAGTGACATACCAAATTTCATTAAGAAAAGTTAAGCCGTTATGGAGTTATTCTGAAAAATATATTTTTTTGTGTCACTTTCAACACCCTGTAACTTAGTTAATACTCATTTTAGGGTATATGTTTATTGGAACTTTTAGCCATAAAATAAAGTGAGGATTCTAACCTCGGAGTTTGTCCCCTTTATTCTGGGATACCCTGTATATGCAGGATATGAATAAGCGATTATTTTCAACATTTAGTGAAGAGAATGCCGATTTTATGGGTAATTCCCCCTACACACGAGCTCATCATGATGAGCGGGCCGATCCGCAGATATTATCCGCGAACTTGCCCGCCATAAAATTCGCCTACACACGAACAGTCTATTGTTGGCGGTCCATGACCATGGATTCCCAAAGAAAATGCCAAATTGCTGCAACAATCATTGTCATTTCAGAAATTTCGAAACGAAAAAAAAGTGCAGTACGGACTAAAAAGTGGTTATTGAAACGAAGTGAGTGGTCTCATATGAATCTCCTAAATGAAATGAGACTGTCAAGGACTGACGATTACATAAACTTTCTGAGGATGACGAAAATCTGTTCTTAGTACTTTTGAATAAAGTTAGGCCTTTGAAAGAAGTGACTCTGTTATGAGAGAAGCAATATCAGTGTATGATCGACTAACTGTAACAATAATAAAACATTTACACATGTCTACGTACCTTTCCCTCCATAGTGATCGCAAAAATATCCTGCAGCGGTGGCGTGAAATTGCAATAAATTTTCCTCCGAAGTGCGCTGGTTGGTCCGAAATATCAAACAAGCTGAAAGATCGCGGATCTCTCCACAGACTGCCTGTCGGTCCGCGAAAACGCTACACACGGGTGGAAAAGTTTGCCCGTGGATTGGCCCGCTTATCATGCTGAGCTCGTGTGTAGGGGGTTTAAGTTGAAAATGAGAGAGGAGTAAAACAAAGTTTTTTTGCCATGTATAAGTGGAACCTGTCACACTACTTTAAAATTGTTGCATATAGTCCAAACAGGGTATGGGTTGCTGCTTCAGTATAATAATTCCATATTTACTAAATTATTCATGATTTTCGGATCATCCGCAAACATCTCCGTAAAATGCGACAAAACACATTTTAGATACTCAAATACTCGCATATTATATTTGCATGAGAAGGTAGGAGTCTTCAGAAACGATATGAACTTTTCCTTTTCCTTCTCTGATCGTTTTTAGCAGTAATAACTAATCAAATGTTCGGCTCAGCCAGAACTTTCAGCGGCGGATAAGGGTTAACCTGAAATTTGATGTCTGCGTTCAATCACGTTTTCTCTATGCAGTGGCGTAGGGTACTTCGTAAAAATATGAAATTTTTGAGTTTTGCTTGAATCATATAATTGGATAATTTATTTGAAAAATCAACAATTTCACAATTCCTCCTTTTCAGAATAATGGAGAACCCATAGTTACTATTGATGATGGAAGGATTCTCGGCAGGTATGATAAAACAGCGGAGAAAAATAAAAAGTATATTGCTTTCCAAGGAATACCTTACGCAAAGCCACCAATTGGAAATCTGAGATTCAGTGTGAGTATTGCGACAATCGAATAATCGAACCCAAATTTTGAGTTAAACCATTTTTTGGTTCACAAAACCACGACATATGGTTTGCTATACAATGGCTTTTTCAAGTAGGGAATTATACGATTTTTTAGTTAAATACTACAAACCGTTAAGTAATTTTACCGTTTTGTGTACCCGACTTCCAATCACTCGACGGATAAGAAGATAAGATAATCTTTATTGAAAATATGTTACTCTAATGTAATAGAAATAATAATAATTTATGAATAAATAAATAACTGTAAAATACAAAAATATACGCTAAAAAATGTTAAAGAAATGTTATAAAACTTATATGCCATCTTATGTTTTGAATATGCTTCACTAATGGTTATTTAACGAACAAGTGTATTAATAAGGGCGATTAACAATCGAGATAATTTAACGCGTGAGCGGAGCGAGCGCGTTAATATTTGAGATTGTTAATCGCCATTTTAATTTACGAGTTTGTTACAAAACTTTTCCGTCGACAGTAGTTTTCGAAAATAGAGATATCTTACTTTCAATGTTTATTTATTTAACGTTACGATAAAAAACAGTCACTATTTCCTATTTATTTTAACTCTACTCAAATATAGTTTAATTTTTCTCAGTGGTAGTTTTATTTTATTTTTTTATTATTTATTTCCAAATTGAAATTAAAAAAAAATTACCCTCGGTGGGTTTTGACCTTTCGACCTCAGTGTTGCATGCCAGGTAAACTTTACCATTACGCCACGGGACCATATATGGTTTTGAGTGACAACTGTTGTGATGAACATTTTCCGAAATTTTATTTGAAAATTGACAAATAAAGAGTGACAGATAGTACTAACCAATATAAAATGTATAAGAGCAATGTATGTTGGATTGCATATAATCAAATCGTTGATTAATAGAAAATCATTCATTAACAGGGGTCATTAATCAACGATTTTGAGTGCGTTAAAATACATCATAAATGAACGGTCGACGGAAAATGTTTTTGAAAAATTCTCAATAATGCGGACTAGATTTAACTATGGATGGCAATTTATTGTATGTATCAAAGCCTTTAAAATACAAAGAATTCATAGAACTTCTCTTATTTATTGTACATACATACAGATTAGAATTATTTCTTGTGGCATAAATTCACAGACGTATGGAGGTGCAAAGTTATTTCGTATTTTATAAATAAAAATGGTCATGTAATACAACCGCATAGAAACTGATAGCCACTGCAATGTTTGTAACATTACTCGTATCTCTGTGTATCGATTCGTTTTCAGAACTATACGCATTCCGCGATTTTGAAGTTTTTGTAGTTTTGATGTTTGATTCAAGTTAAAAAGATGAATAATAGTCAAAATGCGGTTGAATTATTGCATTATATACAGTAATTTTGGTCTGAGCAGATAGATTTTTGGAAATTCTTGCAAAAAAATAAAGTTTTTTGGATATCTTCATACATATATAACCGAAATGATTACCAAAGTGTAATACATGATCTAACTGAAATCCAATGTATTTAATAGATGTTACAATTTCAATTTTTTCGTTATTTATTTGCAAATTTATTTCGTTCAAATCAAGACACTTAATCTTACATTTGGTTGTTATTATCATACTTTTTGTTTTCGTTGTATTTAGTTTCAATTTATTTGTGATTAGATATTCATTAACCTCCTTCAGTGCGGAATTCACTTTTTCAATAGCTTTATCTTAGTTAGACTTATAGCATTCCAAAAGAGTATCATCTGCAAATAAATTTACGAAGTCTACATTGCTTTCTATGAGACAAATAGTCAGCTAACCATTGATAAACATCACCGTCTTTCTCGAAACAAATTATGTTGCTTGAGGAAACCACACTCGCGCTTCGTGCTCGTGTGGTTGCCAAGCAACATAATTTGTTTCTCAAAGTCGAAGGAATTTTAATTCGATAATGACCAATACACTTGTTGCATTACCTAGGACAACTTTGGAAATTAATACAGAGAAGAATTCCTCGAATTTAATTACCTATTGACCAAATCTTTTATTTCAATAACCGAAAAACAATTTTTGTTATATCTGTCGGGTGATTGGAGGTCAGGTACACAAAACTGTCCTAAATTGATTAAGGGGTTGGAGTATTCAAGTATAACATCGTATAATCATAACCCATTATAATTCGACTTGGAAAAGTCATACTATTGAAAAAAATATGTCGCAGTTTTGTGAACCCGAAATTGTGAAAGTCAAAATTGAAGTTTTTTGATAAACATTAATATGAATTTCCATCAAGTATCAGCTACATTGATTCGAAAAATTAAGTATCATGTTGATATGAGCATGAACGTTTCTATTGTGACAAAACCCTAAACTACAGAAAATCGTAATGAATACATAATTAACTCGTAGAAGTTTACAGGGTTGTAGCTAGGAACTACGTCATCCAGAATAAGCTTAATAACTTTTCACCCTTTCTTCCACCCTGTACAGATTTAATAATTTTTGATTATTGATTCCAGCATTCAGAATTATTATTTCGAAACGAATACAAAGAGATAAAAACACTTTTTTGTTGAAATAATATTCATCACACAATTGCTAACATGTTGAAAAGAAACAATTATTAGTTTTTCTACAACATAACTTCTCATGATTTCTGCCAATGCAAATTCATCTATGACGTCGTAATTCGTTTTTTGTGTAGTTCCATACTCAATCGCCACTTTGTTCTTGGTCTTATGAATTTTGGGTAAACTCATCTTCGTTTTTATTAATCGATGTGATTCTTAAAGTGTCATTACCATTTCAATCTAGTTCCGTAATTCATAATCAATATTTGAATTACTAGAGTTTGATATTCAACTGAATAATAAATATATTGGTCAATTTTAGTTTTTTGTGCTCCTACTAATCTTTTAAATTCTAACCCCAACTGCTTTAAATTGAATTTTTGATTCAACACCTGGTACAAAGGCTACTTACTACACTAGCCCTTTGGATCATGTTATAGTGATATCATTCTGTATAATCATAGGTATGCATAGAATAGATATCGAGTGGTGTGGGTGTTTCTTGTTCAATATTTTGTCAGTAAAGAATTGTAAGTGAATATAAATACAATTTTAATTATTTCTATTCAAATACTTACCTATAACATGGCGGTGAATAGTGAACGGAGTAACTGTAAACATCTCTCTTGAAAATGCCAACCACACGTGTTGGGGAAACGTCGAGTAAGTACATCGCATAATAAACTTTGGCCTAAGAACCCGAAAAACCATCATTCAAAATGGCGCAGTCGTCAGAGTTAAATATAAAACATTTTTTGATTACCTACACCACCGCAATCCAGTTTTTGAAGCAGCTCAAAGAAACGCCTATAGAAGGTGATAAAACAAGGAATTGGATGAAGTTCAAATAAAATTTTGCGACACATTGGCACCTAGGGAAACAAAAATAGTATATTGTATAACAAGTGCGAAAAATATCCAGTTTCCTCACGAGTTGTACACTATACTTTTGCGGCACCTACTTGAAACACAAAATAAGTTGGATTTTAAAAGTTTGTTTGGTCAACTTATAATGCTAATTTTTACTCATAGAATTTTTCAGAACTGTATTATACGTACCTAAAAATAATTTTTAAAGGAAACGCTAGTTTTAGGATTATAAGAAAATGCTTATAATATTAAATGAATTGGTTGAAAAAGATATCAGAATGATGTTTAATACAAAGAAACGAATTTTAGTAAAAATTGTCAATATACCTTGGTCCATTTCGCAGTATAGTACGAAATATATTCCGCACGTTCAGGAACTATTATATTCAATACCAATTTCATTTCACACTAGTGCGAATGGTGTCGCAAATTTTAGCGACTTGATAAAATTAGCAAGCTGCAAACCTCATAATATGAACTTCCATACCAATCTCATATATTAAATACTTTCCAGTGTTTTATGAAGAAGTACCTAAATGCTTAATATGATTGAAAATAAGTAAAATTGTTACTTTGCTGTTGGCTGTTCCCGTAATCTCCCGGTCTCTCCAATTACTCGACTATGAAATCTGACATACCAATCTTGTATATGGACAGCTTCCAGTATTTTATAAAGGAGTAAATATTCAAATTGATCGAGAACTATTGGAATAATTCCGGTCTCGTCTACAACTCGACTGCATACGCAAGCTCCATTTTTAGTCATGTTTGCAAGCAATTGTCATCTATTTCGCAGCATTAAAGCGCGAAATAAAAATATACATTATCTAGTACTATACCTCTACTTTCAAAATCTGTTCGAGAAATTGAAATTGGACCATCCATCCATATAGGCAAGTGCATGGCAAAATTCAAATTGTAATTGTGGCAAAACTATAATAGTCCGACAACTCCTGTTTTGTCCACACGTAAATTATGGAGTAATGTATTTTGAAAAAATACCCAACATTTTCTCTTCTATTGTTTTAATCGTATTCCTCTATCGTCATCTGTGTTATATTATAGTCCGGTGGCCAGCTGACCTGACGTGATCGAATTAGGTCCAGAGCTGAAATCATCTCTATTTTATGTTTTTCGGGTCACTGATTCCATGGCTCGGAATCCACTTTTTAATCTGCCGGCCCGGGTCTCCATTTAACAAAAAAATTATATGAAACTAGTGGGGAAAAAAGATATTTCAAGCGAGTGTCACAAGAGAATGAAATATCCAATTTCTGCACGAGTTATAGACTATACTTTTTCCAACCTACTTGGAAAAGAAAATATGTTGGTTTTCAAAAATAAGTTTGTATGACTATAACAATTACGAGTTTTACTCATAGAACATTTCGAAGTAATTGAATTTTGCATGACTCTTATTATAAATAAAAATAATTTTTACAGGAATAGCTATTTGTATTACTAGGGAGGAAAGCGGAGGGCAGTAAACATCCAAGTGAATAAAAGGCACTTTACTCCCATGTTATACATATGATTTTTCCTCCTTCCCACTTAGTGAACCTTTTTTGTAATATGAAGGTCTTGGGCCGGATGGCTTGGATGTCACTCTACTTCGGAATGCGCCGCGGAAAGTCCTCGCCCAGCTCATCCACATGATTCCACAAAAGATTTTATGAATTTCCTATTCATATTTTCGAACTAAAATCACTGGTGATACCTATTCTGAAATAAGGTGAGGATGGCCATAAGCTCAACAGTTATCGCCCCATCTCACTCTTGAGTGTGATCGCCAAGGTGGTGGAGAAGATCCTTCTGAGACGGTTGTTGAGTCTCGAGGAGAAACTCAAAATGATCCCTGATGTGCAATTCGGCGTTAGAAAAGGTCATAGTACCACGTCTCAAGTCGTTAGGATTGTACACGGGGTGAAAGATGCAGCTCAACGTGGACTCAACACAGTCATGGTCCTGCTGGACATGAAAAAAGCCTTTGACTCGGTATGGGTAGAGGGTCTCATCTCTAAAATGCTGTTGGCAGACGTGCCCTCATACATGGTAAGATTAATAAACTCTTACCTTGTTGGGAGAACTTTTATGGTGCGAGTAAACAACACTCGCTCCGCTGAGTTTTCGATCGAGGCAGGTGTCCCGCAAGGTTCAAGTTTATCACCACACTACTCTCTAAATACGTACTTTCCTCAGTGCGAGAGAAAGGACATGGGCACTGCGGTATACGCAGATGATACCGCTATTTTTGCCCATTCCTTCTCGAGCGTCGCTGCCCAATATAGGATACAAGTTCACTTGGATAGGAAGGTCATACCCTATTTGGCGGAGAACAAGATAGTGGTGAATCCGGCGAAGTCGGAGACCATCAACTTCACTAAAAAGTATACATACTCAAAGCTTTATAGGAAGTTGATGATCAATGGCGAAGCTGTTGAAAACGTGAACACTGCGAGGTACCTGGGAGTACAGCTGGACAAGCATCTGAATTTCGGTAGGCACATAACCTTGGCTATTCAGAGGGCTGGAGCAGCGCTAAAGCGCACCTACCCTCTGATAGCTAGAGGCTCAAGAAAATAAATTGCTTGTCTACAAGCAGATAATAAGGCCCGCAATGACATATGCTTGTCCAGTGTTTTGCAGTCTGAAAACCACCCCACTCATGCGGTTGGATAGGATGCAAAACAAGGTACTCCGTATTATTACTAATAGTAGGAGATACCTTTGTTTGAAAACTTTAAGGGAGCTTGCTGGCGTCGACTCAGTTTCGACATATATAAAGAACTTGTCTTACAAGTTCTATAAGTACTTCATCCATAACAGTCCTCTCACCAAGGACATTACCAAGCTCAGGGTATACGATAATGAGCCCCGAAAGCACGGCGGGCTCATATATCAGGCGCTGGATATCTTCCAGTAGCGACGTGATGAACCGGTTCCGTAGTGAACCAAGACAAAAGGTATAACCTAAAATGCGAAGTACCTTGACCCGGTTTTTTGCCTCAGCCTTTTCCGGGGTTTATCATCGAAACAATCAGCCTCATAAACTTACTGCAAGCAATTATCTACATTGAATGCTATGAACTACATGCAGGAGGCGTGTGTCTTATTGATCAATACGGCAATTTCATAAAATGTCTGGTCATTCCGTTAACATCAGCGGGGCCGGGCATCAGCGCCCCTCTCTTGGGGGTTTCTGGGCCCGACTTGGCAGGGCGCCCTTCTAGCTCCCCTGAAAAGAAGCAGAAGGGTCGCTACTTCTGCACTTATTTTCCCATCCTCCCCTGACCCCCCTGGGTTAAGAAGCATGAGATTTAATATATGTGACATGTTGTGAATTGTGAAATGTAATTGTTGAACTATGTAATAAAACCCATATTTATTTATTTATTTATATGAAGGTCTCGGGTTCAGCTCCTGGCAATAACTTTCTTCTTGTTAGTGATTTGAATTACTGGCCATTTAGATAGCTTATACATTTCGGATTGCTATTGAGTGTATTTCTCATAAGTAATGTTATGTGCCTATTTGAATGAAGTGTCGATAATTTTTTTTTTTTTTTTGAGAGCTGCGCTTGTACAAAAAATAATGTGTGTTTTTCGAGCACAAAGTGTCATTGTCGTTCTCCAAAGATAAATATTTTTGTCGAGGGATAATCAATCACTTTGCGCTCTAAATACACAAATTGCTATTAAGGAACTAAAGTGGAAGTAACATTCATGTTTGATTTTTACTAGAAAACAAGATATATAAGATGTTCTAGAAATTATGGAAACAATTTGATTATGATAGATTCACAAGTTCCATCGTTTACAACTTACTTGGGATGAAAAGTATGAGTTTCCTCCCTGGTTTGAGGAAGGAAAGTGTGTACTCTCTATTGGGGTAGGAGGAAAAAGATTATAAGCGCAGGCTTTTCACTACTCCCCTATAATAACAAATGAATTCAACAAATGAATTCATTAAAAATGTATATTTGAAAGATGTATTACACAAAAAAAAGTTCGGGTGGACGTCTCCGGGTGATTCGGGCGAAAAAGCAGGCCAATTGTTAACTTGAAATTGTGAAAAAAACGAATTATTGATTTTGGAACAAATTATTTGGCAAAGCCAGATTCAGCTATTCAAAAAAATATGAAATAGAGATGATTCTAGCTCTAGACCTTGTTTGATCACGTCAAGCCAGCTGGCCAACAGACTATTGAAGGCAATTAGCAGAATACTGAAATAAACAACTGCTCATAACAAATTCATAACTTATAATTAACAAGTCCCAAATATAACAAAATATAACTTCGAACTGTCTTTCATCACTCATTTTATGCCCTATTGATTGGTATTTAATATTTTGAATGATGATTTTTCGGGTTCTCAGGCCGACGTTTTTTGTGTGATGTACTCGACCTTTCGCCAACACGTGTGGTTGGTATTTTCAAGAGAGATGTTTACAGTTACTACTTCCACTGTTCACTGTGAACAGTGAACAGAGTAACGTCAACATCTTTCTAAAAAATTTCAAACACGCGAGCTGGCGAAACGTCGAGTACATCACACAATAAAAGTCGTCCTGAGAACCCCGAAAAACCATAATTCAAGCAATGTTGGCCGCGAAAGTCTTACACAATTGAGATTTTATGATTATTATTCTAGTTGAACTCACTTACCAAAGGAAAAAAAATTCAATTTCATTTCAGCCACCTGAAAAAAATTCGAAATGGAACGGTACGCTGAATGCCACCAAGGATAAACCAGAATGTGTACAAGGTATTCTCTCTGTAACTGGTTCAGAAGATTGTCTGAACATGAATGTATATACAACATCGGTGAGTAAGAAATCACAAATTGCAAATTAGGCAGAATCCTGCATACGAATATTAGGTTCAACTGAAGTGAATAAGTTAGTTTCTCTATATTCAGAAATTATTCTGTAGGGGTGCCTTATACATATGGGAATAGAATTATCGTATATTGGCATCAAAAGTAATTGAATTTCATAATAATAGTTATTTATAATACAAGGGAAAGAATTATTAGATTTTAGCTCCAGGTTGTGTTGTTTCCCGACGCGAAGCGGAGGGAGACAAAAAACAGAGCTGAAATCTATAATTTTTCCCGTGTATAGTACACTATTTTTTTCTGTGACGGAAAACGACGATTTAATAGTCAAAAAAATCAAATGTCTACAGCTTAAAATGTTTCGGTTCGCGAGATCTTTCAAATTTTCTCTTATGAACAACCATTTCTTCTACATTATACAACCATGGTTCATAGCCACATCGATAGGATTGCGGCTTACTACACCAAACTTTTTTCCCATAAAAAAAACTTGTTTACTCCAGAAATGAACAAGTAACTGAACTTCTGAAAGAAGGAGAAAATCTAAAATGTTGTCTTTGATATATTAGTTGATCTAGCTGGCCTAACTGAACTCTAAAATTATGAAAGGCATCCTCCCTTCATCACTAGAATAAAACCAACACTTCTCACCTCTTCCAGCACTACCAATGATTTGTTGGTACTCCATGCTTACTTTGATATCAAAAACTTTTACTTTTAATTATATTAAATTGTTGTTCAAAAGCAAATTCACTTATATCTGTGTTTAGTGAAGATATGCCAAATTCTTCTAATTCACCTTTATCTACGTTGTCATTCAACTTCTGGCTTATAAATCAAAAATAATCATGGAACGATTTATTTTTCAAATTTATATGACTCATTTGATTTTTTCTTTGGGATTGGAAACAAAACTGAAGTTATTGAAAGTTTGTTTCAGAAAATATGTTTTATAAGATAGAAATTATAGTTTATTCGCCACTGTCTGTTAAAAATTAGGCTTTTGCATTTTATTATACAAAACATCTTAATAGAAAAATTGAAAATAACTTTTTGTAATTTGCTGAAATAAAGCAAAATTTTTAAATAACGTTATTGTGGATAGTCGCCTGTTGTCACTAATTTTGACAGTTCGCGTGCAGAGTCGTTAGGTGTCTTTGCATGTGTTTAAATTATTAATTGTATGGTGTTAGTTTGTTATAAATACCATTGATGACTTACGGAATCAAATATGAAATGCATTTGAAACCGTAAGAAATACTCCGGGGGTGTTTGACAGAGTACGGTCATCAATGAGAAGAGCGCGTGTATTATTATAACGTAGTCTCCTTGTTACGGCTTTTATTTAGAGGTTCTGTACAATAAATCGTTGTTGCAAAAGCCTTTAGCTATAATATTTAGTATACAGAGGCGAATGAACTAAATTTTAGCGAATGAAATTGTGTTTTAGAATTCACCAGCGGCGTACCTCAAAAAATTTCAAGAGAAAAGAGGGCATGACCAATAAAAAATATCACCCTGTAGATTCTTACAAACATTTGACATGTCCATTGATGTAAGCCCTATAACGTAACCTGTGTTCTCAATTTGAGCCTAATTTCTCAAAAACTGCAGGATCTATAGAGAAAAAACAAAAAAAATTGAAATTTCAACACTCCGTAGATTGGTAACGAAGCGTTTGCGGACATATGTTTATATAAAGTTTAAGTCCTAAAATGAGCCAAGGGATGTCCCACATTCAGATGTACATGATGGTTTGGAACACCCTGTATATCTGCTAGATACAAAAATTTTCTCTTTGTTCACTGAGAGTACTTGAAAAGTTGTACGTTGCAGTTTGAAATGTGAAATTCGTGATAGATAAAATTTTCAAACTTTCATTAATTACAGGTGACTGGAAAGAAAGCAGTTATGGTATACCTATATGGTGGAGCATTCGTCACTGGAAATTCATCTTATTCTCTTCATACTCCCGACTGGCTTCTCGAAGAAGACATAGTTTACGTTTCGTTCAATTACCGATTAGGAGTTTTCGGATTTTTCAGCACACTTGATACGGTTGCTCCTGGAAATGTAGGTCTCAAAGACCAATGCCTAGCTTTGAAGTGGATCAAACATAATATAGAGCACTTTGGTGGCGATCCCGAAAAAATAACTATATTTGGACAAAGCGCTGGATCAGCCTCGGTCTCATATCAACTTCAATCAAGCTGTGCCAAAGGTAGGTTTTCCACTATTTTCTATGAAAACAAATATTTATAAAACAAATATTTATACTGACGAGTATTAGGTAGTCCAGGCCCTTGTCCTTATTGATATTTCAAGTTTGCGACCTTGAGCGACCGCCGCTCGTACAGCCATCTTGAAAAAATGGCATCGCAGTCCAGAAAATTAATCTTAATCCTAATTAATTATTTCGTCCTACATCGATTTACTTCAAATTTTGAGAGTAGGTAAGGAATAACCCAAGGATCAAAATCTTTATCATTCCGAGGGGCGCTTTTATTATTGTGGTGGTTGCCACCCCATCTCGGGGGGGGGACATTTTTTATTGCATCTTAACTACAGTAATCGATGGAAAAACTCATTCTGAGTAAAATATTGTTCAAATATTTTTTGTAAAATCAATATTTTTTATGTTATTCGCGATTGAAACTATAACGAAAAATTCAACGTTTCTAATCGGTTTTTCGCGAATAACTAAAAAAATATGCATTTTTTCAAAAAATATGCATTTTTTCAAAAAATAAAAAAAGAGGAAATACCACTTTTATAATTCCTGTACGACCAATATGGAGTGAGCCACGGCTTGTTAATGGTTATCTTTTGTTCGTCAAATGATAAATTTGAGAGATTCAGAATCAAGTAGCGATAAAACTGTACATATTACGAGGAAAACTAAAAATAGCCTCCATTTACAGAAGTCGGCAGAATGCTAACCTCAACAATGCATCACAATTGATATTTTGACAGATGTCCAACTGGCAGGATAAGGGAGTTCATAATAAATATTATGAGATCTGCTCAAATTGTCTACCATCATTATTTCAATATGCTTCAAATCGTCTTATCAGTTATCTCGTACAATATTTTTTCCGTTATCGTGGTGCAGATGTGTACAATATTCTCTTTTCATTTTTCTAATTTCATACACGATTTCCTTCAAATACCCCACAGAAAAAATCTAACGCTGTCAAATCTGGCGAACGTGGAGGCCATCTAATAGAACCTCTGTGTCATATCCATCTATAAAAATATTAAAGTTTATATTCAGTTATGCTGCCTAGAAAAAGTGTTCCCAGAAAATTTACTCTTTTCATTTTTTGTATATTCGGAGAGTTATGCTGGGTATACTGATGAAATTTACCAGCAAAATACGATTTATGGTATAATATTTTATAGCAAGGTTACTGCTTTCGTGTCGTTGAAATGTACACTTTGTCTTATTACCAATCCCATAGTTCGAAGTGCGTGAGATGCTATGTGATCCAAATGTGTTTTATATGTATATATATATATATATATATATATATATATATATATATATATATATGAGTTTTTAATATTTGGGATATGCAGCAGGCCAATAAGAGTACTCTAATGCACTTGTTCCAAGCTTTCAATAACTTTTTATTATCATCTTCAGGGAAGCTACAATGTGGAAAGACATTCATGAGATTTCAACAATGAAAAACAAGGAATAAACTTACAGTGCTGTGAGGTTATGTGGCGTATATGTTAGAAATAATCATGATATATGGACAGAACTGGGAGTAAAACTTCATTTAACCAACAAGAGTTCACTTAGATGCAAACACATTACTGATGATACATATTAAAATGGATTTAAAAATTGTTAAAAATATAAAAAGCACGTGTTGTCCTTGAAGAGGCAAACAACCGCGCCGGCGATTATTTTGAACTGGACTGACCAGACAATTGACATAAGACATGCACCACACGGAATCTTAAACAAAGGGAGTGACAGATGACACTACAACATAATGATACAGTTCTGTGATGGTACTACATGAAACAGTAATATTCAGAGAATTGTGAAACAATTCTTTTGAAAGGATTTCTCACTATATGGGAGAACAGAGGTATGGGTGACAGATGATATGAACCAACAAGGAATCAAATCAAAAAGCCAGGCAACACTAGTCCTAATGATACAATGATACAATTATACATTATATAAAATAAATGGAACAATATTTATATGAATATTTTGACAAAGGAATTGAGTGAATTGAGTTAATCTGTGAAATTAATATTTTTTGAGGTAATCCGTTGATTATCTCTAACACTTGTTTTGTCTGCAAAAATTAAATAAGAGTAAATTTCACTCAAGTGATTTACATCTGTTTTTTTATAGAGAGCATTATCTGCTTGTGCAATGTGAACCATTTCTAAAAAGAGCCTTTTGGCTGTATTTTTTTCAGTAGATGATATTTTTACCGAATTGTAATCCATACAATGTCCCTCCTTAGAGACATGTTCACTCAGTGCACATCTCTCCGGATGTAGTCTACTGTCGCTCTTGTGTGAAGCGATACGGTCCTTAAGTGGTCTGGACGTTTGTCCAATGTATTGTTTTTCACAATTTTGACATTTTATACAGTATACTAAATCTGAACAGTTGATGCATGCAGTCTTGTCTTTCAATTTGGAAACAATTTTTTTGATAGGTAAAACATTTTTATTAGCTATTTTAATATTTTCTGAAAAGGATTTGAATATTCTGGATAGTCCAGGGGTGATATCTTTAATAAAAGGTAAAGAAGCATAAATAGAACATGTCCTAGTGACTTCTGCAGCTTGCGCATTGACTGGAGATAAAGTAAGTGTATTATTAATATTATTATTATTCTGAAGATTTATGTCATCAACGGATGAGGTATTATACAAAATCTTTTTTAAAAAGGAAGCAGGGTATGAATTTTGGAGAAAAAGGTTATAAATTATATCTAAATTCTTTTTATGTAGGGAGGTATCAGATATCTGGATGACCCTTGATTTCATTTGTTTTATCACGTTGGCTTTCGTGCTCTGTTTATGATAGGACCAATAATTGATATATCGGCCAGAGCTCATTGGTTTCCTATACCAATCGATAAGTATGGAGTTGTCTGGTGTTCTGATAAACAAAGTATCTAGAAACGGAACGCTGTTGTGTTCGTTAACGAACACAACACGAACACAACAGTGTTCGTTAACGAACACAACTGTTGTGTTCGTTAACGAACACAACACGAACACAACAGCGTTCCGTTTCTAGATACTTTGTTTATCAGAACACCAGACAACTCCATACTTATCGATTGGTATAGGAAACCAATGAGCTCTGGCCGATATATCAATTATTGGTCCTATCATAAACAGAGCATGAAAGCCAACGTGATAAAACAAATGAAATCAAGGGTCATCCAGATATCTGATACCTCCCTACATAAAAAGAATTTAGATAAAATTTAAACCTTTTTCTCCAAAATTCATACCCTGCTTCCTTTTTAAAAAAGATTTTGTATAATACCTCATCCGTTGATGACATAAATCTTCAGAATAATAATAATATTAATAATACACTTACTTTATCTCCAGTCAATGCGCAAGCTGCAGAAGTCACTAGGACATGTTCTATTTATGCTTCTTTACCTTTTATTAAAGATATCACCCCTGGACTATCCAGAATATTCAAATCCTTTTCAGAAAATATTAAAATAGCTAATAAAAATGTTTTACCTATCAAAAAATTTTTTTCCAAATTGAAAGACAAGACTCCATGCATCAACTGTTCAGATGTAGTATACTGTATAAAATGTCAAAATTGTGAAAAACAATACATTGGACAAACGTCCAGACCACTTAAGGACCGTATCGCTTCACACAAGAGCGACAGTAGACTACATCCGGAGAGATGTGCACTGAGTGAACATGTCTCTAAGGAGGGACATTGTATGGATTACAATTCGGTAAAAATATTATCTACTGAAAAAAACACAGCCAAAAGGCTCTTTTTAGAAATGGTTCACATTGCACAAGCAGATAATGCTCTCAATAAAAAAACAGATGTAAATCAGTTGAGTGAAATTTACTCTTATTTAATTTTTGCAGGCAAAACAAGTGGTAGAGATAATCAACGGATTACCTCAACAAATATTAATTTCACAGATTAACTCAATGCACTCAATTCCTTTGTCAAAATATTCATATAAATATTGTTCCATTTATTTTATATAATGTATAATTGTATCATTGTATCATTAGGACTAGTGTTGCCTGGCTTTTTGATTTGATTCCTTGTTGGTTCATATCATCTGTCACCCATACCTCTGTTCTCCCATATAGTGAGAAATCCTTTCAAAAGAATTGTTTCACAATTCTCTGAATATTACTGTTTCATGTAGTACCATCACAGAACTGTATCATTATGTTGTAGTGTCATCTGTCACTCCCGTTGGTTAAGATTCCGTGTGGTGCATGTCTTATGTCAATTGTCTGGTCAGTCCAGTTCAAAATAATCGCCGGCGCGGTTGTTTGCCTCTTCAAGGACAACACGTGCTTTTTATATTTTTAACAATTTTTAAATCCATTTTAATATGTATCATCAGTAATGTGTTTGCATCTAAGTGAACTCTTGTTGGTTAAATGAAGTTTTACTCCCAGTTCTGTCCATATATCATGATTATTTCTAACATATACGCCACATAACCTCACAGCACTGTAAGTTTATTCCTTGTTTTTCATTGTTGAAATCTCATGAATGTCTTTCCACATTGTAGCTTCCCTGAAGATGATAATAAAAAAGTTATTGAAAGCTTGGAACAAGTGCATTAGAGTACTCTTATTGGCCTGCTGCATATCCCAAATATTAAAAACTCATTTCCTAACTAGTCAGCAAACAAGACTACCCTTTTCTCTCTCTCTCTCTCTCTATATATATATATATATATATGTGGAGTTAAAGTGTTTACCCAAATCTTCAACTATCTCTAATCTACTAGATAATTGTACACAATTCATCGAGTAATCGTATATTGTCTTATTGATTTACTGGGTACAAGACATATCAATACACTTGGATATGATTTTTGTCCGAAAATATGAATGGGATATTCATGAAATCTGTTGTGGAATGATCTGTGGCTGAAAGACAAACTTTAGTCATTATTTTCCATCGTTCAAGATAACCTCTTGGAAGGTATTCATGTTGAAAAGGGGAAAATTCTCCATGAAATTTAAAAAAAATTGTGATTTATTTGTAATATCTAACAGAAAACAACTACTTCCCCGGCTAAAGCCACACTGGATATTGAACTACATCTGATAGATATTGTGAAAAGACTCTAACTGGAGAGAAAAAATCTGAAAGTGAATATTGGCATTTTTATTCAGACAGTTTTTTAATTTTCTCTAGTTTTAATTGAAAATTCATTAAATAAATTAGATAGGACGAATGTTATTGAAAAATATCACTCTTAGAAATCGTTCATTTCATTGAAGCAAGGTTCGCTTCAGTCGCATTTAATCCCAATACATTTTGGCCGACGAAAATCTATTTCGCTTTGCCAAGCTCATCAGGTAGACTAATAGAATTGGAAATCAGGCACTTTAGAAGAAATTATACACATCAAGGATGGAAATGATGAAAATATTTCTTCTGCAGTAACACTTTGAAAATTATTTTCTGGGATAGACCTGTCATGGGCATTGCATTTTGATTTTTGTTCGAAAATATGAATACGATATTCATAAGATCTGTTGTAGAATGATCTGCGTCTGAAAGATAAACTTTAGTCGCTATGGCAATTAACTTGAATTTTGATGTATACGATAAGAAAAAATTACAAAAGTTCCTACAAATTAGATTTTTGCAAATTGCATGAAGTTCCGGAACTTGTAGGAAGTTGCTAATTTGTGAATGCTTCAGAATAGATGTATTCAAAATTTGCAACAAAGTTTCAAAACGTTTCTTATTGTTTCGAGACCAACTTGATCAAATGAATCACCACGAAATAAAAAAATGTTCCGGTCAACGTAAAAGGCTGCAACTCTGCACAACTGTCATTTGCAGAGACTGAACTCAGATTTAAAGTCAATTATATCAATTTCTGAGAAGTTTTGTCTCTCAATAAATCCTGAAAAGTCTGTGGTAATGTTGTTCGGTAGGAAAGTGACCCGATCTTAATTAATTTTAAAAAAGTACTTATGTTAAACTCATATGACTTTGGAGATGTTGTGCCCTTTATAGTTTTTCCTATAACTTATAGGGTAGGTGCTTGGTTGTTCGAATCCCAGCCTTGTCACCGATTCCGTGCATGGCATTAAACTATAACAGGTAGTGGCTACGTCTTCGCTAGCTCGTACAAATTTCTAGAACACTTCTCAGGGTTGTTGATTTACGGAAATAACAGTTTTCAACAATTCCAGGAACCTTTTTTTTGTATTCCTCAAGATTTCAATTCAGTTATTATTCCACATTAACCTGTCCATAATGTATCATTTGTAATATTACTTCACAGGAACATATCAGAGAGCCATTCTGCAAAGTGGTTCTTCTTTATGTCTGTGGGCGCTGCACAGAGCAGCTAATAGAACTGCACACGAAATTGCAAAAGCTTTCGAGGTGGATTCATCCAATACGAGTAAGATACTAGAAGGACTCAGAAGAGTCGATTATAAAGTTCTGCAGCAGGGTGCACTGGCAATAGGAGCAAAAGTGAGTAATGTATGCTGTTACGCATTATGCTTAGGAAATGAGATAATGGTGAATAATTCAACATTTTTCTACGGAAGCGTAAAAGTGCCAACTGTTTCGCAATTTTATTTTTTTATGATTTCGACTTTTAACTCGGAATTCCGACTTTTATCTCGGAATTCCGACTTTTATCTCAGAATTCCTTCTTTTATCTCGGAATTCCGACTTTTATCTCGGAATTCCAACTTTTATCTCAGGATTCCGAATTTAAAGTAGAAATTCCAAGATAAAAGTCGGGATAGCGAATTGTGTCTCGGATTTTCCGCAATATCGTGAATTTAGGCAGTGTCGTTAACTCTGTCGTTAGCAGTACCCAAGTAGCAATTCAACGTTGCGGCAACGTGTTCGGAAAAGTTGTGCAACCAAACATAAGTTGCGTTGCTGACGTCAACACAACGTTGTCACAACCCTGTTTCACACCAATTTGATCAGTCATTTTTGGGTTTTTACAACGTTTCTGCTGCAACTGTAGGTAACAGTTTGTCGTTTCCTAAACGTTGCTGAATTTACTTAAGAACAACTGCACACCAGCGCCCTTTCAAGCGGCAATGACAGTTCATTTTCTATGGTGTTCAGAAAATAGTTGATTTATCAACCAAATAATTACTTATGGCCTAAATGGACACTGAGAAAAAACTTTCTGGCTACTACTACCGCAAGTTAATATCGAAATATTTCATGCTCAATATTACCGAAAAATAACAATTACGAAACAGAAATTGCCAACGCATTACATTTTACTGTCAAATATACCATTGTTTCATGCTAAAAAACACGTGGGCTTTCAATCTGTTGCGAAGATTTCAAATGTCAAGAGTAAAAAATATATATTTTTATAAACAATTTTTAATATTTATATCCATTCAAGCGTGAACTAAACGGATTCATTATTCTAGAAAACTAAAATGAGGCTTCAAAATCCTTTGTAATGTTTGTTTTACATTCCAAGTTTTAATGACCCACCATGTTTCCAAAGAGAATTACACTTCCAATATGGCGTAGGAGTATACAAGTTGTAACGCGACCTTGGTTGTCAGATAACTAAAAATATACTATTTTTTAAAGTTAGTCTGCCAGACAACTAACTTTATAAGTTTAGAAGCGCGACTGGAGTTGCTTATCGGACTAAAAACTGAACCAATTTTAACTAACGAATACATTCCGCTATAAACAGTTTTTCCTCTGAAAAAGTAGTTGCTTTCATTATCTCTCTATTCAGGTTGGCACTTGTTCCTAAAGAAATTAAACTTAAGATTTCCAAACTGTCTGTCTTTATGTTAGCTTGTGCTCGTGAAGTTTCTTCACGACTTATTTTTTTTGTCTGTATGAGAAGGCAGTGTATTTGGAAGCACTTTTCATTTACGATCCGAAAGTTAGGTTAGGATCAGTCCTTTTTCCTTTACTATAAATAGATTTTCTCTCAAACAATTTATCAAACAATGATCCTTGTCACTGAAATGAAAAAAATATAATAAATTGGGTAAATCATCATTATCTAAATTTGGCCTACACATCCTCTTAAGTAAATATTTCAAGGAAGGTTAGTTGTGAAGATGACTCCGCGAAAACGTTTTCCACTCAACTGAAAAATTACCTACTGCTTAGTTGAATCTCATAAGGTCGCTTTACCGTCGGGAAAACGTTTAAAATAACTGAAGTTGTCACTTAAACGTTTTCAGAACATTATTCCCATTCCCAGAATATTTACTACTTGTAGTCGGTTGAGTAAACGTTATGATAACGTCGTAGCTTGACTAATGTCATGTTCAAATTCAGGTACTCAAACTTCGTCCTTCGAGAGATATGGTCATCATATCTTCTCTTGCGCTACTATTTTCATTCTGTCCAATGATTCTCTAGTTTATTTAAAGAGAGAGTTTCCGAAATTGGAACGATTGAGAAAATTGGTTGTTATAGTTATGGAACATAATGTAACAATAAATGGCAAGAATTTTCGTTTTTGAAGCAATCAAAAATTTTTGAAATTTTTATGAAACTTTATGAAATCGCTTTCACTTACCTTTGTTTGAGAGGCACTGGTTTGATTCTCCGGGCCACAGCGTTAGTCAGTGATTACCAAAAAAATTTTGAATATCTCCTGAAATAATTTTTTCTACGACAGTGCGTAAACGAAGTGTGTACACAAGAGAATAAATTTTTCAAATTAATAATGAATAAAGAAGCAATAAAAAATGTCTCTCTATAGCTCTGTCCAACCTCAACCAGAAAATGCTGAGAAATCGAGAAGTCTTTGATGACTGAACAGTCGAAAGCGATTTGCTTCGATTCCCAAAAAAAAAAAATATTTTATCCAGTACGATTGAGTTTTGAGACAAGAATCGATTGTAGCACAACCAAACTATGCTAGTAGTTGGAACCATGATGAACACGAAAAAAAAATAGTTTACCAAAATTCCAGGGGTGGAACATATTTTTTTTTCGTTTAAAAATATATAAATAGATTTTTGCTGTAATCTTGGAAAATATATGATTTATCGGAAAAACAACTCAACAGGGTAGAAAACAATTCAATTTTCCACAAAAATTATTCCTAGCAATTTCTTAAGAAATACGCTCGTTTTCTCGGAAAACGTGATTGAACGCTGAAATCAAATTTAAGGTTCACCCTTACCCGCCGCTGAAAGTTCTGGCGGAGCCGAATATTTGATTGGTCATAACTCTGCTAAAAATGATCGGAGAAGGAAAAGGAAAAATTCATAGCGTTTCTGAAGACTCCTACCATCTCATGCAGATTTAATATGCGAGTATTTGAGTACCTAAAATGTGTTTTGTTGCACTTCACGTAGATGTTTGCGGATGATCCGAAAATCATGAATAAATTAGTAAATATGGAATTATCATACTAAAGCAGCAACCCATATCCTCTTTGAACCATATGCAACAATTTTAAAGTAGTGTGACAGGTCCCACTTATACATGCCAAAAAAAACTTTGTTTTACTCCTGCGGCATTCTCTTCACTAAATGTTGAAAATAATTGCTTATCCATATCCTGCATAAACATATTTAATAACACTATGGTGAAGTGCAAACCTCAAGCTTAAAATCACATAATTCATTTTTTATGCAGGATGTGTATGAGCGATTATTTACAACATTTACTGAAGAAATTGCCGGGATTATGGGTGAGTTGAAAACTGAGGCAGGAGTAAACCCCAGTTTTTCCTTTGGCATGTATAAGTGAGACCTGTCTTACAAGCCTTATATCGTTGCATATGGTGAGAGGGTACTAATTCCTGCTCCATTATAATTATTTCATATCAAGTAAAAGATCCATGACTCTCAGAAATTGTTTTTTGATAAATCTTATATTTTCTGAAATACAACAAAGAAAAAATTATATATTTTTTAAATGAAACATTTTTTAAGTTCCACCTAAGTCGAGATGTCATGTGCTGAGTTCTAGAGTGCTACAATTCATTCTTCACTTTTTGTTCGAGTTTGTCTGTCGTTACTGAATTAATACTTAAAGTTTCTTCCTTCAAATACCTTCTAATCGATCAAATACATAGGACTCTAATGATTTCACCCAGAAAATATAAGGTCATCTGAGTAACTTCGAATGATTCGATAATATTTCATAGGGGTGTCTCATAAACATGTTCATGTTGGTGATTAGTATAAACAAAATCAAATACTGGTTGATTGAGAATTCTGAAAAATTTGAAAATTGGTTATATATGAAATAATTTTGTTATTGTTTTTATTTATGCAAAATGTAACCATTATTTTGGATGCATACCTTGGAGTTCATTTTACTATTTTTCTTTATTTGTATATATATTATTGATATTTACTATATTTGTCTATTATGATATATTATTATTTCATACATTAATTTCACAAGTTTTTAACTTATTTGATCATGTTTTCATGAGATATTTATTATTATTTATTATATTGACAATGTATTTGTTATTTTGAACACCAATAAATAAAAAAAATAAATAAATGCTCAGATTCTGCAAGCAGATGCCAATAATTTCCATCTAGCATGTCATATGTCTATCTCCTACTGTTTCTTGAACATATTAAGTTTAAATCTTCAACATTCAAATTATATGTAAGAGTTTCCAGAAAATTAAAATATTCTACCATAAATTATTCAAAATGTTTGAAGAACATCAAATTTGAAAAGGGGAACATTCTCCATGGAAATTCAAAAATTAAAAATGTGGTTTATTTGTAATATCTATAACAGAAAACAACTACTTCCCCGGCACAAGCCACGCTTTACATTGACTGAACTGAAAAGAAAAGAAAAAATCTGAATGTGAAAATTCGCATTTTCATTGAATAAATTAGATAAGGAGAATGTTATTAAAAAATATCTCTCACAGAAATCGTTCATTTCATTGAAGCAAGGTTCACTTCTCTCGCATTTAATCCCCAATACATTGTGGTTGACAAAAATCTATTTCGCTTTGCCAAGCTCTCCAGGAGGATTGATAAAGGATTGAAAAAACACAGGCTCTTCAGAAGCATACACATCAGGGATGGATATGAGAAAAATATTCCTTCTGCGGTGACACTTTGAAAGTTATTTTTTGACATAGACCTGCCATGGGCATTGCATTTTGATTTCAGTTCGAAAATGTGAATAGGACATTTATAAAATCTGTTGTGGAATCATCGACAGATTTTATAAATGTGCTGTTCATATTTTCGAACTAAAATCAAATTTGAAATTTGAAAATACATTCATTATTGTTTACCCATCGATTTGATCTCTGTTTCGCATGCTTTAAAGGCTCACTGATACACCTGTATAATGATATACAAAAAAACATTTCTAGTGAAAAATCAAATTCAATCTAAACAGGTTCATATTCCTGAAGATTCAGCTGAATATTGAGTTTAACAGAAACCAGGTATAAAATATGATCGAATCATCTTTTAATTTTTGGAATATTTCATTCTGTTCAAAAATTTTTCAATATTTCAGATTGCCTTGGAAAATCCTTTGGCTGGGATACTGTTCGGCCCAGTTATGGAACCTTATCACACTGGTGCTTTCTTCTACAACTATAGTGAACAAGGCTTATCAGAGGGTCGTTTCAATCATGTTCCTACAATAATAGGTGTGAATTCTAATGAAGGTGCCGCAGCAGGGGATATACCAGGTGAGAAGATTAATATTTTTATTCATTCATTTCAAACCAAACTATTTGATGGAATTTAACTATTTCTACAGCAAACCCACTATTAAACCAAAAAACTTGAGTACCGAGAGCCTAAAAGCTATTTTGCACCAGTCCTCTTCAAAGAAGCACTGTTGACTAGGTTCTGCTTGATATTTTCTTCAACAGATACTCCTAATGATATAATGATACACTATTGAAAAAATTGTTTCAGTGAAAATACTATATACCCAGATAATCCTGACTATAAATAGTGCAGTGTTATTATGTCCTGCCCTATCTAGCATTGCGAATGAGTCATGTGAGATCCATTCTTATTTGGTAGATGCTCAAGGATATACGTATTTCTCATTTTATTTTTGTGAAGGTGTGCTTTTGGAAACCACTGAAATATCTAATTAAAAAGGCATGTAATTAGAATAATTTTTCAAGTGTCATATATATTTGAAAAATACCATGCTAGTTGACATTTTTTTGATTATACTAACAGCATAAATGAAATAGTAAAATCGACAATATCGAAGTATCCTTCTCTACATATATTCCCACCATTTGGAAAATATGAGGGAAACTTATGACAGAAAACAACTACTTCCCTGACTAATACCACGACGGACATTGAATTACATCTGACAGATATTTGTGCAAAGTTCTTCTAAGAACACTCAGTTGCAATTGGTTATTGTAATTATACAGCAAATTATTCTTCATTTGGCTGGGGAAGACCACCTGCAGACGCGTTTGGCGGTTCTTACCGCTCGTCAGTGACAGGGTAGGTCGTACAACATTGAAGTCGTCCTGCCCCAGCCCAATGAATTATAATCCACATATGGTCCAAAGAGGGTACTGATTCCTGCTTCAGTATAATTATTTCATATCAACTAAAATATCCATGACTTTCGGATCCTCCGTAAATATCGTAGAAGGGTTATGTGAAGTGGGACAAAACACATTTTAGGTACTCAGAAATTCACATGTTATGTTTGCATGAGAAAGTGGAAGTCTTCAGGAACGATATAGACTTTTTCTTTACCTTCTACTATAATTTTTAGAAAAGTTAGTTATGACAAATCTAATTTTCGGCCCTGCGGGTTGATGCGAGCCTGAAATTTGATATCGAGAATTCAATCAGGTTTTCTAAGAAAATGGTCACTTTATGAGAAATGACTAGGAAGGTTTCTTATGGAGAATTGAATTATCTTTCGCTTTGTTGAAATTGTTTCTTGAAAAATCTTATACTTTCCGAAACAACAGCAAAAAAAATATAATTTTTTTAAATAAATTTTTTTTTGGGTTCCACCCCTGAGTTTTTAATAAACAATTTTTTTTCTATCAATACATGATGCCAAGAAGACATGTACCAAATTTCAAAGACCTACGATTCATTTTTCACTTGTGGCTTACATTTGTCTGTGGTTACTGTATTAACAAAATATTCCAGGAGAGAGAAGGCGACGCTAACAGTGAGCTGGTAACAA
Source organism: Chrysolina haemoptera (assembly GCA_958298965.1). Taxonomy (NCBI): domain Eukaryota; kingdom Metazoa; phylum Arthropoda; class Insecta; order Coleoptera; family Chrysomelidae; genus Chrysolina; species Chrysolina haemoptera. Next base: position 8,457,753 of record OY282591.1, read on the forward strand.
AGTCCATTTCCAGCTACACATTTGATTTTATCATAATGAAATAGTTTGGCCAGAATAAAACCACTGAAACGAAAATCCTTACTTAAGCGTACGGTGCACAAAGTACTAAGCAGTTTACGAAAGGAAAAACAAACTTGCTTTACGAAAAAAGTGGCCGACGGAAAGGATTCAAAGTTTTTTTTAACCCTTTTTCCTGTGTATCCTTACTTGAAATACTCACTGCCAAAAGATTTCATGCTACATGTATACATACTATCATTGATTATATATTCCATTGAATTATCAGCCAGCTGATGGAAATGGCAGCACACAATGGCCATGTTGAATTATTGGTATATTTGTCAAGCTTCCCGACGGTATTTGTTTTTATTGACAGTTTGAATTTTGAATCTTTTCTCCTTCAAAAGTGTGGAAAGAAAATAAATTATCACAAACCTTTCATATTCGATAAAGAACGAGGGGGAATCCGCTGGGAAATTTTGATGTACATGCCTATGGTATTAGTGGTATTAGTTGGATATTATAACAGAAAGGAATTTATTATTTAACAATGAGCTCATCAAGTTAGAAACTAGATGTCCTGCCATACTTCATGCTCACTGATATTTTCCTATACAATATAGGAGTATATTTCTGTCAAAAATCCATCAGAAAAGAACTACTTTCCAGGCTAATACCACGACGAACGTTGAATTACATTCAATGAATTTCCGTGCAGAGTTCCTACAAGTCTAAATAGGGCGCAATTGCTAGTTGCATGGAAAATGTTAATTGAAACATTTGGACCACCTATAGATTGATTTCTGGGTTCTTGCCCTCATCAGTATAGGGTAGGTGTCTGCAGACAATAACAGATGTCTGCAACAAATGGTCCAATAAACAATACATGTCAAGACGAAAGCTGAGACACCACCGGCAGATTGGTACTACGAGCACCATCTCAACCTCAGCCTAACTAAACAATACCCACTTGTTCGCAAAGAACGAACGTATCATAACAAAAAGGACTGTATTATTTAACAATGATCTTATAAAGTTAGAAACTATTTTTCCTGCCATACCAGGATGCTCACTGCAATTTTCCCATACAATATAGGAATATATTTGCGGAGATAGCCTTGTAGGAACTCTGCACGGGAATCCATTGGATGTAATTCAACGTTCGTCGTGGTATTAGCCAGGAAAGTAGTTGTTTTTTTGATGGATTTTTGACCCAAATTATTCCTATATTGTATAGGAAAATTGTAGTGGGCATCCTGGTATAGCAGGACATCTAGTTTCTAACTTAATAAGCTCATTGTTAAATAATAGATTCCTTTCTTTAAGGGCCAAGTAACTCAGTGGTTGAGACTGTCGCGTTCAAAACCATTGACTGCTGGTCGGCTATGTTCGAATCCTATCGACTACAAATTTTTATCTGATAGCCCGGGAAAGTTCTAGGAATCGCACTTTGAAAGGTAAAAGAACCCAGAAATCAATATTCAGGTGGTCCAAATGTTTCAATTAACATTTTCCATGCAACTATCAATTGCGGAGATAGCCTTGTAGGAACTCTGCACGGAAATTCACTGGATGTAATTCAATGTTCGTCGTGGTATTAGCCAGGAAAGTAGTTGATTTTTGATGGATTTTTGACCCAAATTATTTCTATATTGTATATGAAAATTTTAGTGGGCATCCTGGTATGGCAGGACATCTAGTTTCTTACTTGATAAGCTCATTGTTAAATAATAGATTCCTTTCTGTTATGATACGTTTGTTCTTTGCGAACAGGTGGGTATTGTTTAGTTGGGCGCTCGTAGTTTGCACCGATCTGCAGGGGTGTCTCAGCCTTTGCCTTGACATGAATTGATAATTGGACCATTTGTTGCATTGTTGCAGACATTAGTTATTGTCTTCAGTGACCTACCCTATACTGATGAGGGCAAGAACCCAGAAATCAATCTATAGGTGGTCCAAATGTTTTAATTAACATTTTCCATGCAACTAGCAATTGCGGAGATATCCTTGTAGGAACTCTGCACCGAGATTCATTGGATGTAATTCAACGTTCGTCGTGGTATTAGCCAGGAAAATAGTTGTTTTCTGATGAATTTTTGACCCAAATATATTCCCATGTTGTATAGGAAAATTGCAGTGAGCATCCTGGTATGGCAGGACATCTAGTTTCTAAGTTGGGTATTAGTTGAAAATTATTGGGTATCACAGGTATTAATGATGTATTATTCGCTATTACTGGGGTATTGGAGAAATTATTTGAAAATTATTGGGTATTAGTCGGGAAAAGGAGGTATTATGTACTGTATCACAGAACATTACTGTAAATTATTTCGGAATTGGGAATTACAGAAATTATTCGGAAATTAGAGAGCACGAAACCATACTGTTGAATGAAAAAAAGGTCTTTAAAATTATACTTACTTGATGAACAACCTAAAACACTAAGACACAAATCAATATTTTCAGTACTTTTCTGATTTGGGCATTACTGTCATTACTGGCATTACTGGCATTACTGGCATTACTGGCATTACTGGCATTACTGGCATTACTTGGGGGTATTACTCGGGAATTATTTGGGTATCACTCGGGAATTACTTGGGTATTACTCGGACATTACTTGGGTGTTAGAGGAATAAGTTAGGATTTTTGGGAATTGGTGTATACGGTTACCTCAGCGGTTTTCCTTCGATAAAGGACTACTCCAAATATTAATTTTTTTTTGTATTTAGCATAGTCAAACTGGCACGGTAATAGTGATAAAATTCTAAGATCTATACAAAGTTTTTTTGCACCTGGTACTGCATTAGTACAATCACTGTTGGTAAAGATGCTTACTGAGATGTTGCACAAATCTGCATAAACACGCCAAAAATTCTGACATACTGCATGTACGTATATAAGAGGATCTCACTTTTTTTCAGCAATAATTCGTCCGTATTTACTGCAGTATGACCTCAAGTACGAACTTCTCGCACCTGAGGATCTCACAAAGAATCTCCAGAAGAGAAGAGAAGCTGCATTTGCTATCAAATTACATTACTTCAGCATAATACCCATGAGTCTTCAAACTCATTCTGCCATTAAGGTGAGTGGAGTTGTTCTTGTAAAAATATTAATAGAAACTTTCCAATAAAGCAAAACGGGAGAAATGTGTTAAAGGTTATAGCTGGAGTGTAGTAAAATTTCCTCCGCGACGGAATTCAGTTTGAGTAAATCATGAAATTCCTATTAACAAATTTTATTGTACGAATAACCCAAAAAAGTACTTTTCATATAATTTTTTCTGAACTTGTTTGTCACCGATTGTTCAAAAACGTTTGAAGTTTTATACTCTACTCATTGAGGTATTTATTTATAAGATATTATCTGTATCTTCTGTATCTTCTTCATCACTACAGTTTTTTCCAATGTACCCGCTTCGCGTCGGGCAGTAAACTACGTCCTGGAAAAGTGGCACTTTCCTCCCTAATAATACAAATTGCTATTATTGGGGATGCAGTTAGACAGGTGGCCACAATTCAAAGAACTCTCTTTGGTATATCTGAACTTTCGGATGACTTTAATCCATTTTCAAAGACATCTACAAAGTTGTTAAAGTAAAACATAAAAATACTTAATTATAAAACATTTTTACATTTTACTTACATCGTGAGATGAAAATTTAAGCAAGTTATAAACTAATATCAGATAAGTATGCTAAGGAGAGTTCTTTGAATTGTGGCCACCTGTCTGACTGCATCCCCAATAAAGGTATTATTTTATATATATATATATATATATATATAGTATTCAACCGTGAATATTGCACAAATATGTCTAGTATACATTGATTTTCAATAAATGTTACCTTAATTATAGTTTGTCAGCGACGATCAGTTCAATAGGCCAGTTCGCAAAACGGCTCTGGATATGGGAAAATATGCTCCAGTGTATTTTTATGTATTTTCCTACGAAGGAAAGCTAGGAGGCGTAGAAAAAAGAACACTTTCTGGTGAGTTAAAAATGATATTATAGTTCATATTCAGTTTTATTAACCGATTTGATGTAAAGAATATCGAATGAACATCTGAAAAAACCTGAACATTAATAAATTCAAAAATCATAATTCACTCATGATAATCGAATTAAAAGAATTAAAATCAGAAGACAAGATCAACATCCAATAATCTGATTATGGTTCTGTCGAATCAGTTGTGTAATTCAATTAGGACTACTTTCCTGCTGTCGAACACTGTCAATAGGTAGCTGGTAGACGCCACCTGTGCTCACTTGAAAGTGTATTTTTCGGAAGTAATGACACAAGTGCATCAAATTTATCAGGTTTATTTTGATGCACAAGTGTGATTTGGTAGAATATTTCTGAAGTTAAAAGAAAAAAGTATGTGTTACTGTTTCTATATATCGATGATTCAGTATTGGGTTTTCTGGTTTAGTTTTGGTCACTTTTTCTTGAGTTAAACTTAAAAAATCCTTTTGGAAACGTGACATTTGAACGACGTTAAAAATTCAATATTTTTGCATGTCAAGATAACAAATGCACATTTTAACAGTCGTTACTATATATACACGAGGACTTATAGGGAAATTTTCGATACCTACCGGGAAATTATAGGAATTAATTACATAATTGCATCAAAATTATCGATAATTTTCCATCAAAAAACTGCATGAGATCATTTCCGTATTAAGTTGAAAGACCCGACTCCGGAGGAGGAGGAGGGACCAATAGTATAAAAATTATACTGACAATTTCACTCACTATATGAAAGTCGCGTCTCCTGCGATATGAGGACCAATCAGAATGGGATTTCGCGAAAGTACACGCTTCCTTTCGCTTCCTTTCTTTCCGATCCGGAAAGACCACGTCGTCAAGTCAACCACAAATATAAACAGCAATGATACATCTTGTAATCTAATATGACATAAACGTCAGGTTGACAGACTTCATGTTTATTATTCATTAGTTGCAACTATTGAAGAATTCACTTTGTTTACTCGATCAAATTTCAAATAATAACTTGGTTGGTTCGTGAAATTATCTCAATAAATACGACTTGTGCTCACAATACAATCGATAATTCTGTCAGAAATCTTTAACTCGATCAAATTGCTTTGAGGTAACACCACTCGTCCCTACGGGACTCGATTTCTGACAGAATTATCGATAGTATTGCGACCACTCGTGGTATTACCCCCGATAATTTGTCAGTAGCAAATTACAGCAATAATTTGTTCACGATATTTGATTGTTTCTTTGTTTAAATGAATTTATAAAAAAGTTAGCTATTGACTTGGTTGTCAAGATGACAATGACGAATGTCCTGTAAAAAAAAATAATCGAGCCGAATTACATTCGTGATAATAATTTAAACTATCACTCGTCTTTGTTGCTATTGAGAAATCCCACTCGTGGGCTTCGTCCACTCGTGATATTTCTATATCAACAAAGATTCGTGTATTTAGTTAAAATTATCAAAAATTACCACCACTTGTCTAATTAATGTCAATATCAGTTTCTTTTCTTTTTCAAATCGTTAATAGTTTGGTTAGGAATATGGGCTTCAGGCATTTGGATCATGATTTGGGGGTGGCTTATATATAATATTTTCCACCACTTTTGCTTTGGTAAATAAAGCTAGTTCGTGGAACTTTGCTGACCATCATTTACCCCTTCAACCCCCTCAAACAAAGTCCACGCATTTGTGAAGCCGTGGCCGAACCTGCAAATCTACAACTAGCCCTTCGGAATGATGGTGAAATAGAAAAACCAGTAATTTGAGGAATCTAGGGTTGATTCTTCTGCTTTTGGGGAGGCTATCTCCCAAGCTAAAATCCGAGTGATTCAGAGCGGATTCAAAACTATACTTTGGTCTGGTGACAGCCAAAATTTAACATCCTATCATTGTACTGCCAGCAATGATAACCTTTTTTATTAATAAAAAAAAATACATCTTAGGGTGGTCTGGTGCTAGTCCCACCTCTAGGCTACTGTATCACACCCAAATGTTGAATATTTTCATTGTGGATATAATATTTTTCAACGTGTACAAATTGAATCTGGTTTTTCATTGTCAATAAATCTTTAAAAAATCTCTTCGAATCTTGATTCAATCTCTTCTTCGTCACGTCAAAACCCTGTAACTATGCAGGACAATGTTAATAATTAGTTGAAAAACAAAATTTATTTCAATTACAGGAGTTGGTCATTCGGAAGAACTTGGCTATATATTTAGAGAAGGCAAGACTAATGTTTCTGATAGTGACAGATTGACAAGAATAAGGATGATAAAACTGTGGACAAATTTTGCTAAATATGGGTAAGTTTCTTGAGATTTTTGCTCTATTTTGTCACGAATATGGGGTTGCTATCCCTTTAGTAATATGCGAACTTCGAGTTTTAACTACAAATAGCAGCACTACATGAAATTGATTCAAGTTCATCTCTCCGTTGTAGTTATAACACTGGGGGAAAGTTTTACATATACAGACAAGAAAAGAATAACAATTCAACATAAATAAAGTCCCTTCGTCTCTTCAGCTTAATGAGCCTAGCCCTTAGTCACACTGGTTATAAACCACTAACGTATGAATTAACATTTACAAATTTTTGATATATTTTTGGATCTGACTATTTTTACTATTCATCAAACTCACCAGTGCAAGTCGATAATGAATTTTCATCGTGGTCGAATAAATAATAGTTATTTATTGTATAAGTGTTTTAGATATCATTTTATTTGCGCAAGAATGTTTAAACGCGAGAGCAAAGCTCGAGCGTTTAAATTTCTTAAGCAAATAAAATGTATCTAAAACACGCATGCAATACAACGTTTTATTCACAATCACATTCATTTAGAATCAGAATCGCGGAAATGTTTCATCACAAAATGATTTGACGTTTTGCTCTAACAGCGGCTGTCACCTCCTCAAAAATCATTGAAATAACATACAAAAATTATGATAAAACGAAGAACGAAATGTCTATTAATATAAATGTTAATGTTAATATTAATAATAAATAAGTTAAATGTGATTGATGTTCAAGATTGTATTTTTCATTATTCCACTAGTGGATAAAGTGGTACTTTATACGGTTCATAAGTGTGGATAAAACTTCAATTATAAGGTGATTGTGGATAAAAACATTTATTTATCCATCAGTGAAACAGTGTGTTGGATATATGCACTTCAGCTTTACATTGGGTGTTTCAACTTCTGTGGTCCAAGTATTCATGACAATATGTTAATGTCTTCGATATCGATTGTTATATTTATTTTCTTAAAATTGATCCACATTCTCCGTAAGTTTATACAGTGTGTCCCACTTTGAGCAGCCACACCCCCGTATTTTCTTGACAGTACAGTGATATCAAAAGTTATTCTTCATAACATATAGTACCCAAAAATATCTAACTGGAGGTTGATGAAATATTCGTATATCCATTTTCCACGGCTACCTACGACCAACTGAAAAGTGAAAAATTGGGAAAACTTACTAGGCATTTTTTTATCGCAAAAATAACACCAGATTCTGTTTCAGAACACCTAAAACCCCTAGATCTGGGTGCTTTATTCATTAAAATATACAGGGTGGAATCTGTTACTAGCCACATTATTAATTTTTATTCATCCGAAATGATCGGTTTCTTTCGATTTTTTTTTTGTCACAAAGGGCCTGAACGTGTTCAATTGATGCTGAGTATAAGAAATACCCAAATTTTACTCTTTCATGGCTTGCTATGACCAGTTGAAAAGTGAAAAACTGTGAAAAATATACTAAACGTTTTTTACTTCGAAACTAACATCAGATTCTGGTTCAGAACATGCTTAAACCCCCACATCTCATTAAAATATACAGAATGTCTTACAGACTAGCAACATTTTCAATAGGTTTTCATCCGTAATCTTTGGTTGTTTTTGATTTTTTTTTTCTATAGTAACAAAGTACCCAAAATATCAATTACTGCTATAGAAAATAACCAAATATTACTTTTTCATGGCTTACTATGACGAGTTGAGAGACGAAAAAAATGGGGAAAATACATTAAGGATACTTTAAGCAAAAACATTTCTGGATCAGAACACCCTGAAATCCCCACCTCAATACTTAAATCTAAAAATATACAGCGTATCATCTGTAGCTAGCAAATTTGATAACTTTTATTTATCCGTAATGTTGAATTGTTTCTGAATATTTCTTTTCAATCAATCAATTCAATCAAGGAGCACCCAAAATATTTAATTGATTTTAGTTCGAAAATATGAATATGAAATTCATAAAATCTTTTGTGGAATCATCTGCGACTGAAAGACAAACTTTAGTCGCTATTTTCCATCGTTCAAGATAACCTCTTGGGAGGTATTCATGTTGAAAAGGGGAACATTCTCCATAAAAATTGAAAAATGAAAAATGTGACTTATTTGTAATATCTAACAGAAAACAACTACTTCCCCGGCACAAGCCACGCTGGACATTGAACTACATCTGATAGATATTGTGAAAAGACTCTAACTGAAAAGGAAAGAAAAAATCTGAAAGTGAAAATTTGCATTTTCATTCAGATAGCTGACTTTTTTAATTCTTTCTAGCGAAATAGATTTTTGTCGACCAAAATGTATTGGGGATTAAATGCGAGAGAAGCGAACCTTGCTTCAATGAAATGAACGATTTCTGTGAGTGATATTTCTTTAATAACATTCTCCTTATCTAATTTATTTAATGATTTGTTCAAGGAAAACTAGAAAGAATTAAAAAAGTCAGCTATCTGAATGAAAATGCAAATTTTCACTTTCAGATTTTTTCTTTCCTTTTCAGTTAGAGTCTTTTCACAATATCTATCAGATGTAGTTCAATGTCCAGCGTGGCTTGTGCCGGGGAAGTAGTTGTTTTCTGTTAGATATTACAAATAAGTCACATTTTTCATTTTTCAATTTTTATGGAGAATGTTCCCCTTTTCAATTTAATTGATACTGTTTAAAAAAAACGAAATATTATACTTCCATGGCTATATATGACCAGTTAAAAATTGAAATCCTTCTATTACCGAGACAACATATCCTGGTTCAGAATATACCGCAAAACCTCCAGAATTCGTTGCCCGGGTAATGAAATTATAAAGGATATCATCCTGTAAATGGTAACATATCTCACTTTTTATTCATAAATCTTGTTAAGCTTGTTGAGAACAAGAATACGGTGTTAGTTTTGTGAAAGAAATGATTATACTCGTGATTTTATTTTTATTCATAATATTTAGAAATAGGAAAACTGGAAAACATTTCAGAGCTTGTTTTCATCACAAAACCAAATTGTGGTTCGAAACAATTTAAATCACTCAGATCTAATTACTTAAATCAATGAAATATACAAGGTGTCATCTGTAGAACAAGCAACAAAATTTATTTAATAAAGAGTTAACATGTTTCCATTTACAGATGACTTCCTATGTAATTTTTTGATTCGAACAACAGGATCCAGGGGCCTTTATGGTGTTCTAAACCAGAATTTGGTGTTAGCCTGGAGACAAAAGAATCTATTCAACTGACCATATCTAGGCATCAAAAAGAATATTTGGTATTTTTGTACAGCATCAATTGAACGTTTTTGGATACTTTATGACTCGAGAAGAAATTTTGTAAATCAAACTACGAATAAATAAGCGTTATCAATTCTGCCAGCTATAGATGACACCCTGTATATTTTTATGGTTCAAGAATTGGGGTCTTGGAATTTTTGGGTCTCCTGAACCAGAATCCGCTGTTATATACGTTTGTGCTACAAAAGTCCTTGATGTGTGTTCCACACTTTTCGACTGGTCATAGCTATCCATGAAAAAGTAATATTTGAATATTTTCTACATTATTCGAAGTAATTAATGATTATGGAAAAAAATCGAAAACAACTAAACATTACGGATGAATAAAAATCAATACTATGTCAGTTACAGGTGACACCCTGTATATTTTAAATAATTAAGTACTGCTATTTGGGGGTTTCAGAGTGTTCTGGAATAGAATTTTTTTTTGGCGATAAAAAAATCCCTGGTATATTTTCCCAATTTTTCACTTTTCAATTTGGTCGTAGGTAGCCATGAAAAAGTAATATTGGAACATTCCCTACAGCATTATTTGAACATTTTCAGGTATTTTAGTTCGAAAATATGAATAGGATATTCATAAAATCTATTGTGGAATCATCTGCGACTGAAAGACAAACTTTAGTCGCTATTTTCCATCGTTCAAGATAACCTCTTGGGAGGTATTCATGTTGAAAAGGGGAACATTCTCCATGAAAATTGAAAAATGAAAAAAGTGATTCATTTGTAATATCTAACAGAAAACAACTACTTCAGATTTTTTCTTTCCTTTTCAGTTAGAGTCTTTTCACAATATCTATCAGATGTAGTTCAATGTCCAGCGTGGCTTGTGCCGGGGAAGTAGTTGTTTTCTGTTAGATATTCCAAATGAATCACTTTTTTCATTTTTCAATTTTCATGGAGAATGTTCCCCTTTTCAACATGAATTTTCAGGTACTTTGTGACCAAGGAAAAAAATCGAAAACTACCAAACATTGCGGATGAATAACAAATAAAAAATGTTGTTAGTTACAGATGATACTGTATATTTTAATGAATTATCACTGAGATTTGGGGGTTTTAGGGTGTTCTGAACAGATCCTTGTGTTATTTTTGCGATAAAAAAATGCCTAGTATGTTTTTCCCAATTTTTCACTTTTCAATTGGTCGTAGGTAGCCGTGGAAAATGAATATACGAATATTTCATCAACCTGAAGGTAGATATTTCTGTGTACTATATGTAATAAAAAACAAATTTTGAAATCACTTTACTGTCAAGAAAATACGAAGGTGTGGCTGCTCAAAGTGGGACACACTGTATATGTTAGTTTTTTTGATCCCATTCATAAACATGTTATGTTATCAGGATATTTACAGTATGAAACTGATATCCAACAAAGTTCATGTCTTAAATGAACTCAGGAATCTTGATGGGAATAATGAAGGAAAATGTTTTGGCAATATTCCAGCATATTTTGTGAAAAAGTGTACAAACTATTCAAAAACCCCTCTACTAATATGAATCTTCATCAAGTAACGGTAGAGTCAATCAGAAATGCTCTATATATTGTATGTAATTTATCTCTATTATCTTGCTGGAGGTAATTTTTTAGAAATATGAAAAACCACATAATTTCTCATGTTTAATCTTGCTGACATTGGTGTGCATGGATATCTCGTTCGATGAATTGCCTCCTACGATAGCAGGTTTCAAATCGTTACGGTAGATGTTGGTTCAGGAGTACCATAAGGTTCTCACCTAGGACCAACTTCATTTATAATACTTTTTAATGACGTAAAAAATATGTTAGATTTTCTAAATTCTTGTTGTACATTTCCAAAAATAAAATACTGATTATCTCGAAGCAGAGTGAGATTTTGCTCGATTTGCTGGTAACTGTAGCCATAATCGGTTCTTCATTGATATATTTTTTATTCAACATTTTAGATGTTCGATCAAATGTTGAATAATCTCATTTCCTGAATTGATTCTCTTTCAGTAATCCAGTTCCTCGAAGTGATCCAGTTCTTCAAAATGTTGTGTGGCCGTTATCTTCACAAGTACCTAATGGTCTGCTGTACTTGAATATAAGCGAAGATTTGGAGGTTGATATGAATCCTTTCAACGAAAACATGAAGTTCTATGACAAGAAGATATACCAAAAATACGGAGTACCACCGTATGATACCTATTGATTATACTTTTAATGGAAACCGAATAAATTAATGTATCCCAATTAGTTTGTATTATTATTAAGTTTGGAGAAATGGTATGGACCAATAAAATACAGGGTAATACAATGATACAAAAAGTAAATGGGAAACTCGTATTCATATTCATTCTACCAATTTATTATAATTCTTCACATTCAGTAGGATCAAGACCGACCTTAGTTGAGGTTTTTTAAATATTATCATCTAGGTATATATTCTTCAGTAAATGATACTAAGACAAACATGTCTAATGAAATATTCAGGGAGAAATTATTAATGATTTTTTTAAACAGTTCAGCATATTCTGCACAACCTGTTAGACCAAGCCTAAAACGATTTGCAATTCATGAAAAATTCTTAGTAGATTGGTATGGTCAGAAAATCTGAATTAACTTATATAAGAAAGCAAACAAAAATTCTCAGACTCAGTAAAAGTTTCGGTAGGAGGGTAGGGAAGCTAAATGTCCCTTTTGAGGGTGGGATATTGTTTTTTTACGATTTCTGACTGAGATATGCATCTTATCGGAAATAACTTGATACAAAAGTTGTAGATAATTGAAAAATCTATGAAACTATTATGTAATAATTTTTTATCATCACCTACAAATTAATGAGAAAAGCGCTAGAAACAATTTTCGTTTGTTTGTTTTAAATTTTTATCTCACTCAGAAAAAAACATTTTTTCGTAAAACTTGGTTTAAAAGGTTGAACCGTAGTTTTTTCAAAGCAATATATTTATTTTTCGATGGTATACGAATTTAAATTTGAAAAAAAGGCCAATTTTCAATCGAAATAGGTGGTTAACAAATTTTCAATTGTTCAACTTCATCACTGCTCATTTTTGTCATTGAAACCTCGACTTCAAGATGGTATGTTAGAAAAATATTATTCGTATGGAAAAATATCTTTTAAAATGCAAAGAACAAAAAAAAAAACAATTTTTATAATGAATTTTCAGTAATTTTGAAGGTGATTATTATTTTAGTGCATTTATCAACCTATTGTTGTTGATTTATCTTGCCAAAAAAACACTGGATGTTTTCTTTTATTGAATAAAAATTTTGTCATCAGTAACGCCACAAAAAAAATTTACATCATAATTCCTCGACCAACGGTCTCAAGCCTAATTCATGTAAAAGTGAGGTAAGGTAACGTAAGAATATAAGGTAATCAAAATGAACGTTTCACGAAAATATATGTTTCGCAAATAATAGTGTTCAAATTCATTATGGAGGCTACACTATAATGACAAATTTTTGTATAATCTACGCAACGCAGGAAGTTAAAAGATGGTCAACTTTTGCGTTACCATACGTTTCAGACCTTACCTTGCGTTTTATCATGAACGTATTTACACGATTCCAATGGTTTAAATTTCCTCCGTTCCTGCGTTAGCTTACCTTACTTTTACATGAACTAGGCTTTACTGATTGGCAAAATCATCCCGATGAAAAACGAAATTTGTCCACTTGTTTTTACTGTTGGAAAAAGCACTTTCTTTCATTATCATACCTTTAACTTTATTGGTGATAAATCAACTCCTGTAGAAATAAACCCATTAAAATATGATGTGTGAGTCAGTTTGACAGCGATAAAAAAGCATGCACCTTTTTTATCGCGACAATTCAATTCATGTATAAAAAAACGCATATGCCACAATGCAAATGCACTTTGACAGTGGCAAAAGTTAGCTTCAACTTTCACAGCGACAAATACACTAGTGGTTTTTTACTTATTCATTTGTTTATCAATTATTGCGGTGTTGGTTGCCAAAATAAATAGTTTGACATTGATATATTTCTGAATTTCTTATTCATTAAATTTTCCTGCCGAATTACACTCGAGATTTGTATTGATATCGGGTAAATTTGTGTTGTTCAAATTCTTAATCGTTTCCATTAGCAATTTGACTCGAATAACTATCAACCTAAAAACACTCCACCTTCGTTGTCGTGTTTTTAATAGTTGACAGTTATTCTCGTCGAATTGCTAGGAAACAGTTTCTCATTAAACAACCCAAATTTACCCTATAAAATACAAACCACTTGTGCAATTATAAGTGATAAAAATGCCTGTTCCTCAAAAACAGACTTCATCTAGTAAGCGAAAGTCCATTCAATTTCTGTCATGACAGCAATGATTGTTCAGTATTGTTGCCACAATATGAATCGTTTTGGGAAAGTTTCATGTGAGCAGATTACAAAAAGCATTATTATAATAATTGTGTTGTTAATAACTGCTCCTTCAAATAACATATTTCAATCAAGGTGATTATTATTGTGGTGTATTTATATATTGTCGTTAATTTATCTTGCCAGAAAGCACTAGACTTTTTTTTTAATTGAATAAATTTCTTTCTTCAACTCAAAATTTTTCCATCAGTAATTTCACTCGATAAACTAACATTAGACAAAATTGCTCGATCTACGGTTTTCATGTCAGTTTTTCTGGTGAAATTACTGATTGGCAAAATTATTTCGTTGAAGAAATAAATTTATCCGATACAAAAAAAGCTCTTGTGCTTTTACTCTTGAATCTTTTTCCTTCCTTGGGGCTTTCCCCAAGAACTTCAAACTCGGAAACGTTACTCGCATCTACAAAATATTTAAGGTCACAGATACAAATAATTATAGACGTTACCATGCCAACTGTATTTCAATAGAATTTGTGATACAAGTGTGAAAAGTGGATCTTTAAAACACACGTGTGAATGTTTGCAGAACGAGCGTAACGATTTTTGCAATTCACATCAGTGTTTTGAACGTCATTTTCACAAGTGTATCATAAAATATTTTTGACATGGAAATATAATCGAAAATATTCAGACGAAATTTCAACATACTTGGTATATTTCATTCGAATATACTGAGGCATCCGATATAGGAGAGAAATTGGCAATGAATAAGGGTTATAAAAGAACTTTTACGTCAAAATTTAGGAAAGGCATCGTTATATTACGTAGAGTTGTACAAAATATTATGTGATACTGAATTCATAATAAATGAAAGACCACTCACTTATGTTTCCGATGTTGATGAATGGGAGTCCTTCAAGATTTATAAAGCCACTTCATAATGTTTCTGATGAAATTGCTGATTTGGATGTTGTAGATTTAGTAGAGGTAGATTTTGTTATTTACAAAATTTGATAAAGATGTTCAGGAATATAGATTCAAAACGAAATATCTTCCAGAACAAGGTTGGTGATGTAGTGTAGATCGGATCTGATAACACGAAAAGAGTTACTTGGCCAATGGTAGGATTGTAGGAATTCATAGCGGAAGAGATGGTATAAATCGGGTAGCAAAAGTGAGAACAAAACTGGGGAGCTGGTTCGCCATTTCAACGTCTCTATCCATTAGAGCTGCCCTACAATGTAAGTGAGGACAGTCTTAATCACAAAGATTACGTCACAAAACCAACAGTTTTTGAAGAAATATCTACAGAAGAAAGGTAGTCAAATAAGAAGATATGGAAGAATATTGAAGTCTCCAACAAGATTTTCTCATGTCTGAGCTCGGGGGGGCGGAGAATGTTGGGACTAAATATTTACTTTGTATAATTTCTTTGATTTCTTATATGTTCATGATTGATTCTGTTAGATTATTACTGTCAAGACATAAGTCAATAAAAAGCTGTCACAAATATTTCCACATTATTCAATATTCTGCCATGCTTTGTGGGTTATTCGCTCTTATAATTTGTCCTATTTGTGCTTATAATCCTGTTAAACGGGTGTTGAGAGTCATGTTGTTCACTAAGGTAATTTGTGCGTATT
Organism: Chrysolina haemoptera; assembly: GCA_958298965.1. NCBI lineage: Eukaryota > Metazoa > Arthropoda > Insecta > Coleoptera > Chrysomelidae > Chrysolina > Chrysolina haemoptera. Next base: position 8,473,322 of record OY282591.1, read on the forward strand.
TTTCTTCAGCTGTTAATATTGTGATAGGATTATGGCAACAAGCGTAGTCCTGGTAGTGCAGGACGTCTTGTTTCTCTCTTGGCAATGCAGATTTCTTTATTTGTATTTGTGGTTAAATTAACCACGCAAGTTCTGGGTATTGCTTTGGTTGAGAGGCTGGAGCTCAGATGGCGCCCGTGGTTTAGTGAACGCTAGGCTGCGGGCGGTATCTCAGCTTCTGCCTTTACATGGAGAGTTTGCTGAATTATTCGTTGCAGACATTAGTTATTGTCTGCAGAGACCTACCCTATACTGATGAGGGTAAGAACCCAGAAATCGATCTATAGGTGATCCAAATGTTTCAATGAACATTTCCATGCAACAAGCAATTGCGGAGGCATCCTTGTAGGACTCTGCACGGAAATTCATTAGATGTAATTCAACGTTCGTCGTGGTATTAGCCAGAAAAGTAGTTGTTTTCTGATGTATTTTCGACCCAATTATTCCTATTGTATAGGATTATGGCAATAAGCGTCGTCCTGGTAGTGCAGGACATCTTGTTTCTCTCACAACCTGGTATATCAAAACAATTTGAAAATCGAAGTGGTCAAATTCATTGAATAAAAAACATAAAAATTTTCTTCATCAGTTTGTTTTTGAATTTTATTAACGAATAAAAATCTTTTATTTCATCAGATATTGAATTGCAATTTACTATGCCATTACGATAAAGAAATTTTTTTCCAAAATTGCTAACAGCTAACATTTGTGTTTGTCTTGTATGATGGTTGCGAAAACAGTTCACTACAGTAAAAACTAAATTCGATATTCCAACTTTCTTACTAATTGAGTGGATGAAACAAGAAATTACCAGCTCATTAGGAGAGTTTAGATCGAGCAAACTATTTGGTTTGTATAAATTAATTTTTGTTTCCATGCTATTCAACTCATAGATGTATTTGATTGTTTTTTGTAGTTTTTTCTATGGCTTCAAAAAGCAATTGTTTGAAGTACCCGATATAGAAACCAGCACCAAATGTGTGGCGTTATGGATTGGAGAGATTCATTCAGCGACTCATCTGAACCAATTCTTCTCAGAGTCAATCGCCACTAGTCAAGTGATTCCGTTTACTGGAGTCTCAGTCTCAGTCACGCTACTAATATTATGTGCTAGTGATGCGTTAAATTTCTGCCCGATCTATATAGTGAGAACAAATGCGCTCAGTGACCCATCTAATATTTGGCAAAACATGGGGCATGTCACCAAGACAAGTTTACTGGCTGTACGTGACCGTCATACGACCATTGATCACGTATGGCTCTGTAGTCTGGTGGAACAAAGGCCAACAAAAAATGGCCCTGGTTAAACTTAATGGACTACAGAGACAAGCGTGCCTAGCGATTACTGGGGCCATTCGCTCCACGCCAACGGCAGCAATGGAAGCTCTTCTTGGACTACTTCCTCTCCACATAGTTCTGGAGAGAGAGGCAAGATGGGCAACATATAGACTCTACCAAGCGGCCATTAGTCTACCGCAGGCATGTGTCATGAGAGGCAGCAGCATGCTGGAAGGCATAATAGCTCACAACATTCTGGGAATGCTCTCAGACAACATGCCCAAAACCACTAACCTCAACATGTCCTACACCGTGGTCTTCCCTGAAAGAGAAGACCGGAATATATGGTATGAACCCAGTAGTGAAACGCTCATTCAATTTGGGTGAATTAGCTACGATATTCCAGGCAGAGGTATATGCCATTGAAATATGTGCAAGGGAGCTGGAAAACCGACACCTCACACGAAAAACAATAAAAATATTTTCAGATAGTCAAGCAGCATTGAAAGCGCTTGAATCCAACTGCTTTAAATCCAGAGCAGTATGGAACTGCAGAGACACCTTGAACCGACTAGCACAAGGCAACAACGTTACCCCAGTTTGGATACCAGGTCACACGGGCCTAGAAGGAAACGAAATAGCGGACGCCCTAGCAAAAGGGGGGGGGCCGAAACAACGTTTACTGGGCCAGAACCGGTTATCCGTTTAGCATATAGCACTGCCAAGAATGCTACAACCGCCTGGGCCGACAATAAAAGACTTGAGTATTGGCTCAGTCTACCAGGACTGCATTTATTGCTTGTACAAGGAAAAAACAGGACTCTGACAAACTTCTAGAACTCAGTAGAGCACATCTCAGAGTTATAGTAGGTTTGCTCACTGGCCACTGCAAACTCAAACACCACATGCATAAAATCGGACTTGCACAGGATGCAGAGTGCCGTCTATGCATGGAGGATGATGAAACGGCTAAACACATCCTGTGTACATGCCCTGCAGCGGCCAGAACCAGATTTTCAATATTTGGCAATACAAAAGTAAGGCCAGAAGATCTGGTAAACTGTTCTCCCAATATGTTACTCAATTTCGTTAAGAGATTGGATATACTGAGAAATATAACCATAGGGTGAGCCACAATAGGCCATTGGCCGCAGTGGAGACCCTGATATGGGCTCACTCACAGTTAAACCTAACCTAACCTAACCTAATATTTGACATACTCAATTACCATATACATATCGAAACTAAATCCTCTCAGCATGGATTCATTAATGATTCAAGTTCTTCAGTGAAACCGGCTTTAGCGTGATCATACTTCGAAGGTAAGTTTACGAAGCATATATGAAGTTTTTGTATTGGACTGAAAGTATATGGTACTCAAACATCTTCAGCATCGCTAGATCATGTTTGAAAAACTACATTTGAAGAAAAGGGAAGGATTTGTGTATCCATACACACTATTTTTGTTTTGATGTTTAAAAAAAAACAATTTGTCAGAATATTGATAATCTTGTCAACTGAAAGTCAATACAGTTTTGAAAAGGAATTATGTTAAAATTATTCATTTGGCTTGTTTGCCTCATGCTCTTGGGTTCCTTTAAGAGAGTATTCAAATCACCGGTTAGGTGTCTTTGGAGAATTATCATCTGGCGACCGTGACAGGACTTGGAGAAAGTAGAAAAAACGTTAGAAATCCATCGAAATTCCTTCAATCGATTACATGAAACTGTACTGAGTTTGTTGAATGAACAAATCTCCTACTAACAAGTCGTAGACATAATTGATGTTCGAGGTAATATGTGTCTGTTGGAGCAGAAAATTGACATAATTACAGAGTTGAATCGACAAATGCTGGAACCTTTTGGCATCTGATAAAGACACAGAATCAATTGCTACCGAAGCTGCTTTAGCTGATGAATACTGCACCAAATATCACAAGCTGAAGTTGAGAGTTGAATCGCTGTCATGTCAAGACAATAATATCTTAACAATAATGAAATTATACGATCTGAGCTAAGTCAATCAAAGAGAAAGATGAAACTCCCCAAAATTGAGTTGAAAAAGTTTAAAGGAGAAATAAAAGATTGGCTTCCTTTCTGGAGTCAGTTCATGCGGATCGATAGTGATGAGCAGATGGAAAACGAAGATAAGTTACAATATCTAATTCAGACAACCATCCCGAACTCCAAAGCTCGACTTATGGTTGAAAGTTACCCGCCGACTGGAGTCAATTACCCGAAAGTCATAGAAAGCCTCAAGATTCGATTCGGCAGAAACGATATATTGGTAGAATACTACGTGAGAGAACTTTTGAAGTTGGTGTTAAACAATCTCTCTAGTAAAGGTATAATGAGTTCTCTCTACGATAAAATAGAATGCCAAGTGAGAGCTCTCGAAACTCTAGGTGTGAATACAGAAACTTATGCCGCAATGTTATATCCGTTGGTTGAATCCTGCCTTCCAGAGAACTTGATACGAGTGTGGCAACGAAGCAGTGATTCAGTATAATGATGAATCCCCAAAAAAAGATCGATTGGAAAAGATGATGTTATTCCTGAAAAAAGAAGTGAATAGTGAAGAACGAATCAACTTTTTTGATATGAACAAGAAGAAAAGAGACCAATCCTTTGAGAAAACTGTTTTACCATCGGCATGTGCATTAGTTGATCTGAAATCTGGAAGGAAGTGTATTTTTTGTCACCAATCACAATCGAATGAAGATTGCGAAGAAGCCAAAAAGTGGACCATGGATGATCGTAAAACAAAGTTTGTGGAACGATGCTGCTGTTATATCTGTCTTAAGTTTGGACATTTAGCTAAAAAGTGTCGAGTATCGATGAAATGTTCTAATTGTGATGCAGACACGCCACTCTAATGTGTCAGAAGAATTATTCTGCAAAATCAGATATTACCAGAGTAGAAAGTTCACTTTCCAATAATACGCACACCGAAGTTTTCCTGCAAACTTTGAAAGTAAAATTGGTTATTGATAGCAAAGTTCGTTATGCAAGATTGTTGTTCGATACTGGTTCACAAAAATCATATACAACAAAGTCCGCTGTAGCTGATATGCATTATAAACCAGAGCGAGTAGAGAACATGATCCATAGTCTATTTGGAGGTTCAAAACAGATACTGTCAACCATTCATGCTACAGAATCCGACTAAGAAGTATCGATGAAAATTATGCCTGTATTTTTGAAGCCTTAGACCAAACACTTATCTCCAACAACATCCCTCTGCCGGAAATTATTTAGCACGATTTCAAAAAGTGTTTCTGCCACGGAAAAAAATCGTAGTCATCCTTGTTAAGGTGTTTTTCATATTATTTGTTGTTGACAACTATTAATTATATCATGAAAATACACCAGAAATTACCAGAAAATTACCAGAAAATACACTGAATGATAATGCATGCTGATAAGACTGCTTGTTCATATATATAAACAAAAAATCAACTGGTAGCCAATATAAGTAAAATAATGCGTCAGAAAATTATCATCTTCATTTTGTTCATAACCTGCAGAGTTTCCAAACGAAACTCTTTACTGAAAGAGAAAACTTGGTAAGTTATTTATGAGCCTTTTCATTCTGCAGGTCAATTGCTTTTTAGTTTCTGTTTCTCTTGAGAAGAAAATAAATATAATAGTAATAATTATGAGCCCTGAGAAAAAGACGTTCAGAAACCCAACTGACCCAATTACAGAATCATTGCACCAAAGTCACAAAAATTGGTTTTTAGGAAATCACAGCTATATCAACAGCTCAGTTCATTAATATTACTAGTTCAGGGAAATGTCCGCTTCATCAGAGTATTGCAGTTATATCTCAAATAATGTTATTCGTAAATTCGGTGAATGAAGCTATCCTGCTCCAGTACTATTTTTGGCAATATATAGAAAACCAAAAACTCCACTTAAATTGGCCACATATGAAAAACTTTATTATTCGTTCCTCCTAGAAAGTTCTGCATACTGTGGAACCTAATTTTGAATATTCAAATCTCGGAAAATAGGAATTTGGTACAGAAGTAAAATACTTTTTCGTGCAACCGGACGCAAAACAAGCATTTTGCAGCCGCAACAGAGGCCGCAAAATGATATTTTGCGGCCGTTACCCAGAGTGACGGCCGACAAAAATTTTTACGGCCGTTCCCATAGTGACTGCCGGCAAACTGAACGCCACTACAGCATTTGACATTTCTGAAATATGACAATAACAATGTATTTCGAACCAAAAACTATTTCCAAATTCACAACAGAAACATACTTTATTTTTGATATATATTAACATTGATTGTACTGTTTATATTATTACTGATATTCATCCCTGAAGATGAAGCAACTAAATCTATTGTTTCTGAACAATCATTATTTACATTAGACAAAAACGTATTATTTTCTTTGGACATTAACATTTTGCGATTGACTACATTTGAACTAGATGCTACAGTGCCAGAAATTGCATCGGAAATTTTGTTCTTATTATGGATGGAATCCTCGACATATCCTTCCGCTACAGTAGTGGACTTCCATCCACCGTGGCGTTTAAGAACTGATATATCAGCACCTGTATTGGCAAGCAGCGTGGCGGAACTTCTTCTAAAACTGTGGCCTGTGTATGCCCCACTATTTGGTAAGCCGAGATATTTTGCAATCATACTAGGTATTTTTCCAATCGTATGCACTCCAACAACCTGTGCCGAGCACTTTCCATTTTCATATCTCAGAAATAGACGACGAATAGCAGTATGTTTTGGTCGAAGAGTTACATATTTATAGTAAATTCTTATATAATCTTGATTAGTAATGGTAAAAACACGCTTTTGATCAGTTTTAGTATCAGGAACAGTTACTATCAATACAGTTTTGTCTTCCTGAATATCTTCGAGGGTCATTCTCACTAATTCATCTCGTCGCAATGCTCCTGATATTCCCATTATCAAAACTACCTATAATAATAATTATTATGAATAAAACATCATACTTCACTTTTTTTCCATATTTATATACCTTCCACAGTAGATGATTTGCATCACTAGCTTGTTTGAGGAATGAATCAATTTGCTCGTGCGTAAAAACTTTTGATTTCTTTGCTCGATAACCAACTGACTTTTTCTTGAGGAATGGTACCAATTTTAAAAACTTCTTTACGTCAATTCCATCTCGTACGTTAAGCATAGTCTTTAACATAGAATAAATGCTCCGTAAAGTTGAACTCTTCACAACTTTTGATCGCTGCATCAAATATCCTAATAATATGTTTTCTGACACCGTCTTGACATTTTGGTTGACACACCAATCTTTGAAGTTGCTGTAACATTTTTCATATTTCCGTTTAGATTTTTCGGGTATCAAATCAGAAAGTGCTGAGTCTATGAGATCTCTCAGCTCAGGAGGAGTGCAAGTAACTGAAATATCACTATCGCTATCGGACATCTTCACGACTTCACAAATTGATTTGTATTGCTAAATATTTCATCTCCATAGAAACATTGTGATATTGAGGTGTAATTTTCTCTATTCGCGTTGAAACGCTGTCTTTTCTAAAGAGACACAATGTTTATTGAAATTATGTAATTTTCACGGTTGCACGAAAAATATTGTGTATACTATGGCCGCGAAATGTTTTCGCGACCTCGAGATTATCTTGCCTCGGCGATAATCTCTCTCTCGGAACGCGAAAAAGCATTTTGCGGCCTTAGTATACAAATAGCTATTATTTGCAATAATATTGAAAATTGTCAATATGAAAAGTTGTTCAGAATTTGAAATTGCGTTCAAATATTTATCTACGCCAAAAATTAAATGAAAATATATATTTTTTTCTTTACAATAACGCTTCAAGTTTACCCATCATAATAATGACGGATACTACTTTCTGAGAGAAGAAACATTATAATTACTCGACATATGGCGCTGGGGGCACATTAACTTAAAATTTTCGAAAAGCATAAAAAGCAAAATTGGGAAAAAATTATAGACAAAATTCAAAAAATGTTTTTATGGTTGTGAAGAGAATCAAATTCCCTTTTCAACGATGTGCCGCTTGATCCTCATGCCATTTAAAATTTTTGAGTCGATGGCCCCCCGCGCCACTATCATTTCAAAGAGTAGTATTGGTGAAACCCCTCGAAATGGTTTTTCATTCATGTTTCTGCGTCGAACCGTTCAAAAGTTAACAGGGGGGGGCTATTAAAAGCCGCACTGTATAGTGGAAAGAGTTTGGAGGTTTTTGATTTATTTTAGTCATAACATCCCATTGAATAAACTTTTAAATAAATGGAACTCTGTACATATAGAATTGAAAATCATATGCAAAATCCAGTTAAGTTCCATCAGAAAATCTCGACTCTAGACTCAATTTATTTCACTAAATTAATAAAAAAATGCCGATTTTTTTTTATTTTCGCTGCTATCTTTTTGCATCATAATAGTTGATTCATGTTCTAGGTCCGCTCTATCTGTATCACTGATAGGTTCTGCTTCCGTAAAAACAAATAAAGTTTTGATACCAAAAAATGGAAAAAGCATTTTCCATGAATCAACAGGATTTTCAAATATGATCTCTAGCACCATTGGGGAACGAAGTAACATTAGTTCAAATTATTCAAAATATGTCTGAGCATTCAAAAAGTCCACCTCCTTTCTTAAAAACGAATTGAAAAACATTTATAAGTATTTGAATGCAAAAAGACAAAAACAGATAAAAACTTTGTTTTATCTAACCCACCAGTTTTTGACATTTCTGTATTCCATCAAATTGATTAAAAAGCAACTAATTTTAAAATGATGAAAAATATGATGATTTTTAGTGTGTTTTTTAATAAAGAGAATATAAAACTCAAAATATTCAAAGATACGATTCCTTCTATAATTACGTTATGAATGTTATGTAGAGGTACTGCAAGGTATTGCAAGCCATTTTTTGATATGAGCTGTACACCCTGGGGTTATACTTAGCATATTAAAAATACGTACTTCAGGATTTTCTTCGGTTCTTTCTGGATACGTTGTTGTCCTTTTCTTATCCACTAACCTGTTTCTTCAAATATTTTCTCAGTGAAATTTGGCGATTCCGAGACTGAACCTAAAATAATTTGTAACATATTGGTGATTATATATTATATCTACATGCATAATGCATATACTTTTATTGCTTCCACCAGAGCTGAATCATTCGTTCCAAAATTGTTTCTTCGACCCAGCCAGCTCGACTGGAAATGGCCTAGTCTAATTCCATGATGAACTATATTTTTGGAAGAAAACTATTCAGATGATTTAGGAAGTTCTGAAGTTCTTTTCTTCCGTGGCTCCAAACAACGAAGGTATCATCTACATACCTCAACCAGTGCTTCGGTTGGTTTGAATTTCTCTTTCTTCGAATTCTTCCATTTCGGAATTCGCCACTACTGGGCTGAGTGGAATGGCCATGGCGACTCCACCAACTTGTTCATAAAAGGTTCGATTCCTTTCAATTTGTTGTTAGTGAATGTCGAAATAAGTTGATATTTTGTGGAAATATCTCCTCTATGTAGCTGATGGATTGCTCAAGTGGTATATATGTGAATAAGGATACAATATCGAAGCTAACTAGAATATCGTTTGGCTCCAAAGTGATGCCCTTCAGATGTTCGATGAAGTGAGTTGAGTCTCGGACGTACGTCTTAGTCCTCCCAACATGTTTCTGCAGCATATCCGACAAATGCTAGCCGATGTTGTACGTTGCTGATCCTATTGCACTTGATATCGGCCTCAGTGGTACATCCCCTTTGTGAATTTTCGATAATCCATAGGGCATGGTGGTAGAAGAAATCATCACAACTACCTGCTGTTGTTGAAGAAGAATTACGAACAAAATCTGCAAGAATTCTAAGAAAAGCCAAACCTCCGAAATGCAACATTTCAAGGGCTGAAAAGGCTGCCCGCCATTAGAAGTCTCAATGCTGACGAAAATTATATTATTCTACCTGCTGACAAAGGAAACGCAACAGTGGTCCTAAACACCTCGGACTATAAAAGCAAACTCAATAATCTTGTCAGTCAAGAAACGTACAGACGATTACAAAAAGACCAAACAGAGAAAATCTTGAGTAAAACCAATCAGCATAGTGTTCATTACCACACACAAAGACATAGTGTTCATTACCACACACAAAGACAAAGACCGGTTGAAGTATGTAGATGACCCGTTCGTTGTTTAGAGCCGTGGGAGAAAAGAACTTCAGAACTTCCTAAATCATAGTTTTCAAATCCAGTTCAACATGGAATCAGAAAAAAACCTCCAAATCCCATTTCTTGATGTATTAGTCAGTGGAGGTAATCAACTAAGCCATAAGGTATAAAGGAAAAAACATACACAAATCGTTACCCATATAATGAATACAATCATCATCCAGAACAGAAACGAACCGCCATCAACACTCCAGTGAACAGAGCTTTGAGAATATGTCAACAAAGGTACATCGACGACGATATGAAACACCTAACAACTGTGGTACAAGCGAACAGCTACGACAGAAAAGACGTAATCCGTCCTACGCCTCCAAGGGAGAAAAAAAGGAACACCAGTGAAGAGCAACCTCAAGACACTGTTTATCTGCCATACAAAGAAAGTGTCATCAACCGGATTGGAATAATTCTGAAGAAGAAGAAAATTAATACCGTGTTTGAACCAACGAAGGAAATATCGTATTATCTAGGATCAGCAAAAGACAGCAAAAATCCACTCAAATCAGTGGGAGTTTACAGGATTACATTTAACTGTGGTGAAGTTTATATCGGTCAAACGAAAAGGACCATTGGTACCTGTCTAGTCAAGCATAAGCGGAGTTGTCGATTGGGAAAGACCGAGAAGACTGCAGTCGCTGAACGTGCATTGTCCGACGGAGAACACAAGATCATTTTCGAAAATACCGAGAGGCCGGCAATATCGCCCATTATTCAACAATGATCTATTTAGAAGCGATAAAAATACACAAACACCAAGAGAAATTCAACAGAAAGGAAGAGAGAACATATCTTCCAAAGATCTGGCACACAGCATCGAAAGGCGTCAAAACAAAGCCATCACCATCACAGACAGTTCGCGCAAAATCACCACTATAAATGGCATGCCAGAAACAAGAGCTTCAGTTTCAGTTGATAAGTCAAGAAGAATACTTCGACCACGCCACTGAAGATAACTGTCGCAGTTGCAGTTGAAACGTTTGGAGATTTTAATAAATAAGACCACGGCAAAACCCGGAAACCAACCAAAACATTAATGTGTTGAGTGGGGTTGGAGGGCGACGCCCTTGTTTTTTGTTCCCGTTGTTGTTGTTATAACGGTTGTATTTCTACAAACGTTTATTTTCATCATTTTTACTGTGGAACATGGCAGTGTGAACGGGGCACCAACTGAGTTATAGGTTTCTGAATATGACTTACAATGTTTTTGTTGATTAATTCTTATTTTACAGCTCGAAGAACGCTGCTGACTACTCCACCAAGTCTGAATAATAAATTAGTTAATAAAATCAGTAAAATATATTTATTTCTTTCAAAATAAAGTTCGTTATAACTCAACTGTCAAAGTCAAATTTGAATTACTTATTCTTATTTTTATTTGGATTGACAATTAGATCAATTAGCCAGTTCCGACAAAGTGAGAATTCTGTCCAAACCATAGATGTTATTTATAATGATCATGCAGAGAGAGATAATATAATTGAAGTTTTCATGCGTAGGCAAGATGTTGGTTTCATTCTATCTATGAGGTCTGTGATCTAAACATGAGCCAACAGTTGGTAAGCTGTTCTTTGATAGTGTGACAATTGGTTACACTGTTTGTAGAAATTGAGGAGGGGATTAAATTTTGAATTTCCGTTATCCTCCATTTCCTCCATTTCGTCCATTTCTGCGTCTGGTCTCACTTGAAGAACTCGTTGATGATTTAAATTTTTATTTTTGAAAATCATCCAATCAGTGTCTATCAATAACATTTATAAAGAGGTAACTATCTATTTAAAATTCAAAGTGGAATTCATTGAAATAAATATTTTTGTCAATTATAATGCTTTTAAAATTATTTTATTTCCAAGGAATTTTCATGATTTCTCAAATGGCGTCAAAGAACATATTTTACAACAATTTCTCCTTTTTTTTGTGTGTAGTTACACCAGATTTAAATAAAAAATTTGATTTAAATTCAAAATTTGATGCTTACTTAAAAGCTTATTTATCGCCATTGAATGAGAGGCGATGTTAGTGGCCGATTGCCAAATTACCACAATACAGAACTAACAACTATAGCTATATACCTATGATAGCTGAACTGGCTGAATTACACACTCTATCAGGTGTACAGAACCAGGTGGGGAATTCAGGAGTGTTCCAGAGCTGCTGTCACTGTATATAAGAACCAAGGAATCCGAAGAGCTTGAAATATATCAACAGGAGAGGAGTTTGGTTGATTCATTCTTATAACTGATTGGTCAAGGAAAATATGTGAGGTTTAAATGCATTTAACCCAATATTCCAAGTAAGTTGGTATGACCATTTGAATAAGGTACAATAGTCCAGAGAACCAAATTTCTTCACACAACCTGATTCAATCATTACTTCTAGACTTTGCTAGATCTCATCAAGCCCTGAACTCGGTTTAACAAACGTTCAATTCCTTAAATACTATTTTTTTATGCCACCTGATTACTATCATCATTTATAGACTTTTCAAGATCGTCAAGCCCTGAACTTGGCGTCCAAATGACAACTTTTATTCAGCTATTTTATTCTCACTGCCATAAATTGAATTTCTAAGAATATCTTTGCCTCCGCAATAAGAGTTAGCCCTCCGCGTTGTTTATATGAGGTTTAGGTGAAAAACCTCTTAAAAAGGAAACAAAACCTTATATTGTTAACTGGGGAAAAAAAGGAACGAATCAGAAGAAACACAGCATCAAGGTCATCTCAACTGACGAACGATTGAAAGCTCAGTTATTTTATGAACTCACATGTAATTATTGGTTCACAGAAATCGTCATAAGGTACAACTCATTATTATCGTCATTCCTATTCTATTTCCCCACCCTGATGGATTTTGCATCTCAGTCATATCCCATACCAGTAAAAAACAAGAAACTTAATATCACCATGTGATGCAACTTAGGCCCACCCTTTCCATGACAAGGTTACTGAATTATTATATTTCATTAGTATATCAACTTACCGCACTCATAGACCGAGAGATGGTGACACAAAATTTCCGGTCATTTGTACCAAGTATGGCGACTTTTCAGGGCTCTAATGATGTTATGACGAAAAGAAAAATAATGGTCATAGCCCTGGTACTGGCGGCCCAATCTCGTGGACGTTAATCGAACGTGCATGTCGGATTATTTACGAAAGTCGAACGATTTGTCCCACAAAAATTCTTGTATTTTTTGAAAGGCGATGGAAAAATAAGTAGGCAGTAGCGTAATGCCATACTTCTCCGGTGTGACTTACAGCCCGCCATACCAACGAGAACACGTTGATTAAAAATTAAAAATTCAATCATCTGTACCAGGCTAATTTGTGCACAGCCAATCATCGTCGAGTAGCAATTCACAAAAGACACCATGCCATACTTTTCCGGCGATTCCAAATGGCCGCCATACCCCCGCAAAGGAATAATTCTTTATTTTTTTGCAAAACGATTTGTATGGCATTTGGATTTTTGGAAAGTATATGAGACAATGTGACCGTTATTTGCCATACTTCCAATAGGGGGAAAAAGTGGTGCCATACCTGAAAAACTTATTTATTCGACACGTTTTCAAAATATGACTGTTCAATACGTAAAATAATTTGTCACAGTTTGACGTCATTGTAATCGGTTCGTTTGGATACAAATCTACCTAAAATATATTATCCCATACTGTAAGACTTCACATTAGAGCCAAAAAGTAAAAAAAATGGAACGAATTGTTACAGTACAGTATTTCGAATTTCCGAACCTTGAAAAAAAAAAATCCGTTGGGAAAATTATACTATACTTATGGTAAAGTGCGAAAGTGGTGCCATACTAGAAACAATTATTTTGAGGAAGGTCTTTCAGCTACAAATGGTCTGACATTAATTATTATGACATCAAAAACAAAAAAACCTTAGTTTCTACTAAACGACCATAAATTACGAAAAACTCATTTTATCAACCTTTACAATCTCCAACTTCCAACCATAGTGAACAATTTATTGGTCGAATCAAATTTCCTTTAGAAGTGGTTACTTCCACACTTCTTACTTGTTTGTCCCTTCTAGGAAAAGTTTTGACTCTTCTAGCCAACCTCCAATAATTTTTTAGCGTTGAATTTGGGAAAGCTACTACAGTTTGGCAAATCAATAAAGAAATATGAAATCGGCACGCGGTAGCAGAAGACCTCAGTATACATTCTAACCGAATGTACAATTTATACTACCCTCTTTATCATCCGAATACTTTCTCATTCTAATTCGTGCATCTCATACGTTTATCGACATTCCTTCATAGATTTGCCAAAAGCTATATATGTTGTGGGTTGCCTGACAAGCAGCTGCCGTATACCTGTGTTGCCATATACAGAGTGACCCATTTGAAAGCGGGCCACCTCTCTAAAACTGTTATTTATTATCCGATTCAGAAGTTTTTTTTTTCAATAGATAGAGCGTCAATAGTTCTATTAGAGTGCTGTGAAGTCGAAATAGAAATACACTTTTCAAGGCCTACTTCGAATTTTTTTCAAGGTCAAAAATCCAAAAAACATACTAGCGATTTTTTTATATGAAATTTGACGACGCCACTGGATTTGTGATGCTTTCAAATGGTTGTGACTAAAATTTCACGATGAAATATGTTTTTTCAACAGAAATATAGCATAAGTAAAATTCTTATCACTTTATCTAAATATTTGGAATTGTCGTCATATTAAATCACAATATTATTAATAATATCGTTTAAAATGCTCTTTCAGGTCGTTAGCAGTCGAGCTTGTAAACAGCAGTTATTCAAAATGGTGTCAAATTATGTTTCTTTCAAACAGAACTCTATAAAGAATGGAAGATAGTTATGTCCATCAAAACACTGCAGTTTTTTTGACAACAGAGAAATGAAATATACATCTTTACATCAAATAGTAATCAATATTCAATAATCAATAATAACCAATATTGATGAAATAAATGAACTACAACAAAAAAATGGATTGAGATGAGAGTGCCCAGACATTAATTTCCGTACTTTGTAACCAATTTCCGATTTAATTCGATACGTTTATTCTACCATTTTCTATTGCTAACTAATCATAAGATTCGATCAAAATTCGATCATTAGTTTGGGGTAACATTTATGCAAGCCTGGTCTTATTCTTTCACGCAGTTCCTCTTTGGTGGTTGTCAGTTATTTCGAATATCTATCTTGGTTTCATTCAAACATGTTTGGGATGCCACATTTCGAAAATATTATTTTTATTAGAAGGCTTTGAAACTTAAGTTGCCGTAGAGATGACAAGTCATTAAAATAAAAGCCGAAAAGACACAAATTTGTCAGTATTAATAGTGAAGTTTATAACTCTTCAAGTACCTACACTAATAAAGAAGTATGGCAGATAATTTGACTTTGCAGGAGAAAATTGAAATAGTAAAACTTCGTGGTAACAACGACAGATCCGAAAGGGAAGTATGTAGAATTTTCAATAACATGCATCCGGAGCGGCGAAATATTAGCAGAGCTACAGTTGGAAGAGTAAACAAAATTTTCAATCAGTATGGAGCTGTTAGTAAACATATCCTGAAGAATATCAATACTGTACAAAGGCAGAGACGAAATAATTCTGAACGAATTCGAAATTATTTTAATAATAATCCGAAAACAAGTGTGAGAATTGCAAGTTTGGACATCAACTTACCGCGTGAAACAATAAGGAGAAATCTTAGGAAATAAAATAATATGAAGCCCTTTAAACCAAAGTTTCTTCACACCTTAGAAGAAGGCGATAATGAAAAGAGGATGGAGTATAGTTTATGGGCTCAAGGAGAATATCTAAATAACAGGAATTTTCTGAAAAAAATTTTGTTCAGTGACGAGGCAACATTCACAACCAATGGAACAGTTAATTCTCAAAATTCAAGGTACTGGACGGAAGAAAATCCACATTGGATAATAAATTGCAGAAGACAGTACTCCCAAAAAATAAATGTTTGGTGCGGAATATTACATACCAGAATAATTGGCCCCTTTTTTTTTGAAAACAATTTGAATGGTCAAATTTTTTTGAATTTTTTGAAAAACGAGTTTTCCAACGCTATGGATGAACTTCCACTAGCAGAAGAGGCCCATATTCTATTTCAATTAGATGGCTGTTCCATCCACAATAGCAGGATTGTTAGAGATTGGCTGGAAGAAAATTTTCCTAATCGGTGGATAGGGCGAAATAGTTCACTGATTGAGTTTCCCCCCAGATCCCCGGACTTGACTCCACTTGATTTTTTTTTATGGGGCACCGTTAAGGAAAATGTATACAAAACTCGCCCAACGAGCAAAGAGGAACTGCGTGAAAGAATAAGACAGGCTTGCAGAGATATCACCCCAAATCAATTATTGAATGTTTTGGTTAACATTAAAAAACGATATGATAAATGTATCGAATTGAATGGAGATTTGGTGGAACAGCCCAAAATTTAATGTGTGGGCACTGTCATGTTAATACATTCTTTTGCAGTGGTTCATTTATGTTTTTAATATTGATAATTATATTATGATATAAAGATGTGTATTTCTATTCTTTGACAACAAACTGCAGTGTGCTAATAGAGATAACTATATCGCACATAAAGTTGTTATGTTCTGAAGAAGTATTTTATACCATATTATTTACAAAATTGTTATTATACTACGATCTTTAGAGAAGTAGTATTCTACGGTCTTTCGGACAGAGGGAGCCTAACTTTTTTATTTGGATAGATAGAACTTTGAATCCAACGGGACCTTGATCCTTAATGAAAAATAGAAAAAAATCAAGAAAAAAATAATAATAATAATAATAACTTCGACCTGTAGGGGTGTCTAACTTTTTTATTCGAAAAGATAGAGAGATGGTTCAAACGGGTTAATGATCCTTATTTGACACTATAAAAGATGAAAAAACTGAAAAAAATAAAAAAAAATTAAAAAAATTTTTTGTCCTTCGAAAATTTTTAAAACGCTATATTTCCCAAACTATCAAAGATATCGCTTGGGACTTTCAGTCATTTTATCAACTCGATGACGGTATTTGTCACGTGACTTTTTTTGGAGATCGGAAAATCCGAAAAAATTTTACGGTGATTTTCCGATTTTTTTTTTCAAGTTCCTACTTTTCTCGATACCGGTTCAAGAATTGATTCAAATCCTTTCAAATTTCTTCTAGATATACTTCAATATGTCTAACAGAAGGCTGTGAGTTTTGAGAATGATCGGAAAATGATGACCGGGATTTCCGGGAAATTTTCCGAAAAATTCCGATATTGTAAAACACAAAAAACAACGAAACCAACAATCGAAACTGAATTGTGAAAAATGTTTTTGGTAGAGCACGAATATACCAACAAATCACATCTTCGATATTTTTTCTAAGATGATCGGAAAACTGGGAAAATTTCAAATATATGAAAAAAAACATTTGAATTTCGGATAATACGAAATTACTCGGAAATGGTCGATATTTTTCCGAATCACCTAGACAGCTTTTGACTGCCTTTGGAAAATCTACAATTTTCATTTTTAATTTTTTTCCCAAAATCAATAGTCCGGGAGATATCTAAAAAAATTGGAAAATCGAAATATTGACCGTACTAATAGAGGTAATGAAAAAAATAAAAGTGCATCGTATCCGCAACACATGCCTCAGTAATACTCCCAAACAGTTTTTCTCCAACCACATAAAAAGATGGTAAAAATAAGAAACAAATGAAAAAAAAAATAAAAAATTTGTACTCCCCCTCCAAAATTGCCCAAAACTCGAAAACCAAACGAGATATCGAAAAATTTTATATAAACAATTTTGTTCCCCTTAAATAGACCTACAAAAAAGTCACGTAAAAATTTTTGCGATACCCTATAAATAAACGAAAAAACAGCTGATTTTCGTGAAAAAATGATTAAATTTATGAAATAGGCCGAGAATATAGAGGGGGGCTATTTTTTTTATTTAAAGAGATAGAGCCACGGTTCAAAAAAGAAATTAATCCTTGTAAAAAATTAGGAAGAAACCAAAAAAAAAAAAGAAAAATAATAATAATAATAATTTACAGGGGGGGCACTAACTTTTTTATTTTAAGAGATAGAACAATTTTTCATAAGGCAAAAATGTTCCCCATAAAAAAATAAATATAGACATGATAAAATGAAAAATTAAAAAAAATAAAAAAAAAATTGGTATTTTTTTGGGAATTTTCTGTATGTCCGTCGTCTCCAGAAACCACCTTATATTTCCGGAACCGTTGAAGATATCGAGTTGAAATTTTAATCACGTCAATAACAAAAAAACAGTACCTCAAAATTTAATTTTTTTTGCTATCGGAAAACCCGGAAAATTTTTAAGGGGTTTTTCATGGTTTTCGCGAGGAACTCGATAGCGGTCCAGGGATTTATTTTTTTCCTTCTAGATTTTTTGGTAATATGCGCCTATATGCTCTTCCGAGGTGTATAGTTTTTGAGAAGGATCAGAAAATAATAACGGGTTTTCCGGTCGATTTTCCGAAAAAATTTCTTTTTTTTGAGCCTGTATTGTGGTGAAACCGATTAAGGAAACCAAGATATCAAATATGCATTAAATAGAACTTGAACAAACGAACAAATCTCCATATGAACATTTTTCGAAGAAACGACCGGAAAAATGTGAAAATCCCATTTTTCCGAAAATGGAAGTTCTCATTTTTTAAAATATCGAATATTTTGAAAACGGATACAAAATTGAAAATTTCACACGATACCTTTTTTAAGTGTCTTTGGGAAACCTACAAAAAATGTTATTACATTTTTTCGATAAAATCAATAGTGCAGGAAATATTTGAAAAAAACGGGAAAATTGATATATCTCACAAACTAAGAAAAAACTTGAGAATTTATTTTTTGCAAAAAATACCTTTCAATGAACTCTATCGATCCTCCAAATTTGGTTTTTTCGAATTCAATAACAGAGCTGGGAAAAAATAAAATCCAAAAAAAAGGCTGGACTTAGAAATAATTTTTATAAAAGCATTAGAATCTCAAAAACTAAACAAGATATGGAAAAGTGTGTACAAACAATTTTATTGTACTCTATTAGTACTCCAAAAAGTTATTGATGAAATTTTTTCCTATTCCAAAAATTCAAAAATTTGTCGGGACTTAGAAAAAATTTCGTTTCGTCGATTTTGAATAATTCCAAATATTTCCCAAACGGCTGCATATTTTCAAATTTCCCATAGAACTTTTTATGTTTGCCTTTGGAAAATATACAAAAAATGTAAATGAAGTGTTCCTTCAATATCAATAGTCCAGGAAATATTTGAAAAAAAATCGGAAAAATCAATATATCTCCAGAACCAATAAAGACTGAGAAATAATTTTTTTGTCAAAAATACCTCTCAATGAACTCTATCAACCCATCCCAATTTGGTTTCTTCGAATTCGTTACCAGAGCGCGAAAAAAATAAAACCCAAAAAAATTCGTCGGGACTTGGAAAAAAATTTCGACAATTTTGAATAATTCTAAATATTTCCCAAACGGCTGCATATTTCCAAATTTTTCATAGAACCTTTTATGATTGCCTTTGGAAAATATACAAAAAATGTAGATGAATTGTTTCTTCAAAATCAATAGTCCGGGAAATATTTGAAAAAAGAACGGAAAAATCGATATATCTCCAGAACCAATAAAGAATGAGAAATAATTTTTTTGTCAAAAATACCTCTCAATGAACTCTATCAACCCATCCCAATTTGGTTCCTTCGAATTCGTTACCAGAGCGCAAAAAAAATAAAACCCAAAAAAATTCGTCGGGACTTGGAAAAAAATTTCGACAATTTTGAATAATTCTAAATATTTCCCAAACGGCTGCATATTTCCAAATTTTTCATAGAACCTTTTATGATTGCCTTTGGAAAATATACAAAAAATGTAGATGAATTGTTTCTTCAAAATCAATAGTCCGGGAAATATTTGAAAAAAAATCGGAAAAATCGATATATCTCCAGAACCAATAAAAAATGAGAAATGATTTTTTTGTTAAAAATACCTCTCAATGGACTCTATCAACATATCCCAATTTGGTTTCTTCGAATTCATTACTGCAGCGGGAAAAAAATAAAACCCAAAAAAATTCGTCGGGACTTGGAAAAATTTTTCGATAATTTTGAATAATTCCAAATGTTTCCCAAACGGCTGCATATTTCCCAATTTTTCATATAACCTTTTATGATTGCCTTTGGGAAGTCTACAAAAAATGTAGATGAATTGTTTCTTCAAAATCAATAGTCAGGGAAATATTTGAAAAAAAATCGGAAAAATCGATATATCTCCAGAACCAATAAAAAATGAGAAATGATTTTTCTGTCAAAAATACCTCTCAATGGACTCTATCAACCCATCCCAATTTGGTTTCTTCGAATTCATTACTGCAGCGGAAAAAAAATAAAACCCAAAAAAATTCGTCGGGACTTAGAAAAAAATTTCGACAATTTTGAATAATTCCAAATATTTCCGAAACGGCTGCATATTTCCCAATTTTTCATAGAACCTTTTATGATTGCCTTCGGGAAGTCTACATAAAATGTAAATGAATTGTTTCTTCAAAATCAATAGTCCAAGAAATATTCGAAAAAAAATCGGAAAAATCGATATATCTCCAGAATCAATAAAAACTGAGAAATGATTTTTTTGTTAAAAATACCTCTCAATGGACTCTATCAACCCATCCCAATTTGGTTTCTTCAAATTCATTACTGCAGCGGGAAAAAAATAAAACCCAAAAAAATTCGTCGGGACTTAGAAAAAAATTTCGACAATTTTGAATAATTCCAAATATTTCCCAAATGGCTGCATATTTCCCAATTTTTCATAGAACCTTTTATGATTGCCATCGGGAAGTCTACAAAAAACGTAAATGAATTGTTTGTTCAAAATCAATAGTCCAAGAAATATTCGAAAAAAAATCGGAAAAATCAATATATCTGCAGAATCAATGAAAACTGAGAAATGATTTTTTAGTCAAAAATACCTCTCAATGAACTCTATCAACATATCCCAATTTGGTTTCTTCGAATTCATTACCAGAGCAGAAAAAAAATAAAACCCAAAAAAATTCGTCGGGACTTGGAAAAAAATTTCGACAATTTTGAATAATTCCAAATATTTCCCAAATTGCTGCATATTTCCAAATTTTTCATGAAACCTTTTATGATTGCTTTTGGAAAATATACAAAAAATATAAATGAATTGTTTTTTCAAAATCAGTAGTTCATGAAATATTTGAAAAAAATGCGGACAAATCGATATATTATACACATTGATCGTAGTATTCACATTATTGGTGTCCAATTATAGTTTCAAACGGATTCAATGATAAAAACAGACACGCATTGATCGTAGTATTCACATTATTGGTGTCCAATTATAGTTTCAAACGGGTTCAATGATAAAGGAAGACACTCATTGATCGTAGTATTCACATTATTGGTGTCCAATTATAGTTTCGAACTGACTCAACGATAAAGACAGACACGCATTGATCGTAGTATTCACATTATTGGTATCCAATTATAGTTTCAAACGGATTCAATGATAAAAACAGACACGCATTGATCGTAGTATTCACATTATTGGTGTCCAATTATAGTTTCAAACGGATTCAATGATAAAGAAAGACACTCATTGATCGTAGTATTCACATTATTGGTGTCCAATTATAGTTTCAAACTGACCCAACGATAATGACAGACACGCATTGATCGTAGTATTAACATTTTTGGTGTCCAATTATAGTTTCAAACGGACTCAATGATGAAGACAGACAAGCATTGATCGTAGTATTCACATTATTGGTGTCCAATTATAGTTTCAAACGGACTCAATGATGAAGACAGACAAGCATTGATCGTAGTATTCACATTATTGGTGTCCAATTATAGTTTTTAATCATTTTGACAATGAACGTTTAAAATAAGAACAACGCCTTAAGATCGTAGTATTCAAATATTGGTATATACGTGTACACGGAAAGGATATACGTGTACACGGAAAGGATATACGTGTACACGGAAAGGATATACGTGTACACGGGGGGCTAGGATCGTCGCGCGAAGCGCGATAGTTAAGCCGCCGGCAGGCCAAGTGTGGGCGCAAGGCGGATGCTAGCGTAGGCGAATCCCGCGCCCAATAATAGTTTTATGTGTACATGTGTACACGGGGGATACGTGTGCACACGGGGTACACGCTTGTTATAATACGACCTTTAGGAGTATTATACTACGGCCCTACAACCGGCAGGGGGGCTAAAATCTTTATTTTCGAGATAGAAGGAAAGTCGCGGGGAAAGAAAGTGTTTAGAATAAAAAAATAGGATTTTAGAAGAAAAAAAAAAATTTTTTCCCCCACTTTTTTTTTTTTCGGAAAGTTTAGAACCCCTATATCTTCGGAGTCTTCGAAGATATCGCTTCGAAATTTTAACCACGTATGAACCTCGATGATAGAAATTTACGGTTTTTTTTGTTTCGCGATCGGAAAAGCCGGAAAAATTCTACGCGGGTTTTTCCGATTTTTTTTATTTTGGCCGTAGCGGGTAAAGTTTTGATTTTTTTTTTTTTTAATTTTACGGACGTACTCGTGATTTTTTTCTGCGCGCGCTGAATTTTTTTAAAAAATATCAAAAAATAAAAATTTTTGTCGTGTCTGTAGCTTTTTCGTAAACTTACGGGGGGTCTAACTTTTTTATTTGACGAGATAGAGCCGTAGTCGTGGGGAAGAAAAGTGTTCGAAATCAGAAAATCAACGATTCGGAAAAAGAAAATTTTCGATCGGAAAACTAGGAAAAATTTTACGGGACTTTTTCAAAATTTTCATACTTTGTCGGGTAGGGGTCGGAGCTTTCGTTTTTTCGAGTTCGAATTTTTTTCAGGAGTACTCTCGAATATCCTACAGAAGTGATAGAAAGTTATGAGAGATCGGAAAAAGCCTAACGATTTCCCGGGCGATTTTCCGAAAAATGATTTTTTTTTTTGACTTCCTATTGCTGCTAAACCGATAAAGATAACTAAGATTTTGAATATGCCGAAGATAGAGCTCGAGTCAGCGAACTATCCTTCGAATTATCCCCCCTGAAAAACGATCGGAAAATGGTGAAAAACCCATTTTTTCCGAGTATGAAAATTCTCATTTTGGAAAATATCAAATATTTCGAAAACGGCTGCGAAATTTTGAATTTCGCGAGACTTTTCTAGATCGCCTTCGGAAAACCCGCAGAAAGTTTTCCTACATTTTTCCTCTAATAATAATAGTACGGGAAATATTTGAAAAAAAACGGAAAAATCCGTATATCTCCGGAACCGAACGAAATAATTTCGATATTTTTTTTGCTAAAAATACCTCTCGACGGGTTCTACCTTCCCTCCGAATTTGATTCCTTCGACTTCAATAACGGAGCGGGAAAAAAATAAAATCCAAAAAAAAGGCCGGACTTAGAAATAATTTCTATAATCACGCATAAAAACACCAAAATCTCGAAAACTAAACGAGATGTGGAAAAGTGTGTACGAACAATTTCATTGTACTCGGTTAGTACTACGAAAAGTTATTGGTGACATTTTTTCCTATTCCGAAAATGAAAAAATTCGTCGGGACTTAGAGAAATTTTTCGTTTCGATGATTTTGAATAATTCCAAATATTTCCTGAACGGCTGCAGATTACGAAATTTTCCATTGAACCTTTTTTGGTCGCCTTCAGGAAATGTACAAAAAACGTAAATGGATTTTCTCTTCAAAATCAATAGCTTGGAAAATATTTGAAAAAAGAACGGAAAAATCGATATATCTCCAGAACTGATTAAAAATTAGGAACTATTTTTTTGTCACAAAAACCTCTCAACGAACTTCACCGAACCTCCCAATTTGGTTTCTCCGAATTCATTACCGGAGCTGGAAAAAAATAAAATCCAAAATAATTCGTCGGGACTTAGAGAAAATTTTCGTTTCGACGATTTTGAATAAATCCGAATATTTCCTGAACGGCTGCAGATTATGAAATTTTCCATTTGAGCTTTTTTGATCGCCTTCAGGAAATGTACAAAAAATGTAACTGAATTATTTCTTCAAAATCAATAGTACGGGAAATATTTGGAAAAAAATCGGAAAAATCGATATATCTCCAGAACTGATCAAAAATTAGGAACTTTTTTTTTTGTCACAAAAACCTTTCAACGAACTCTATCGAACCTCCGAATTTGGTTTCTTCGAATTCATTACCGGAGCTGGAAAAAAATAAAATCCAAAATAATTCGTCGGGACTTAGAGAAAATTTTCGTTTCGACGATATTGAATAAATCCAAATATTTCCCGAACGGCTGCAAATTTCGAAATTTTCCACTGAACCTTTTTTGGTCGCCTTCAAGGAATGTACAAAAAATGTAAATGAATTGTTCCTTCAAAATCAATAGTACGGGAAATAATTGAAAAAAAATCGGAAAAATCGATATATCTCCAGAACTGATTAAAAATTATGAACTATTTTTTTGTCACAAAAACCTCTCGACGAACTCTACCGAACCTCCCAATTTGGTTTCTTCGAATTCATTACCGGAGCTAGAAAAAAATAAAATCCAAAAAAATTCGTCGGGACTTAGAGAAAATTATCGTTTCGACGATTTTGAATAAATCCGAATATTTCCTGAACGGCTGCATATTTTGAAATTTTCCATTGCACCTTTTTTGGTCGCCTTCAGAAAACGTATAAAAAATGTAAATGAATTTTCGCTTCAAAATCAATAGTACGGTAAATAATGGAAAAAAAATCGGAAAAATCGATATATCTCCAAAAATATACAGAAAATTGGCTGCATTTCTTTCTTAACATCAATAGTCCGGGAAATATTCCAAAAAAATCGAAACTTTTGGGACTTGGCGTCACAGTCGTATTATTCATATTATTGGTGAAGACCAATTATAGTTTTAAACGGATTCGCGCACCATAGTCGTATTATTCATATTATTGGTGTTGACCAATTATAGTTTTAAACGGATTCGCGCACTAGAGTCGTATTATTCATATTATTGGTGTTGACCAATTATAGTTTTAAACGGATTCGCGCACCATAGTCGTATTATTCATATTATTGGTCAAGACCAATAATAGTTTTATGTGTACATGTGTACACGGCGTACACACTTGTTATAATACGACTCTATAAGAGTATTATACTACGGCCCTACAACCGGCAGGGGGGCTAAAATCTTTATTTTCGAGATAGAAGGAAAGTCGCGGGGAAAGAAAGTGTTTAGAATCGAAAAATAGGAATTTAGAAGAAAAAAAAAATTTTTTTCCCCCACTTTCTTTTTTTTCGGAAAGTTTAGAACCCCTATATCTTCGGAGTCTTCGGAGATATCGCTTCGAAATTTTAACCACGTATGAACCTCGATAAAAGAAATTTTACGGTTTTTTTCGTTTCGCGATCGGAAAACCCGGAAAAATTTTACGCGGGTTTTTCCGATTTTTCGTTCTTTCGCCCGTAGCGGGTACAGTTTTGATTTTTTTATATTCATATTCTAGGATCGTACTCGTGATTTTTTTCTACTTACGCCGATATTTTTTTCAAAATTCTAAAAAAATAAAAATGTCCGTCTGTCTGTATGCATCGCGAAAATTCATATTTTCCGAACCCTCGGAGATATCGGTCTGAAATTTTAACCACGTCAATAACTCGAGGACAATATTGCTCAAAAATTTTTTTTTTTCGATCGGAAAACTCGGAAAAATTTTAAGGGGTTTTTTTGATTTTTCGCAGTTTACACGATACAGGTCGGAGCTTTCGTTTTTTCGAGTTCGTATTTTTTCGAGAAGTGCTCCGGAACGCCCCGATAGGGTGTATAGTTTTTGTTATGTTTCGGAAAATGCGTTACGATTTCCCAGGCGATTTTCCAAAAATTTTTTTTTTTCTCGAGCCCCTATTGCGGCCGAACCGACGAAGGTAACTAGGATCTCGAATGAGCAAAAGGTAGAGCTTTAGTCAGCGAACCGTTCCTCGAATTATCCCTCATCAACGACTATCGGAAAACGGTGAAAAACTCATTTTTCCGAAACCGAAAATTCTCGTTTCGGAAAATATCGAATATTTCGAAAACGACTTCGAATTTCCGAATTTCGAGGGCATTTTATTGATCGCCTTCGGAAAACCTACGAAAAATGTCCGAACGTCGTTTCGCTAAAATCGATAGTACGGGAAATATTGGAAAAAACCGGAAAAATCGATATATCTCCGGAACCGATAATAATAATTCGAATTTTTTTTTTGCTAAAAATACCTCTCGACGGGTTCTACCTTCCCTCCGAATTTGATTCCTTCGACTTCAATAACAGAGCGGGAAAAAAATAAAATCCAAAAAAAAGGCGGGACTTAGAAATAATTTCTATAATAACGCATAAAAACACCAAAATCTCGAAAACTAAACGAGATGTGGAAAAGTGTGTACGAACAATTTCATTGTACTCGGTTAGTACTACGAAAAGTTATTGGTGACATTTTTTCCTATTCCGAAAATGAAAATTTTCGTCGGGACTTAGAATAAATTTTCGTTTCGACGATTTTGAATAATTCCAAATATTTCCCGAACGGCTGCAGATTTTGAAATTCTCCATTGAACCTTTTTTGGTCGCCTTCAGAAAACGTACAAAAAATGTAATTGAATTTTTTTTTTAAATCAATAGTACGGGAAATATTTGGAAAAAAATCGGAAAAATCGATATATCTCCAGAACTTATTAAAAATTAGGAACAATTTTTTTGTCACAAAACCCTCTCAACGAACTCTACCGAACTCCCGAATTTGGTTTCTCCGAATTCATTACCGGAGCTGGAAAAAAATAAAATCCAAAATAATTCGTCGGGACTTAGAGAAAATTTTCGTTTCGACGATATTGAATAAATCCGAATATTTCCTGAACGGCTGCATATTTTGAAATTTTTCATTGAACCTTTTTTGGTCGCCTTCAGGAAACGTATAAAAAATGTAAATGAATTTTCGCTTCAAAATCAATAGCACGGTAAATAATGGAAAAAAAATCGGAAAAATCGATATATCTCCAGAGCCGATGAAAAATTTGGAATTGTATTTTTGTCAAGAAAACCTCTTAACGAACTCTACCGAACCTCCCAATTTGGTTACTTCGAATTCATTACCGGAGCTGGAAAAAAATTAAATCCAAAAAAATTCGTCGGGACTTAGAGAAAATTTTCGTTTCGACGAATTTGAATAAATCCGAATATTTCCTGAACGGCTGCAGATTTTGAAATTTTCTATTGAACCTTTTTTGATCGCCTTCAGGAAATGTACAAAAAATGTAAATGAATTGTATCGTCAAAATCAATAGTACGGGAAATATTTGGAAAAAAAACGGAAAAATCGATATATCTCCAGAACCGATGAAAAATTAGGAATTATTTGATTTTGTCAAGAATACTTTTCGATGAACTCTACCGCCCCTCCCCATTTAGTTTCTTCGAATTCATTAACAAAGCGGGAAAAAAATAAAATCCAAAAAAAGAGCTGGACTTAGAAATAATTTTTATAAAAATACAAAAATCTCAAAAATTGAAGATATGGAAAAGTATGTACGAACAATGGGAATGAAATTATTTTTCGGGACTTAGAGAATAATTTCGACAAATTCGATTATTTTAAATATATCGTAAACGCCTGCAGATAACGGAATTTTGCATAGGACCTTTTCTAATCAACTTCAGAAAATACACAGAAAATTGGATGCATTTCTTTCTTAACATCAATAGTCCGGGAAATATTCCAAAAAAATCGAAACTTTTAGGACTTGGCGTCACAGTCGTATTATTCATATTATTGGTGTTGACCAATTATAGTTTTAAACGGATTCGCGCACTAGAGTCGTATTATTCATATTATTGGTGTTGACCAATTATAGTTTTAAACGGATTCGCGCACTGAGGTCGTATTATTCATATTATTGGTGGTGACCAATTATAGTTTTAAACGGATTCGCGCACTAGAGTCGTATTATTCATATTATTGGTGTTGACCAATTATAGTTTTAAACGGATTCGCGCACCATAGTCGTATTATTCATATTATTGGTGTTGACCAATTATAGTTTTAAACGGATTCGCGCACCATTAATGGATTTATGCACTAAGGTCGTATTATTCATATTATTGGTCAAGACCAATAATAGTTTTATGTGTACATGTGTACACGGCGTACACACTTGTTATAATACGACTCTATAAGAGTATTATACTACGGCCCTACAACCGGCAGGGGGGCTAAAATCTTTATTTTCGAGATAGAAGGAAAGTCGCGGGGAAAGAAAGTGTTTAGAATCGAAAAATAGGAATTTAGAAGAAAAAAAAAAATTGTTTTCCCCCACTTTCTTTTTTTTCGGAAAGTTTAGAACCCCTATATCTTCGGAGTCTTCGGAGATATCGCTTCGAAATTTTAACCACGTATGAACCTCGATAAAAGAAATTTTACGGTTTTTTTCGTTTCGCGATCGGAAAACCCGGAAAAATTTTACGCGGGTTTTTCCGATTTTTCGTTCTTTCGCCCGTAGCGGGTACAGTTTTGATTTTTTTATATTCATATTCTAGGATCGTACTCGTGATTTTTTTCTACTTACGCCGATATTTTTTTCAAAATTCTAAAAAAATAAAAATGTCCGTCTGTCTGTATGCATCGCGAAAATTCATATTTTCCGAACCCTCGGAGATATCGGTCTGAAATTTTAACCACGTCAATAACTCGAGGACAATATTGCTCAAAAATTTTTTTTTTTCGATCGGAAAACTCGGAAAAATTTTAAGGGGTTTTTTTGATTTTTCGCAGTTTACACGATACAGGTCGGAGCTTTCGTTTTTTCGAGTTCGTATTTTTTCGAGAAGTGCTCCGGAACGCCCCGATAGGGTGTATAGTTTTTGTTATGTTTCGGAAAATGCGTTACGATTTCCCAGGCGATTTTCCAAAAATTTTTTTTTTTCTCGAGCCCCTATTGCGGCCGAACCGACGAAGGTAACTAGGATCTCGAATGAGCAAAAGGTAGAGCTTTAGTCAGCGAACCGTTCCTCGAATTATCCCTCATCAACGACTATCGGAAAACGGTGAAAAACTCATTTTTCCGAAACCGAAAATTCTCGTTTCGGAAAATATCGAATATTTCGAAAACGACTTCGAATTTCCGAATTTCGAGGGCATTTTATTGATCGCCTTCGGAAAACCTACGAAAAATGTCCGAACGTCGTTTCGCTAAAATCGATAGTACGGGAAATATTGGAAAAAACCGGAAAAATCGATATATCTCCGGAACCGATAATAATAATTCGAATTTTTTTTTTGCTAAAAATACCTCTCGACGGGTTCTACCTTCCCTCCGAATTTGATTCCTTCGACTTCAATAACAGAGCGGGAAAAAAATAAAATCCAAAAAAAAGGCGGGACTTAGAAATAATTTCTATAATAACGCATAAAAACACCAAAATCTCGAAAACTAAACGAGATGTGGAAAAGTGTGTACGAACAATTTCATTGTACTCGGTTAGTACTACGAAAAGTTATTGGTGACATTTTTTCCTATTCCGAAAATGAAAATTTTCGTCGGGACTTAGAATAAATTTTCGTTTCGACGATTTTGAATAATTCCAAATATTTCCCGAACGGCTGCAGATTTTGAAATTCTCCATTGAACCTTTTTTGGTCGCCTTCAGAAAACGTACAAAAAATGTAATTGAATTTTTTTTTTAAATCAATAGTACGGGAAATATTTGGAAAAAAATCGGAAAAATCGATATATCTCCAGAACTTATTAAAAATTAGGAACAATTTTTTTGTCACAAAACCCTCTCAACGAACTCTACCGAACTCCCGAATTTGGTTTCTCCGAATTCATTACCGGAGCTGGAAAAAAATAAAATCCAAAATAATTCGTCGGGACTTAGAGAAAATTTTCGTTTCGACGATATTGAATAAATCCGAATATTTCCTGAACGGCTGCATATTTTGAAATTTTTCATTGAACCTTTTTTGGTCGCCTTCAGGAAACGTATAAAAAATGTAAATGAATTTTCGCTTCAAAATCAATAGCACGGTAAATAATGGAAAAAAAATCGGAAAAATCGATATATCTCCAGAGCCGATGAAAAATTTGGAATTGTATTTTTGTCAAGAAAACCTCTTAACGAACTCTACCGAACCTCCCAATTTGGTTTCTTCGAATTCATTACCGGAGCTGGAAAAAAATTAAATCCAAAAAAATTCGTCGGGACTTAGAGAAAATTTTCGTTTCGACGAATTTGAATAAATCCGAATATTTCCTGAACGGCTGCAGATTTTGAAATTTTCTATTGAACCTTTTTTGATCGCCTTCAGGAAATGTACAAAAAATGTAAATGAATTGTATCGTCAAAATCAATAGTACGGGAAATATTTGGAAAAAAAACGGAAAAATCGATATATCTCCAGAACCGATGAAAAATTAGGAATTATTTGATTTTGTCAAGAATACTTTTCGATGAACTCTACCGCCCCTCCCCATTTAGTTTCTTCGAATTCATTAACAAAGCGGGAAAAAAATAAAATCCAAAAAAAGAGCTGGACTTAGAAATAATTTTTATAAAAATACAAAAATCTCAAAAATTGAAGATATGGAAAAGTATGTACGAACAATGGGAATGAAATTATTTTTCGGGACTTAGAGAATAATTTCGACAAATTCGATTATTTTAAATATATCGTAAACGCCTGCAGATAACGGAATTTTGCATAGGACCTTTTCTAATCAACTTCAGAAAATACACAGAAAATTGGATGCATTTCTTTCTTAACATCAATAGTCCGGGAAATATTCCAAAAAAATCGAAACTTTTAGGACTTGGCGTCACAGTCGTATTATTCATATTATTGGTGTTGACCAATTATAGTTTTAAACGGATTCGCGCACTAGAGTCGTATTATTCATATTATTGGTGTTGACCAATTATAGTTTTAAACGGATTCGCGCACTGAGGTCGTATTATTCATATTATTGGTGGTGACCAATTATAGTTTTAAACGGATTCGCGCACTAGAGTCGTATTATTCATATTATTGGTGTTGACCAATTATAGTTTTAAACGGATTCGCGCACCATAGTCGTATTATTCATATTATTGGTGTTGACCAATTATAGTTTTAAACGGATTCGCGCACCATTAATGGATTTATGCACTAAGGTCGTATTATTCATATTATTGGTCAAGACCAATAATAGTTTTATGTGTACATGTGTACACGGCGTACACACTTGTTATAATACGACTCTATAAGAGTATTATACTACGGCCCTACAACCGGCAGGGGGGCTAAAATCTTTATTTTCGAGATAGAAGGAAAGTCGCGGGGAAAGAAAGTGTTTAGAATCGAAAAATAGGAATTTAGAAGAAAAAAAAAATTTTTTTCCCCCACTTTCTTTTTTTTCGGAAAGTTTAGAACCCCTATATCTTCGGAGTCTTCGGAGATATCGCTTCGAAATTTTAACCACGTATGAACCTCGATAAAAGAAATTTTACGGTTTTTTTCGTTTCGCGATCGGAAAACCCGGAAAAATTTTACGCGGGTTTTTCCGATTTTTCGTTCTTTCGCCCGTAGCGGGTACAGTTTTGATTTTTTTATATTCATATTCTAGGATCGTACTCGTGATTTTTTTCTACTTACGCCGATATTTTTTTCAAAATTCTAAAAAAATAAAAATGTCCGTCTGTCTGTATGCATCGCGAAAATTCATATTTTCCGAACCCTCGGAGATATCGGTCTGAAATTTTAACCACGTCAATAACTCGAGGACAATATTGCTCAAAAATTTTTTTTTTTCGATCGGAAAACTCGGAAAAATTTTAAGGGGTTTTTTTGATTTTTCGCAGTTTACACGATACAGGTCGGAGCTTTCGTTTTTTCGAGTTCGTATTTTTTCGAGAAGTGCTCCGGAACGCCCCGATAGGGTGTATAGTTTTTGTTATGTTTCGGAAAATGCGTTACGATTTCCCAGGCGATTTTCCAAAAATTTTTTTTTTCTCGAGCCCCTATTGCGGCCGAACCGACGAAGGTAACTAGGATCTCGAATGAGCAAAAGGTAGAGCTTTAGTCAGCGAACCGTTCCTCGAATTATCCCTCATCAACGACTATCGGAAAACGGTGAAAAACTCATTTTTCCGAAACCGAAAATTCTCGTTTCGGAAAATATCGAATATTTCGAAAACGACTTCGAATTTCCGAATTTCGAGGGCATTTTATTGATCGCCTTCGGAAAACCTACGAAAAATGTCCGAACGTCGTTTCGCTAAAATCGATAGTACGGGAAATATTGGAAAAAACCGGAAAAATCGATATATCTCCGGAACCGATAATAATAATTCGAATTTTTTTTTTGCTAAAAATACCTCTCGACGGGTTCTACCTTCCCTCCGAATTTGATTCCTTCGACTTCAATAACAGAGCGGGAAAAAAATAAAATCCAAAAAAAAGGCGGGACTTAGAAATAATTTCTATAATAACGCATAAAAACACCAAAATCTCGAAAACTAAACGAGATGTGGAAAAGTGTGTACGAACAATTTCATTGTACTCGGTTAGTACTACGAAAAGTTATTGGTGACATTTTTTCCTATTCCGAAAATGAAAATTTTCGTCGGGACTTAGAATAAATTTTCGTTTCGACGATTTTGAATAATTCCAAATATTTCCCGAACGGCTGCAGATTTTGAAATTCTCCATTGAACCTTTTTTGGTCGCCTTCAGAAAACGTACAAAAAATGTAATTGAATTTTTTTTTTAAATCAATAGTACGGGAAATATTTGGAAAAAAATCGGAAAAATCGATATATCTCCAGAACTTATTAAAAATTAGGAACAATTTTTTTGTCACAAAACCCTCTCAACGAACTCTACCGAACTCCCGAATTTGGTTTCTCCGAATTCATTACCGGAGCTGGAAAAAAATAAAATCCAAAATAATTCGTCGGGACTTAGAGAAAATTTTCGTTTCGACGATATTGAATAAATCCGAATATTTCCTGAACGGCTGCATATTTTGAAATTTTTCATTGAACCTTTTTTGGTCGCCTTCAGGAAACGTATAAAAAATGTAAATGAATTTTCGCTTCAAAATCAATAGCACGGTAAATAATGGAAAAAAAATCGGAAAAATCGATATATCTCCAGAGCCGATGAAAAATTTGGAATTGTATTTTTGTCAAGAAAACCTCTTAACGAACTCTACCGAACCTCCCAATTTGGTTTCTTCGAATTCATTACCGGAGCTGGAAAAAAATTAAATCCAAAAAAATTCGTCGGGACTTAGAGAAAATTTTCGTTTCGACGAATTTGAATAAATCCGAATATTTCCTGAACGGCTGCAGATTTTGAAATTTTCTATTGAACCTTTTTTGATCGCCTTCAGGAAATGTACAAAAAATGTAAATGAATTGTATCGTCAAAATCAATAGTACGGGAAATATTTGGAAAAAAAACGGAAAAATCGATATATCTCCAGAACCGATGAAAAATTAGGAATTATTTGATTTTGTCAAGAATACTTTTCGATGAACTCTACCGCCCCTCCCCATTTAGTTTCTTCGAATTCATTAACAAAGCGGGAAAAAAATAAAATCCAAAAAAAGAGCTGGACTTAGAAATAATTTTTATAAAAATACAAAAATCTCAAAAATTGAAGATATGGAAAAGTATGTACGAACAATGGGAATGAAATTATTTTTCGGGACTTAGAGAATAATTTCGACAAATTCGATTATTTTAAATATATCGTAAACGCCTGCAGATAACGGAATTTTGCATAGGACCTTTTCTAATCAACTTCAGAAAATACACAGAAAATTGGATGCATTTCTTTCTTAACATCAATAGTCCGGGAAATATTCCAAAAAAATCGAAACTTTTAGGACTTGGCGTCACAGTCGTATTATTCATATTATTGGTGTTGACCAATTATAGTTTTAAACGGATTCGCGCACTAGAGTCGTATTATTCATATTATTGGTGTTGACCAATTATAGTTTTAAACGGATTCGCGCACTGAGGTCGTATTATTCATATTATTGGTGGTGACCAATTATAGTTTTAAACGGATTCGCGCACTAGAGTCGTATTATTCATATTATTGGTGTTGACCAATTATAGTTTTAAACGGATTCGCGCACCATAGTCGTATTATTCATATTATTGGTGTTGACCAATTATAGTTTTAAACGGATTCGCGCACCATTAATGGATTTATGCACTAAGGTCGTATTATTCATATTATTGGTCAAGACCAATAATAGTTTTATGTGTACATGTGTACACGGCGTACACACTTGTTATAATACGACTCTATAAGAGTATTATACTACGGCCCTACAACCGGCAGGGGGGCTAAAATCTTTATTTTCGAGATAGAAGGAAAGTCGCGGGGAAAGAAAGTGTTTAGAATCGAAAAATAGGAATTTAGAAGAAAAAAAAAAATTGTTTTCCCCCACTTTCTTTTTTTTCGGAAAGTTTAGAACCCCTATATCTTCGGAGTCTTCGGAGATATCGCTTCGAAATTTTAACCACGTATGAACCTCGATAAAAGAAATTTTACGGTTTTTTTCGTTTCGCGATCGGAAAACCCGGAAAAATTTTACGCGGGTTTTTCCGATTTTTCGTTCTTTCGCCCGTAGCGGGTACAGTTTTGATTTTTTTATATTCATATTCTAGGATCGTACTCGTGATTTTTTTCTACTTACGCCGATATTTTTTTCAAAATTCTAAAAAAATAAAAATGTCCGTCTGTCTGTATGCATCGCGAAAATTCATATTTTCCGAACCCTCGGAGATATCGGTCTGAAATTTTAACCACGTCAATAACTCGAGGACAATATTGCTCAAAAATTTTTTTTTTTCGATCGGAAAACTCGGAAAAATTTTAAGGGGTTTTTTTGATTTTTCGCAGTTTACACGATACAGGTCGGAGCTTTCGTTTTTTCGAGTTCGTATTTTTTCGAGAAGTGCTCCGGAACGCCCCGATAGGGTGTATAGTTTTTGTTATGTTTCGGAAAATGCGTTACGATTTCCCAGGCGATTTTCCAAAAATTTTTTTTTTTCTCGAGCCCCTATTGCGGCCGAACCGACGAAGGTAACTAGGATCTCGAATGAGCAAAAGGTAGAGCTTTAGTCAGCGAACCGTTCCTCGAATTATCCCTCATCAACGACTATCGGAAAACGGTGAAAAACTCATTTTTCCGAAACCGAAAATTCTCGTTTCGGAAAATATCGAATATTTCGAAAACGACTTCGAATTTCCGAATTTCGAGGGCATTTTATTGATCGCCTTCGGAAAACCTACGAAAAATGTCCGAACGTCGTTTCGCTAAAATCGATAGTACGGGAAATATTGGAAAAAACCGGAAAAATCGATATATCTCCGGAACCGATAATAATAATTCGAATTTTTTTTTTGCTAAAAATACCTCTCGACGGGTTCTACCTTCCCTCCGAATTTGATTCCTTCGACTTCAATAACAGAGCGGGAAAAAAATAAAATCCAAAAAAAAGGCGGGACTTAGAAATAATTTCTATAATAACGCATAAAAACACCAAAATCTCGAAAACTAAACGAGATGTGGAAAAGTGTGTACGAACAATTTCATTGTACTCGGTTAGTACTACGAAAAGTTATTGGTGACATTTTTTCCTATTCCGAAAATGAAAATTTTCGTCGGGACTTAGAATAAATTTTCGTTTCGACGATTTTGAATAATTCCAAATATTTCCCGAACGGCTGCAGATTTTGAAATTCTCCATTGAACCTTTTTTGGTCGCCTTCAGAAAACGTACAAAAAATGTAATTGAATTTTTTTTTTAAATCAATAGTACGGGAAATATTTGGAAAAAAATCGGAAAAATCGATATATCTCCAGAACTTATTAAAAATTAGGAACAATTTTTTTGTCACAAAACCCTCTCAACGAACTCTACCGAACTCCCGAATTTGGTTTCTCCGAATTCATTACCGGAGCTGGAAAAAAATAAAATCCAAAATAATTCGTCGGGACTTAGAGAAAATTTTCGTTTCGACGATATTGAATAAATCCGAATATTTCCTGAACGGCTGCATATTTTGAAATTTTTCATTGAACCTTTTTTGGTCGCCTTCAGGAAACGTATAAAAAATGTAAATGAATTTTCGCTTCAAAATCAATAGCACGGTAAATAATGGAAAAAAAATCGGAAAAATCGATATATCTCCAGAGCCGATGAAAAATTTGGAATTGTATTTTTGTCAAGAAAACCTCTTAACGAACTCTACCGAACCTCCCAATTTGGTTTCTTCGAATTCATTACCGGAGCTGGAAAAAAATTAAATCCAAAAAAATTCGTCGGGACTTAGAGAAAATTTTCGTTTCGACGAATTTGAATAAATCCGAATATTTCCTGAACGGCTGCAGATTTTGAAATTTTCTATTGAACCTTTTTTGATCGCCTTCAGGAAATGTACAAAAAATGTAAATGAATTGTATCGTCAAAATCAATAGTACGGGAAATATTTGGAAAAAAAACGGAAAAATCGATATATCTCCAGAACCGATGAAAAATTAGGAATTATTTGATTTTGTCAAGAATACTTTTCGATGAACTCTACCGCCCCTCCCCATTTAGTTTCTTCGAATTCATTAACAAAGCGGGAAAAAAATAAAATCCAAAAAAAGAGCTGGACTTAGAAATAATTTTTATAAAAATACAAAAATCTCAAAAATTGAAGATATGGAAAAGTATGTACGAACAATGGGAATGAAATTATTTTTCGGGACTTAGAGAATAATTTCGACAAATTCGATTATTTTAAATATATCGTAAACGCCTGCAGATAACGGAATTTTGCATAGGACCTTTTCTAATCAACTTCAGAAAATACACAGAAAATTGGATGCATTTCTTTCTTAACATCAATAGTCCGGGAAATATTCCAAAAAAATCGAAACTTTTAGGACTTGGCGTCACAGTCGTATTATTCATATTATTGGTGTTGACCAATTATAGTTTTAAACGGATTCGCGCACTAGAGTCGTATTATTCATATTATTGGTGTTGACCAATTATAGTTTTAAACGGATTCGCGCACTGAGGTCGTATTATTCATATTATTGGTGGTGACCAATTATAGTTTTAAACGGATTCGCGCACTAGAGTCGTATTATTCATATTATTGGTGTTGACCAATTATAGTTTTAAACGGATTCGCGCACCATAGTCGTATTATTCATATTATTGGTGTTGACCAATTATAGTTTTAAACGGATTCGCGCACCATTAATGGATTTATGCACTAAGGTCGTATTATTCATATTATTGGTCAAGACCAATAATAGTTTTATGTGTACATGTGTACACGGCGTACACACTTGTTATAATACGACTCTATAAGAGTATTATATTACGGTCTTGCGAGAACGTACAGGGGGGCTAAAATCTTTATTTTCGAGATAGGAGAAAAGTTTATGGGAAGAAAAGTGTTCGGAATAAAAAAATAGAAGGTTCGAAGAAAAAATTTTTTTTCTGTCGGTCCGTCGGTCGGTCCGCGAAAATTTCAAAGTCCCGTATCTTCCGGGTTTTCGAAGATATCGCTTCGAAATTTTAATCTCGTATATAACTCGATAATAGAAATTTACGGTTTTTTTCGTTTCGCGATCCGACCACCCGGAAAAAAGTTACGAATTTTTTAAAGTTTTTTTTTCTTTCCTCTATAGCGGTTCGGGTTTTGATTTTTTTTCGCTCGTATTCGGTGGGGGTACTCACTAAAATGTCCTCTACGCGCGGAATTTTTTTGAAAATTTTCGGGAACAAAAAGTTTTTTCGCCATTCTGTATGTCGTGTCATCGTAAAATCGTTATATCTTCCGGACCCGTCGAGATATCGAATCGAAATTTTGGCAGTCGGGACGATCCCACAACCGCTACGAGTCTTTCGAATATTTTTCCGATCCGACGACGGAAATTTTGTTTTTCGCCATTTTTTCGTTTTTCCACGGGTGGAACGATAACGATCCGAAAGTGGAATCGATCGCGTTCGTATTTTCGGAAAATATACGTCCGTATGTCTTACGAACACCTATAGTTTTTGAGAAAGATCGGAAAACTCCTAAAGATTTCCCGGGCGATTTTCCGAAAAATGTACTCTTTTTTGAGTCCCTCTCGTGGCTAAACCGATGAAAGTAACTAAAACTTTGAATATGCGTTAGATAGACCCGAAGTCGACGAACCGATCCTCGAATTATCCCCTCCGAAAATCTATCGGAAAACGGTGAAAAACTCGTTTTTCCGGAAATAAATATTTTCGTTTCGGAAAATATCGAATATTTCGAAAACGGCTTCGAATTTTTGAATTTCGCTAGACTTTTCTCGAACGCCTTCGAAGTGCCTACAAAAAATGTAAATACATTTTTTCCGTAGAATCGATAGTGCGGGAAATATTTCAAAAAAACCGGAAAAATCGATATATCTCCGGAACCGATAATAATAATTTAAATTTTTTTTTTGCTAAAAATACCTCTCGACGGGTTCTACCGCTCCTCCAAATTTGATCTCTCCGACTTCGATAACGGAGCGAGAAAAAAATAAAATCCAAAAAAAAGGCGGGACTTAGAAATAATTTTTATAAAAACACCAAAATCTCAAAAACCGAACGAGTTATGACGAAGTGTGTACAAACAATTTCACTGTATTCGATAAGTACTACAAAAAGTTATTGGTGACTTTTTTTCCTATTCCGAAAATGAAAAAATTCGTCGGGACTTAGAGTAAATTTTCGTTTCGACGAATTTGAATAAATCCGAATATTTCCCGAACGGCTGCAGATTTTGAAATTTTCCATTTCACCTTTTTCGGTCGCCTTCAGGAAACGTATAAAAAATGTAAATGAATTTTCGCTTCAAAATCAATAGTACGGTAAATAATGGAAAAAAAATCGGAAAAATCGATATATCTCCAGAACTCGTTAAAAATTAGGAACTATTTTTTTGTCACAAAAACCTTTCAACGAACTCTACCGAACCTCCCAATTTGGTTTCTTCGAATTCATTACCGGAGCTGGAAAAAAATAAAATCCAAAAAGATTCGTCGGGACTTAGAAAAAATTTTCGACGATTTTGAATAAATCCGAATATTTCATGAACGGCTGCAAATTTTGAAATTTTCCGTTGAACCTTTTTTGCTTGCCTTCAGAAAATGTACAAAAAATGTAAATGAAATTATTCTTCAAAATCAATAGTACGGGAAATATTTGGAAAAAAATCGGAAAAATCGATATATCTCCAGAACTGATTAAAAATTAGGAACTATTTTTTTGTCACAAAAACCTCTCAACGAACTCTACCGAACCTCTTAATTTGGTTTCTTCGAATTCATTACCGGAGCTGGAAAAAAATAAAATCCAAAAAAATTCGTCGGGACTTAGAGAAAATTTTCGTTTCGACGATTTTGAATAAATCCGAATATTTCCTGAACGGCTGCATATTTTGAAATTTTCCATTGAACCTTTTTTGGTTGCCTTCAGAAAACGTACAAAAAATGTAATTGAATTTTTTCTTTAAACTCAATAGTACGGGAAATATTTGGAAAAAAATCGGAAAAATCGATATATCTCTAGAACTGATTAAAAATTAGGAACAATTTTTTTGTCACAAAACCCTCTCAACGAACTCTACCGAACCCCCGAATTTGGTTTCTCCGAATTCATTACCGGAGCTGGAAAAAAATAAAATCCAAAATAATTCGTCGGGACTTGGAGAAAATTTTCGTTTCGACGATTTTGAATAAATCCGAATATTTCCCGAACGGCTGCAGATTTTGAAATTTGCCATTGAACCTTTTTTGGTCGCCTTCGGAAAACATACAAAAAATGTATATGAATTGTTTCTTCAAAATCAATAGTACGGGAAATATTTGAAAAAAAATCGGAAAAATCGTTATATCTCCAGAACTGATTAAAAATTAGGAACTATTTTTTTGTCACAAAAACCTCTCAACGAACTCTACCGAACCTCCCAATTTGGTTTCTACGAATTCATTACCGGAGCTGGAAAAAAATTAAATCCAAAAAAAATTCGTCGGGACTTAGAGAAAATTTTCGTTTCGACGATTTTGAATAATTCCAAATATTTCCTGAACGGCTGCCGATTTTGAAATTTTCCATGGAACCTTTTTTGGTCGCCTTTAGGAAATGTACAATTAAATGTTTCTTCAAAATCAATAGTCCGGGAAATATTTGAAAAAAAAACGGAAAAATCGATATATCGCCAGAACCAATGAAAAGTTAGGAATTATTTTATTTAGTCAAGAATACTTTTCGATGAACTCTACCGCCCCTTTCCATTTAGTTTCTTCGAATTCATTAACAGAGCGGGAAAAAAATAAAATCCAAAAAAAAGGGCTGGACTTAGAAATAATTTTTATAAAAATACAAAAATCTCAAAAATTGAAGATATGGAA
Organism: Chrysolina haemoptera; assembly: GCA_958298965.1. Lineage (NCBI taxonomy): Eukaryota > Metazoa > Arthropoda > Insecta > Coleoptera > Chrysomelidae > Chrysolina > Chrysolina haemoptera. The sequence goes on from OY282591.1 coordinate 8,513,377, forward strand.
AAGTGTGTACGAACAATTTCATTGTATTCCATTAGTACTACAAAAAAATATGATAAAATTTTTTCCCAATTCCATAAATTAAAAAATATGTCGGGACTTGGTAAAATTTTTCGTTTCGACGATTCTGAATATTTCATATTTCCGTATATTACCTTGACGGTTTTTGATTCTGAAAATTCACATGGTACTATGAGAAGTTAGTGGTGGAATTTTGTCTTTACTGGAAATGAAATTATTTTTCGGGACTTAGAGAATAATATCGACAAATTCGATTATTTTTAAATATATCGTAAACGCCTGCAGATAACGGAATATTGCATAGGACCTTTTCTAATCAACTTCAGAAAATATTCAGAAAATTGGATGCATTTCTTTCTTAACATCAATAGTCCGGGAAATATTCCAAAAAAATCGAAACTTTTGGGACTTGGCGTCACAGTCGTATTATTCATATTATTGGTGAAGACCAATTATAGTTTTAAACGGATTCGCGCACCATAGTCGTATTATTCATATTATTGGTGTTGACCAATTATAGTTTTAAACGGATTCGCGCACTGAGGTCGTATTATTCATATTATTGGTGGTGACCAATTATAGTTTTAAACGGATTCGCGCACTAGAGTCGTATTATTCATATTATTGGTGTTGACCAATTATAGTTTTAAACGGATTCGCGCACCATAGTCGTATTATTCATATTATTGGTGTTGACCAATTATAGTTTTAAACGGATTCGCGCACCATTAATGGATTTATGCACTAAGGTCGTATTATTCATATTATTGGTCAAGACCAATAATAGTTTTATGTGTACATGTGTACACGGCGTACACACTTGTTATAATACGACCTTTAGGAGTATTATACTACGGCCCTACAACCGGCAGGGGGGCTAAAATCTTTATTTTCGAGATAGAAGGAAAGTCGCGGGGAAAGAAAGTGTTTAGAATAAAAAAATAGGATTTTAGAAGAAAAAAAAAAATTTTTTCCCCCACTTTTTTTTTTTTCGGAAAGTTTAGAACCCCTATATCTTCGGAGTCTTCGAAGATATCGCTTCGAAATTTTAACCACGTATGAACCTCGATGATAGAAATTTACGGTTTTTTTTGTTTCGCGATCGGAAAAGCCGGAAAAATTCTACGCGGGTTTTTCCGATTTTTTTTATTTTGGCCGTAGCGGGTAAAGTTTTGATTTTTTTTTTTTTTAATTTTACGGACGTACTCGTGATTTTTTTCTGCGCGCGCTGAATTTTTTTAAAAAATATCAAAAAATAAAAATTTTTGTCGTGTCTGTAGCTTTTTCGTAAACTTACGGGGGGTCTAACTTTTTTATTTGACGAGATAGAGCCGTAGTCGTGGGGAAGAAAAGTGTTCGAAATCAGAAAATCAACGATTCGGAAAAAGAAAATTTTCGATCGGAAAACTAGGAAAAATTTTACGGGACTTTTTCAAAATTTTCATACTTTGTCGGGTAGGGGTCGGAGCTTTCGTTTTTTCGAGTTCGAATTTTTTTCAGGAGTACTCTCGAATATCCTACAGAAGTGATAGAAAGTTATGAGAGATCGGAAAAAGCCTAACGATTTCCCGGGCGATTTTCCGAAAAATGATTTTTTTTTTTGACTTCCTATTGCTGCTAAACCGATAAAGATAACTAAGATTTTGAATATGCCGAAGATAGAGCTCGAGTCAGCGAACTATCCTTCGAATTATCCCCCCTGAAAAACGATCGGAAAATGGTGAAAAACCCATTTTTTCCGAGTATGAAAATTCTCATTTTGGAAAATATCAAATATTTCGAAAACGGCTGCGAAATTTTGAATTTCGCGAGACTTTTCTAGATCGCCTTCGGAAAACCCGCAGAAAGTTTTCCTACATTTTTCCTCTAATAATAATAGTACGGGAAATATTTGAAAAAAAACGGAAAAATCCGTATATCTCCGGAACCGAACGAAATAATTTCGATATTTTTTTTGCTAAAAATACCTCTCGACGGGTTCTACCTTCCCTCCGAATTTGATTCCTTCGACTTCAATAACGGAGCGGGAAAAAAATAAAATCCAAAAAAAAGGCCGGACTTAGAAATAATTTCTATAATCACGCATAAAAACACCAAAATCTCGAAAACTAAACGAGATGTGGAAAAGTGTGTACGAACAATTTCATTGTACTCGGTTAGTACTACGAAAAGTTATTGGTGACATTTTTTCCTATTCCGAAAATGAAAAAATTCGTCGGGACTTAGAGAAATTTTTCGTTTCGATGATTTTGAATAATTCCAAATATTTCCTGAACGGCTGCAGATTACGAAATTTTCCATTGAACCTTTTTTGGTCGCCTTCAGGAAATGTACAAAAAACGTAAATGGATTTTCTCTTCAAAATCAATAGCTTGGAAAATATTTGAAAAAAGAACGGAAAAATCGATATATCTCCAGAACTGATTAAAAATTAGGAACTATTTTTTTGTCACAAAAACCTCTCAACGAACTTTACCGAACCTCCCAATTTGGTTTCTCCGAATTCATTACCGGAGCTGGAAAAAAATAAAATCCAAAATAATTCGTCGGGACTTAGAGAAAATTTTCGTTTCGACGATTTTGAATAAATCCGAATATTTCCTGAACGGCTGCAGATTATGAAATTTTCCATTTGAGCTTTTTTGATCGCCTTCAGGAAATGTACAAAAAATGTAACTGAATTATTTCTTCAAAATCAATAGTACGGGAAATATTTGGAAAAAAATCGGAAAAATCGATATATCTCCAGAACTGATCAAAAATTAGGAACTTTTTTTTTTGTCACAAAAACCTTTCAACGAACTCTATCGAACCTCCGAATTTGGTTTCTTCGAATTCATTACCGGAGCTGGAAAAAAATAAAATCCAAAATAATTCGTCGGGACTTAGAGAAAATTTTCGTTTCGACGATATTGAATAAATCCAAATATTTCCCGAACGGCTGCAAATTTCGAAATTTTCCACTGAACCTTTTTTGGTCGCCTTCAAGGAATGTACAAAAAATGTAAATGAATTGTTCCTTCAAAATCAATAGTACGGGAAATAATTGAAAAAAAATCGGAAAAATCGATATATCTCCAGAACTGATTAAAAATTATGAACTATTTTTTTGTCACAAAAACCTCTCGACGAACTCTACCGAACCTCCCAATTTGGTTTCTTCGAATTCATTACCGGAGCTAGAAAAAAATAAAATCCAAAAAAATTCGTCGGGACTTAGAGAAAATTATCGTTTCGACGATTTTGAATAAATCCGAATATTTCCTGAACGGCTGCATATTTTGAAATTTTCCATTGCACCTTTTTTGGTCGCCTTCAGAAAACGTATAAAAAATGTAAATGAATTTTCGCTTCAAAATCAATAGTACGGTAAATAATGGAAAAAAATATTTCCTGAACGGCTGCAGATTACGAAATTTTCCATTGAACCTTTTTTGGTCGCCTTCAGGAAATGTACAAAAAACGTAAATGGATTTTCTCTTCAAAATCAATAGCTTGGAAAATATTTGAAAAAAGAACGGAAAAATCGATATATCTCCAGAACTGATTAAAAATTAGGAACTATTTTTTTGTCACAAAAACCTCTCAACGAACTTTACCGAACCTCCCAATTTGGTTTCTCCGAATTCATTACCGGAGCTGGAAAAAAATAAAATCCAAAATAATTCGTCGGGACTTAGAGAAAATTTTCGTTTCGACGATTTTGAATAAATCCGAATATTTCCTGAACGGCTGCAGATTATGAAATTTTCCATTTGAGCTTTTTTGATCGCCTTCAGGAAATGTACAAAAAATGTAACTGAATTATTTCTTCAAAATCAATAGTACGGGAAATATTTGGAAAAAAATCGGAAAAATCGATATATCTCCAGAACTGATCAAAAATTAGGAACTTTTTTTTTTGTCACAAAAACCTTTCAACGAACTCTATCGAACCTCCGAATTTGGTTTCTTCGAATTCATTACCGGAGCTGGAAAAAAATAAAATCCAAAATAATTCGTCGGGACTTAGAGAAAATTTTCGTTTCGACGATATTGAATAAATCCAAATATTTCCCGAACGGCTGCAAATTTCGAAATTTTCCACTGAACCTTTTTTGGTCGCCTTCAAGGAATGTACAAAAAATGTAAATGAATTGTTCCTTCAAAATCAATAGTACGGGAAATAATTGAAAAAAAATCGGAAAAATCGATATATCTCCAGAACTGATTAAAAATTATGAACTATTTTTTTGTCACAAAAACCTCTCGACGAACTCTACCGAACCTCCCAATTTGGTTTCTTCGAATTCATTACCGGAGCTAGAAAAAAATAAAATCCAAAAAAATTCGTCGGGACTTAGAGAAAATTATCGTTTCGACGATTTTGAATAAATCCGAATATTTCCTGAACGGCTGCATATTTTGAAATTTTCCATTGCACCTTTTTTGGTCGCCTTCAGAAAACGTATAAAAAATGTAAATGAATTTTCGCTTCAAAATCAATAGTACGGTAAATAATGGAAAAAAAATCGGAAAAATCGATATATCTCCAAAAATATACAGAAAATTGGCTGCATTTCTTTCTTAACATCAATAGTCCGGGAAATATTCCAAAAAAATCGAAACTTTTGGGACTTGGCGTCACAGTCGTATTATTCATATTATTGGTGAAGACCAATTATAGTTTTAAACGGATTCGCGCACCATAGTCGTATTATTCATATTATTGGTGTTGACCAATTATAGTTTTAAACGGATTCGCGCACTAGAGTCGTATTATTCATATTATTGGTGTTGACCAATTATAGTTTTAAACGGATTCGCGCACCATAGTCGTATTATTCATATTATTGGTCAAGACCAATAATAGTTTTATGTGTACATGTGTACACGGCGTACACACTTGTTATAATACGACTCTATAAGAGTATTATACTACGGCCCTACAACCGGCAGGGGGGCTAAAATCTTTATTTTCGAGATAGAAGGAAAGTCGCGGGGAAAGAAAGTGTTTAGAATCGAAAAATAGGAATTTAGAAGAAAAAAAAAATTTTTTTCCCCCACTTTCTTTTTTTTCGGAAAGTTTAGAACCCCTATATCTTCGGAGTCTTCGGAGATATCGCTTCGAAATTTTAACCACGTATGAACCTCGATAAAAGAAATTTTACGGTTTTTTTCGTTTCGCGATCGGAAAACCCGGAAAAATTTTACGCGGGTTTTTCCGATTTTTCGTTCTTTCGCCCGTAGCGGGTACAGTTTTGATTTTTTTATATTCATATTCTAGGATCGTACTCGTGATTTTTTTCTACTTACGCCGATATTTTTTTCAAAATTCTAAAAAAATAAAAATGTCCGTCTGTCTGTATGCATCGCGAAAATTCATATTTTCCGAACCCTCGGAGATATCGGTCTGAAATTTTAACCACGTCAATAACTCGAGGACAATATTGCTCAAAAATTTTTTTTTTTCGATCGGAAAACTCGGAAAAATTTTAAGGGGTTTTTTTGATTTTTCGCAGTTTACACGATACAGGTCGGAGCTTTCGTTTTTTCGAGTTCGTATTTTTTCGAGAAGTGCTCCGGAACGCCCCGATAGGGTGTATAGTTTTTGTTATGTTTCGGAAAATGCGTTACGATTTCCCAGGCGATTTTCCAAAAATTTTTTTTTTTCTCGAGCCCCTATTGCGGCCGAACCGACGAAGGTAACTAGGATCTCGAATGAGCAAAAGGTAGAGCTTTAGTCAGCGAACCGTTCCTCGAATTATCCCTCATCAACGACTATCGGAAAACGGTGAAAAACTCATTTTTCCGAAACCGAAAATTCTCGTTTCGGAAAATATCGAATATTTCGAAAACGACTTCGAATTTCCGAATTTCGAGGGCATTTTATTGATCGCCTTCGGAAAACCTACGAAAAATGTCCGAACGTCGTTTCGCTAAAATCGATAGTACGGGAAATATTGGAAAAAACCGGAAAAATCGATATATCTCCGGAACCGATAATAATAATTCGAATTTTTTTTTTGCTAAAAATACCTCTCGACGGGTTCTACCTTCCCTCCGAATTTGATTCCTTCGACTTCAATAACAGAGCGGGAAAAAAATAAAATCCAAAAAAAAGGCGGGACTTAGAAATAATTTCTATAATAACGCATAAAAACACCAAAATCTCGAAAACTAAACGAGATGTGGAAAAGTGTGTACGAACAATTTCATTGTACTCGGTTAGTACTACGAAAAGTTATTGGTGACATTTTTTCCTATTCCGAAAATGAAAATTTTCGTCGGGACTTAGAATAAATTTTCGTTTCGACGATTTTGAATAATTCCAAATATTTCCCGAACGGCTGCAGATTTTGAAATTCTCCATTGAACCTTTTTTGGTCGCCTTCAGAAAACGTACAAAAAATGTAATTGAATTTTTTTTTTAAATCAATAGTACGGGAAATATTTGGAAAAAAATCGGAAAAATCGATATATCTCCAGAACTTATTAAAAATTAGGAACAATTTTTTTGTCACAAAACCCTCTCAACGAACTCTACCGAACTCCCGAATTTGGTTTCTCCGAATTCATTACCGGAGCTGGAAAAAAATAAAATCCAAAATAATTCGTCGGGACTTAGAGAAAATTTTCGTTTCGACGATATTGAATAAATCCGAATATTTCCTGAACGGCTGCATATTTTGAAATTTTTCATTGAACCTTTTTTGGTCGCCTTCAGGAAACGTATAAAAAATGTAAATGAATTTTCGCTTCAAAATCAATAGCACGGTAAATAATGGAAAAAAAATCGGAAAAATCGATATATCTCCAGAGCCGATGAAAAATTTGGAATTGTATTTTTGTCAAGAAAACCTCTTAACGAACTCTACCGAACCTCCCAATTTGGTTTCTTCGAATTCATTACCGGAGCTGGAAAAAAATTAAATCCAAAAAAATTCGTCGGGACTTAGAGAAAATTTTCGTTTCGACGAATTTGAATAAATCCGAATATTTCCTGAACGGCTGCAGATTTTGAAATTTTCTATTGAACCTTTTTTGATCGCCTTCAGGAAATGTACAAAAAATGTAAATGAATTGTATCGTCAAAATCAATAGTACGGGAAATATTTGGAAAAAAAACGGAAAAATCGATATATCTCCAGAACCGATGAAAAATTAGGAATTATTTGATTTTGTCAAGAATACTTTTCGATGAACTCTACCGCCCCTCCCCATTTAGTTTCTTCGAATTCATTAACAAAGCGGGAAAAAAATAAAATCCAAAAAAAGAGCTGGACTTAGAAATAATTTTTATAAAAATACAAAAATCTCAAAAATTGAAGATATGGAAAAGTATGTACGAACAATGGGAATGAAATTATTTTTCGGGACTTAGAGAATAATTTCGACAAATTCGATTATTTTAAATATATCGTAAACGCCTGCAGATAACGGAATTTTGCATAGGACCTTTTCTAATCAACTTCAGAAAATACACAGAAAATTGGATGCATTTCTTTCTTAACATCAATAGTCCGGGAAATATTCCAAAAAAATCGAAACTTTTAGGACTTGGCGTCACAGTCGTATTATTCATATTATTGGTGTTGACCAATTATAGTTTTAAACGGATTCGCGCACTAGAGTCGTATTATTCATATTATTGGTGTTGACCAATTATAGTTTTAAACGGATTCGCGCACTGAGGTCGTATTATTCATATTATTGGTGGTGACCAATTATAGTTTTAAACGGATTCGCGCACTAGAGTCGTATTATTCATATTATTGGTGTTGACCAATTATAGTTTTAAACGGATTCGCGCACCATAGTCGTATTATTCATATTATTGGTGTTGACCAATTATAGTTTTAAACGGATTCGCGCACCATTAATGGATTTATGCACTAAGGTCGTATTATTCATATTATTGGTCAAGACCAATAATAGTTTTATGTGTACATGTGTACACGGCGTACACACTTGTTATACTACGATCTTTAGAGAAGTAGTATTCTACGGTCTTTCGGACAGAGGGAGCCTAACTTTTTTATTTGGATAGATAGAACTTTGAATCCAACGGGACCTTGATCCTTAATGAAAAATAGAAAAAAATCAAGAAAAAAATAATAATAATAATAATAACTTCGACCTGTAGGGGTGTCTAACTTTTTTATTCGAAAAGATAGAGAGATGGTTCAAACGGGTTAATGATCCATATCTGACACTATAAAGGATGAAAAAACTGAAAAAAATTAAAAAAAATAAAAAAAATTTTTTGTGTGTCGAAAATTTTTAAAACGCTATATTTCCCAAAATATCGAAGATATCGCACGGGACTTTCAGTCATTTTATCAACGCGATGACGGTATTTGTCACGTGATTTTTTTTGGCGATCGGAAAATCCGGAAAAATTTTACGGTGATTTTCCGATTTTTTTTTTCAAGTTCCTACTTTTCTCGATCCCGGTTCAAGAATTGATTCGAATCCTTTCAAATTTTTTCTAAATATACTTCAATATGTCTTACAGAAGGCTGTGAGTTTTGAGAATGATCGGAAAATGATAACCGGGTTTTCCGGGAAATTTTCCGAAAAATTCCGATATTGTAAAACACAAAAAACAACGAAACCAATAATCGAAACTGAATTCCGAAAAATGTTTTTGGTAGAGCACGAATATACCAACAAATCACATCTTCGATATTTTTTCTAAGATGATCGGAAAACTGGGAAAATTTCAAATATATGAAAAAAAACATTTGAATTTCGGATAATACGAAATTACTCGGAAATGATCGATATTTTTCCGAATCAACGAGACAGCTTTTGACTGCCTTTGGAAAATCTACAATTTTATTTTTTAATTTTTTTCCCAAAATTAATAGTCCGGGAGATATCTAAAAAAATTGGAAAATCGAAATATTGACCGTACTAATAGAGGTAATGAAAAAAATAAAAGTGCATCGTATCCGCAACACATGCCTCAGTAATACTTCCAAACAGTTTTTCTCCAACCGCATAAAAAGATGGGAAAAATAAGAAACAAATGAAAAAAAATATAAAAAATTTGTACTCCCCCTCCAAAATTGCCCAAAACTCGAAAAACAAACGAGATATCGAAAAATTTTATATAAACAATTTTGTTCCCCTTGAATAGACCTACAAAAAAGTCACGTAAAAATTTTTGCGATACCCTATAAATAAACGAAAAAACAGCTGATTTTCGTGAAAAAATGATTAAAATTATGAAAGAGGCCGAGAATACAGAGGGGGGCTATTTTTTTTATTCAAAGAGATAGAGCCACGGTTCAAAAAAGAAATTGATCCTTGTAAAAAATTAGGAAGAAACCAAGAAAAAAAACAAAAAAAAAAAATAATAATAATAATAATTGTGACACTCACTTTTTTATTTGGAGAGATAGAATCATTTTTCATAAAGAGAAAATGTGGCCCTTTGAAAAATGAATATGGAAATAAAAAAATAAAAAATTAAAAAAAATTAAAATGTCGACTCATTTTTTTTTTGTCTGTCGCCCCCGGGGCGAACGCTATGATTTCCAAACCCTTGGAGATATTGCTTTGAAATTTGAATCAAATCAATAACTCAAAAAATGTATCTCGAAAAAAATTTTTTTTTGCGATCGGAAAACCCGGAAAATTTTCAAGGTCATTTTTAAGGTTTTCACCGGTAACTCGATAGCGGTTCAGGAAATGATTTTTTCCATTCCAATTTTTTTAGAAATATGCGCCTATATAGCCTTCTCAGGTGTATAGTTTTTGAGAAGGATCGGAAAATGAAAACGGGTTTTCCGGACGATTTTCCGAAAAGTGAAAATTTCGAATAAAAACCGCACCGATGATCGAAATTGAATTTTGAACAATGCAGTGGATAGAGCTTGGAAATACAAAAAAATCATACCTCTTCAACACTTTTAAGAAAATGTCCGGAAAACTGAGAAAAATTGAAAAATATGAAAAAAAAAATTGTAATTTTTAAAAATACGAAATATCTCGGAAACTGCTGATATTTTTCCAATTTACCACGATACCTTTTTTGACCGCCTTCAAAAAATCTATAAAATATGTAAATAAATAATTTCCCTATTTTCAATAGTACAGGAAATATTTGAAAAAAACGGGAAAATCGATATATCTCCCGAATTAAGAAAAAACTTGGAAATTTATTTTTTGCAGAAGATACCTCTCAATGAACTCTATCGATCGTGTAAATTTGGTTTTTTCGAATTCAATAACAAAGCGGGAAAAAAATAAAATCCAAAAAAAAGGCTGGACTTAGAAATTTTTTTTATAAAAGCACCAAAATCTCAAAAACTAAACAAGATATGGAAAAGTGTATGGAAACAATTTTATTGTACTTCATTAGTACTACAAAAAGTTTCGAATGAATTTTTTTCCTATTTCAAAAATAAAAAAATTCGTCGGGACTTGGAAAAAATTTTCGATAATTTTGAATAATTTCAAATATTTCCCAAACGGCTGCATATTTCCAAATTTTTCATAGAACCTTTTATGATTGTTTTTGAAAAGTATACAAAAAATGTTAATGAATTGTTTCTTCAAAATCAATAGTCCGGGAAATATTTGAAAAAAAAACGGTAAAATCGATATATCTCCAGAACCAATAAAAAATGAGGAATGATTTTTTTGTCAAAAATACCTCTCAACGAACTCTATCAACTTCTTCCAATTTGGTTTCTTCGAATTCATTACTACAGCGGGAAAAAAATAAAACCTAAAAAAATTCGTCGGGACTTGGAAAAAAATTTCGACAATTTTGAATAATTCCAAATATTTCCCAAACGGCTGCATATATCTCAATTTTTCATAGAACCTTTTATGATTGCCTTTGAGAAGTCTACAAAAAATGTAAATGAATTGTTTCTTCAAAATCAATAGTCCGAGAAATAATCGAAAAAAAATCGGAAAAATCGATATATCTCCAGAACCAATAAAAAATGAGAAATGATATTTTTGTCAAAAATACCTCTCAATGGACTCTATCAACCCATCCCAATTTGCTTTCTTCGAATTCATTACTGCAGCGGGAAAAAAATAAAACCCAAAAAAATTCGTCGGGACTTAGAAAAAAATTTCTTCGATTTTGAATAATTCCAAATATTTCCCAAACGGCTGCATATTTCTCAATTTTTCATAGAACCTTTTATGATTGTTTTTGAAAAGTATACAAAAAATGTTAATGAATTGTTTCTTCAAAATCAATAGTCCGGGAAATATTTGAAAAAAAAACGGTAAAATCGATATATCTCCAGAACCAATAAAAAATGAGGAATGATTTTTTTGTCAAAAATACCTCTCAACGAACTCTATCAACTTCTTCCAATTTGGTTTCTTCGAATTCATTACTACAGCGGGAAAAAAATAAAACCTAAAAAAATTCGTCGGGACTTGGAAAAAAATTTCGACAATTTTGAATAATTCCAAATATTTCCCAAACGGCTGCATATATCTCAATTTTTCATAGAACCTTTTATGATTGCCTTTGAGAAGTCTACAAAAAATGTTAATGAATTGTTTCTTCAAAATCAATAGTCCGAGAAATAATCGAAAAAAAATCGGAAAAATCGATATATCTCCAGAACCAATAAAAAATGAGAAATGATATTTTTGTCAAAAATACCTCTCAATGGACTCTATCAACCCATCCCAATTTGCTTTCTTCGAATTCATTACTGCAGCGGGAAAAAAATAAAACCCAAAAAAATTCGTCGGGACTTAGAAAAAAATTTCTTCGATTTTGAATAATTCCAAATATTTCCCAAACGGCTGCATATTTCTCAATTTTTCATAGAACCTTTTATGATTGCCTTTGGGAAGTCTACAAAAAATGTAAATGAATTGTTTCTTCAAAATCAATAGTCCGAGAAATAATCGAAAAAAAATCGGAAAAATCGATATATCTCCAGAACCAATAAAAAATGAGAAATGATTTTTTTGTCAAAAATACCTCTCAATTAACTCTATCAACATATCCCAATTTGGTTTCTTCGAATTCATTACCAGAGCAGAAAAAAAATAAAACCCAAAAAAATTCGTCGGGACTTAGAAAAAAATTTCGACAATTTTGAATAATTCCAAATATTTCCCAAACGGCTGCATATTTCCCAATTTTTCATATAACCTTTTATGATTGCCTTCGGGAAGTCTACAAAAAATGTAAAGGAATTGTTTCTCCAAAATCAATAGTCCGGGAAATAATCGAAAAAAAATCGGAAAAATCGATATATCTCCAGAACCAATAAAAAATGAGAAATGATTTTTTTGTCAAAAATACGTCTCAATTAACTCTATCAACATATCCCAATTTGGTTTCTTCGAATTCATTACCAGAGCAGAAAAAAAATAAAACCCAAAAATTTTCGTCGAGACTTAGAAAAAAATTTCGACAATTTTGAATAATTCTAAATATTTCCCAAATGGCTGCATATTTCTCAATTTTTCATAGAACCTTTTATGATTGCCTTTGGAAAGTATACAAAAAATGTAGATGAATTGTTTCTTCAAAATCAATAGTCCGGGATATATTTGAAAAAAAATCGGAAAAATCGATATATCTCCAGAACCAATAAAAACTGAGAAATGATTTTTTTGTTAAAAATACCTCTCAATGGACTCTATCAACCCATCCCAATTTGGTTTCTTCGAATTCATTACTGCAGCGGAAAAAAAATAAAACCCAAAAAAATTCGTCGGGACTTAGAAAAAAATTTCGACAATTTTGAATAATTCTAAATATTTCCCAAACGGCTGCATATTTCCTAATTTTTCATAGAACCTTTTATGATTGCCTTTGGAAAGTCTACAAAAAATGTAAATGAATTGTTTTTTCAAAATCAATAGTTCATGAAATATTTGAAAAAAATGCGGAAAAATCGATATATTATACACATTGATCGTAGTATTCACATTATTGGTGTCCAATTATAGTTTCAAACGGATTCAATAATAAAGACAGACACGCATTGATCGTAGTATTCACATTATTGGTGTCCAATTATAGTTTCAAACGGATTCAATGATAAAGAAAGACACTCATTGATCGTAGTATTCACATTATTGGTGTCCAATTATAGTTTCAAACTGACTCAATGATAAAGACAGGCACGCATTGATCGTAGTATTCACATTATTGGTGTCCAATTATAGTTTCAAACTGACCCAACGATAAAGACAGACACGCATTGATCGTAGTATTCACATTATTGGTGTCCAATTATAGGTTCAAACGGACTCAATGATGAAGACAGACAAGCATTGATCGTAGTATTCACATTATTGGTGTCCAATTATAGTTTCAAACTGACCCAACGATAAAGACAGACACGCATTGATCGTAGTATTCACATTATTGGTGTCCAATTATAGGTTCAAACGGACTCAATGATGAAGACAGACAAGCATTGATCGTAGTATTCACATTATTGGTGTCCAATTATAGTTTCAAATGGATTCAATGATAAAGACAGACACACATTGATCGTAGTATTCACATTATTGGTGTCCAATTATAGTATCAAATAGATTCAATTATAAAGACAGACACGCATTGATCGTAGTATTCACATTATTGGTATCCAATTATAGTTTGTAATCATTTTGACAATGAACCTTTAAAATAAGAACAACGCCTTAAGATCGTAGTATTCAAATAATTGGTAGATACGTGTACACGGAAAGGATATACGTGTACACTGAATGGATATACGTGTACACGGAAAGGATATACGTGTACACGGAAATGATATACGTGTACACGGGGGGCTAGGATCGTCGCGCGAAGCGCGACAGTTAAGCCGCCGGCAGGCCAAGTGTGGGCGCAAGGCGGATGCTAGCGTAGGCGAATCCCGCGCCCAAACTTGTTATACTACGATCTTTAGAGAAGTAGTATTCTGCGGTCTTTCGGACAGAGGGAGCCTAACTTTTTTATTTGGACAGATAGAACTTTGAATCCAACGGGACCTTGATCCTTAATAAAAAATAGAAAAAAATCGAAAAAATAATAATAATAATAATAATAACTTCGACCTGTAGGGGTGCCTAACTTTTTTATTCGAAAAGATAGAGAGATGGTTCAAACGGGTTAATGATCCTTATTTGATACTATAAAAGATGAAAAAACTGAAAAAAATTTAAAAAAATAAAAAAAAATTTTTGTCCCTCGAAAATTTTTAAAAGGCTATATTTCCCAAACTATCAAAGATATCGCTTGGGACTTTCAGTCATTTTATCAACTCGATGACGGTATTTGTCACGTGACTTTTTTTGGCGATCGGAAAATCCGGAAAAATTTTACGGTGATTTTCCGATTTTTTTTTTCAATTTCCTACTTTTCTCGATGCCGGTTCAAGAATTGATTCGAATCCTTTCAAATTTCTTCTAGATATACTTCAATATGTCTTACAGAAGGCTGTTAGTTTTGAGAATGATCGGAAAATGATAACCGGGTTTTCCGGGAAATTTTCCGAAAAATTCCGATATTGTAAAACACAAATGACAACGAAACCAACAATCGAAACTGAATTGTGAAAAATGTTTTTGGCAGTGCACGAATATACCAACAAATCACATCTTCGATATTTTTTCTAAGATGATCGGAAAACTGGGAAAATTTCAAATATATGAAAAAAAACATTTGAATTTCGGATAATACGAAATTACTCGGAAATGGTCGATATTTTTCCGAATCACCGAGACAGCTTTTGACTGCCTTTGGAAAATCTACAATTTTGTTTTTTAATTTTTTTCCCAAAATTAATAGTCCGGGAGATATCTGAAAAAATTGGAAAATCGAAATATTGACCGTACTAATAGAGGTAATGAAAAAAATAAAAGTGCATCGTATCCGCAACACATGCCTCAGTAATACCTCCAAACAGTTTTTCTCCGACTACATAAAAAGATGGGAAAAATACGAAACAAATGAAAAAAAAAATAAAAAATCTGTACTCCCCCTCCCAAATTGCCCAAAACTCGAAAACCAAACGAGATATCGAAAAATTTTATATAAACAATTTTGTTCCCCTTGAATAGACCTACAAAAAAGTCACGTAAAAATTTTTGCGATACCCTATAAATAAACGAAAAAACAGCTGATTTTCGTGAAAAAATGATTAAAATTATGAGAGAGGCTGAGAATACAGAGGGGGGCTATTTTTTTTATTTAAAGAGATAGAGCCACGGTTCAAAAAAGAAATTGATCCTTGTAAAAAATTAGGAAGAAACCAAGAAAAAAAACAAAAAAAAAAAATAATAATAATAATAATTGTGACACTCACTTTTTTATTTGGAGAGATAGAATCATTTTTCATAAAGAGAAAATGTGGCCCTTTGAAAAATGAATATGGAAATAAAAAAATTAAAAATTAAAAAAAATTAAAATGTCGACTCATTTTTTTTTTGTCTGTCGCCCCCGGGGCGAACGCTATGATTTCCAAACCCTTGGAGATATTGATTTGAAATTTGAATCAAATCAATAACTCAAAAAATGTATCTCGAAAAAAAATTTTTTTTGCGATCGGAAAACCCGGAAAATTTTCAAGGTCATTTTTAAGGTTTTCACCGGTAACTCGATAGCGGTTCAGGAAATGATTTTTTCCATTCCAATTTTTTTAGAAATATGCGCCTATATAGCCTTCTCAGGTGTATAGTTTTTGAGAAGGATCGGAAAATGAAAACGGGTTTTCCGGACGATTTTCCGAAAAGTGAAAATTTCGAATAAAAACCGCACCGATGATCGAAATTGAATTTTGAACAATGCAGTGGATAGAGCTTGGAAATACAAAAAAATCATACCTCTTCAACACTTTTAAGAAAATGTCCGGAAAACTGAGAAAAATTGAAAAATATGAAAAAAAAAATTGTAATTTTTAAAAATACGAAATATCTCGGAAACTGCTGATATTTTTTCAATTTACCACGATACCTTTTTTGACCGCCTTCAAAAAATCTATAAAATATGTAAATAAATAATTTCCCTATTTTCAATAGTACAGGAAATATTTGAAAAAAACGGGAAAATCGATATATCTCCCGAATTAAGAAAAAACTTGGAAATTTATTTTTTGCAGAAGATACCTCTCAATGAACTCTATCGATCGTGTAAATTTGGTTTTTTCGAATTCAATAACAAAGCGGGAAAAAAATAAAATCCAAAAAAAAGGCTGGACTTAGAAATTTTTTTTATAAAAGCACCAAAATCTCAAAAACTAAACAAGATATGGAAAAGTGTATGGAAACAATTTTATTGTACTTCATTAGTACTACAAAAAGTTTCGAATGAATTTTTTTCCTATTTCAAAAATAAAAAAATTCGTCGGGACTTGGAAAAAATTTTCGATAATTTTGAATAATTTCAAATATTTCCCAAACGGCTGCATATTTCCAAATTTTTCATAGAACCTTTTATGATTGTTTTTGAAAAGTATACAAAAAATGTTAATGAATTGTTTCTTCAAAATCAATAGTCCGGGAAATATTTGAAAAAAAAACGGTAAAATCGATATATCTCCAGAACCAATAAAAAATGAGGAATGATTTTTTTGTCAAAAATACCTCTCAACGAACTCTATCAACTTCTTCCAATTTGGTTTCTTCGAATTCATTACTACAGCGGGAAAAAAATAAAACCTAAAAAAATTCGTCGGGACTTAGAAAAAAATTTCGACAATTTTGAATAATTCCAAATATTTCCCAAACGGCTGCATATATCTCAATTTTTCATAGAACCTTTTATGATTGCCTTTGAGAAGTCTACAAAAAATGTAAATGAATTGTTTCTTCAAAATCAATAGTCCGAGAAATAATCGAAAAAAAATCGGAAAAATCGATATATCTCCAGAACCAATAAAAAATGAGAAATGATATTTTTGTCAAAAATACCTCTCAATGGACTCTATCAACCCATCCCAATTTGCTTTCTTCGAATTCATTACTGCAGCGGGAAAAAAATAAAACCCAAAAAAATTCGTCGGGACTTAGAAAAAAATTTCTTCGATTTTGAATAATTCCAAATATTTCCTAAACGGCTGCATATTTCTCAATTTTTCATAAAACCTTTTATGATTGCCTTTGGGAAGTCTACAAAAAATGTAAATGAATTGTTTCTTCAAAATCAATAGTCCGAGAAATAATCGAAAAAAAATCGGAAAAATCGATATATCTCCAGAACCAATAAAAAATGAGAAATGATTTTTTTGTCAAAAATACCTCTCAATTAACTCTATCAACATATCCCAATTTGGTTTCTTCGAATTCATTACCAGAGCAGAAAAAAAATAAAACCCAAAAAAATTCGTCGGGACTTAGAAAAAAATTTCGACAATTTTGAATAATTCCAAATATTTCCCAAACGGCTGCATATTTCCCAATTTTTCATAGAACCTTTTATGATTGCCTTTGGGAAGTCTACAAAAAATGTAAATGAATTGTTTCTTCAAAATCAATAGTCCGAGAAATAATCGAAAAAAAATCGGAAAAATCGATATATCTCCAGAACCAATAAAAAATGAGAAATGATTTTTTTGTCAAAAATACCTCTCAATTAACTCTATCAACATATCCCAATTTGGTTTCTTCGAATTCATTACCAGAGCAGAAAAAAAATAAAACCCAAAAAAATTCGTCGGGACTTAGAAAAAAATTTCGACAATTTTGAATAATTCCAAATATTTCCCAAACGGCTGCATATTTCCCAATTTTTCATAGAACCTTTTATGATTGCCTTCGGGAAGTCTACAAAAAATGTAAATGAATTGTTTCTTTAAAATCAATAGTCCGAGAAATAATCGAAAAAAAATCGGAAAAATCGATATATCTCCAGAACCAATAAAAAATGAGAAAAGATTTTTTTGTCAAAAATACCTCTCAATGAACTCTATCAACATATCCCAGTTTGGTTTCTTCGAATTCATTACCAGAGCAGAAAAAAAATAAAACCCAAAAAAATTCGTCGAGACTTAGAAAAAAATTTCGCCAATTTTGAATAATTCTAAATATTTCCCAAACGGCTGCATATTTCCCAATTTTTCATAGAACCTTTTATGATTGCTTTTGGAAAATATACAAAAAATATAAATGAATTGTTTTTTCAAAATCAATAGTTCATGAAATATTTGAAAAAAATGCGGAAAAATCGATATATTATACACATTGATCGTAGTATTCACATTATTGGTGTCCAATTATAGTTTCAAACGGATTCAATGATAAAAACAGACACGCATTGATCGTAGTATTCACATTATTGGTGTCCAATTATAGTTTCAAACGGATTCAATGATAAAGAAAGACACTCATTGATCGTAGTATTCACATTATTGGTATCCAATTATAGTTTCAAATGGATTCAATGATAAAAACAGACACGCATTGATCGTAGTATTCACATTATTGGTGTCCAATTATAGTTTCAAACGGATTCAATGATGAAGACAGACACTCATTGATCGTAGTATTCACATTATTGGTGTCCAATTATAGTTTCAAACCCAACGATAAAGACAGACACGCATTGATCGTAGTATTCACATTATTGGTGTCTAATTATAGTTTCAAACGGACTCAATGATGAAGACAAACAAGCATTGATCGTAGTATTCACATTATTGGTGTCCAATTATAGTTTCAAACGGATTCAATGATAAAGACAGACACACGTTGATCGTAGTATTCACATTATTGGTGTCCAATTATAGTATCAAATGGATTCAATGATAAAGACAGACATGCATTGATCGTAGTATTCACATTATTGGTGTCCAATTATAGTTTTTAATCATTTTGACAATGAACGTTTAAAATAAGAACAACGCCTTAAGATCGTTGTATTCAAATAATTGGTATGTACGTGTACACGGAAAGGATATACGTGTACACGGAAAGGATATACGTGTACACGGAAAGGATATACGTGTACACGGAAAGGATATACGTGTACACGGAAAGGATATACGTGTACACGGAAAGGATATACGTGTACACGGAAAGGATATACGTGTACACGGGGGGCTAGGATCGTCGCGCGAAGCGCGACAGTTAAGCCGCCGGCAGGCCAAGTGTGGGCGCAAGGCGGATGCTAGCGTAGGCGAATCCCGCGCCCACACTTGTTATACTACGATCTTTAGAGAAGTAGTATTCTACGGTCTTTCGGACAGAGGGAGCCTAACTTTTTTATTTGGATAGATAGAACTTTGAATCCAACGGGACCTTGATCCTTAATGAAAAATAGAAAAAAATCAAGAAAAAAATAATAATAATAATAATAACTTCGACCTGTAGGGGTGTCTAACTTTTTTATTCGAAAAGATAGAGAGATGGTTCAAACGGGTTAATGATCCATATCTGACACTATAAAGGATGAAAAAACTGAAAAAAATTAAAAAAAATAAAAAAAATTTTTTGTGTGTCGAAAATTTTTAAAACGCTATATTTCCCAAAATATCGAAGATATCGCACGGGACTTTCAGTCATTTTATCAACGCGATGACGGTATTTGTCACGTGATTTTTTTTGGCGATCGGAAAATCCGGAAAAATTTTACGGTGATTTTCCGATTTTTTTTTTCAAGTTCCTACTTTTCTCGATCCCGGTTCAAGAATTGATTCGAATCCTTTCAAATTTTTTCTAGATATACTTCAATATGTCTTACAGAAGGCTGTGAGTTTTGAGAATGATCGGAAAATGATAACCGGGTTTTCCGGGAAATTTTCCGAAAAATTCCGATATTGTAAAACACAAAAAACAACGAAACCAATAATCGAAACTGAATTCCGAAAAATGTTTTTGGTAGAGCACGAATATACCAACAAATCACATCTTCGATATTTTTTCTAAGATGATCGGAAAACTGGGAAAATTTCAAATATATGAAAAAAAACATTTGAATTTCGGATAATACGAAATTACTCGGAAATGGTCGATATTTTTCCGAATCACCGAGACAGCTTTTGACTGCCTTCGGAAAATCTACAATTTTGTTTTTTAATTTTTTTCCCAAAATTAATAGTCCGGGAGATATCTGAAAAAATTGGAAAATCGAAATATTGACCGTACTAATAGAGGTAATGAAAAAAATAAAAGTGCATCGTATCCGCAACACTTGCCTCAGTGATACCTCCAAACCGTTTTTTTCCAACTACATAAAAAGATGGAAAAAATACGAAAAAAGTGAAAAAAATATTAAAAATTTTTTACTCCCCCTCCAAAATTGCCCAAAACTCGAAAAACAAACGAGATATCGAAAAATTTTATATAAACAATTTTGTTCCCCTTAAATAGACCTACAAAAAAGTCACGTAAAAATTTTTGCGATACCCTATAAATAAACGAAAAAACAGCTGATTTTCGTGAAAAAATGATTAAAATTATGAAAGAGGCTGAGAATACAGAGGGGGGCTATTTTTTTTATTTAAAGAGATAGAGCCACGGTTCAAAAAAGAAATTGATCCTTGTAAAAAATTAGGAAGAAACCAAGAAAAAAAACAAAAAAAAAAAATAATAATAATAATAATTGTGACACTCACTTTTTTATTTGGAGAGATAGAATCATTTTTCATAAAGAGAAAATGTGGCCCTTTGAAAAATGAATATGGAAATAAAAAAATTAAAAATTAAAAAAAATTAAAATGTCGACTCATTTTTTTTTTGTCTGTCGCCCCCGGGGCGAACGCTATGATTTCCAAACCCTTGGAGATATTGATTTGAAATTTGAATCAAATCAATAACTCAAAAAATGTATCTCGAAAAAAAATTTTTTTTGCGATCGGAAAACCCGGAAAATTTTCAAGGTCATTTTTAAGGTTTTCACCGGTAACTCGATAGCGGTTCAGGAAATGATTTTTTCCATTCCAATTTTTTTAGAAATATGCGCCTATATAGCCTTCTCAGGTGTATAGTTTTTGAGAAGGATCGGAAAATGAAAACGGGTTTTCCGGACGATTTTCCGAAAAGTGAAAATTTCGAATAAAAACCGCACCGATGATCGAAATTGAATTTTGAACAATGCAGTGGATAGAGCTTGGAAATACAAAAAAATCATACCTCTTCAACACTTTTAAGAAAATGTCCGGAAAACTGAGAAAAATTGAAAAATATGAAAAAAAAAATTGTAATTTTTAAAAATACGAAATATCTCGGAAACTGCTGATATTTTTTCAATTTACCACGATACCTTTTTTGACCGCCTTCAAAAAATCTATAAAATATGTAAATAAATAATTTCCCTATTTTCAATAGTACAGGAAATATTTGAAAAAAACGGGAAAATCGATATATCTCCCGAATTAAGAAAAAACTTGGAAATTTATTTTTTGCAGAAGATACCTCTCAATGAACTCTATCGATCGTGTAAATTTGGTTTTTTCGAATTCAATAACAAAGCGGGAAAAAAATAAAATCCAAAAAAAAGGCTGGACTTAGAAATTTTTTTTATAAAAGCACCAAAATCTCAAAAACTAAACAAGATATGGAAAAGTGTATGGAAACAATTTTATTGTACTTCATTAGTACTACAAAAAGTTTCGAATGAATTTTTTTCCTATTTCAAAAATAAAAAAATTCGTCGGGACTTGGAAAAAATTTTCGATAATTTTGAATAATTTCAAATATTTCCCAAACGGCTGCATATTTCCAAATTTTTCATAGAACCTTTTATGATTGTTTTTGAAAAGTATACAAAAAATGTTAATGAATTGTTTCTTCAAAATCAATAGTCCGGGAAATATTTGAAAAAAAAACGGTAAAATCGATATATCTCCAGAACCAATAAAAAATGAGGAATGATTTTTTTGTCAAAAATACCTCTCAACGAACTCTATCAACTTCTTCCAATTTGGTTTCTTCGAATTCATTACTACAGCGGGAAAAAAATAAAACCTAAAAAAATTCGTCGGGACTTAGAAAAAAATTTCGACAATTTTGAATAATTCCAAATATTTCCCAAACGGCTGCATATATCTCAATTTTTCATAGAACCTTTTATGATTGCCTTTGAGAAGTCTACAAAAAATGTAAATGAATTGTTTCTTCAAAATCAATAGTCCGAGAAATAATCGAAAAAAAATCGGAAAAATCGATATATCTCCAGAACCAATAAAAAATGAGAAATGATATTTTTGTCAAAAATACCTCTCAATGGACTCTATCAACCCATCCCAATTTGCTTTCTTCGAATTCATTACTGCAGCGGGAAAAAAATAAAACCCAAAAAAATTCGTCGGGACTTAGAAAAAAATTTCTTCGATTTTGAATAATTCCAAATATTTCCTAAACGGCTGCATATTTCTCAATTTTTCATAAAACCTTTTATGATTGCCTTTGGGAAGTCTACAAAAAATGTAAATGAATTGTTTCTTCAAAATCAATAGTCCGAGAAATAATCGAAAAAAAATCGGAAAAATCGATATATCTCCAGAACCAATAAAAAATGAGAAATGATTTTTTTGTCAAAAATACCTCTCAATTAACTCTATCAACATATCCCAATTTGGTTTCTTCGAATTCATTACCAGAGCAGAAAAAAAATAAAACCCAAAAAAATTCGTCGGGACTTAGAAAAAAATTTCGACAATTTTGAATAATTCCAAATATTTCCCAAACGGCTGCATATTTCCCAATTTTTCATAGAACCTTTTATGATTGCCTTTGGGAAGTCTACAAAAAATGTAAATGAATTGTTTCTTCAAAATCAATAGTCCGAGAAATAATCGAAAAAAAATCGGAAAAATCGATATATCTCCAGAACCAATAAAAAATGAGAAATGATTTTTTTGTCAAAAATACCTCTCAATTAACTCTATCAACATATCCCAATTTGGTTTCTTCGAATTCATTACCAGAGCAGAAAAAAAATAAAACCCAAAAAAATTCGTCGGGACTTAGAAAAAAATTTCGACAATTTTGAATAATTCCAAATATTTCCCAAACGGCTGCATATTTCCCAATTTTTCATAGAACCTTTTATGATTGCCTTCGGGAAGTCTACAAAAAATGTAAATGAATTGTTTCTTTAAAATCAATAGTCCGAGAAATAATCGAAAAAAAATCGGAAAAATCGATATATCTCCAGAACCAATAAAAAATGAGAAAAGATTTTTTTGTCAAAAATACCTCTCAATGAACTCTATCAACATATCCCAGTTTGGTTTCTTCGAATTCATTACCAGAGCAGAAAAAAAATAAAACCCAAAAAAATTCGTCGAGACTTAGAAAAAAATTTCGCCAATTTTGAATAATTCTAAATATTTCCCAAACGGCTGCATATTTCCCAATTTTTCATAGAACCTTTTATGATTGCTTTTGGAAAATATACAAAAAATATAAATGAATTGTTTTTTCAAAATCAATAGTTCA
Organism: Chrysolina haemoptera; assembly: GCA_958298965.1. Taxonomy (NCBI): domain Eukaryota; kingdom Metazoa; phylum Arthropoda; class Insecta; order Coleoptera; family Chrysomelidae; genus Chrysolina; species Chrysolina haemoptera. The sequence continues at coordinate 8,536,747 of OY282591.1, forward strand.
TGAAATATTTGAAAAAAATGCGGAAAAATCGATATATTATACACATTGATCGTAGTATTCACATTATTGGTGTCCAATTATAGTTTCAAACGGATTCAATGATAAAAACAGACACGCATTGATCGTAGTATTCACATTATTGGTGTCCAATTATAGTTTCAAACGGATTCAATGATAAAGAAAGACACTCATTGATCGTAGTATTCACATTATTGGTATCCAATTATAGTTTCAAATGGATTCAATGATAAAAACAGACACGCATTGATCGTAGTATTCACATTATTGGTGTCCAATTATAGTTTCAAACGGATTCAATGATGAAGACAGACACTCATTGATCGTAGTATTCACATTATTGGTGTCCAATTATAGTTTCAAACCCAACGATAAAGACAGACACGCATTGATCGTAGTATTCACATTATTGGTGTCTAATTATAGTTTCAAACGGACTCAATGATGAAGACAAACAAGCATTGATCGTAGTATTCACATTATTGGTGTCCAATTATAGTTTCAAACGGATTCAATGATAAAGACAGACACACGTTGATCGTAGTATTCACATTATTGGTGTCCAATTATAGTATCAAATGGATTCAATGATAAAGACAGACATGCATTGATCGTAGTATTCACATTATTGGTGTCCAATTATAGTTTTTAATCATTTTGACAATGAACGTTTAAAATAAGAACAACGCCTTAAGATCGTTGTATTCAAATAATTGGTATGTACGTGTACACGGAAAGGATATACGTGTACACGGAAAGGATATACGTGTACACGGAAAGGATATACGTGTACACGGAAAGGATATACGTGTACACGGAAAGGATATACGTGTACACGGAAAGGATATACGTGTACACGGAAAGGATATACGTGTACACGGGGGGCTAGGATCGTCGCGCGAAGCGCGACAGTTAAGCCGCCGGCAGGCCAAGTGTGGGCGCAAGGCGGATGCTAGCGTAGGCGAATCCCGCGCCCACACTTGTTATACTACGATCTTTAGAGAAGTAGTATTCTACGGTCTTTCGGACAGAGGGAGCCTAACTTTTTTATTTGGATAGATAGAACTTTGAATCCAACGGGACCTTGATCCTTAATGAAAAATAGAAAAAAATCAAGAAAAAAATAATAATAATAATAATAACTTCGACCTGTAGGGGTGTCTAACTTTTTTATTCGAAAAGATAGAGAGATGGTTCAAACGGGTTAATGATCCATATCTGACACTATAAAGGATGAAAAAACTGAAAAAAATTAAAAAAAATAAAAAAAATTTTTTGTGTGTCGAAAATTTTTAAAACGCTATATTTCCCAAAATATCGAAGATATCGCACGGGACTTTCAGTCATTTTATCAACGCGATGACGGTATTTGTCACGTGATTTTTTTTGGCGATCGGAAAATCCGGAAAAATTTTACGGTGATTTTCCGATTTTTTTTTTCAAGTTCCTACTTTTCTCGATCCCGGTTCAAGAATTGATTCGAATCCTTTCAAATTTTTTCTAGATATACTTCAATATGTCTTACAGAAGGCTGTGAGTTTTGAGAATGATCGGAAAATGATAACCGGGTTTAAAAATTTTTAAAAATACGAAATATCTCGGAAACTGCTGATATTTTTTCAATTTACCACGATACCTTTTTTGACCGCCTTCAAAAAATCTATAAAATATGTAAATAAATAATTTCCCTATTTTCAATAGTACAGGAAATATTTGAAAAAAACGGGAAAATCGATATATCTCCCGAATTAAGAAAAAACTTGGAAATTTATTTTTTGCAGAAGATACCTCTCAATGAACTCTATCGATCGTGTAAATTTGGTTTTTTCGAATTCAATAACAAAGCGGGAAAAAAATAAAATCCAAAAAAAAGGCTGGACTTAGAAATTTTTTTTATAAAAGCACCAAAATCTCAAAAACTAAACAAGATATGGAAAAGTGTATGGAAACAATTTTATTGTACTTCATTAGTACTACAAAAAGTTTCGAATGAATTTTTTTCCTATTTCAAAAATAAAAAAATTCGTCGGGACTTGGAAAAAATTTTCGATAATTTTGAATAATTTCAAATATTTCCCAAACGGCTGCATATTTCCAAATTTTTCATAGAACCTTTTATGATTGTTTTTGAAAAGTATACAAAAAATGTTAATGAATTGTTTCTTCAAAATCAATAGTCCGGGAAATATTTGAAAAAAAAACGGTAAAATCGATATATCTCCAGAACCAATAAAAAATGAGGAATGATTTTTTTGTCAAAAATACCTCTCAACGAACTCTATCAACTTCTTCCAATTTGGTTTCTTCGAATTCATTACTACAGCGGGAAAAAAATAAAACCTAAAAAAATTCGTCGGGACTTAGAAAAAAATTTCGACAATTTTGAATAATTCCAAATATTTCCCAAACGGCTGCATATATCTCAATTTTTCATAGAACCTTTTATGATTGCCTTTGAGAAGTCTACAAAAAATGTAAATGAATTGTTTCTTCAAAATCAATAGTCCGAGAAATAATCGAAAAAAAATCGGAAAAATCGATATATCTCCAGAACCAATAAAAAATGAGAAATGATATTTTTGTCAAAAATACCTCTCAATGGACTCTATCAACCCATCCCAATTTGCTTTCTTCGAATTCATTACTGCAGCGGGAAAAAAATAAAACCCAAAAAAATTCGTCGGGACTTAGAAAAAAATTTCTTCGATTTTGAATAATTCCAAATATTTCCTAAACGGCTGCATATTTCTCAATTTTTCATAAAACCTTTTATGATTGCCTTTGGGAAGTCTACAAAAAATGTAAATGAATTGTTTCTTCAAAATCAATAGTCCGAGAAATAATCGAAAAAAAATCGGAAAAATCGATATATCTCCAGAACCAATAAAAAATGAGAAATGATTTTTTTGTCAAAAATACCTCTCAATTAACTCTATCAACATATCCCAATTTGGTTTCTTCGAATTCATTACCAGAGCAGAAAAAAAATAAAACCCAAAAAAATTCGTCGGGACTTAGAAAAAAATTTCGACAATTTTGAATAATTCCAAATATTTCCCAAACGGCTGCATATTTCCCAATTTTTCATAGAACCTTTTATGATTGCCTTTGGGAAGTCTACAAAAAATGTAAATGAATTGTTTCTTCAAAATCAATAGTCCGAGAAATAATCGAAAAAAAATCGGAAAAATCGATATATCTCCAGAACCAATAAAAAATGAGAAATGATTTTTTTGTCAAAAATACCTCTCAATTAACTCTATCAACATATCCCAATTTGGTTTCTTCGAATTCATTACCAGAGCAGAAAAAAAATAAAACCCAAAAAAATTCGTCGGGACTTAGAAAAAAATTTCGACAATTTTGAATAATTCCAAATATTTCCCAAACGGCTGCATATTTCCCAATTTTTCATAGAACCTTTTATGATTGCCTTCGGGAAGTCTACAAAAAATGTAAATGAATTGTTTCTTTAAAATCAATAGTCCGAGAAATAATCGAAAAAAAATCGGAAAAATCGATATATCTCCAGAACCAATAAAAAATGAGAAAAGATTTTTTTGTCAAAAATACCTCTCAATGAACTCTATCAACATATCCCAGTTTGGTTTCTTCGAATTCATTACCAGAGCAGAAAAAAAATAAAACCCAAAAAAATTCGTCGAGACTTAGAAAAAAATTTCGCCAATTTTGAATAATTCTAAATATTTCCCAAACGGCTGCATATTTCCCAATTTTTCATAGAACCTTTTATGATTGCTTTTGGAAAATATACAAAAAATATAAATGAATTGTTTTTTCAAAATCAATAGTTCATGAAATATTTGAAAAAAATGCGGAAAAATCGATATATTATACACATTGATCGTAGTATTCACATTATTGGTGTCCAATTATAGTTTCAAACGGATTCAATGATAAAAACAGACACGCATTGATCGTAGTATTCACATTATTGGTGTCCAATTATAGTTTCAAACGGATTCAATGATAAAGAAAGACACTCATTGATCGTAGTATTCACATTATTGGTATCCAATTATAGTTTCAAATGGATTCAATGATAAAAACAGACACGCATTGATCGTAGTATTCACATTATTGGTGTCCAATTATAGTTTCAAACGGATTCAATGATGAAGACAGACACTCATTGATCGTAGTATTCACATTATTGGTGTCCAATTATAGTTTCAAACCCAACGATAAAGACAGACACGCATTGATCGTAGTATTCACATTATTGGTGTCTAATTATAGTTTCAAACGGACTCAATGATGAAGACAAACAAGCATTGATCGTAGTATTCACATTATTGGTGTCCAATTATAGTTTCAAACGGATTCAATGATAAAGACAGACACACGTTGATCGTAGTATTCACATTATTGGTGTCCAATTATAGTATCAAATGGATTCAATGATAAAGACAGACATGCATTGATCGTAGTATTCACATTATTGGTGTCCAATTATAGTTTTTAATCATTTTGACAATGAACGTTTAAAATAAGAACAACGCCTTAAGATCGTTGTATTCAAATAATTGGTATGTACGTGTACACGGAAAGGATATACGTGTACACGGAAAGGATATACGTGTACACGGAAAGGATATACGTGTACACGGAAAGGATATACGTGTACACGGAAAGGATATACGTGTACACGGAAAGGATATACGTGTACACGGAAAGGATATACGTGTACACGGGGGGCTAGGATCGTCGCGCGAAGCGCGACAGTTAAGCCGCCGGCAGGCCAAGTGTGGGCGCAAGGCGGATGCTAGCGTAGGCGAATCCCGCGCCCACACTTGTTATACTACGATCTTTAGAGAAGTAGTATTCTACGGTCTTTCGGACAGAGGGAGCCTAACTTTTTTATTTGGATAGATAGAACTTTGAATCCAACGGGACCTTGATCCTTAATGAAAAATAGAAAAAAATCAAGAAAAAAATAATAATAATAATAATAACTTCGACCTGTAGGGGTGTCTAACTTTTTTATTCGAAAAGATAGAGAGATGGTTCAAACGGGTTAATGATCCATATCTGACACTATAAAGGATGAAAAAACTGAAAAAAATTAAAAAAAATAAAAAAAATTTTTTGTGTGTCGAAAATTTTTAAAACGCTATATTTCCCAAAATATCGAAGATATCGCACGGGACTTTCAGTCATTTTATCAACGCGATGACGGTATTTGTCACGTGATTTTTTTTGGCGATCGGAAAATCCGGAAAAATTTTACGGTGATTTTCCGATTTTTTTTTTCAAGTTCCTACTTTTCTCGATCCCGGTTCAAGAATTGATTCGAATCCTTTCAAATTTTTTCTAGATATACTTCAATATGTCTTACAGAAGGCTGTGAGTTTTGAGAATGATCGGAAAATGATAACCGGGTTTTCCGGGAAATTTTCCGAAAAATTCCGATATTGTAAAACACAAAAAACAACGAAACCAATAATCGAAACTGAATTCCGAAAAATGTTTTTGGTAGAGCACGAATATACCAACAAATCACATCTTCGATATTTTTTCTAAGATGATCGGAAAACTGGGAAAATTTCAAATATATGAAAAAAAACATTTGAATTTCGGATAATACGAAATTACTCGGAAATGGTCGATATTTTTCCGAATCACCGAGACAGCTTTTGACTGCCTTCGGAAAATCTACAATTTTGTTTTTTAATTTTTTTCCCAAAATTAATAGTCCGGGAGATATCTGAAAAAATTGGAAAATCGAAATATTGACCGTACTAATAGAGGTAATGAAAAAAATAAAAGTGCATCGTATCCGCAACACTTGCCTCAGTGATACCTCCAAACCGTTTTTTTCCAACTACATAAAAAGATGGAAAAAATACGAAAAAAGTGAAAAAAATATTAAAAATTTTTTACTCCCCCTCCAAAATTGCCCAAAACTCGAAAAACAAACGAGATATCGAAAAATTTTATATAAACAATTTTGTTCCCCTTAAATAGACCTACAAAAAAGTCACGTAAAAATTTTTGCGATACCCTATAAATAAACGAAAAAACAGCTGATTTTCGTGAAAAAATGATTAAAATTATGAAAGAGGCTGAGAATACAGAGGGGGGCTATTTTTTTTATTTAAAGAGATAGAGCCACGGTTCAAAAAAGAAATTGATCCTTGTAAAAAATTAGGAAGAAACCAAGAAAAAAAACAAAAAAAAAAAATAATAATAATAATAATTGTGACACTCACTTTTTTATTTGGAGAGATAGAATCATTTTTCATAAAGAGAAAATGTGGCCCTTTGAAAAATGAATATGGAAATAAAAAAATTAAAAATTAAAAAAAATTAAAATGTCGACTCATTTTTTTTTTGTCTGTCGCCCCCGGGGCGAACGCTATGATTTCCAAACCCTTGGAGATATTGATTTGAAATTTGAATCAAATCAATAACTCAAAAAATGTATCTCGAAAAAAAATTTTTTTTGCGATCGGAAAACCCGGAAAATTTTCAAGGTCATTTTTAAGGTTTTCACCGGTAACTCGATAGCGGTTCAGGAAATGATTTTTTCCATTCCAATTTTTTTAGAAATATGCGCCTATATAGCCTTCTCAGGTGTATAGTTTTTGAGAAGGATCGGAAAATGAAAACGGGTTTTCCGGACGATTTTCCGAAAAGTGAAAATTTCGAATAAAAACCGCACCGATGATCGAAATTGAATTTTGAACAATGCAGTGGATAGAGCTTGGAAATACAAAAAAATCATACCTCTTCAACACTTTTAAGAAAATGTCCGGAAAACTGAGAAAAATTGAAAAATATGAAAAAAAAAATTGTAATTTTTAAAAATACGAAATATCTCGGAAACTGCTGATATTTTTTCAATTTACCACGATACCTTTTTTGACCGCCTTCAAAAAATTCTATAAAATATGTAAATAAATAATTTCCCTATTTTCAATAGTACAGGAAATATTTGAAAAAAACGGGAAAATCGATATATCTCCCGAATTAAGAAAAAACTTGGAAATTTATTTTTTGCAGAAGATACCTCTCAATGAACTCTATCGATCGTGTAAATTTGGTTTTTTCGAATTCAATAACAAAGCGGGAAAAAAATAAAATCCAAAAAAAGGCTGGACTTAGAAATTTTTTTTATAAAAGCACCAAAATCTCAAAAACTAAACAAGATATGGAAAAGTGTATGGAAACAATTTTATTGTACTTCATTAGTACTACAAAAAGTTTCGAATGAATTTTTTTCCTATTTCAAAAATAAAAAAATTCGTCGGGACTTGGAAAAAATTTTCGATAATTTTGAATAATTTCAAATATTTCCCAAACGGCTGCATATTTCCAAATTTTTCATAGAACCTTTTATGATTGTTTTTGAAAAGTATACAAAAAATGTTAATGAATTGTTTCTTCAAAATCAATAGTCCGGGAAATATTTGAAAAAAAAACGGTAAAATCGATATATCTCCAGAACCAATAAAAAATGAGGAATGATTTTTTTGTCAAAAATACCTCTCAACGAACTCTATCAACTTCTTCCAATTTGGTTTCTTCGAATTCATTACTACAGCGGGAAAAAAATAAAACCTAAAAAAATTCGTCGGGACTTAGAAAAAAATTTCTTCGATTTTGAATAATTCCAAATATTTCCTAAACGGCTGCATATTTCTCAATTTTTCATAAAACCTTTTATGATTGCCTTTGGGAAGTCTACAAAAAATGTAAATGAATTGTTTCTTCAAAATCAATAGTCCGAGAAATAATCGAAAAAAAATCGGAAAAATCGATATATCTCCAGAACCAATAAAAAATGAGAAATGATTTTTTTGTCAAAAATACCTCTCAATTAACTCTATCAACATATCCCAATTTGGTTTCTTCGAATTCATTACCAGAGCAGAAAAAAAATAAAACCCAAAAAAATTCGTCGGGACTCAGAAAAAAATTTCGACAATTTTGAATAATTCCAAATATTTCCCAAACGGCTGCATATTTCCCAATTTTTCATAGAACCTTTTATGATTGCCTTTGGGAAGTCTACAAAAAATGTAAATGAATTGTTTCTTCAAAATCAATAGTCCGAGAAATAATCGAAAAAAAATCGGAAAAATCGATATATCTCCAGAACCAATAAAAAATGAGAAATGATTTTTTTGTCAAAAATACCTCTCAATTAACTCTATCAACATATCCCAATTTGGTTTCTTCGAATTCATTACCAGAGCAGAAAAAAAATAAAACCCAAAAAAATTCGTCGGGACTTAGAAAAAAATTTCGACAATTTTGAATAATTCCAAATATTTCCCAAACGGCTGCATATTTCCCAATTTTTCATAGAACCTTTTATGATTGCCTTCGGGAAGTCTACAAAAAATGTAAATGAATTGTTTCTTTAAAATCAATAGTCCGAGAAATAATCGAAAAAAAATCGGAAAAATCGATATATCTCCAGAACCAATAAAAAATGAGAAAAGATTTTTTTGTCAAAAATACCTCTCAATGAACTCTATCAACATATCCCAGTTTGGTTTCTTCGAATTCATTACCAGAGCAGAAAAAAAATAAAACCCAAAAAAATTCGTCGAGACTTAGAAAAAAATTTCGCCAATTTTGAATAATTCTAAATATTTCCCAAACGGCTGCATATTTCCCAATTTTTCATAGAACCTTTTATGATTGCTTTTGGAAAATATACAAAAAATATAAATGAATTGTTTTTTCAAAATCAATAGTTCATGAAATATTTGAAAAAAATGCGGAAAAATCGATATATTATACACATTGATCGTAGTATTCACATTATTGGTGTCCAATTATAGTTTCAAACGGATTCAATGATAAAAACAGACACGCATTGATCGTAGTATTCACATTATTGGTGTCCAATTATAGTTTCAAACGGATTCAATGATAAAGAAAGACACTCATTGATCGTAGTATTCACATTATTGGTATCCAATTATAGTTTCAAATGGATTCAATGATAAAAACAGACACGCATTGATCGTAGTATTCACATTATTGGTGTCCAATTATAGTTTCAAACGGATTCAATGATGAAGACAGACACTCATTGATCGTAGTATTCACATTATTGGTGTCCAATTATAGTTTCAAACCCAACGATAAAGACAGACACGCATTGATCGTAGTATTCACATTATTGGTGTCTAATTATAGTTTCAAACGGACTCAATGATGAAGACAAACAAGCATTGATCGTAGTATTCACATTATTGGTGTCCAATTATAGTTTCAAACGGATTCAATGATAAAGACAGACACACGTTGATCGTAGTATTCACATTATTGGTGTCCAATTATAGTATCAAATGGATTCAATGATAAAGACAGACATGCATTGATCGTAGTATTCACATTATTGGTGTCCAATTATAGTTTTTAATCATTTTGACAATGAACGTTTAAAATAAGAACAACGCCTTAAGATCGTTGTATTCAAATAATTGGTATGTACGTGTACACGGAAAGGATATACGTGTACACGGAAAGGATATACGTGTACACGGAAAGGATATACGTGTACACGGAAAGGATATACGTGTACACGGAAAGGATATACGTGTACACGGAAAGGATATACGTGTACACGGAAAGGATATACGTGTACACGGGGGGCTAGGATCGTCGCGCGAAGCGCGACAGTTAAGCCGCCGGCAGGCCAAGTGTGGGCGCAAGGCGGATGCTAGCGTAGGCGAATCCCGCGCCCACACTTGTTATACTACGATCTTTAGAGAAGTAGTATTCTACGGTCTTTCGGACAGAGGGAGCCTAACTTTTTTATTTGGATAGATAGAACTTTGAATCCAACGGGACCTTGATCCTTAATGAAAAATAGAAAAAAATCAAGAAAAAAATAATAATAATAATAATAACTTCGACCTGTAGGGGTGTCTAACTTTTTTATTCGAAAAGATAGAGAGATGGTTCAAACGGGTTAATGATCCATATCTGACACTATAAAGGATGAAAAAACTGAAAAAAATTAAAAAAAATAAAAAAAATTTTTTGTGTGTCGAAAATTTTTAAAACGCTATATTTCCCAAAATATCGAAGATATCGCACGGGACTTTCAGTCATTTTATCAACGCGATGACGGTATTTGTCACGTGATTTTTTTTGGCGATCGGAAAATCCGGAAAAATTTTACGGTGATTTTCCGATTTTTTTTTTCAAGTTCCTACTTTTCTCGATCCCGGTTCAAGAATTGATTCGAATCCTTTCAAATTTTTTCTAGATATACTTCAATATGTCTTACAGAAGGCTGTGAGTTTTGAGAATGATCGGAAAATGATAACCGGGTTTAAAAATTTTTAAAAATACGAAATATCTCGGAAACTGCTGATATTTTTTCAATTTACCACGATACCTTTTTTGACCGCCTTCAAAAAATCTATAAAATATGTAAATAAATAATTTCCCTATTTTCAATAGTACAGGAAATATTTGAAAAAAACGGGAAAATCGATATATCTCCCGAATTAAGAAAAAACTTGGAAATTTATTTTTTGCAGAAGATACCTCTCAATGAACTCTATCGATCGTGTAAATTTGGTTTTTTCGAATTCAATAACAAAGCGGGAAAAAAATAAAATCCAAAAAAAAGGCTGGACTTAGAAATTTTTTTTATAAAAGCACCAAAATCTCAAAAACTAAACAAGATATGGAAAAGTGTATGGAAACAATTTTATTGTACTTCATTAGTACTACAAAAAGTTTCGAATGAATTTTTTTCCTATTTCAAAAATAAAAAAATTCGTCGGGACTTGGAAAAAATTTTCGATAATTTTGAATAATTTCAAATATTTCCCAAACGGCTGCATATTTCCAAATTTTTCATAGAACCTTTTATGATTGTTTTTGAAAAGTATACAAAAAATGTTAATGAATTGTTTCTTCAAAATCAATAGTCCGGGAAATATTTGAAAAAAAAACGGTAAAATCGATATATCTCCAGAACCAATAAAAAATGAGGAATGATTTTTTTGTCAAAAATACCTCTCAACGAACTCTATCAACTTCTTCCAATTTGGTTTCTTCGAATTCATTACTACAGCGGGAAAAAAATAAAACCTAAAAAAATTCGTCGGGACTTAGAAAAAAATTTCGACAATTTTGAATAATTCCAAATATTTCCCAAACGGCTGCATATATCTCAATTTTTCATAGAACCTTTTATGATTGCCTTTGAGAAGTCTACAAAAAATGTAAATGAATTGTTTCTTCAAAATCAATAGTCCGAGAAATAATCGAAAAAAAATCGGAAAAATCGATATATCTCCAGAACCAATAAAAAATGAGAAATGATATTTTTGTCAAAAATACCTCTCAATGGACTCTATCAACCCATCCCAATTTGCTTTCTTCGAATTCATTACTGCAGCGGGAAAAAAATAAAACCCAAAAAAATTCGTCGGGACTTAGAAAAAAATTTCTTCGATTTTGAATAATTCCAAATATTTCCTAAACGGCTGCATATTTCTCAATTTTTCATAAAACCTTTTATGATTGCCTTTGGGAAGTCTACAAAAAATGTAAATGAATTGTTTCTTCAAAATCAATAGTCCGAGAAATAATCGAAAAAAAATCGGAAAAATCGATATATCTCCAGAACCAATAAAAAATGAGAAATGATTTTTTTGTCAAAAATACCTCTCAATTAACTCTATCAACATATCCCAATTTGGTTTCTTCGAATTCATTACCAGAGCAGAAAAAAAATAAAACCCAAAAAAATTCGTCGGGACTTAGAAAAAAATTTCGACAATTTTGAATAATTCCAAATATTTCCCAAACGGCTGCATATTTCCCAATTTTTCATAGAACCTTTTATGATTGCCTTTGGGAAGTCTACAAAAAATGTAAATGAATTGTTTCTTCAAAATCAATAGTCCGAGAAATAATCGAAAAAAAATCGGAAAAATCGATATATCTCCAGAACCAATAAAAAATGAGAAATGATTTTTTTGTCAAAAATACCTCTCAATTAACTCTATCAACATATCCCAATTTGGTTTCTTCGAATTCATTACCAGAGCAGAAAAAAAATAAAACCCAAAAAAATTCGTCGGGACTTAGAAAAAAATTTCGACAATTTTGAATAATTCCAAATATTTCCCAAACGGCTGCATATTTCCCAATTTTTCATAGAACCTTTTATGATTGCCTTCGGGAAGTCTACAAAAAATGTAAATGAATTGTTTCTTTAAAATCAATAGTCCGAGAAATAATCGAAAAAAAATCGGAAAAATCGATATATCTCCAGAACCAATAAAAAATGAGAAAAGATTTTTTTGTCAAAAATACCTCTCAATGAACTCTATCAACATATCCCAGTTTGGTTTCTTCGAATTCATTACCAGAGCAGAAAAAAAATAAAACCCAAAAAAATTCGTCGAGACTTAGAAAAAAATTTCGCCAATTTTGAATAATTCTAAATATTTCCCAAACGGCTGCATATTTCCCAATTTTTCATAGAACCTTTTATGATTGCTTTTGGAAAATATACAAAAAATATAAATGAATTGTTTTTTCAAAATCAATAGTTCATGAAATATTTGAAAAAAATGCGGAAAAATCGATATATTATACACATTGATCGTAGTATTCACATTATTGGTGTCCAATTATAGTTTCAAACGGATTCAATGATAAAAACAGACACGCATTGATCGTAGTATTCACATTATTGGTGTCCAATTATAGTTTCAAACGGATTCAATGATAAAGAAAGACACTCATTGATCGTAGTATTCACATTATTGGTATCCAATTATAGTTTCAAATGGATTCAATGATAAAAACAGACACGCATTGATCGTAGTATTCACATTATTGGTGTCCAATTATAGTTTCAAACGGATTCAATGATGAAGACAGACACTCATTGATCGTAGTATTCACATTATTGGTGTCCAATTATAGTTTCAAACCCAACGATAAAGACAGACACGCATTGATCGTAGTATTCACATTATTGGTGTCTAATTATAGTTTCAAACGGACTCAATGATGAAGACAAACAAGCATTGATCGTAGTATTCACATTATTGGTGTCCAATTATAGTTTCAAACGGATTCAATGATAAAGACAGACACACGTTGATCGTAGTATTCACATTATTGGTGTCCAATTATAGTATCAAATGGATTCAATGATAAAGACAGACATGCATTGATCGTAGTATTCACATTATTGGTGTCCAATTATAGTTTTTAATCATTTTGACAATGAACGTTTAAAATAAGAACAACGCCTTAAGATCGTTGTATTCAAATAATTGGTATGTACGTGTACACGGAAAGGATATACGTGTACACGGAAAGGATATACGTGTACACGGAAAGGATATACGTGTACACGGAAAGGATATACGTGTACACGGAAAGGATATACGTGTACACGGAAAGGATATACGTGTACACGGAAAGGATATACGTGTACACGGGGGGCTAGGATCGTCGCGCGAAGCGCGACAGTTAAGCCGCCGGCAGGCCAAGTGTGGGCGCAAGGCGGATGCTAGCGTAGGCGAATCCCGCGCCCACACTTGTTATACTACGATCTTTAGAGAAGTAGTATTCTACGGTCTTTCGGACAGAGGGAGCCTAACTTTTTTATTTGGATAGATAGAACTTTGAATCCAACGGGACCTTGATCCTTAATGAAAAATAGAAAAAAATCAAGAAAAAAATAATAATAATAATAATAACTTCGACCTGTAGGGGTGTCTAACTTTTTTATTCGAAAAGATAGAGAGATGGTTCAAACGGGTTAATGATCCATATCTGACACTATAAAGGATGAAAAAACTGAAAAAAATAAAAAAAAATAAAAAAAATTTTTTGTGTGTCGAAAATTTTTAAAACGCTATATTTCCCAAAATATCGAAGATATCGCACGGGACTTTCAGTCATTTTATCAACGCGATGACGGTATTTGTCACGTGATTTTTTTTGGCGATCGGAAAATCCGGAAAAATTTTACGGTGATTTTCCGATTTTTTTTTTCAAGTTCCTACTTTTCTCGATCCCGGTTCAAGAATTGATTCGAATCCTTTCAAATTTTTTCTAGATATACTTCAATATGTCTTACAGAAGGCTGTGAGTTTTGAGAATGATCGGAAAATGATAACCGGGTTTAAAAATTTTTAAAAATACGAAATATCTCGGAAACTGCTGATATTTTTTCAATTTACCACGATACCTTTTTTGACCGCCTTCAAAAAATCTATAAAATATGTAAATAAATAATTTCCCTATTTTCAATAGTACAGGAAATATTTGAAAAAAACGGGAAAATCGATATATCTCCCGAATTAAGAAAAAACTTGGAAATTTATTTTTTGCAGAAGATACCTCTCAATGAACTCTATCGATCGTGTAAATTTGGTTTTTTCGAATTCAATAACAAAGCGGGAAAAAAATAAAATCCAAAAAAAAGGCTGGACTTAGAAATTTTTTTTATAAAAGCACCAAAATCTCAAAAACTAAACAAGATATGGAAAAGTGTATGGAAACAATTTTATTGTACTTCATTAGTACTACAAAAAGTTTCGAATGAATTTTTTTCCTATTTCAAAAATAAAAAAATTCGTCGGGACTTGGAAAAAATTTTCGATAATTTTGAATAATTTCAAATATTTCCCAAACGGCTGCATATTTCCAAATTTTTCATAGAACCTTTTATGATTGTTTTTGAAAAGTATACAAAAAATGTTAATGAATTGTTTCTTCAAAATCAATAGTCCGGGAAATATTTGAAAAAAAAACGGTAAAATCGATATATCTCCAGAACCAATAAAAAATGAGGAATGATTTTTTTGTCAAAAATACCTCTCAACGAACTCTATCAACTTCTTCCAATTTGGTTTCTTCGAATTCATTACTACAGCGGGAAAAAAATAAAACCTAAAAAAATTCGTCGGGACTTAGAAAAAAATTTCGACAATTTTGAATAATTCCAAATATTTCCCAAACGGCTGCATATATCTCAATTTTTCATAGAACCTTTTATGATTGCCTTTGAGAAGTCTACAAAAAATGTAAATGAATTGTTTCTTCAAAATCAATAGTCCGAGAAATAATCGAAAAAAAATCGGAAAAATCGATATATCTCCAGAACCAATAAAAAATGAGAAATGATATTTTTGTCAAAAATACCTCTCAATGGACTCTATCAACCCATCCCAATTTGCTTTCTTCGAATTCATTACTGCAGCGGGAAAAAAATAAAACCCAAAAAAATTCGTCGGGACTTAGAAAAAAATTTCTTCGATTTTGAATAATTCCAAATATTTCCTAAACGGCTGCATATTTCTCAATTTTTCATAAAACCTTTTATGATTGCCTTTGGGAAGTCTACAAAAAATGTAAATGAATTGTTTCTTCAAAATCAATAGTCCGAGAAATAATCGAAAAAAAATCGGAAAAATCGATATATCTCCAGAACCAATAAAAAATGAGAAATGATTTTTTTGTCAAAAATACCTCTCAATTAACTCTATCAACATATCCCAATTTGGTTTCTTCGAATTCATTACCAGAGCAGAAAAAAAATAAAACCCAAAAAAATTCGTCGGGACTTAGAAAAAAATTTCGACAATTTTGAATAATTCCAAATATTTCCCAAACGGCTGCATATTTCCCAATTTTTCATAGAACCTTTTATGATTGCCTTTGGGAAGTCTACAAAAAATGTAAATGAATTGTTTCTTCAAAATCAATAGTCCGAGAAATAATCGAAAAAAAATCGGAAAAATCGATATATCTCCAGAACCAATAAAAAATGAGAAATGATTTTTTTGTCAAAAATACCTCTCAATTAACTCTATCAACATATCCCAATTTGGTTTCTTCGAATTCATTACCAGAGCAGAAAAAAAATAAAACCCAAAAAAATTCGTCGGGACTTAGAAAAAAATTTCGACAATTTTGAATAATTCCAAATATTTCCCAAACGGCTGCATATTTCCCAATTTTTCATAGAACCTTTTATGATTGCCTTCGGGAAGTCTACAAAAAATGTAAATGAATTGTTTCTTTAAAATCAATAGTCCGAGAAATAATCGAAAAAAAATCGGAAAAATCGATATATCTCCAGAACCAATAAAAAATGAGAAAAGATTTTTTTGTCAAAAATACCTCTCAATGAACTCTATCAACATATCCCAGTTTGGTTTCTTCGAATTCATTACCAGAGCAGAAAAAAAATAAAACCCAAAAAAATTCGTCGAGACTTAGAAAAAAATTTCGCCAATTTTGAATAATTCTAAATATTTCCCAAACGGCTGCATATTTCCCAATTTTTCATAGAACCTTTTATGATTGCTTTTGGAAAATATACAAAAAATATAAATGAATTGTTTTTTCAAAATCAATAGTTCATGAAATATTTGAAAAAAATGCGGAAAAATCGATATATTATACACATTGATCGTAGTATTCACATTATTGGTGTCCAATTATAGTTTCAAACGGATTCAATGATAAAAACAGACACGCATTGATCGTAGTATTCACATTATTGGTGTCCAATTATAGTTTCAAACGGATTCAATGATAAAGAAAGACACTCATTGATCGTAGTATTCACATTATTGGTATCCAATTATAGTTTCAAATGGATTCAATGATAAAAACAGACACGCATTGATCGTAGTATTCACATTATTGGTGTCCAATTATAGTTTCAAACGGATTCAATGATGAAGACAGACACTCATTGATCGTAGTATTCACATTATTGGTGTCCAATTATAGTTTCAAACCCAACGATAAAGACAGACACGCATTGATCGTAGTATTCACATTATTGGTGTCTAATTATAGTTTCAAACGGACTCAATGATGAAGACAAACAAGCATTGATCGTAGTATTCACATTATTGGTGTCCAATTATAGTTTCAAACGGATTCAATGATAAAGACAGACACACGTTGATCGTAGTATTCACATTATTGGTGTCCAATTATAGTATCAAATGGATTCAATGATAAAGACAGACATGCATTGATCGTAGTATTCACATTATTGGTGTCCAATTATAGTTTTTAATCATTTTGACAATGAACGTTTAAAATAAGAACAACGCCTTAAGATCGTTGTATTCAAATAATTGGTATGTACGTGTACACGGAAAGGATATACGTGTACACGGAAAGGATATACGTGTACACGGAAAGGATATACGTGTACACGGAAAGGATATACGTGTACACGGAAAGGATATACGTGTACACGGAAAGGATATACGTGTACACGGAAAGGATATACGTGTACACGGGGGGCTAGGATCGTCGCGCGAAGCGCGACAGTTAAGCCGCCGGCAGGCCAAGTGTGGGCGCAAGGCGGATGCTAGCGTAGGCGAATCCCGCGCCCACACTTGTTATACTACGATCTTTAGAGAAGTAGTATTCTACGGTCTTTCGGACAGAGGGAGCCTAACTTTTTTATTTGGATAGATAGAACTTTGAATCCAACGGGACCTTGATCCTTAATGAAAAATAGAAAAAAATCAAGAAAAAAATAATAATAATAATAATAACTTCGACCTGTAGGGGTGTCTAACTTTTTTATTCGAAAAGATAGAGAGATGGTTCAAACGGGTTAATGATCCATATCTGACACTATAAAGGATGAAAAAACTGAAAAAAATTAAAAAAAATAAAAAAAATTTTTTGTGTGTCGAAAATTTTTAAAACGCTATATTTCCCAAAATATCGAAGATATCGCACGGGACTTTCAGTCATTTTATCAACGCGATGACGGTATTTGTCACGTGATTTTTTTTGGCGATCGGAAAATCCGGAAAAATTTTACGGTGATTTTCCGATTTTTTTTTTCAAGTTCCTACTTTTCTCGATCCCGGTTCAAGAATTGATTCGAATCCTTTCAAATTTTTTCTAGATATACTTCAATATGTCTTACAGAAGGCTGTGAGTTTTGAGAATGATCGGAAAATGATAACCGGGTTTTCCGGGAAATTTTCCGAAAAATTCCGATATTGTAAAACACAAAAAACAACGAAACCAATAATCGAAACTGAATTCCGAAAAATGTTTTTGGTAGAGCACGAATATACCAACAAATCACATCTTCGATATTTTTTCTAAGATGATCGGAAAACTGGGAAAATTTCAAATATATGAAAAAAAACATTTGAATTTCGGATAATACGAAATTACTCGGAAATGGTCGATATTTTTCCGAATCACCGAGACAGCTTTTGACTGCCTTCGGAAAATCTACAATTTTGTTTTTTAATTTTTTTCCCAAAATTAATAGTCCGGGAGATATCTGAAAAAATTGGAAAATCGAAATATTGACCGTACTAATAGAGGTAATGAAAAAAATAAAAGTGCATCGTATCCGCAACACTTGCCTCAGTGATACCTCCAAACCGTTTTTTTCCAACTACATAAAAAGATGGAAAAAATACGAAAAAAGTGAAAAAAATATTAAAAATTTTTTACTCCCCCTCCAAAATTGCCCAAAACTCGAAAAACAAACGAGATATCGAAAAATTTTATATAAACAATTTTGTTCCCCTTAAATAGACCTACAAAAAAGTCACGTAAAAATTTTTGCGATACCCTATAAATAAACGAAAAAACAGCTGATTTTCGTGAAAAAATGATTAAAATTATGAAAGAGGCTGAGAATACAGAGGGGGGCTATTTTTTTTATTTAAAGAGATAGAGCCACGGTTCAAAAAAGAAATTGATCCTTGTAAAAAATTAGGAAGAAACCAAGAAAAAAAACAAAAAAAAAAAATAATAATAATAATAATTGTGACACTCACTTTTTTATTTGGAGAGATAGAATCATTTTTCATAAAGAGAAAATGTGGCCCTTTGAAAAATGAATATGGAAATAAAAAAATTAAAAATTAAAAAAAATTAAAATGTCGACTCATTTTTTTTTTGTCTGTCGCCCCCGGGGCGAACGCTATGATTTCCAAACCCTTGGAGATATTGATTTGAAATTTGAATCAAATCAATAACTCAAAAAATGTATCTCGAAAAAAAATTTTTTTTGCGATCGGAAAACCCGGAAAATTTTCAAGGTCATTTTTAAGGTTTTCACCGGTAACTCGATAGCGGTTCAGGAAATGATTTTTTCCATTCCAATTTTTTTAGAAATATGCGCCTATATAGCCTTCTCAGGTGTATAGTTTTTGAGAAGGATCGGAAAATGAAAACGGGTTTTCCGGACGATTTTCCGAAAAGTGAAAATTTCGAATAAAAACCGCACCGATGATCGAAATTGAATTTTGAACAATGCAGTGGATAGAGCTTGGAAATACAAAAAAATCATACCTCTTCAACACTTTTAAGAAAATGTCCGGAAAACTGAGAAAAATTGAAAAATATGAAAAAAAAAATTGTAATTTTTAAAAATACGAAATATCTCGGAAACTGCTGATATTTTTTCAATTTACCACGATACCTTTTTTGACCGCCTTCAAAAAATCTATAAAATATGTAAATAAATAATTTCCCTATTTTCAATAGTACAGGAAATATTTGAAAAAAACGGGAAAATCGATATATCTCCCGAATTAAGAAAAAACTTGGAAATTTATTTTTTGCAGAAGATACCTCTCAATGAACTCTATCGATCGTGTAAATTTGGTTTTTTCGAATTCAATAACAAAGCGGGAAAAAAATAAAATCCAAAAAAAAGGCTGGACTTAGAAATTTTTTTTATAAAAGCACCAAAATCTCAAAAACTAAACAAGATATGGAAAAGTGTATGGAAACAATTTTATTGTACTTCATTAGTACTACAAAAAGTTTCGAATGAATTTTTTTCCTATTTCAAAAATAAAAAAATTCGTCGGGACTTGGAAAAAATTTTCGATAATTTTGAATAATTTCAAATATTTCCCAAACGGCTGCATATTTCCAAATTTTTCATAGAACCTTTTATGATTGTTTTTGAAAAGTATACAAAAAATGTTAATGAATTGTTTCTTCAAAATCAATAGTCCGGGAAATATTTGAAAAAAAAACGGTAAAATCGATATATCTCCAGAACCAATAAAAAATGAGGAATGATTTTTTTGTCAAAAATACCTCTCAACGAACTCTATCAACTTCTTCCAATTTGGTTTCTTCGAATTCATTACTACAGCGGGAAAAAAATAAAACCTAAAAAAATTCGTCGGGACTTAGAAAAAAATTTCGACAATTTTGAATAATTCTGAATATTTCCCAAACGGCTGCATATTTCTCAATTTTTCATAGAACCTTTTATGATTGCCTTCGGGAAGTCTACAAAAAATGTGAATGAATTGTTTCTCCAAAATCAATAGTCCGGGAAATAATCGAAAAAAAATCGGAAAAATCGATATATCTCCAGAACCAATAAAAAATGAGAAATGATTTTTTTTGTCAAAAATACTTCTCAATGAACTCTATCAACATATCCCAGTTTGGTTTCTTCGAATTCATTACCAGAGCAGAAAAAAAATAAAACCCAAAAAAATTCGTCGAAACTTAGAAAAAAATTTCGCCAATTTTGAATAATTCTAAATATTTCCCAAACGGCTGCATATTTCCCAATTTTTCATAGAACCTTTTATGATTGCCTTTGGGAAGTCTACAAAAAATGTAAATGAATTGTTTCTTCAAAATCAATAGTCCGAGAAATATTCGAAAAAAAATCGGAAAAATCGATATATCTCCAGAATCAATAAAAAATGAGAAATGATTTTTTTGTCAAAAATACGTCTCAATTAACTCTATTAACATATCCCAATTTGGTTTCTTCGAATTCATTACCAGAGCAGAAAAAAAATAAAACCCAAAAATTTTCGTCGGGACTTAGAAAAAAATTTCGACAATTTTGAATAATTCCAAATATTTCCCAAACGGCTGCATATTTCCAAATTTTTCATAGAACCTTTTATGATTGCCTTTGGAAAGTATACAAAAAATGTAGTTGAATTGTTTCTTCAAAATTAATAGTCCGAGAAATATTCGAAAAAAAATCGGAAAAATCGATATATCTCCAGAACCAATAAAAAATGAGAAAAGATTTTTTTGTCAAAAATACCTCTCAATGAACTCTATCAACATATTCTAATTTGGTTTCTTCGAATTCATTACCAGAGCAGAAAAAAAATAAAACCCAAAAAAATTCGTCGGGACTTAGAAAAAAATTTCGACAATTTTGAATAATTCCAAATATTTCCCAAACGGCTGCATATTTCCCAATTTTTCATAGAACCTTTTATGATTGCCTTTGGAAAGTCTACAAAAAATGTAAGTGAATTGTTTTTTCAAAACCAATAGTTCATGAAATATTTGAAAAAAATGCGGAAAAATCGATATATTATACACATTGATCGTAGTATTCACATTATTGGTGTCCAATTATAGTTTCAAACGGATTCAATGATAAAGACAGACACGCATTGATCGTAGTATTCACATTATTGGTGTCCAATTATAGTTTCAAACGGATTCAATGATAAAGAAAGACACTCATTGATCGTAGTATTCACATTATTGGTGTCCAATTATAGTATCAAACGGATTCAATGATGAAGACAGACACGCATTGATCGTAGTATTCACATTATTGGTGTACAATTATAGTTTTTAATCATTTTGACAATGAACATTTAAAATAAGAACAACGCCTTAAGATCGTAGTATTCAAATAATTGGTGACCAATTATAGTTTTAACCATTTTCAACAACTTCTAGGGTATGTACGTGTACACGGAAAGTATATACGTGTACACGGAAAGGATATACGTGTACACGGAAATGATATACGTGTACACGGAAAGGATATACGTGTACACGGAAAGGATATACGTGTACACGGAAAGGATATACGTGTACACGGAAAGGATATACGTGTACACGGAAAGGATATACGTGTACACGGGGGGCTAGGATCGTCGCGCGAAGCGCGACAGTTAAGCCGCCGGCAGGCCAAGTGTGGGCGCAAGGCGGATGCTAGCGTAGGCGAATCCCGCGCCCATACTTGTTATACTACGATCTTTAGAGAGTAGTATTCTACGGTCTTTCGGACAGAGAAATACAGAGGGAGCCTAACTTTTTTATTTGACTAGATAGAACTTTGAATCCAACGGGACCTTGATCCTTAATAAAAAATGGAAAAAAATCGAAAAAAAAATAATAATAATAATAATAACTTCGACCTGTAGGGGTGTCTAACTTTTTTATTCGAAAAGATAGAGAGATGGTTCAAACGGCTTAATGATCCATATCTGACACTATAAAGCATGAAAAAATTGAAAAAAATTAAAAAAAATAAAAAAAATTTTTTGTGTGTCGAAAATTTTTAAAACGCTATATTTCCCAAAATATCGAAGATATCGCTCGGGACTTTCAGTCATTTTATCAACGCGATGACGGTATTTGTCACGTGATTTTTTTTTGCGATCGGAAAATCCGGAAAAATTTTACGGTGATTTTCCGATTTTTTTTTTCAAGTTCCTACTTTTCTCGATACCGTTTCAAGAATTGATTCGAATCCTTTCAAATTTCTTCTAGATATACTTCAATATGTCTCACAGAAGGCTGTGAGTTTTGAGAATGATCGGAAAATGATGACCGGGTTTTCCGGGAAATTTTCCGAAAAATTCCGATATGGTAAAACACAAAAAACAACGAAACCAACAATCGAAACTGAATTGTGAAAAATGTTTTTGGCAGTGCACGAATATACCAACAAATCGTAGCTCCTCGATATTTTCTCTAAAATGATCGGAAAACTGGGAAAATTTCAAATATATGAAAAAAAACATTTGAATTTCGGATAATACGAAATTACTCGGAAATGGTCGATATTTTTCCGAATCACCGAGATAGCTTTTGACTGCCTTCGGAAAATCTACAATTTTATTTTTTAATTTTTTTCCCAAAATTAATAGTCCGGGAGATATCTAAAAAAATTGGAAAATCGAAATATTGACCGTACTAATAGAGGTAATGAAAAAAATAAAAGTGCATCGTATCCGCAACACATGCCTCAGTAATACCTCCAAACCGTTTTTTTCCAACTACATAAAAAGATGGAAAAAATACGAAAAAAGTGAAAAAAATATTAAAAATTTTTTACTCCCCCTCCAAAATTGCCCAAAACTCGAAAAACAAACGAGATATCGAAAAATTTTATATAAACAATTTTGTTCCCCTTGAATAGACCTACAAAAAAGTCACGTAAAAATTTTTGCGATACCCTATAAATAAACGAAAAAACAGCTGATTTTCGTGAAAAAATGATTAAAATTATGAAAGAGGCTGAGAATACAGAGGGGGGCTATTTTTTTTATTTAAAGAGATAGAGCCACGGTTCAAAAAAGAAATTGATCCTTGTAAAAAATTAGGAAGAAACCAAGAAAAAAAACAAAAAAAAAAAATAATAATAATAATAATTGTGACACTCACTTTTTTATTTGGAGAGATAGAATCATTTTTCATAAAGAGAAAATGTGGCCCTTTGAAAAATGAATATGGAAATAAAAAAATAAAAAATTAAAAAAAATTAAAATGTCGACTCATTTTTTTTTTGTCTGTCGCCCCCGGGGCGAACGCTATGATTTCCAAACCCTTGGAGATATTGATTTGAAATTTGAATCAAATCAATAACTCAAAAAATGTATCTCGAAAAAAATTTTTTTTTGCGATCGGAAAACCCGGAAAATTTTCAAGGTCATTTTTAAGGTTTTCACCGGTAACTCGATAGCGGTTCAGGAAATGATTTTTTCCATTCCAATTTTTTTAGAAATATGCGCCTATATAGCCTTCTCAGGTGTATAGTTTTTGAGAAGGATCGGAAAATGAAAACGGGTTTTCCGGACGATTTTCCGAAAAGTGAAAATTTCGAATAAAAACCGCACCGATGATCGAAATTGAATTTTGAACAATGCAGTGGATAGAGCTTGGAAATACAAAAAAATCATACCTCTTCAACACTTTTAAGAAAATGTCCGGAAAACTGAGAAAAATTGAAAAATATGAAAAAAAAAATTGTAATTTTTAAAAATACGAAATATCTCGGAAACTGCTGATATTTTTCCAATTTACCACGATACCTTTTTTGACCGCCTTCAAAAAATCTATAAAATATGTAAATAAATAATTTCCCTATTTTCAATAGTACAGGAAATATTTGAAAAAAACGGGAAAATCGATATATCTCCCGAATTAAGAAAAAACTTGGAAATTTATTTTTTGCAGAAGATACCTCTCAATGAACTCTATCGATCGTGTAAATTTGGTTTTTTCGAATTCAATAACAAAGCGGGAAAAAAATAAAATCCAAAAAAAAGGCTGGACTTAGAAATTTTTTTTATAAAAGCACCAAAATCTCAAAAACTAAACAAGATATGGAAAAGTGTATGGAAACAATTTTATTGTACTTCATTAGTACTACAAAAAGTTTCGAATGAATTTTTTTCCTATTTCAAAAATAAAAAAATTCGTCGGGACTTGGAAAAAATTTTCGATAATTTTGAATAATTTCAAATATTTCCCAAACGGCTGCATATTTCCAAATTTTTCATAGAACCTTTTATGATTGTTTTTGAAAAGTATACAAAAAATGTTAATGAATTGTTTCTTCAAAATCAATAGTCCGGGAAATATTTGAAAAAAAAACGGTAAAATCGATATATCTCCAGAACCAATAAAAAATGAGGAATGATTTTTTTGTCAAAAATACTTCTCAACGAACTCTATCAACTTCTTCCAATTTGGTTTCTTCGAATTCATTACTACAGCGGGAAAAAAATAAAACCTAAAAAAATTCGTCGGGACTTAGAAAAAAATTTCGACAATTTTGAATAATTCCAAATATTTCCCAAACGGCTGCATATATCTCAATTTTTCATAGAACCTTTTATGATTGCCTTTGAGAAGTCTACAAAAAATGTAAATGAATTGTTTCTTCAAAATCAATAGTCCGAGAAATAATCGAAAAAAAATCGGAAAAATCGATATATCTCCAGAACCAATAAAAAATGAGAAATGATATTTTTGTCAAAAATACCTCTCAATGGACTCTATCAACCCATCCCAATTTGCTTTCTTCGAATTCATTACTGCAGCGGGAAAAAAATAAAACCCAAAAAAATTCGTCGGGACTTAGAAAAAAATTTCTTCGATTTTGAATAATTCCAAATATTTCCCAAACGGCTGCATATTTCTCAATTTTTCATAGAACCTTTTATGATTGCCTTTGGGAAGTCTACAAAAAATGTAAATGAATTGTTTCTTCAAAATCAATAGTCCGAGAAATAATCGAAAAAAAATCGGAAAAATCGATATATCTCCAGAACCAATAAAAAATGAGAAATGATTTTTTTGTCAAAAATACCTCTCAATTAACTCTATCAACATATCCCAATTTGGTTTCTTCGAATTCATTACCAGAGCAGAAAAAAAATAAAACCCAAAAAAATTCGTCGGGACTTAGAAAAAAATTTCGACAATTTTGAATAATTCCAAATATTTCCCAAACGGCTGCATATTTCCCAATTTTTCATAGAACCTTTTATGATTGCCTTCGGGAAGTCTACAAAAAATGTAAATGAATTGTTTCTTTAAAATCAATAGTCCGAGAAATAATCGAAAAAAAATCGGAAAAATCGATATATCTCCAGAACCAATAAAAAATGAGAAAAGATTTTTTTGTCAAAAATACCTCTCAATGAACTCTATCAACATATCCCAGTTTGGTTTCTTCGAATTCATTACCAGAGCAGAAAAAAAATAAAACCCAAAAAAATTCGTCGAGACTTAGAAAAAAATTTCGCCAATTTTGAATAATTCTAAATATTTCCCAAACGGCTGCATATTTCCCAATTTTTCATAAAACCTTTTATGATTGCCTTTGGGAAGTCTACAAAAAATGTAAATGAATTGTTTCTTCAAAATCAATAGTCCGAGAAATAATCGAAAAAAAATCGGAAAAATCGATATATCTCCAGAACCAATAAAAAATGAGAAATGATTTTTTTGTCAAAAATACCTCTCAATTAACTCTATCAACATATCCCAATTTGGTTTCTTCGAATTCATTACCAGAGCAGAAAAAAAATAAAACCCAAAAAAATTCGTCGGGACTTAGAAAAAAATTTCGACAATTTTGAATAATTCCAAATATTTCCCAAACGGCTGCATATATCTCAATTTTTCATAGAACCTTTTATGATTGCCTTTGAGAAGTCTACAAAAAATGTAAATGAATTGTTTCTTCAAAATCAATAGTCCGAGAAATAATCGAAAAAAAATCGGAAAAATCGATATATCTCCAGAACCAATAAAAAATGAGAAATGATATTTTTGTCAAAAATACCTCTCAATGGACTCTATCAACCCATCCCAATTTGCTTTCTTCGAATTCATTACTGCAGCGGGAAAAAAATAAAACCCAAAAAAATTCGTCGGGACTTAGAAAAAAATTTCTTCGATTTTGAATAATTCCAAATATTTCCCAAACGGCTGCATATTTCTCAATTTTTCATAGAACCTTTTATGATTGCCTTTGGGAAGTCTACAAAAAATGTAAATGAATTGTTTCTTCAAAATCAATAGTCCGAGAAATAATCGAAAAAAAATCGGAAAAATCGATATATCTCCAGAACCAATAAAAAATGAGAAATGATTTTTTTGTCAAAAATACCTCTCAATTAACTCTATCAACATATCCCAATTTGGTTTCTTCGAATTCATTACCAGAGCAGAAAAAAAATAAAACCCAAAAAAATTCGTCGGGACTTAGAAAAAAATTTCGACAATTTTGAATAATTCCAAATATTTCCCAAACGGCTGCATATATCTCAATTTTTCATAGAACCTTTTATGATTGCCTTTGAGAAGTCTACAAAAAATGTAAATGAATTGTTTCTTCAAAATCAATAGTCCGAGAAATAATCGAAAAAAAATCGGAAAAATCGATATATCTCCAGAACCAATAAAAAATGAGAAATGATATTTTTGTCAAAAATACCTCTCAATGGACTCTATCAACCCATCCCAATTTGCTTTCTTCGAATTCATTACTGCAGCGGGAAAAAAATAAAACCCAAAAAAATTCGTCGGGACTTAGAAAAAAATTTCTTCGATTTTGAATAATTCCAAATATTTCCCAAACGGCTGCATATTTCTCAATTTTTCATAGAACCTTTTATGATTGCCTTTGGGAAGTCTACAAAAAATGTAAATGAATTGTTTCTTCAAAATCAATAGTCCGAGAAATAATCGAAAAAAAATCGGAAAAATCGATATATCTCCAGAACCAATAAAAAATGAGAAATGATTTTTTTGTCAAAAATACCTCTCAATTAACTCTATCAACATATCCCAATTTGGTTTCTTCGAATTCATTACCAGAGCAGAAAAAAAATAAAACCCAAAAAAATTCGTCGGGACTTAGAAAAAAATTTCGACAATTTTGAATAATTCCAAATATTTCCCAAACGGCTGCATATTTCCCAATTTTTCATAGAACCTTTTATGATTGCCTTCGGGAAGTCTACAAAAAATGTAAATGAATTGTTTCTTTAAAATCAATAGTCCGAGAAATAATCGAAAAAAAATCGGAAAAATCGATATATCTCCAGAACCAATAAAAAATGAGAAAAGATTTTTTTGTCAAAAATACCTCTCAATGAACTCTATCAACATATCCCAGTTTGGTTTCTTCGAATTCATTACCAGAGCAGAAAAAAAATAAAACCCAAAAAAATTCGTCGAGACTTAGAAAAAAATTTCGCCAATTTTGAATAATTCTAAATATTTCCCAAACGGCTGCATATTTCCCAATTTTTCATAAAACCTTTTATGATTGCCTTTGGGAAGTCTACAAAAAATGTAAATGAATTGTTTCTTCAAAATCAATAGTCCGAGAAATAATCGAAAAAAAATCGGAAAAATCGATATATCTCCAGAACCAATAAAAAATGAGAAATGATTTTTTTGTCAAAAATACCTCTCAATTAACTCTATCAACATATCCCAATTTGGTTTCTTCGAATTCATTACCAGAGCAGAAAAAAAATAAAACCCAAAAAAATTCGTCGGGACTTAGAAAAAAATTTCGACAATTTTGAATAATTCCAAATATTTCCCAAACGGCTGCATATATCTCAATTTTTCATAGAACCTTTTATGATTGCCTTTGAGAAGTCTACAAAAAATGTAAATGAATTGTTTCTTCAAAATCAATAGTCCGAGAAATAATCGAAAAAAAATCGGAAAAATCGATATATCTCCAGAACCAATAAAAAATGAGAAATGATATTTTTGTCAAAAATACCTCTCAATGGACTCTATCAACCCATCCCAATTTGCTTTCTTCGAATTCATTACTGCAGCGGGAAAAAAATAAAACCCAAAAAAATTCGTCGGGACTTAGAAAAAAATTTCTTCGATTTTGAATAATTCCAAATATTTCCCAAACGGCTGCATATTTCTCAATTTTTCATAAAACCTTTTATGATTGCCTTTGGGAAGTCTACAAAAAATGTAAATGAATTGTTTCTTCAAAATCAATAGTCCGAGAAATAATCGAAAAAAAATCGGAAAAATCGATATATCTCCAGAACCAATAAAAAATGAGAAATGATTTTTTTGTCAAAAATACCTCTCAATTAACTCTATCAACATATCCCAATTTGGTTTCTTCGAATTCATTACCAGAGCAGAAAAAAAATAAAACCCAAAAAAATTCGTCGGGACTTGGAAAAAAATTTCGACAATTTTGAATAATTCCAAATATTTCCCAAACGGCTGCATATTTCCCAATTTTTCATAGAACCTTTTATGATTGCCTTCGGGAAGTCTACAAAAAATGTAAATGAATTGTTTCTTTAAAATCAATAGTCCGAGAAATAATCGAAAAAAAATCGGAAAAATCGATATATCTCCAGAACCAATAAAAAATGAGAAAAGATTTTTTTGTCAAAAATACCTCTCAATGAACTCTATCAACATATCCCAATTTGGTTTCTTCGAATTCATTACCAGAGCAGAAAAAAAATAAAACCCAAAAAAATTCGTCGGGACTTAGAAAAAAATTTCGACAATTTTGAATAATTCTAAATATTTCCCAAACGGCTGCATATTTCCCAATTTTTCATAAAATCTTTTATGATTGCCTTTGGGAAGTCTACAAAAAATGTAAATGAATTGTTTCTTCAAAATCAATAGTCCGAGAAATAATCGAAAAAAAATCGGAAAAATCGATATATCTCCAGAACCAATAAAAAATGAGAAATGATTTTTTTGTCAAAAATACCTCTCAATTAACTCTATCAACATATCCCAATTTGGTTTCTTCGAATTCATTACCAGAGCAGAAAAAAAATAAAACCCAAAAAAATTCGTCGGGACTTAGAAAAAAATTTCGACAATTTTGAATAATTCTAAATATTTCCCAAACGGCTGCATATTTCCCAATTTTTCATAGAACCTTTTATGATTGCTTTTGGAAAATATACAAAAAATATAAATGAATTGTTTTTTCAAAATCAATAGTTCATGAAATATTTGAAAAAAATGCGGAAAAATCGATATATTATACACATTGATCGTAGTATTCACATTATTGGTGTCCAATTATAGTTTCAAACGGATTCAATGATAAAAACAGACACGCATTGATCGTAGTATTCACATTATTGGTGTCCAATTATAGTTTCAAACGGATTCAATGATAAAGAAAGACACTCATTGATCGTAGTATTCACATTATTGGTATCCAATTATAGTTTCAAATGGATTCAATGATAAAAACAGACACGCATTGATGGTAGTATTCACATTATTGGTGTCCAATTATAGTTTCAAACGGATTCAATGATGAAGACAGACACTCATTGATCGTAGTATTCACATTATTGGTGTCCAATTATAGTTTCAAACCCAACGATAAAGACAGACACGCATTGATCGTAGTATTCACATTATTGGTGTCTAATTATAGTTTCAAACGGACTCAATGATGAAGACAAACAAGCATTGATCGTAGTATTCACATTATTGGTGTCCAATTATAGTTTCAAACGGATTCAATGATAAAGACAGACACACGTTGATCGTAGTATTCACATTATTGGTGTCCAATTATAGTATCAAATGGATTCAATGATAAAGACAGACATGCATTGATCGTAGTATTCACATTATTGGTGTCCAATTATAGTTTTTAATCATTTTGACAATGAACGTTTAAAATAAGAACAACGCCTTAAGATCGTTGTATTCAAATAATTGGTATGTACGTGTACACGGAAAGGATATACGTGTACACGGAAAGGATATACGTGTACACGGAAAGGATATACGTGTACACGGAAAGGATATACGTGTACACGGAAAGGATATACGTGTACACGGAAAGGATATACGTGTACACGGAAAGGATATACGTGTACACGGAAAGGATATACGTGTACACGGAAAGGATATACGTGTACACGGGGGGCTAGGATCGTCGCGCGAAGCGCGACAGTTAAGCCGCCGGCAGGCCAAGTGTGGGCGCAAGGCGGATGCTAGCGTAGGCGAATCCCGCGCCCACACTTGTTATACTACGATCTTTAGAGAGTAGTATTCTACGGTCTTTCGGACAGAGAAATACAGAGGGAGCCTAACTTTTTTATTTGAATAGATAGAACTTTGAATCCAACGGGACCTTGATCCTTAATGAAAAATAGAAAAAAATCAAGAAAAAAATAATAATAATAATAATAACTTCGACCTGTAGGGGTGTCTAACTTTTTTATTCGAAAAGATAGAGAGATGGTTCAAACGGGTTAATGATCCATATCTGACACTATAAAGGATGAAAAAACTGAAAAAAATTAAAAAAAATAAAAAAAATTTTTTGTGTGTCGAAAATTTTTAAAACGCTATATTTCCCAAAATATCGAAGATATCGCACGGGACTTTCAGTCATTTTATCAACGCGATGACGGTATTTGTCACGTGATTTTTTTTGGCGATCGGAAAATCCGGAAAAATTTTACGGTGATTTTCCGATTTTTTTTTTCAAGTTCCTACTTTTCTCGATCCCGGTTCAAGAATTGATTCGAATCCTTTCAAATTTTTTCTAGATATACTTCAATATGTCTTACAGAAGGCTGTGAGTTTTGAGAATGATCGGAAAATGATGACCGGGTTTTCCGGGAAATTTTCCGAAAAATTCCGATATTGTAAAACACAAAAAACAACAAAACCAATAATCGAAACTGAATTCCGAAAAATGTTTTTGGTAGAGCACGAATATACCAACAAATCACATCTTCGATATTTTTTCTAAGATGATCGGAAAACTGGGAAAATTTCAAATATATGAAAAAAAACATTTGAATTTCGGATAATACGAAATTACTCGGAAATGGTCGATATTTTTCCGAATCACCGAGATAGCTTTTGACTGCCTTCGGAAAATCTACAATTTTATTTTTTAATTTTTTTCCCAAAATTAATAGTCCGGGAGTTATCTAAAAAAATTGGAAAATCGAAATATTGACCGTACTAATAGAGGTAATGAAAAAAATAAAAGTGCATCGTATCCGCAACACATGCCTCAGTAATACCTCCAAACCGTTTTTTTCCAACTACATAAAAAGATGGAAAAAATACGAAAAAAGTGAAAAAAATATTAAAAATTTTTTACTCCCCCTCCAAAATTGCCCAAAACTCGAAAAACAAACGAGATATCGAAAAATTTTATATAAACAATTTTGTTCCCCTTGAATAGACCTACAAAAAAGTCACGTAAAAATTTTTGCGATACCCTATAAATAAACGAAAAAACAGCTGATTTTCGTGAAAAAATGATTAAAATTATGAAAGAGGCTGAGAATACAGAGGGGGGCTATTTTTTTTATTTAAAGAGATAGAGCCACGGTTCAAAAAAGAAATTGATCCTTGTAAAAAATTAGGAAGAAACCAAGAAAAAAAACAAAAAAAAAAAATAATAATAATAATAATTGTGACACTCACTTTTTTATTTGGAGAGATAGAATCATTTTTCATAAAGAGAAAATGTGGCCCTTTGAAAAATGAATATGGAAATAAAAAAATAAAAAATTAAAAAAAATTAAAATGTCGACTCATTTTTTTTTTGTCTGTCGCCCCCGGGGCGAACGCTATGATTTCCAAACCCTTGGAGATATTGCTTTGAAATTTGAATCAAATCAATAACTCAAAAAATGTATCTCGAAAAAAATTTTTTTTTGCGATCGGAAAACCCGGAAAATTTTCAAGGTCATTTTTAAGGTTTTCACCGGTAACTCGATAGCGGTTCAGGAAATGATTTTTTCCATTCCAATTTTTTTAGAAATATGCGCCTATATAGCCTTCTCAGGTGTATAGTTTTTGAGAAGGATCGGAAAATGAAAACGGGTTTTCCGGACGATTTTCCGAAAAGTGAAAATTTCGAATAAAAACCGCACCGATGATCGAAATTGAATTTTGAACAATGCAGTGGATAGAGCTTGGAAATACAAAAAAATCATACCTCTTCAACACTTTTAAGAAAATGTCCGGAAAACTGAGAAAAATTGAAAAATATGAAAAAAAAAATTGTAATTTTTAAAAATACGAAATATCTCGGAAACTGCTGATATTTTTCCAATTTACCACGATACCTTTTTTGACCGCCTTCAAAAAATCTATAAAATATGTAAATAAATAATTTCCCTATTTTCAATAGTAAAGGAAATATTTGAAAAAAACGGGAAAATCGATATATCTCCCGAATTAAGAAAAAACTTGGAAATTTATTTTTTGCAGAAGATACCTCTCAATGAACTCTATCGATCGTGTAAATTTGGTTTTTTCGAATTCAATAACAAAGCGGGAAAAAAATAAAATCCAAAAAAAAGGCTGGACTTAGAAATTTTTTTTATAAAAGCACCAAAATCTCAAAAACTAAACAAGATATGGAAAAGTGTATGGAAACAATTTTATTGTACTTCATTAGTACTACAAAAAGTTTCGAATGAATTTTTTTCCTATTTCAAAAATAAAAAAATTCGTCGGGACTTGGAAAAAATTTTCGATAATTTTGAATAATTTCAAATATTTCCCAAACGGCTGCATATTTCCAAATTTTTCATAGAACCTTTTATGATTGTTTTTGAAAAGTATACAAAAAATGTTAATGAATTGTTTCTTCAAAATCAATAGTCCGGGAAATATTTGAAAAAAAAACGGTAAAATCGATATATCTCCAGAACCAATAAAAAATGAGGAATGATTTTTTTGTCAAAAATACCTCTCAACGAACTCTATCAACTTCTCCCAATTTGGTTTCTTCGAATTCATTACTACAGCGGGAAAAAAATAAAACCTAAAAAAATTCGTCGGGACTTAGAAAAAAATTTCGACAATTTTGAATAATTCCAAATATTTCCCAAACGGCTGCATATATCTCAATTTTTCATAGAACCTTTTATGATTGCCTTTGAGAAGTCTACAAAAAATGTAAATGAATTGTTTCTTCAAAATCAATAGTCCGAGAAATAATCGAAAAAAAATCGGAAAAATCGATATATCTCCAGAACCAATAAAAAATGAGAAATGATATTTTTGTCAAAAATACCTCTCAATGGACTCTATCAACCCATCCCAATTTGCTTTCTTCGAATTCATTACTGCAGCGGGAAAAAAATAAAACCCAAAAAAATTCGTCGGGACTTAGAAAAAAATTTCTTCGATTTTGAATAATTCCAAATATTTCCCAAACGGCTCCATATTTCTCAATTTTTCATAGAACCTTTTATGATTGCCTTTGGGAAGTCTACAAAAAATGTAAATGAATTGTTTCTTCAAAATCAATAGTCCGAGAAATAATCGAAAAAAAAACGGAAAAATCGATATATCTCCAGAACCAATAAAAAATGAGAAATGATTTTTTTGTCAAAAATACCTCTCAATTAACTCTATCAACATATCCCAATTTGGTTTCTTCGAATTCATTACCAGAGCAGAAAAAAAATAAAACCCAAAAAAATTCGTCGGGACTTAGAAAAAAATTTCGACAATTTTGAATAATTCCAAATATTTCCCAAACGGCTGCATATTTCCCAATTTTTCATAGAACCTTTTATGATTGCCTTTGGAAAGTATACAAAAAATGTAGTTGAATTGTTTCTTCAAAATTAATAGTCCGAGAAATATTCGAAAAAAAATCGGAAAAATCGATATATCTCCAGAACCAATAAAAAATGAGAAAAGATTTTTTTGTCAAAAATACCTCTCAATGAACTCTATCAACATATTCTAATTTGGTTTCTTCGAATTCATTACCAGAGCAGAAAAAAAATAAAACCCAAAAAAATTCGTCGGGACTTAGAAAAAAATTTCGACAATTTTGAATAATTCCAAATATTTCCCAAACGGCTGCATATTTCCCAATTTTTCATAGAACCTTTTATGATTGCCTTTGGAAAGTCTACAAAAAATGTAAGTGAATTGTTTTTTCAAAACCAATAGTTCATGAAATATTTGAAAAAAATGCGGAAAAATCGATATATTATACACATTGATCGTAGTATTCACATTATTGGTGTCCAATTATAGTTTCAAACGGATTCAATGATAAAGACAGACACGCATTGATCGTAGTATTCACATTATTGGTGTCCAATTATAGTTTCAAACGGATTCAATGATAAAGAAAGACACTCATTGATCGTAGTATTCACATTATTGGTGTCCAATTATAGTATCAAACGGATTCAATGATGAAGACAGACACGCATTGATCGTAGTATTCACATTATTGGTGTACAATTATAGTTTTTAATCATTTTGACAATGAACATTTAAAATAAGAACAACGCCTTAAGATCGTAGTATTCAAATAATTGGTGACCAATTATAGTTTTAACCATTTTCAACAACTTCTAGGGTATGTACGTGTACACGGAAAGTATATACGTGTACACGGAAAGGATATACGTGTACACGGAAATGATATACGTGTACACGGAAAGGATATACGTGTACACGGAAAGGATATACGTGTACACGGAAAGGATATACGTGTACACGGAAAGGATATACGTGTACACGGAAAGGATATACGTGTACACGGGGGGCTAGGATCGTCGCGCGAAGCGCGACAGTTAAGCCGCCGGCAGGCCAAGTGTGGGCGCAAGGCGGATGCTAGCGTAGGCGAATCCCGCGCCCATACTTGTTATACTACGATCTTTAGAGAGTAGTATTCTACGGTCTTTCGGACAGAGAAATACAGAGGGAGCCTAACTTTTTTATTTGACTAGATAGAACTTTGAATCCAACGGGACCTTGATCCTTAATAAAAAATGGAAAAAAATCGAAAAAAAAATAATAATAATAATAATAACTTCGACCTGTAGGGGTGTCTAACTTTTTTATTCGAAAAGATAGAGAGATGGTTCAAACGGCTTAATGATCCATATCTGACACTATAAAGCATGAAAAAATTGAAAAAAATTAAAAAAAATAAAAAAAATTTTTTGTGTGTCGAAAATTTTTAAAACGCTATATTTCCCAAAATATCGAAGATATCGCTCGGGACTTTCAGTCATTTTATCAACGCGATGACGGTATTTGTCACGTGATTTTTTTTTGCGATCGGAAAATCCGGAAAAATTTTACGGTGATTTTCCGATTTTTTTTTTCAAGTTCCTACTTTTCTCGATACCGTTTCAAGAATTGATTCGAATCCTTTCAAATTTCTTCTAGATATACTTCAATATGTCTCACAGAAGGCTGTGAGTTTTGAGAATGATCGGAAAATGATGACCGGGTTTTCCGGGAAATTTTCCGAAAAATTCCGATATGGTAAAACACAAAAAACAACGAAACCAACAATCGAAACTGAATTGTGAAAAATGTTCTTGGCAGTGCACGAATATACCAACAAATCGTAGCTCCTCGATATTTTCTCTAAAATGATCGGAAAACTGGGAAAATTTCAAATATATGAAAAAAAACATTTGAATTTCGGATAATACGAAATTACTCGGAAATGGTCGATATTTTTCCGAATCACCGAGATAGCTTTTGACTGCCTTCGGAAAATCTACAATTTTATTTTTTAATTTTTTTCCCAAAATTAATAGTCCGGGAGATATCTAAAAAAATTGGAAAATCGAAATATTGACCGTACTAATAGAGGTAATGAAAAAAATAAAAGTGCATCGTATCCGCAACACATGCCTCAGTAATACCTCCAAACCGTTTTTTTCCAACTACATAAAAAGATGGAAAAAATACGAAAAAAGTGAAAAAAATATTAAAAATTTTTTACTCCCCCTCCAAAATTGCCCAAAACTCGAAAAACAAACGAGATATCGAAAAATTTTATATAAACAATTTTGTTCCCCTTGAATAGACCTACAAAAAAGTCACGTAAAAATTTTTGCGATACCCTATAAATAAACGAAAAAACAGCTGATTTTCGTGAAAAAATGATTAAAATTATGAAAGAGGCTGAGAATACAGAGGGGGGCTATTTTTTTTATTTAAAGAGATAGAGCCACGGTTCAAAAAAGAAATTGATCCTTGTAAAAAATTAGGAAGAAACCAAGAAAAAAAACAAAAAAAAAAAATAATAATAATAATAATTGTGACACTCACTTTTTTATTTGGAGAGATAGAATCATTTTTCATAAAGAGAAAATGTGGCCCTTTGAAAAATGAATATGGAAATAAAAAAATAAAAAATTAAAAAAAATTAAAATGTCGACTCATTTTTTTTTTGTCTGTCGCCCCCGGGGCGAACGCTATGATTTCCAAACCCTTGGAGATATTGATTTGAAATTTGAATCAAATCAATAACTCAAAAAATGTATCTCGAAAAAAATTTTTTTTTGCGATCGGAAAACCCGGAAAATTTTCAAGGTCATTTTTAAGGTTTTCACCGGTAACTCGATAGCGGTTCAGGAAATGATTTTTTCCATTCCAATTTTTTTAGAAATATGCGCCTATATAGCCTTCTCAGGTGTATAGTTTTTGAGAAGGATCGGAAAATGAAAACGGGTTTTCCGGACGATTTTCCGAAAAGTGAAAATTTCGAATAAAAACCGCACCGATGATCGAAATTGAATTTTGAACAATGCAGTGGATAGAGCTTGGAAATACAAAAAAATCATACCTCTTCAACACTTTTAAGAAAATGTCCGGAAAACTGAGAAAAATTGAAAAATATGAAAAAAAAAATTGTAATTTTTAAAAATACGAAATATCTCGGAAACTGCTGATATTTTTCCAATTTACCACGATACCTTTTTTGACCGCCTTCAAAAAATCTATAAAATATGTAAATAAATAATTTCCCTATTTTCAATAGTACAGGAAATATTTGAAAAAAACGGGAAAATCGATATATCTCCCGAATTAAGAAAAAACTTGGAAATTTATTTTTTGCAGAAGATACCTCTCAATGAACTCTATCGATCGTGTGAATTTGGTTTTTTCGAATTCAATAACAAAGCGGGAAAAAAATAAAATCCAAAAAAAAGGCTGGACTTAGAAATTTTTTTTATAAAAGCACCAAAATCTCAAAAACTAAACAAGATATGGAAAAGTGTATGGAAACAATTTTATTGTACTTCATTAGTACTACAAAAAGTTTCGAATGAATTTTTTTCCTATTTCAAAAATAAAAAAATTCGTCGGGACTTGGAAAAAATTTTCGATAATTTTGAATAATTTCAAATATTTCCCAAACGGCTGCATATTTCCAAATTTTTCATAGAACCTTTTATGATTGTTTTTGAAAAGTATACAAAAAATGTTAATGAATTGTTTCTTCAAAATCAATAGTCCGGGAAATATTTGAAAAAAAAACGGTAAAATCGATATATCTCCAGAACCAATAAAAAATGAGGAATGATTTTTTTGTCAAAAATACTTCTCAACGAACTCTATCAACTTCTTCCAATTTGGTTTCTTCGAATTCATTACTACAGCGGGAAAAAAATAAAACCTAAAAAAATTCGTCGGGACTTAGAAAAAAATTTCGACAATTTTGAATAATTCCAAATATTTCCCAAACGGCTGCATATATCTCAATTTTTCATAGAACCTTTTATGATTGCCTTTGAGAAGTCTACAAAAAATGTAAATGAATTGTTTCTTCAAAATCAATAGTCCGAGAAATAATCGAAAAAAAATCGGAAAAATCGATATATCTCCAGAACCAATAAAAAATGAGAAATGATATTTTTGTCAAAAATACCTCTCAATGGACTCTATCAACCCATCCCAATTTGCTTTCTTCGAATTCATTACTGCAGCGGGAAAAAAATAAAACCCAAAAAAATTCGTCGGGACTTAGAAAAAAATTTCTTCGATTTTGAATAATTCCAAATATTTCCCAAACGGCTGCATATTTCTCAATTTTTCATAGAACCTTTTATGATTGCCTTTGGGAAGTCTACAAAAAATGTAAATGAATTGTTTCTTCAAAATCAATAGTCCGAGAAATAATCGAAAAAAAATCGGAAAAATCGATATATCTCCAGAACCAATAAAAAATGAGAAATGATTTTTTTGTCAAAAATACCTCTCAATTAACTCTATCAACATATCCCAATTTGGTTTCTTCGAATTCATTACCAGAGCAGAAAAAAAATAAAACCCAAAAAAATTCGTCGGGACTTAGAAAAAAATTTCGACAATTTTGAATAATTCCAAATATTTCCCAAACGGCTGCATATTTCCCAATTTTTCATAGAACCTTTTATGATTGCCTTCGGGAAGTCTACAAAAAATGTAAATGAATTGTTTCTTTAAAATCAATAGTCCGAGAAATAATCGAAAAAAAATCGGAAAAATCGATATATCTCCAGAACCAATAAAAAATGAGAAAAGATTTTTTTGTCAAAAATACCTCTCAATGAACTCTATCAACATATCCCAGTTTGGTTTCTTCGAATTCATTACCAGAGCAGAAAAAAAATAAAACCCAAAAAAATTCGTCGAGACTTAGAAAAAAATTTCGCCAATTTTGAATAATTCTAAATATTTCCCAAACGGCTGCATATTTCCCAATTTTTCATAAAAC
Source organism: Chrysolina haemoptera (assembly GCA_958298965.1). Taxonomy (NCBI): domain Eukaryota; kingdom Metazoa; phylum Arthropoda; class Insecta; order Coleoptera; family Chrysomelidae; genus Chrysolina; species Chrysolina haemoptera. Next base: position 8,575,838 of record OY282591.1, read on the forward strand.
CTTTTATGATTGCCTTTGGGAAGTCTACAAAAAATGTAAATGAATTGTTTCTTCAAAATCAATAGTCCGAGAAATAATCGAAAAAAAATCGGAAAAATCGATATATCTCCAGAACCAATAAAAAATGAGAAATGATTTTTTTGTCAAAAATACCTCTCAATTAACTCTATCAACATATCCCAATTTGGTTTCTTCGAATTCATTACCAGAGCAGAAAAAAAATAAAACCCAAAAAAATTCGTCGGGACTTAGAAAAAAATTTCGACAATTTTGAATAATTCCAAATATTTCCCAAACGGCTGCATATATCTCAATTTTTCATAGAACCTTTTATGATTGCCTTTGAGAAGTCTACAAAAAATGTAAATGAATTGTTTCTTCAAAATCAATAGTCCGAGAAATAATCGAAAAAAAATCGGAAAAATCGATATATCTCCAGAACCAATAAAAAATGAGAAATGATATTTTTGTCAAAAATACCTCTCAATGGACTCTATCAACCCATCCCAATTTGCTTTCTTCGAATTCATTACTGCAGCGGGAAAAAAATAAAACCCAAAAAAATTCGTCGGGACTTAGAAAAAAATTTCTTCGATTTTGAATAATTCCAAATATTTCCCAAACGGCTGCATATTTCTCAATTTTTCATAGAACCTTTTATGATTGCCTTTGGGAAGTCTACAAAAAATGTAAATGAATTGTTTCTTCAAAATCAATAGTCCGAGAAATAATCGAAAAAAAATCGGAAAAATCGATATATCTCCAGAACCAATAAAAAATGAGAAATGATTTTTTTGTCAAAAATACCTCTCAATTAACTCTATCAACATATCCCAATTTGGTTTCTTCGAATTCATTACCAGAGCAGAAAAAAAATAAAACCCAAAAAAATTCGTCGGGACTTAGAAAAAAATTTCGACAATTTTGAATAATTCCAAATATTTCCCAAACGGCTGCATATATCTCAATTTTTCATAGAACCTTTTATGATTGCCTTTGAGAAGTCTACAAAAAATGTAAATGAATTGTTTCTTCAAAATCAATAGTCCGAGAAATAATCGAAAAAAAATCGGAAAAATCGATATATCTCCAGAACCAATAAAAAATGAGAAATGATATTTTTGTCAAAAATACCTCTCAATGGACTCTATCAACCCATCCCAATTTGCTTTCTTCGAATTCATTACTGCAGCGGGAAAAAAATAAAACCCAAAAAAATTCGTCGGGACTTAGAAAAAAATTTCTTCGATTTTGAATAATTCCAAATATTTCCCAAACGGCTGCATATTTCTCAATTTTTCATAGAACCTTTTATGATTGCCTTTGGGAAGTCTACAAAAAATGTAAATGAATTGTTTCTTCAAAATCAATAGTCCGAGAAATAATCGAAAAAAAATCGGAAAAATCGATATATCTCCAGAACCAATAAAAAATGAGAAATGATTTTTTTGTCAAAAATACCTCTCAATTAACTCTATCAACATATCCCAATTTGGTTTCTTCGAATTCATTACCAGAGCAGAAAAAAAATAAAACCCAAAAAAATTCGTCGGGACTTAGAAAAAAATTTCGACAATTTTGAATAATTCCAAATATTTCCCAAACGGCTGCATATTTCCCAATTTTTCATAGAACCTTTTATGATTGCCTTCGGGAAGTCTACAAAAAATGTAAATGAATTGTTTCTTTAAAATCAATAGTCCGAGAAATAATCGAAAAAAAATCGGAAAAATCGATATATCTCCAGAACCAATAAAAAATGAGAAAAGATTTTTTTGTCAAAAATACCTCTCAATGAACTCTATCAACATATCCCAGTTTGGTTTCTTCGAATTCATTACCAGAGCAGAAAAAAAATAAAACCCAAAAAAATTCGTCGAGACTTAGAAAAAAATTTCGCCAATTTTGAATAATTCTAAATATTTCCCAAACGGCTGCATATTTCCCAATTTTTCATAAAACCTTTTATGATTGCCTTTGGGAAGTCTACAAAAAATGTAAATGAATTGTTTCTTCAAAATCAATAGTCCGAGAAATAATCGAAAAAAAATCGGAAAAATCGATATATCTCCAGAACCAATAAAAAATGAGAAATGATTTTTTTGTCAAAAATACCTCTCAATTAACTCTATCAACATATCCCAATTTGGTTTCTTCGAATTCATTACCAGAGCAGAAAAAAAATAAAACCCAAAAAAATTCGTCGGGACTTAGAAAAAAATTTCGACAATTTTGAATAATTCCAAATATTTCCCAAACGGCTGCATATATCTCAATTTTTCATAGAACCTTTTATGATTGCCTTTGAGAAGTCTACAAAAAATGTAAATGAATTGTTTCTTCAAAATCAATAGTCCGAGAAATAATCGAAAAAAAATCGGAAAAATCGATATATCTCCAGAACCAATAAAAAATGAGAAATGATATTTTTGTCAAAAATACCTCTCAATGGACTCTATCAACCCATCCCAATTTGCTTTCTTCGAATTCATTACTGCAGCGGGAAAAAAATAAAACCCAAAAAAATTCGTCGGGACTTAGAAAAAAATTTCTTCGATTTTGAATAATTCCAAATATTTCCCAAACGGCTGCATATTTCTCAATTTTTCATAAAACCTTTTATGATTGCCTTTGGGAAGTCTACAAAAAATGTAAATGAATTGTTTCTTCAAAATCAATAGTCCGAGAAATAATCGAAAAAAAATCGGAAAAATCGATATATCTCCAGAACCAATAAAAAATGAGAAATGATTTTTTTGTCAAAAATACCTCTCAATTAACTCTATCAACATATCCCAATTTGGTTTCTTCGAATTCATTACCAGAGCAGAAAAAAAATAAAACCCAAAAAAATTCGTCGGGACTTGGAAAAAAATTTCGACAATTTTGAATAATTCCAAATATTTCCCAAACGGCTGCATATTTCCCAATTTTTCATAGAACCTTTTATGATTGCCTTCGGGAAGTCTACAAAAAATGTAAATGAATTGTTTCTTTAAAATCAATAGTCCGAGAAATAATCGAAAAAAAATCGGAAAAATCGATATATCTCCAGAACCAATAAAAAATGAGAAAAGATTTTTTTGTCAAAAATACCTCTCAATGAACTCTATCAACATATCCCAATTTGGTTTCTTCGAATTCATTACCAGAGCAGAAAAAAAATAAAACCCAAAAAAATTCGTCGGGACTTAGAAAAAAATTTCGACAATTTTGAATAATTCTAAATATTTCCCAAACGGCTGCATATTTCCCAATTTTTCATAAAATCTTTTATGATTGCCTTTGGGAAGTCTACAAAAAATGTAAATGAATTGTTTCTTCAAAATCAATAGTCCGAGAAATAATCGAAAAAAAATCGGAAAAATCGATATATCTCCAGAACCAATAAAAAATGAGAAATGATTTTTTTGTCAAAAATACCTCTCAATTAACTCTATCAACATATCCCAATTTGGTTTCTTCGAATTCATTACCAGAGCAGAAAAAAAATAAAACCCAAAAAAATTCGTCGGGACTTAGAAAAAAATTTCGACAATTTTGAATAATTCTAAATATTTCCCAAACGGCTGCATATTTCCCAATTTTTCATAGAACCTTTTATGATTGCTTTTGGAAAATATACAAAAAATATAAATGAATTGTTTTTTCAAAATCAATAGTTCATGAAATATTTGAAAAAAATGCGGAAAAATCGATATATTATACACATTGATCGTAGTATTCACATTATTGGTGTCCAATTATAGTTTCAAACGGATTCAATGATAAAAACAGACACGCATTGATCGTAGTATTCACATTATTGGTGTCCAATTATAGTTTCAAACGGATTCAATGATAAAGAAAGACACTCATTGATCGTAGTATTCACATTATTGGTATCCAATTATAGTTTCAAATGGATTCAATGATAAAAACAGACACGCATTGATGGTAGTATTCACATTATTGGTGTCCAATTATAGTTTCAAACGGATTCAATGATGAAGACAGACACTCATTGATCGTAGTATTCACATTATTGGTGTCCAATTATAGTTTCAAACCCAACGATAAAGACAGACACGCATTGATCGTAGTATTCACATTATTGGTGTCTAATTATAGTTTCAAACGGACTCAATGATGAAGACAAACAAGCATTGATCGTAGTATTCACATTATTGGTGTCCAATTATAGTTTCAAACGGATTCAATGATAAAGACAGACACACGTTGATCGTAGTATTCACATTATTGGTGTCCAATTATAGTATCAAATGGATTCAATGATAAAGACAGACATGCATTGATCGTAGTATTCACATTATTGGTGTCCAATTATAGTTTTTAATCATTTTGACAATGAACGTTTAAAATAAGAACAACGCCTTAAGATCGTTGTATTCAAATAATTGGTATGTACGTGTACACGGAAAGGATATACGTGTACACGGAAAGGATATACGTGTACACGGAAAGGATATACGTGTACACGGAAAGGATATACGTGTACACGGAAAGGATATACGTGTACACGGAAAGGATATACGTGTACACGGAAAGGAAATACGTGTACACGGAAAGGATATACGTGTACACGGAAAGGATATACGTGTACACGGGGGGCTAGGATCGTCGCGCGAAGCGCGACAGTTAAGCCGCCGGCAGGCCAAGTGTGGGCGCAAGGCGGATGCTAGCGTAGGCGAATCCCGCGCCCACACTTGTTATACTACGATCTTTAGAGAGTAGTATTCTACGGTCTTTCGGACAGAGAAATACAGAGGGAGCCTAACTTTTTTATTTGAATAGATAGAACTTTGAATCCAACGGGACCTTGATCCTTAATAAAAAATGGAAAAAAATCAAGAAAAAAATAATAATAATAATAATAACTTCGACCTGTAGGGGTGTCTAACTTTTTTATTCGAAAAGATAGAGAGATGGTTCAAACGGGTTAATGTTCCATATCTGACACTATAAAGGATGAAAAAATTGAAAAAAATAAAAAAAAATAAAAAAAATTTTTTGTGTGTCGAAAATTTTTAAAACGCTATATTTCCCAAACTATCGAAGATATCGCTCGGGACTTTCATTCATTTTATCAACTCGATGACGGTATTTGTCACGTGATTTTTTTTGGCGATCGGAAAATCCGGAAAAAGTTTACGGTGATTTTCCGATTTTTTTTTTCAAGTTCCTACTTTTCTCGATACCGCTTCAAGAATTGATTCGAATCCTTTTAAATTTCTCCTAGATATACTTCAATATGTCTTACAGAAGGCTGTGAGTTTTGAGAATGATCGGAAAATGATGACCGGGTTTTCCGGGAAATTTTCCGAAAAATTCCGATATTGTAAAACACAAAAAACAACGAAACCAAGATTCGAAACTGAATTGTGAAAAATGTTTTTGGTAGAGCACGAATATACCAACAAATCATAGCTCTTCGATATTTTCTCTAAAATGATCGGAAAACTGGGAAAATTTCAAATATATGAAAAAAAACATTTGAATTTCGGATAATACGAAATTACTCGGAAATGATCGATATTTTTCCGAATCACCGAGATAGCTTTTGACTGCCTTCGGAAAATCTACAATTTTATTTTTTAATTTTTTTCCCAAAATTAATAGTCCGGGAGATATCTAAAAAAATTGGAAAATCGAAATATTGACCGTACTAATAGAGGTAATGAAAAAAATAAAAGTGCATCGTATCCGCAACACATGCCTCAGTAATACCTCCAAACCGTTTTTTTTCCAACTACATAAAAAGATGGAAAAAATACGAAAAAAGTGAAAAAAATATTAAAAATTTTTTACTCCCCCTCCAAAATTGCCCAAAACTCGAAAAACAAACGAGATATCGAAAAATTTTATATAAACAATTTTGTTCCCCTTAAATAGACCTACAAAAAAGTCACGTAAAAATTTTTGCGATACCCTATAAATAAACGAAAAAACAGCTGATTTTCGTGAAAAAATGATTAAAACAAGTATGGGCGCGGGATTCGCCTACGCTAGCATCCGCCTTGCGCCCACACTTGGCCTGCCGGCGGCTTAACTATCGCGCTTCGCGCGACGATCCTAGCCCCCCGTGTACACGTATATCCTTTCCGTGTACACGTATATCCTTTCCGTGTACACGTATATCCTTTCCGTGTACACGTATATCCTTTCCGTGTACACGTATATCCTTTCCGTGTACACGTACATACCAATTATTTGAATACAACGATCTTAAGGCGTTGTTCTTATTTTAAACGTTCATTGTCAAAATGATTAAAAACTATAATTGGACACCAATAATGTGAATACTACGATCAATGCATGTCTGTCTTTATCATTGAATCCATTTGATACTATAATTGGACACCAATAATGTGAATACTACGATCAATGCATGTCTGTCTTTATCATTGAATCCATTTGATACTATAATTGGACACCAATAATGTGAATACTACGATCAACGTGTGTCTGTCTTTATCATTGAATCCGTTTGAAACTATAATTGGACACCAATAATGTGAATACTACGATCAATGCTTGTTTGTCTTCATCATTGAGTCCGTTTGAAACTATAATTAGACACCAATAATGTGAATACTACGATCAATGCGTGTCTGTCTTTATCGTTGGGTTTGAAACTATAATTGGACACCAATAATGTGAATACTACGATCAATGAGTGTCTGTCTTCATCATTGAATCCGTTTGAAACTATAATTGGACACCAATAATGTGAATACTACGATCAATGCGTGTCTGTTTTTATCATTGAATCCATTTGAAACTATAATTGGATACCAATAATGTGAATACTACGATCAATGAGTGTCTTTCTTTATCATTGAATCCGTTTGAAACTATAATTGGACACCAATAATGTGAATACTACGATCAATGCGTGTCTGTTTTTATCATTGAATCCGTTTGAAACTATAATTGGACACCAAAAATGTGAATACTACGATCAATGTGTATAATATATCGATTTTTCCGCATTTTTTTCAAATATTTCATGAACTATTGATTTTGAAAAAACAATTCATTTATATTTTTTGTATATTTTCCAAAAGCAATCATAAAAGGTTCTATGAAAAATTGGGAAATATGCAGCCGTTTGGGAAATATTTAGAATTATTCAAAATTGTCGAAATTTTTTTCTAAGTCCCGACGAATTTTTTTGGGTTTTATTTTTTTTCTGCTCTGGTAATGAATTCGAAGAAACCAAATTGGGATATGTTGATAGAGTTAATTGAGAGGTATTTTTGACAAAAAAATCATTTCTCATTTTTTATTGGTTCTGGAGATATATCGATTTTTCCGATTTTTTTTCGATTATTTCTCGGACTATTGATTTTGAAGAAACAATTCATCTACATTTTTTGTAGACTTCCCAAAGGCAATCATAAAAGGTTCTATGAAAAATTGGGAAATATGCAGCCGTTTGGGAAATATTTGGAATTATTCAAAATCGAAGAAATTTTTTTCTAAGTCCCGACGAATTTTTTTGGGTTTTATTTTTTTCCCGCTGCAGTAATGAATTCGAAGAAAGCAAATTGGGATGGGTTGATAGAGTCCATTGAGAGGTATTTTTGACAAAAATATCATTTCTCATTTTTTATTGGTTCTGGAGATATATCGATTTTTCCGATTTTTTTTCGATTATTTCTCGGACTATTGATTTTGAAGAAACAATTCATTTCCTTTTTTTGTAGACTTCCCAAAGGCAATCATAAAAGGTTCTATGAAAAATTGAGAAATATGCAGCCGTTTGGGAAATATTTGGAATTATTCAAAATCGAAGAAATTTTTTTCTAAGTCCCGACGAATTTTTTTGGGTTTTATTTTTTTCCCGCTTCAGTAATGAATTCGAAGAAAGCAAATTGGGATGGGTTGATAGAGTCCATTGAGAGGTATTTTTGACAAAAATATCATTTCTCATTTTTTATTGGTTCTGGAGATATATCGATTTTTCCGATTTTTTTTCGATTATTTCTCGGACTATTGATTTTGAAGAAACAATTCATTTACATTTTTTGTAGACTTCCCAAAGGCAATCATAAAAGGTTCTATGAAAAATTGGGAAATATGCAGCCGTTTGGGAAATATTTGGAATTATTCAAAATTGTCGAAATTTTTTTCTAAGTCCCGACGAATTTTTTTGGGTTTTATTTTTTTTCTGCTCTGGTAATGAATTCGAAGAAACCAAATTGGGATATGTTGATAGAGTTAATTGAGAGGTATTTTTGACAAAAAAATCATTTCTCATTTTTTATTGGTTCTGGAGATATATCGATTTTTCCGTTTTTTTTTCGATTATTTCTCGGACTATTGATTTTGAAGAAACAATTCATTTACATTTTTTGTAGACTTCCCAAAGGCAATCATAAAAGGTTCTATGAAAAATTGAGAAATATGGAGCCGTTTGGGAAATATTTGGAATTATTCAAAATCGAAGAAATTTTTTTCTAAGTCCCGACGAATTTTTTTGGGTTTTATTTTTTTCCCGCTGCAGTAATGAATTCGAAGAAAGCAAATTGGGATGGGTTGATAGAGTCCATTGAGAGGTATTTTTGACAAAAATATCATTTCTCATTTTTTATTGGTTCTGGAGATATATCGATTTTTCCGATTTTTTTTCGATTATTTCTCGGACTATTGATTTTGAAGAAACAATTCATTTACATTTTTTGTAGACTTCCCAAAGGCAATCATAAAAGGTTCTATGAAAAATTGGGAAATATGCAGCCGTTTGGGAAACATTTGGAATTATTCAAAATTATCGAAAATTTTTTCCAAGTCCCGACGAATTTTTTTGGGTTTTATTTTTTTCTCGCTGCAGTAATGAATTCGGAGAAACCAAATTGGGATGGGTTGATAGAGTTCATTGAGAGGTATTTTTGACAAAAAAATCATTTCTCATTTTTTATTGGTTCTGGAGATATATCGATTTTTCCGATTTTTTTTCGATTATTTCTCGGACTATTGATTTTGAAGAAACAATTCATCTACATTTTTTGTAGACTTCCCAAAGGCAATCATAAAAGGTTCTATGAAAAATTGGGAAATATGCAGGTTTGGGAAATATTTAGAATTATTCAAAATTGGCGAAATTTTTTTCTAAGTCCCGACGAATTTTTTTGGGTTTTATTTTTTTTCTGCTCTGGTAATGAATTCGAAGAAACCAAATTGGGATATGTTGATAGAGTTAATTGAGAGGTATTTTTGACAAAAAAATCATTTCTCATTTTTTATTGGTTCTGGAGATATATCGATTTTTCCGTTTTTTTTTCGATTATTTCTCGGACTATTGATTTTGAAGAAACAATTCATTTACATTTTTTGTAGACTTCCCAAAGGCAATCATAAAAGGTTCTATGAAAAATTGGGAAATATGCAGCCGTTTGGGAAACATTTGGAATTATTCAAAATTATCGAAAATTTTTTCCAAGTCCCGACGAATTTTTTTGGGTTTTATTTTTTTCTCGCTGCAGTAATGAATTCGGAGAAACCAAATTGGGATGGGTTGATAGAGTTCATTGAGAGGTATTTTTGACAAAAAAATCATTTCTCATTTTTTATTGGTTCTGGAGATATATCGATTTTTCCGATTTTTTTTCGATTATTTCTCGGACTATTGATTTTGAAGAAACAATTCATCTACATTTTTTGTAGACTTCCCAAAGGCAATCATAAAAGGTTCTATGAAAAATTGGGAAATATGCAGGTTTGGGAAATATTTAGAATTATTCAAAATTGGCGAAATTTTTTTCTAAGTCTCGACGAATTTTTTTGGGTTTTATTTTTTTTCTGCTCTGGTAATGAATTCGAAGAAACCAAACTGGGATATGTTGATAGAGTTCATTGAGAGGTATTTTTGACAAAAAAATCTTTTCTCATTTTTTATTGGTTCTGGAGATATATCGATTTTTCCGATTTTTTTTCGATTATTTCTCGGACTATTGATTTTAAAGAAACAATTCATTTACATTTTTTGTAGACTTCCCGAAGGCAATCATAAAAGGTTCCATGAAAAATTGGGAAATATGCAGCCGTTTGGGAAATATTTGGAATTATTCAAAATTGTCGAAATTTTTTTCTAAGTCCCGACGAATTTTTTTGGGTTTTATTTTTTTTCTGCTCTGGTAATGAATTCGAAGAAACCAAATTGGGATATGTTGATAGAGTTAATTGAGAGGTATTTTTGACAAAAAAATCATTTCTCATTTTTTATTGGTTCTGGAGATATATCGATTTTTCCGATTTTTTTTCGATTATTTCTCGGACTATTGATTTTGAAGAAACAATTCATTTACATTTTTTGTAGACTTTCCAAAGGCAATCATAAAAGGTTCTATGAAAAATTGAGAAATATGCAGCCGTTTGGGAAATATTTAGAATTATTCAAAATTGTCGAAATTTTTTTCTAAGTCCCGACGAATTTTTTTGGGTTTTATTTTTTTCTCGCTGCAGTAATGAATTCGGAGAAACCAAATTGGGATGGGTTGATAGAGTTCATTGAGAGGTATTTTTGACAAAAAAATCATTTCTCATTTTTTATTGGTTCTGGAGATATATCGATTTTTCCGATTTTTTTTCGAATATTTCTCGGACTATTGATTTTGAAGAAACAATTCATCTACATTTTTTGTAGACTTTCCAAAGGCAATCATAAAAGGTTCTATGAAAAATTGGGTAATATGCAGCCGTTTGGGAAACATTTGGAATTATTCAAAATTATCGAAAAATTTTTCTAAGTCCCGACGAATTTTTTTATTTTTGAAATAGGAAAAAAATTCATTCGAAACGTTTTGTAGTACTAATGAAGTACAATAAAATTGTATTAATCAACTTTTCCATATCTTGTTTAGTTTTTGAGATTTTGGTGCTTTTATAAAAAAAATTTCTAAGTCCAGCCTTTTTTTTGGATTTTATTTTTTTCCCGCTTTGTTATTGAATTCGAAAAAACCAAATTTACACGATCGATAGAGTTCATTGAGAGGTATCTTCTGCAAAAAATAAATTTCCAAGTTTTTTCTTAATTCGGGAGATATATCGATTTTCCCGTTTTTTTCAAATATTTCCTGTACTATTGAAAATAGGGAAATTATTTATTTACATATTTTATAGATTTTTTGAAGGCGGTCAAAAAAGGTATCGTGGTAAATTGGAAAAATATCAGCAGTTTCCGAGATATTTCGTATTTTTAAAAATTACAATTTTTTTTTTCATATTTTTCAATTTTTCTCAGTTTTCCGGACATTTTCTTAAAAGTGTTGAAGAGGTATGATTTTTTTGTATTTCCAAGCTCTATCCACTGCATTGTTCAAAATTCAATTTCGATCATCGGTGCGGTTTTTATTCGAAATTTTCACTTTTCGGAAAATCGTCCGGAAAACCCGTTTTCATTTTCCGATCCTTCTCAAAAACTATACACCTGAGAAGGCTATATAGGCGCATATTTCTAAAAAAATTGGAATGGAAAAAATCATTTCCTGAACCGCTATCGAGTTACCGGTGAAAACCTTAAAAATGACCTTGAAAATTTTCCGGGTTTTCCGATCGCAAAAAAAAATTTTTTTCGAGATACATTTTTTGAGTTATTGATTTGATTCAAATTTCAAAGCAATATCTCCAAGGGTTTGGAAATCATAGCGTTCGCCCCGGGGGCGACAGACAAAAAAAAAATGAGTCGACATTTTAATTTTTTTTAATTTTTTATTTTTTTATTTCCATATTCATTTTTCAAAGGGCCACATTTTCTCTTTATGAAAAATGATTCTATCTCTCCAAATAAAAAAGTGAGTGTCACAATTATTATTATTATTATTTTTTTTTTTTGTTTTTTTTCTTGGTTTCTTCCTAATTTTTTACAAGGATCAATTTCTTTTTTGAACCGTGGCTCTATCTCTTTAAATAAAAAAAATAGCCCCCCTCTGTATTCTCAGCCTCTTTCATAATTTTAATCATTTTTTCACGAAAATCAGCTGTTTTTTCGTTTATTTATAGGGTATCGCAAAAATTTTTACGTGACTTTTTTGTAGGTCTATTCAAGGGGAACAAAATTGTTTATATAAAATTTTTCGATATCTCGTTTGTTTTTCGAGTTTTGGGCAATTTTGGAGGGGGAGTAAAAAATTTTTAATATTTTTTTCACTTTTTTCGTATTTTTTCCATCTTTTTATGTAGTTGGAAAAAAACGGTTTGGAGGTATTACTGAGGCATGTGTTGCGGATACGATGCACTTTTATTTTTTTCATTACCTCTATTAGTACGGTCAATATTTCGATTTTCCAATTTTTTTAGATATCTCCCGGACTATTAATTTTGGGAAAAAAATTAAAAAATAAAATTGTAGATTTTCCGAAGGCAGTCAAAAGCTATCTCGGTGATTCGGAAAAATATCGATCATTTCCGAGTAATTTCGTATTATCCGAAATTCAAATGTTTTTTTTCATATATTTGAAATTTTCCCAGTTTTCCGATCATTTTAGAGAAAATATCGAAGAGCTACGATTTGTTGGTATATTCGTGCACTGCCAAAAACATTTTTCACAATTCAGTTTCGATTGTTGGTTTCGTTGTTTTTTGTGTTTTACAATATCGGAATTTTTCGGAAAATTTCCCGGAAAACCCGGTCATCATTTTCCGATCATTCTCAAAGCTCACAGCCTTCCGTAAGACATATTGAAGTATATCTAGAAGAAATTTGAAAGAATTCGAATCAATTCTTGAACCGGTATCGAGAAAAGTAGGAACTTGAAAAAAAAAATTGGAAAATCACCGTAAAATTTTTCCGGATTTTCCGATCGCCAAAAAAAATCACGTGACAAATACCGCCATCGCGTTGATAAAATGACTGAAAGTCCCTTGCGATATCTTCGATATTTTGGGAAATATAGCGTTTTAAAAATTTTCGGCACACAAAAAATTTTTTTTATTTTTTTTAATTTTTTTCAATTTTTTCATGCTTTATAGTGTCAGATATGGATCATTAAGCCGTTTGAACCATCTCTCTATCTTTTCGAATAAAAAAGTTAGACACCCCTACAGGTCGAAGTTATTATTATTATTATTATTTTTTTCTTGATTTTTTTCCATTTTTTATTAAGGATCAAGGTCCCGTTGGATTCAAAGTTCTATCTAGTCAAATAAAAAAGTTAGGCTCCCTCTGTATTTCTCTGTCCGAAAGACCGTAGAATACTACTCTCTAAAGATCGTAGTATAACAAGTGTGTACGCCGTGTACACATGTACACATAAAACTATTATTGGTCTTGACCAATAATATGAATAATACGACCTTAGTGCATAAATCCATTAATGGTGCGCGAATCCGTTTAAAACTATAATTGGTCAACACCAATAATATGAATAATACGACTATGGTGCGCGAATCCGTTTAAAACTATAATTGGTCAACACCAATAATATGAATAATACGACTCTAGTGCGCGAATCCGTTTAAAACTATAATTGGTCACCACCAATAATATGAATAATACGACCTCAGTGCGCGAATCCGTTTAAAACTATAATTGGTCAACACCAATAATATGAATAATACGACTCTAGTGCGCGAATCCGTTTAAAACTATAATTGGTCAACACCAATAATATGAATAATACGACTGTGACGCCAAGTCCTAAAAGTTTCGATTTTTTTGGAATATTTCCCGGACTATTGATGTTAAGAAAGAAATGCATCCAATTTTCTGTGTATTTTCTGAAGTTGATTAGAAAAGGTCCTATGCAAAATTCCGTTATCTGCAGGCGTTTACGATATATTTAAAATAATCGAATTTGTCGAAATTATTCTCTAAGTCCCGAAAAATAATTTCATTCCCATTGTTCGTACATACTTTTCCATATCTTCAATTTTTGAGATTTTTGTATTTTTATAAAAATTATTTCCAATTAAGTCCAGCTCTTTTTTTGGATTTTATTTTTTTCCCGCTTTGTTAATGAATTCGAAGAAACTAAATGGGGAGGGGCGGTAGAGTTCATCGAAAAGTATTCTTGACAAAATCAAATAATTCCTAATTTTTCATCGGTTCTGGAGATATATCGATTTTTCCGTTTTTTTTCCAAATATTTCCCGTACTATTGATTTTGACGATACAATTCATTTACATTTTTTGTACATTTCCTGAAGGCGATCAAAAAAGGTTCAATAGAAAATTTCAAAATCTGCAGCCGTTCAGGAAATATTCGGATTTATTCAAATTCGTCGAAACGAAAATTTTCTCTAAGTCCCGACGAATTTTTTTGGATTTAATTTTTTTCCAGCTCCGGTAATGAATTCGAAGAAACCAAATTGGGAGGTTCGGTAGAGTTCGTTAAGAGGTTTTCTTGACAAAAATACAATTCCAAATTTTTCATCGGCTCTGGAGATATATCGATTTTTCCGATTTTTTTTCCATTATTTACCGTGCTATTGATTTTGAAGCGAAAATTCATTTACATTTTTTATACGTTTCCTGAAGGCGACCAAAAAAGGTTCAATGAAAAATTTCAAAATATGCAGCCGTTCAGGAAATATTCGGATTTATTCAATATCGTCGAAACGAAAATTTTCTCTAAGTCCCGACGAATTATTTTGGATTTTATTTTTTTCCAGCTCCGGTAATGAATTCGGAGAAACCAAATTCGGGAGTTCGGTAGAGTTCGTTGAGAGGGTTTTGTGACAAAAAAATTGTTCCTAATTTTTAATAAGTTCTGGAGATATATCGATTTTTCCGATTTTTTTCCAAATATTTCCCGTACTATTGATTTAAAAAAAAAATTCAATTACATTTTTTGTACGTTTTCTGAAGGCGACCAAAAAAGGTTCAATGGAGAATTTCAAAATCTGCAGCCGTTCGGGAAATATTTGGAATTATTCAAAATCGTCGAAACGAAAATTTATTCTAAGTCCCGACGAAAATTTTCATTTTCGGAATAGGAAAAAATGTCACCAATAACTTTTCGTAGTACTAACCGAGTACAATGAAATTGTTCGTACACACTTTTCCACATCTCGTTTAGTTTTCGAGATTTTGGTGTTTTTATGCGTTATTATAGAAATTATTTCTAAGTCCCGCCTTTTTTTTGGATTTTATTTTTTTCCCGCTCTGTTATTGAAGTCGAAGGAATCAAATTCGGAGGGAAGGTAGAACCCGTCGAGAGGTATTTTTAGCAAAAAAAAAATTCGAATTATTATTATCGGTTCCGGAGATATATCGATTTTTCCGGTTTTTTCCAATATTTCCCGTACTATCGATTTTAGCGAAACGACGTTCGGACATTTTTCGTAGGTTTTCCGAAGGCGATCAATAAAATGCCCTCGAAATTCGGAAATTCGAAGTCGTTTTCGAAATATTCGATATTTTCCGAAACGAGAATTTTCGGTTTCGGAAAAATGAGTTTTTCACCGTTTTCCGATAGTCGTTGATGAGGGATAATTCGAGGAACGGTTCGCTGACTAAAGCTCTACCTTTTGCTCATTCGAGATCCTAGTTACCTTCGTCGGTTCGGCCGCAATAGGGGCTCGAGAAAAAAAAAAATTTTTGGAAAATCGCCTGGGAAATCGTAACGCATTTTCCGAAACATAACAAAAACTATACACCCTATCGGGGCGTTCCGGAGCACTTCTCGAAAAAATACGAACTCGAAAAAACGAAAGCTCCGACCTGTATCGTGTAAACTGCGAAAAATCAAAAAAACCCCTTAAAATTTTTCCGAGTTTTCCGATCGAAAAAAAAAAATTTTTGAGCAATATTGTCCTCGAGTTATTGACGTGGTTAAAATTTCAGACCGATATCTCCGAGGGTTCGGAAAATATGAATTTTCGCGATGCATACAGACAGACGGACATTTTTATTTTTTTAGAATTTTGAAAAAAATATCGGCGTAAGTAGAAAAAAATCACGAGTACGATCCTAGAATATGAATATAAAAAAATCAAAACTGTACCCGCTACGGGCGAAAGAACGAAAAATCGGAAAAACCCGCGTAAAATTTTTCCGGGTTTTCCGATCGCGAAACGAAAAAAACCGTAAAATTTCTTTTATCGAGGTTCATACGTGGTTAAAATTTCGAAGCGATATCTCCGAAGACTCCGAAGATATAGGGGTTCTAAACTTTCCGAAAAAAAAGAAAGTGGGGGAAAAAAATTTTTTTTTTCTTCTAAATTCCTATTTTTCGATTCTAAACACTTTCTTTCCCCGCGACTTTCCTTCTATCTCGAAAATAAAGATTTTAGCCCCCCTGCCGGTTGTAGGGCCGTAGTATAATACTCTTATAGAGTCGTATTATAACAAGTTTGGGCGCGGGATTCGCCTACGCTAGCATCCGCCTTGCGCCCACACTTGGCCTGCCGGCGGCTTAACTGTCGCGCTTCGCGCGACGATCCTAGCCCCCCGTGTACACGTATATCCTTTCCGTGTACACGTATATCCTTTCCGTGTACACGTATATCCATTCCGTGTACACGTATATCCTTTCCGTGTACACGTATCTACCAATTATTTGAATACTACGATCTTAAGGCGTTGTTCTTATTTTAAAGGTTCATTATCAAAATGATTAGAAACTATAATTGGATACCAATAATGTGAATACTACGATCAATGCGTGACTGTCTTTATAATTGAATCTATTTGATACTATAATTGGACACCAATAATGTGAATACTACGATCAATGCTTGTCTGTCTTTATCATTGAGTCCGTTTGAAACTATAATTGGACACCAATAATGTGAATACTACGATCAATGCGTGTCTGTCTTTATCGTTGGGTCAGTTTGAAACTATAATTGGACACCAATAATGTTAATACTACGATCAATGCGTGCCTGTCTTTATCATCGAGTCAGTTTGAAACTATAATTGGACACCAATAATGTGAATACTACGATCAATGAGTGTCTTTGTTTATCATTGAATCCGTTTGAAACTATAATTGGACACCAGTAATGTGAATACTACGATCAATGCGTGTCTGTCTTTATTATTGAATCCGTTTGAAACTATAATTGGACACCAATAATGTGAATACTACGATCAATGTGTATAATATATCGATTTTTCCGCATTTTTTTCAAATATTTCATGAACTATTGATTTTGAAAAAACAATTCATTTACATTTTTTGTAGACTTTCCAAAGGCAATCATAAAAGGTTCTATGAAAAATTGGGAAATATGCACCCGTTTGGGAAATATTTGGAATTATTCAAAATTGTCGAAATTTTTTTCTAAGTCCCGACGAATTTTTTTGGGTTTTATTTTTTTTCCGCTGCAGTAATGAATTCGAAGAAACCAAATTGGGATGGGTTGATAGAGTCCATTGAGAGATATTTTTAACAAAAAAATCATTTCTCAGTTTTTATTGATTCTGGAGATATATCGATTTTACCGATTTTTTTTCAAATATATCCCGGACTATTGATTTTGAAGAATCAATCCATCTACATTTTTTGTATACTTTCCAAAGGCAATCATAAAAGGTTCTATGAAAAATTGAGAAATATGCAGCCGTTTGGGAAATATTTAGAATTATTCAAAATTGTCGAAATTTTTTTCAAGTCCCGACGAATTTTTTTGGGTTTTATTTTTTTCCCGCTGTGGTAATGAATTCGAAGAAACCAAATTGGAAGGGGTTGATAGAGTTCGTTGAGAGGTATTTTTGACAAAAAAATCATTTCTCAGTTTTTATTGATTCTGGAGATATATGGATTTTTCCGATTTTTTTTCAAATATTTCTCAGACTATTGATTTTGAAGAAACAATTCATTTACATTTTTTGTAGACTTCCCAAAGGCAATCATAAAAGGTTCTATGAAAAATTGGGAAATATGCAGCCGTTTGGGAAATATTTGGAATTATTCAAAATCGAAGAAATTTTTTTCTAAGTCCCGACGAATTTTTTTGGGTTTTATTTTTTTCCCGCTGCAGTAATGAATTTGAAGAAACCAAATTGGGATATGTTGATAGAGTCCATTGAAAGGTATTTTTGACAAAAAAATCATTTCTCAGTTTTCATTGATTCTGGAGATATATCGATTTTTCCGATTTTTTTTCGAATATTTCTTGGACTATTGATTTTGAAGAAACAATTCATTTACATTTTTTGTAGACTTCCCGAAGGCAATCATAAAAGGTTCTATGAAAAATTGGGAAATATGCAGCCGTTTGGGAAATATTTGGAATTATTCAAAATCGAAGAAATTTTTTTCTAAGTCCCGACGAATTTTTTTGGGTTTTATTTTTTTCCCGCTGCAGTAATGAATTTGAAGAAACCAAATTGGGATGGGTTGATAGAGTCCATTGAAAGGTATTTTTGACAAAAAAATCATTTCTCATTTTTTATTGGTTCTGGAGATATATCGATTTTTCCGATTTTTTTTCGAATATTTCTTGGACTATTGATTTTGAAGAAACAATTCATTAACATTTTTTGTAGACTTCCCAAAGGCAATCATAAAAGGTTCTATGAAAAATTTGGAAATATGCAGCCGTTTAGGAAATATTTGGAATTATTCAAAATCGAAGAAATTTTTTTTTAAGTCCCGACGAATTTTTTTGGGTTTTATTTTTTTCCCGCTGCAGTAATGAATTCGAAGAAACCAAATTGGGATGGGTTGATAGAGTCCATTGAAAGGTATTTTTGACAAAAAAATCATTTCTCAGTTTTCATTGATTCTGGAGATATATCGATTTTTCCGATTTTTTTTCGAATATTTCTTGGACTATTGATTTTGAAGAAACAATTCATTTACATTTTTTGTATACTTTCCAAAGGCAATCATAAAAGGTTCTATGAAAAATTGGGAAATATGCAGCCGTTTGGGAAATATTTAGAATTATTCAAAATTGTCGAAAAGTCCCGACGAAAATTTTTGGGTTTTATTTTTTTCCCGCTGCAGTAATGAATTCGAAGAAACCAAATTGGGATGGGTTGATAGAGTCCATTGAGAGATATTTTTAACAAAAAAATCATTTCTCAGTTTTTATTGATTCTGGAGATATATCGATTTTACCGATTTTTTTTCAAATATATCCCGGACTATTGATTTTGAAGAAACAATTCATCTACATTTTTTGTATACTTTCCAAAGGCAATCATAAAAGGTTCTATGAAAAATTGAGAAATATGCAGCCGTTTGGGAAATATTTAGAATTATTCAAAATTGTCGAAATTTTTTTCTAAGTCCCGACGAATTTTTTTGGATTTAATTTTTTTCCCGCTGTGGTAATGAATTCGAAGAAATCAAATTGGGATTGGTTGATAGAGTTCATTGAGAGGTATTTTTGACAAAAAAATCATTTCTCATTTTTTATTGGTTCTGGAGATATATCGATTTTTCCAATTTTTTTTCGAATATTTCTTGGACTATTGATTTTGAAGAAACAATTCATTTACATTTTTTGTAGACTTTCCGAAGGCAATCATAAAAGGTTCTATGAAAAATTGGGAAATATGCAGCCGTTTGGGAAATATTTGGAATTTTTCAAAATCGACGAAATTTTTTTCCAAGTCCCGACGAATTTTTTTGGGTTTTATTTTTTTCTCGCTGCAGTAATGAATTCGAAGAAACCAAATTGGGATGGGTTGATAGAGTCCATTGAAAGGTATTTTTAACAAAAAAATCATTTCTCAGTTTTCATTGATTCTGGAGATATATCGATTTTTCCGATTTTTTTTCGAATATTTCTTGGACTATTGATTTTGAAGAAACAATTCATTTACATTTTTTGTAGACTTTTCAAAAACAATCATAAAAGGTTCTATGAAAAATTTGGAAATATGCAGCCGTTTGGGAAATATTTGAAATTATTCAAAATTGTCGAAATTTTTTCTAAGTCCCGACGAATTTTTTTATTTTTGAAATAGGAAAAAAATTCATTCGAAACTTTTTGTAGTACTAATGGAGTACAATAAAATTTTTTGCATACACTTTTCCATATCTTGTTTAGTTTTTGAGATTTTGGTGCTTTTATAAAAAAAATTTCTAAGTCCAGCCTTTTTTTTGGATTTTATTTTTTTCTCTCTTTGTTATTGAATTCGAAAAAACCAAATTTGGACGATCGATAGAGTTCATTGAGAGGTATCTTCTGCAAAAAATTAATTTCCAAGTTTTTTCTTAATTCGGGAGATATATCGATTTTCCCGTTTTTTTCAAATATTTCCTGTACTATTAAAAATAGGGGAATTATTCATCTACATATTTTATAGATTTTTTGAAGGCGGTCAAAAAAGGTATCGTGGTAAATTGAAAAAATATCAGCAGTTTCCGAGATATTTCGTATTTTTAAAAATTACAATTTTTTTTTTCATATTTTTCAATTTTTCTCAGTTTTCCGGACATTTTCTTAAAAGTGTTGAAGAGGTATGATTTTTTTGTATTTCCAAGCTCTATCCACTGCATTGTTCAAAATTCAATTTCGATCATCGGTACGTTTTTTTTTCATGTTTTTTACTTTTAGGAAAATCGTCCGGAAAACCCGTTTTCATTTTCCGATCCTTCTCAAAAACTATACACCACTGTAGGGCATTTGGTCGTACTTCTTAAAGAAATATGAATTCGAAAAAACGAAACCCTGGACCTGTATCGAGGAAACTAGGAAAAACACAAAAATGGCCGTTAAAATTTTCCGGGTTTTCCGATCGCAAAAAAAAATAAATTTTGAGATACATTTTTTTGATTATTTACGTGATTAAAATTTCAACTCGATATCTCTAACGGTTTCGAAAATATAAGGTGTTTTCTAAAGACGACAGACAAAATGGCGGACATACAAAAAATTTATTTTTTTTAATTTTTCGTTTTTTCATTTTCATATTCATTTTTCAATGGGCCACATTTTCCCTTTATGAAAAATGATTCTATCTCTTCAAATAAAAAAGTGAGTGTCACAATTATTATTATTATTATTATTTTTTTTTGTTTTTTTTCTTGGATTCTTCCTAATTTTTTACAAGGATCAATTTCTTTTTTGAACCGTGGCTCTATCTACTCAAATAAAAAAAATAGCCCCCCTCTATGTTCTCGGCCTGTTTCATAGTTTCAATCATTTTTTCACGAAAATCAGCTGTTTTTTCGTTTATTTATAGGGTATCGCAAAAATTTTTACGTGACTTTTTTGTAGGTCTATTCAAGGGGAACAAAATTGTTTATATAAAATTTTTCGATATCTCGTTTGGTTTTCGAGTTTTGGGCAATTTGGGAGGGGGAGTACAGATTTTTTATTTTTTTTTTCATTTGTTTCGTATTTTTCCCATCTTTTTATGTAGTCGGAGAAAAACTGTTTGGAGGTATTACTGAGGCATGTGTTGCGGATACGATGCACTTTTATTTTTTTCATTACCTCTATTAGTACGGTCAATATTTCGATTTTCCAATTTTTTCAGATATCTCCCGGACTATTAATTTTGGGAAAAAAATTAAAAAACAAAATTGTAGATTTTCCAAAGGCAGTCAAAAGCTGTCTCGGTGATTCGGAAAAATATCGACCATTTCCGAGTAATTTCGTATTATCCGAAATTCAAATGTTTTTTTTCATATATTTGAAATTTTCCCAGTTTTCCGATCATCTTAGAAAAAATATCGAAGATGTGATTTGTTGGTATATTTGTGCTCTACCAAAAACATTTTTCACAATTCAGTTTCGATTGTTGGTTTCGTTGTCTTTTGTGTTTTACAATATCGGAATTTTTCGGAAAATTTCCCGGAAAACCCGGTTATCATTTTCCGATCATTCTCAAAACTAACAGCCTTCTGTAAGACATATTGAAGTATATCTAGAAGAAATTTGAAAGGATTCGAATCAATTCTTGAACCGGCATCGAGAAAAGTAGGAAATTGAAATAAAAAATCGGAAAATCACCGTAAAATTTTTCCGGATTTTCCGATCGCCAAAAAAAGTCACGTGACAATTACCGTCATCGAGTTGATAAAATGACTGAAAGTCCCAAGCGATATCTTTGATAGTTTGGGAAATATAGCGTTTTAAAAATTTTCGACACAGAAAAAATTTTTTTTATTTTTTTTAATTTTTTTCAGTTTTTTCATCTTTTATAGTGTCAAATAAGAATCATTAACCCGTTTGAACCATCTCTCTATCTTTTCGAATAAAAAAGTTAGAAACCCCTACAGGTCGAAGTTATTATTATTATTATTATTTTTTTCTTGATTTTTTTCTATTTTTTATTAAGGATCAAGGTCCCGTTGGATTCAAAGTTCTATCTGTCCAAATAAAAAAGTTAGGCTCCCTCTGTCCGAAAGACCGCAGAATACTACTTCTCTAAAGATCGTAGTATAACAAGTGTGTACGCCGTGTACACATGTACACATAAAACTATTATTGGTCTTGACCAATAATATGAATAATACGACTATGGTGCGCGAATCCGTTTAAAACTATAATTGGTCTTCACCAATAATATGAATAATACGACTGTGACGCCAAGTCCCAAAAGTTTCGATTTTTTTGGAATATTTCCCGGACTATTGATGTTAAGAAAGAAATGCAGCCAATTTTCTGTATATTTTTGGAGATATATCGATTTTTCCGATTTTTTTTCCATTATTTACCGTACTATTGATTTTGAAGCGAAAATTCATTTACATTTTTTATACGTTTTCTGAAGGCGACCAAAAAAGGTGCAATGGAAAATTTCAAAATATGCAGCCGTTCAGGAAATATTCGGATTTATTCAAAATCGTCGAAACGATAATTTTCTCTAAGTCCCGACGAATTTTTTTGGATTTTATTTTTTTCTAGCTCCGGTAATGAATTCGAAGAAACCAAATTGGGAGGTTCGGTAGAGTTCGTCGAGAGGTTTTTGTGACAAAAAAATAGTTCATAATTTTCAATCAGTTCTGGAGATATATCGATTTTTCCGATTTTTTTTCAATTATTTACCGTACTATTGATTTTGAAGCGAAAATTCATTTACATTTTTTATACGTTTTCTGAAGGCGACCAAAAAAGGTGCAATGGAAAATTTCAAAATATGCAGCCGTTCAGGAAATATTCGGATTTATTCAAAATCGTCGAAACGATAATTTTCTCTAAGTCCCGACGAATTTTTTTGGATTTTATTTTTTTCTAGCTCCGGTAATGAATTCGAAGAAACCAAATTGGGAGGTTCGGTAGAGTTCGTCGAGAGGTTTTTGTGACAAAAAAATAGTTCATAATTTTTAATCAGTTCTGGAGATATATCGATTTTTCCGATTTTTTTTCAATTATTTCCCGTACTATTGATTTTGAAGGAACAATTCATTTACATTTTTTGTACATTCCTTGAAGGCGACCAAAAAAGGTTCAGTGGAAAATTTCGAAATTTGCAGCCGTTCGGGAAATATTTGGATTTATTCAATATCGTCGAAACGAAAATTTTCTCTAAGTCCCGACGAATTATTTTGGATTTTATTTTTTTCCAGCTCCGGTAATGAATTCGAAGAAACCAAATTCGGAGGTTCGATAGAGTTCGTTGAAAGGTTTTTGTGACAAAAAAAAAAGTTCCTAATTTTTGATCAGTTCTGGAGATATATCGATTTTTCCGATTTTTTTCCAAATATTTCCCGTACTATTGATTTTGAAGAAATAATTCAGTTACATTTTTTGTACATTTCCTGAAGGCGATCAAAAAAGCTCAAATGGAAAATTTCATAATCTGCAGCCGTTCAGGAAATATTCGGATTTATTCAAAATCGTCGAAACGAAAATTTTCTCTAAGTCCCGACGAATTATTTTGGATTTTATTTTTTTCCAGCTCCGGTAATGAATTCGGAGAAACCAAATTGGGAGGTTCGGTAAAGTTCGTTGAGAGGTTTTTGTGACAAAAAAATAGTTCCTAATTTTTAATCAGTTCTGGAGATATATCGATTTTTCCGTTCTTTTTTCAAATATTTTCCAAGCTATTGATTTTGAAGAGAAAATCCATTTACGTTTTTTGTACATTTCCTGAAGGCGACCAAAAAAGGTTCAATGGAAAATTTCGTAATCTGCAGCCGTTCAGGAAATATTTGGAATTATTCAAAATCATCGAAACGAAAAATTTCTCTAAGTCCCGACGAATTTTTTCATTTTCGGAATAGGAAAAAATGTCACCAATAACTTTTCGTAGTACTAACCGAGTACAATGAAATTGTTCGTACACACTTTTCCACATCTCGTTTAGTTTTCGAGATTTTGGTGTTTTTATGCGTGATTATAGAAATTATTTCTAAGTCCGGCCTTTTTTTTGGATTTTATTTTTTTCCCGCTCCGTTATTGAAGTCGAAGGAATCAAATTCGGAGGGAAGGTAGAACCCGTCGAGAGGTATTTTTAGCAAAAAAAATATCGAAATTATTTCGTTCGGTTCCGGAGATATACGGATTTTTCCGTTTTTTTTCAAATATTTCCCGTACTATTATTATTAGAGGAAAAATGTAGGAAAACTTTCTGCGGGTTTTCCGAAGGCGATCTAGAAAAGTCTCGCGAAATTCAAAATTTCGCAGCCGTTTTCGAAATATTTGATATTTTCCAAAATGAGAATTTTCATACTCGGAAAAAATAGGTTTTTCACCATTTTCCGATCGTTTTTCAGGGGGGATAATTCGAAGGATAGTTCGCTGACTCGAGCTCTATCTTCGGCATATTCAAAATCTTAGTTATCTTTATCGGTTTAGCAGCAATAGGAAGTCAAAAAAAAAAATCATTTTTCGGAAAATCGCCCGGGAAATCGTTAGGCTTTTTCCGATCTCTCATAACTTTCTATCACTTCTGTAGGATATTCGAGAGTACTCCTGAAAAAAATTCGAACTCGAAAAAACGAAAGCTCCGACCCCTACCCGACAAAGTATGAAAATTTTGAAAAAGTCCCGTAAAATTTTTCCTAGTTTTCCGATCGAAAATTTTCTTTTTCCGAATCGTTGATTTTCTGATTTCGAACACTTTTCTTCCCCACGACTACGGCTCTATCTCGTCAAATAAAAAAGTTAGACCCCCCGTAAGTTTACGAAAAAGCTACAGACACGACAAAAATTTTTATTTTTTGATATTTTTTAAAAAAATTCAGCGCGCGCAGAAAAAAATCACGAGTACGTCCGTAAAATTAAAAAAAAAAAAAATCAAAACTTTACCCGCTACGGCCAAAATAAAAAAAATCGGAAAAACCCGCGTAGAATTTTTCCGGCTTTTCCGATCGCGAAACAAAAAAAACCGTAAATTTCTATCATCGAGGTTCATACGTGGTTAAAATTTCGAAGCGATATCTTCGAAGACTCCGAAGATATAGGGGTTCTAAACTTTCCGAAAAAAAAAAAAAGTGGGGGAAAAAATTTTTTTTTTTCTTCTAAAATCCTATTTTTTTATTCTAAACACTTTCTTTCCCCGCGACTTTCCTTCTATCTCGAAAATAAAGATTTTAGCCCCCCTGCCGGTTGTAGGGCCGTAGTATAATACTCCTAAAGGTCGTATTATAACAAGTGTGGGCGCGGGATTCGCCTACGCTAGCATCCGCCTTGCGCCCACACTTGGCCTGCCGGCGGCTTAACTGTCGCGCTTCGCGCGACGATCCTAGCCCCCCGTGTACACGTATATCCTTTCCGTGTACACGTATATCCTTTCCGTGTACACGTATATCCTTTCCGTGTACACGTATATACCAATATTTGAATACTACGATCTTAAGGCGTTGTTCTTATTTTAAACGTTCATTGTCAAAATGATTAAAAACTATAATTGGACACCAATAATGTGAATACTACGATCAATGCTTGTCTGTCTTCATCATTGAGTCCGTTTGAAACTATAATTGGACACCAAAAATGTTAATACTACGATCAATGCGTGTCTGTCATTATCGTTGGGTCAGTTTGAAACTATAATTGGACACCAATAATGTGAATACTACGATCAATGAGTGTCTTTCTTTATCATTGAATCCGTTTGAAACTATAATTGGACACCAATAATGTGAATACTACGATCAATGCGTGTCTGTTTTTATCATTGAATCCGTTTGAAACTATAATTGGATACCAATAATGTGAATACTACGATCAATGCGTGTCTGTCTTTATCGTTGAGTCAGTTCGAAACTATAATTGGACACCAATAATGTGAATACTACGATCAATGAGTGTCTTCCTTTATCATTGAACCCGTTTGAAACTATAATTGGACACCAATAATGTGAATACTACGATCAATGCGTGTCTGTTTTTATCATTGAATCCGTTTGAAACTATAATTGGACACCAATAATGTGAATACTACGATCAATGTGTATAATATATCGATTTGTCCGCATTTTTTTCAAATATTTCATGAACTACTGATTTTGAAAAAACAATTCATTAATATTTTTTGTATATTTTCCAAAAGCAATCATAAAAGGTTTCATGAAAAATTTGGATAAATGCATCAATTTGGGAAATATCTGGAATTATTCAAAATTGTCGAAATTTTTTTCCAAGTCCCGACGAATTTTTTTGGGTTTTATTTTTTTTCTGCTCTGGTAATGAATTCGAAGAAACCAAATTGGGATATGTTGATAGAGTTCATTGAGAGGTATTTTTGACTAAAAAATCATTTCTCAATTTTCATTGATTCTGGAGATATATTGATTTTTCCGATTTTTTTTCGAATATTTCTTGGACTATTGATTTTGAACAAACAATTCATTTACGTTTTTTGTAGACTTCCCGATGGCAATCATAAAAGGTTCTATGAAAAATTGGGAAATATGCAGCCATTTGGGAAATATTTGGAATTATTCAAAATTGTCGAAATTTTTTTCTAAGTCCCGACGAATTTTTTTGGGTTTTATTTTTTTCCCGCTGCAGAAATGAATTTGAAGAAACCAAATTGGGATGGGTTGATAGAGTCCATTGAGAGGTATTTTTAACAAAAAAATCATTTCTCAGTTTTTATTGATTCTGGAGATATATCGATTTTTCCGATTTTTTTTCGAATATTTCTTGGACTATTGATTTTGAAGAAACAATTCATTTACATTTTTTGTAGACTCCCCAAAGGCAATCATAAAAGTTTCTATGAAAAATTGGGAATTATGCAGCCGTTTGGGAAATATTTAGAATTATTCAAAATTGTCGAAATTTTTTTCCAAGTCCCGACGAATTTTTTTGGGTTTTATTTTTTTTCTGCTCTGGTAATGAATTCGAAGAAACCAAATTGGGATATGTTGATAGAGTTCATTGAGAGGTATTTTTGACAAAAAAATCATTTCTCATTTTTTATTGGTTCTGGAGATATATCGATTTTTCCAATTTTTTTTCGAATATTTCTCGGACTATTGATTTTGAAGAAACAATTCATTTACATTTTTTGTAGACTTCCCGAAGGCAATCATAAAAGGTTCTATGAAAAATTGGGAAATATGCAGCCGTTTGGGAAATATTTGGAATTATTCAAAATTATCGAAAATTTTTTCTAAGTCCCGACGAATTTTTTTATTTTTGAAATAGGAAAAAAATTCATTCGAAACTTTTTGTAGTACTAATGGAGTACAATGAAATTGTTTTCATACACTTTTCCATATCTTGTTTAGTTTTTGAGATTTTGGTGCTTTTATAAAAAAAATTTCTAAGTCCAGCCTTTTTTTTGGATTTTATTTTTTTCCCGCTTTGTTATTGAATTCGAAAAAACCAAATTTACAGGATCGATAGAGTTCATTGAGAAGTATCTTCTGCAAAAAATTGATTTCCAAGTTTTTTCTTAATTCGGGAGATATATCGATTTTCCCGTTTTTTTCAAATATTTCCTGTACTATTGAAAATAGGGGAATTATTCATTTACATATTTTATAGATTTTTTGAAGGCGGTCAAAAAAGGTATCGTGGTAAATTGAAAAAATATCAGCAGTTTCCGAGATATTTCGTATTTTAAAAAATTACAATTTTTTTATTCATATTTTTCAATTTTTCTCAGTTTTCCGGACATTTTCTTAAAAGTGTTGAAGGGGTATGATTTTTTTGTATTTCCACGCTCTATCCATTGCATTGTTCAAAATTCAGTTTCGATCATCGGTGCGGTTTTTATTCGAAATTTTCACTTTTCGGAAAATCGTCCGGAAAACTCGTTTATATTTTCCGATCCTTCTCAAAAACTATACACCTGAGAAGGATATATAGGCGCATATTTCAAAAAAAATTGGAAGGAAAAAAATCATTTCCTGAACCGCTATCGAGTTACCGGTGAAAAACATGAAAAACCATTTAAAAATTTTCCGGATTTTCCGATCGCAAAAAAAAAAATTTTGAGAAATATTGTCCTCGAGTTATTGATGTGGTTCAAATTTAAACGCGATATCTCCAAGGGCTCGGAAAATATAAAGGTTTGAATATGACACGACAGAAAGTCACAAATCGGACAAAAATTTTATTTTTTTCAATTTTTTGTTTTTTCATTTTCATATTTATTTTTCAAAGGGCCACATTTTCTCTTTATGAAAAATGATTCTATCTCTCCAAATAAAAAAGTGAGTGTCACAATTATTATTATTATTATTATTTTTTTTTGTTTTTTTTCTTGGTTTCTTCCTAATTTTTTACAAGGATCAATTTCTTTTTTGAACCGTGGCTCTATCTCTTTAAATAAAAAAAATAGCCCCCCTCTGTATTCTCGGCCTCTTTCATAATTTTAATCATTTTTTCACGAAAATCAGCTGTTTTTTCGTTTATTTATAGGGTATCGCAAAAATTTTTACGTGACTTTTTTGTAGGTCTATTCAAGGGGAACAAAATTGTTTATATAAAATTTTTCGATATCTCGTTTGTTTTTCGAGTTTTGGGCAATTTTGGAGGGGGAGTAAAAAATTTTTAATATTTTTTTCACTTTTTTCGTATTTTTTCCATCTTTTTATGTAGTTGGAAAAAAACGGTTTGGAGGTATTACTGAGGCATGTGTTGCGGATACGATGCACTTTTATTTTTTTCATTACCTCTATTAGTACGGTCAATATTTCGATTTTCCAATTTTTTTAGATATCTCCCGGACTATAAATTTTGGGAAAAAAATTAAAAAACCAAATTGTAGATTGTCCAAAGGCAGTTAAAAGCTGTCTCGGTGATTCGGAAAAATATCGACCATTTCCGAGTAATTTCGTATTATCCGAAATTCAAATGTTTTTTTTCATATATTTGAAATTTTCCCAGTTTTCCGATCATTTTAGAGAAAATATCGAAGAGCTATGATTTGTTGGTATATTCGTGCTCTACCAAAAACATTTTTCACAATTCAGTTTCGATTGTTGGTTTCGTTGTTTTTTGTGTTTTACAATATCGGAATTTTTCGGAAAATTTCCCGGAAAACCCGGTCATCATTTTCCGATCATTCTCAAAACTGACAGCCTTCTGTAAGACATATTGAAGTATATCTAGAAGAAATTTGAAAGGATTCGAATCAATTCTTGAACCGGCATCGAGAAAAGTAGGAACTTGAAAAAAAAAATCGGAAAATCACCGTAAAATTTTTCCGGATTTTCCGATCGCCAAAAAAAGTCACGTGACAATTACCGTCATCGAGTTGATAAAATGACTGAAAGTCGCGTGCGATATCTTCGATATTTTGGGAAATATGGCGTTTTAAAAATTTTCGACACAGAAAAATTTTTTTTTATTTTTTTAAATTTTTTTCAGTTTTTTCATCTTTTATAGTGTCAAATAAGAATCATTAACCCGTTTGAACCATCTCTCTATCTTTTCGAATAAAAAAGTTAGAAACCCCTACAGGTCGAAGTTATTATTATTATTATTATTTTTTTCTTGATTTTTTTCAATTTTTTATTAAGGATCAAGGTCCCGTTGGATTCAAAGTTCTATCTGTCCAAATAAAAAAGTTAGGCTCCCTCTGTCCGAAAGACCGTAGAATACTACTTCTCTAAAGATCGTAGTATAACAAGTATGGGCGCGGGATTCGCCTACGCTAGCATCCGCCTTGCGCCCACACTTGGCCTGCCGGCGGCTTAACTATCGCGCTTCGCGCGACGATCCTAGCCCCCCGTGTACACGTATATCCTTTCCGTGTACACGTATATCCTTTCCGTGTACACGTATATCCTTTCCGTGTACACGTATATCCTTTCCGTGTACACGTATATCCTTTCCGTGTACACGTACATACCAATTATTTGAATACAACGATCTTAAGGCGTTGTTCTTATTTTAAACGTTCATTGTCAAAATGATTAAAAACTATAATTGGACACCAATAATGTGAATACTACGATCAATGCATGTCTGTCTTTATCATTGAATCCATTTGATACTATAATTGGACACCAATAATGTGAATACTACGATCAATGCATGTCTGTCTTTATCATTGAATCCATTTGATACTATAATTGGACACCAATAATGTGAATACTACGATCAACGTGTGTCTGTCTTTATCATTGAATCCGTTTGAAACTATAATTGGACACCAATAATGTGAATACTACGATCAATGCTTCTTTGTCTTCATCATTGAGTCCGTTTGAAACTATAATTAGACACCAATAATGTGAATACTACGATCAATGCGTGTCTGTCTTTATCGTTGGGTTTGAAACTATAATTGGACACCAATAATGTGAATACTACGATCAATGAGTGTCTGTCTTCATCATTGAATCCGTTTGAAACTATAATTGGACACCAATAATGTGAATACTACGATCAATGCGTGTCTGTTTTTATCATTGAATCCATTTGAAACTATAATTGGATACCAATAATGTGAATACTACGATCAATGAGTGTCTTTCTTTATCATTGAATCCGTTTGAAACTATAATTGGACACCAATAATGTGAATACTACGATCAATGCGTGTCTGTTTTTATCATTGAATCCGTTTGAAACTATAATTGGACACCAAAAATGTGAATACTACGATCAATGTGTATAATATATCGATTTTTCCGCATTTTTTTCAAATATTTCATGAACTATTGATTTTGAAAAAACAATTCATTTATATTTTTTGTATATTTTCCAAAAGCAATCATAAAAGGTTCTATGAAAAATTGGGAAATATGCAGCCGTTTGGGAAATATTTAGAATTATTCAAAATTGTCGAAATTTTTTTCTAAGTCCCGACGAATTTTTTTGGGTTTTATTTTTTTTCTGCTCTGGTAATGAATTCGAAGAAACCAAATTGGGATATGTTGATAGAGTTAATTGAGAGGTATTTTTGACAAAAAAATCATTTCTCATTTTTTATTGGTTCTGGAGATATATCGATTTTTCCGATTTTTTTTCGATTATTTCTCGGACTATTGATTTTGAAGAAACAATTCATCTACATTTTTTGTAGACTTCCCAAAGGCAATCATAAAAGGTTCTATGAAAAATTGGGAAATATGCAGCCGTTTGGGAAATATTTGGAATTATTCAAAATCGAAGAAATTTTTTTCTAAGTCCCGACGAATTTTTTTGGGTTTTATTTTTTTCCCGCTGCAGTAATGAATTCGAAGAAAGCAAATTGGGATGGGTTGATAGAGTCCATTGAGAGGTATTTTTGACAAAAATATCATTTCTCATTTTTTATTGGTTCTGGAGATATATCGATTTTTCCGATTTTTTTTCGATTATTTCTCGGACTATTGATTTTGAAGAAACAATTCATTTCCTTTTTTTGTAGACTTCCCAAAGGCAATCATAAAAGGTTCTATGAAAAATTGAGAAATATGCAGCCGTTTGGGAAATATTTGGAATTATTCAAAATCGAAGAAATTTTTTTCTAAGTCCCGACGAATTTTTTTGGGTTTTATTTTTTTCCCGCTTCAGTAATGAATTCGAAGAAAGCAAATTGGGATGGGTTGATAGAGTCCATTGAGAGGTATTTTTGACAAAAATATCATTTCTCATTTTTTATTGGTTCTGGAGATATATCGATTTTTCCGATTTTTTTTCGATTATTTCTCGGACTATTGATTTTGAAGAAACAATTCATTTACATTTTTTGTAGACTTCTCAAAGGCAATCATAAAAGGTTCTATGAAAAATTTGGAAATATGCAGCCGTTTGGGAAATATTTGAAATTATTCAAAATTATCGAAAATTTTTTCCAAGTCCCGACGAATTTTTTTATTTTTGAAATAGGAAAAAAATTCATTCGAAACTTTTTGTAGTACTAATGAAGTACAATAAAATTGTTTCCATACACTTTTCCATATCTTGTTTAGTTTTTGAGATTTTGGTGCTTTTATAAAAAAAATTTCTAAGTCCAGCCTTTTTTTTGGATTTTATTTTTTTCCCGCTTTGTTATTGAATTCGAAAAAACCAAATTTACACGATCGATAGAGTTCATTGAGAGGTATCTTCTGCAAAAAATAAATTTCCAAGTTTTTTCTTAATTCGGGAGATATATCGATTTTCCCGTTTTTTTCAAATATTTCCTGTACTATTGAAAATAGGGAAATTATTTATTTACATATTTTATAGATTTTTTGAAGGCGGTCAAAAAAGGTATCGTGGTAAATTGGAAAAATATCAGCAGTTTCCGAGATATTTCGTATTTTTAAAAATTACAATTTTTTTTTTCATATTTTTCAATTTTTCTCAGTTTTCCGGACATTTTCTTAAAAGTGTTGAAGAGGTATGATTTTTTTGTATTTCCAAGCTCTATCCACTGCATTGTTCAAAATTCAATTTCGATCATCGGTGCGGTTTTTATTCGAAATTTTCACTTTTCGGAAAATCGTCCGGAAAACCCGTTTTCATTTTCCGATCCTTCTCAAAAACTATACACCTGAGAAGGCTATATAGGCGCATATTTCTAAAAAAATTGGAATGGAAAAAATCATTTCCTGAACCGCTATCGAGTTACCGGTGAAAACCTTAAAAATGACCTTGAAAATTTTCCGGGTTTTCCGATCGCAAAAAAAAATTTTTTTCGAGATACATTTTTTGAGTTATTGATTTGATTCAAATTTCAAAGCAATATCTCCAAGGGTTTGGAAATCATAGCGTTCGCCCCGGGGGCGACAGACAAAAAAAAAATGAGTCGACATTTTAATTTTTTTTAATTTTTTATTTTTTTATTTCCATATTCATTTTTCAAAGGGCCACATTTTCTCTTTATGAAAAATGATTCTATCTCTCCAAATAAAAAAGTGAGTGTCACAATTATTATTATTATTATTATTTTTTTTTGTTTTTTTTTCTTGGTTTCTTCCTAATTTTTTACAAGGATCAATTTCTTTTTTGAACCGTGGCTCTATCTCTTTAAATAAAAAAAATAGCCCCCCTCTGTATTCTCAGCCTCTTTCATAATTTTAATCATTTTTTCACGAAAATCAGCTGTTTTTTCGTTTATTTATAGGGTATCGCAAAAATTTTTACGTGACTTTTTTGTAGGTCTATTTAAGGGGAACAAAATTGTTTATATAAAATTTTTCGATATCTCGTTTGTTTTTCGAGTTTTGGGCAATTTTGGAGGGGGAGTAAAAAATTTTTAATATTTTTTTCACTTTTTTCGTATTTTTTCCATCTTTTTATGTAGTTGGAAAAAAACGGTTTGGAGGTATTACTGAGGCATGTGTTGCGGATACGATGCACTTTTATTTTTTTCATTACCTCTATTAGTACGGTCAATATTTCGATTTTCCAATTTTTTTAGATATCTCCCGGACTATTAATTTTGGGAAAAAAATTAAAAAATAAAATTGTAGATTTTCCGAAGGCAGTCAAAAGCTATCTCGGTGATTCGGAAAAATATCGATCATTTCCGAGTAATTTCGTATTATCCGAAATTCAAATGTTTTTTTTCATATATTTGAAATTTTCCCAGTTTTCCGATCATCTTAGAAAAAATATCGAAGATGTGATTTGTTGGTATATTCGTGCTCTACCAAAAACATTTTTCACAATTCAGTTTCGATTGTTGGTTTCGTTGTTTTTTGTGTTTTACAATATCGGAATTTTTCGGAAAATTTCCCGGAAAACCCGGTCATCATTTTCCGATCATTCTCAAAACTCACAGCCTTCTGTGAGACATATTGAAGTATATCTAGAAGAAATTTGAAAGGATTCGAATCAATTCTTGAAACGGTATCGAGAAAAGTAGGAACTTGAAAAAAAAAATCGGAAAATCACCGTAAAATTTTTCCGGATTTTCCGATCGCAAAAAAAAATCACGTGACAAATACCGTCATCGCGTTGATAAAATGACTGAAAGTCCCAAGCGATATCTTCGATATTTTGGGAAATATAGCGTTTTAAAAATTTTCGACACACAAAAAATTTTTTTTATTTTTTTTAATTTTTTTCAATTTTTTCATCCTTTATAGTGTCAGATATGGATCATTAAGCCGTTTGAACCATCTCTCTATCTTTTCGAATAAAAAAGTTAGACACCCCTACAGGTCGAAGTTATTATTATTATTATTTTTTTTTTCTTGATTTTTTTCCATTTTTTATTAAGGATCAAGGTCCCGTTGGATTCAAAGTTCTATCTATTCAAATAAAAAAGTTAGGCTCCCTCTGTATTTCTCTGTCCGAAAGACCGTAGAATACTACTCTCTAAAGATCGTAGTATAACAAGTATGGGCGCGGGATTCGCCTACGCTAGCATCCGCCTTGCGCCCACACTTGGCCTGCCGGCGGCTTAACTATCGCGCTTCGCGCGACGATCCTAGCCCCCCGTGTACACGTATATCCTTTCCGTGTACACGTATATCCTTTCCGTGTACACGTATATCCTTTCCGTGTACACGTATATCCTTTCCGTGTACACGTATATCCTTTCCGTGTACACGTATATCCTTTCCGTGTACACGTACATACCAATTATTTGAATACAACGATCTTAAGGCGTTGTTCTTATTTTAAACGTTCATTGTCAAAATGATTAAAAACTATAATTGGACACCAATAATGTGAATACTACGATCAATGCATGTCTGTCTTTATAATTGAATCCATTTGATACTATAATTGGACACCAATAATGTGAATACTACGATCAACGTGTGTCTGTCTTTATCATTGAATCCGTTTGAAACTATAATTGGACACCAATAATGTGAATCTACGATCAATGCTTGTTTGTCTTCATCATTGAGTCCGTTTGAAACTATAATTAGACACCAATAATGTGAATACTACGATCAATGCGTGTCTGTCTTTATCGTTGGGTTTGAAACTATAATTGGACACCAATAATGTGAATACTACGATCAATGAGTGTCTGTCTTCATCATTGAATCCGTTTGAAACTATAATTGGACACCAATAATGTGAATACTACGATCAATGCGTGTCTGTTTTTATCATTGAATCCATTTGAAACTATAATTGGATACCAATAATGTGAATACTACGATCAATGAGTGTCTTTCTTTATCATTGAATCCGTTTGAAACTATAATTGGACACCAATAATGTGAATACTACGATCAATGCGTGTCTGTTTTTATCATTGAATCCGTTTGAAACTATAATTGGACACCAATAATGTGAATACTACGATCAATGTGTATAATATATCGATTTTTCCGCATTTTTTTCAAATATTTCATGAACTATTGATTTTGAAAAAACAATTCATTTATATTTTTTGTATATTTTCCAAAAGCAATCATAAAAGGTTCTATGAAAAATTGGGAAATATGCAGCCGTTTGGGAAATATTTAGAATTATTCAAAATTGTCGAAATTTTTTTCCAAGTCCCGACGAATTTTTTTGGGTTTTATTTTTTTTCTGCTCTGGTAATGAATTCGAAGAAACCAAATTGGGATATGTTGATAGAGTTAATTGAGAGGTATTTTTGACAAAAAAATCATTTCTCATTTTTTATTGGTTCTGGAGATATATCGATTTTTCCGATTTTTTTTCGATTATTTCTCGGACTATTGATTTTGAAGAAACAATTCATTTACATTTTTTGTAGACTTCCCAAAGGCAATCATAAAAGGTTCTATGAAAAATTGGGAAATATGCAGCCGTTTGGGAAATATTTAGAATTATTCAAAATTGGCGAAATTTTTTTCTAAGTCTCGACGAATTTTTTTGGGTTTTATTTTTTTTCTGCTCTGGTAATGAATTCGAAGAAACCAAACTGGGATATGTTGATAGAGTTCATTGAGAGGTATTTTTGACAAAAAAATCTTTTCTCATTTTTTATTGGTTCTGGAGATATATCGATTTTTCCGATTTTTTTTCGATTATTTCTCGGACTATTGATTTTAAAGAAACAATTCATTTACATTTTTTGTAGACTTCCCGAAGGCAATCATAAAAGGTTCTATGAAAAATTGGGAAATATGCAGCCGTTTGGGAAATATTTGGAATTATTCAAAATTGTCGAAATTTTTTTCAAAGTCCCGACGAATTTTTTTAGGTTTTATTTTTTTCCCGCTGTAGTAATGAATTCGAAGAAACCAAATTGGAAGAAGTTGATAGAGTTCGTTGAGAGGTATTTTTGACAAAAAAATCATTCCTCATTTTTTATTGGTTCTGGAGATATATCGATTTTACCGTTTTTTTTTCAAATATTTCCCGGACTATTGATTTTGAAGAAACAATTCATTAACATTTTTTGTATACTTTTCAAAAACAATCATAAAAGGTTCTATGAAAAATTTGGAAATATGCAGCCGTTTGGGAAATATTTGAAATTATTCAAAATTATCGAAAATTTTTTCCAAGTCCCGACGAATTTTTTTATTTTTGAAATAGGAAAAAAATTCATTCGAAACTTTTTGTAGTACTAATGAAGTACAATAAAATTGTTTCCATACACTTTTCCATATCTTGTTTAGTTTTTGAGATTTTGGTGCTTTTATAAAAAAAATTTCTAAGTCCAGCCTTTTTTTTGGATTTTATTTTTTTCCCGCTTTGTTATTGAATTCGAAAAAACCAAATTTACACGATCGATAGAGTTCATTGAGAGGTATCTTCTGCAAAAAATAAATTTCCGAGTTTTTTCTTAATTCGGGAGATATATCGATTTTCCCGTTTTTTTCAAATATTTCCTGTACTATTGAAAATAGGGAAATTATTTATTTACATATTTTATAGATTTTTTGAAGGCGGTCAAAAAAGGTATCGTGGTAAATTGGAAAAATATCAGCAGTTTCCGAGATATTTCGTATTTTTAAAAATTACAATTTTTTTTTTCATATTTTTCAATTTTTCTCAGTTTTCCGGACATTTTCTTAAAAGTGTTGAAGAGGTATGATTTTTTTGTATTTCCAAGCTCTATCCACTGCATTGTTCAAAATTCAATTTCGATCATCGGTGCGGTTTTTATTCGAAATTTTCACTTTTCGGAAAATCGTCCGGAAAACCTGTTTTCATTTTCCGATCCTTCTCAAAAACTATACACCTGAGAAGGCTATATAGGCGCATATTTCTAAAAAAATTGGAATGGAAAAAATCATTTCCTGAACCGCTATCGAGTTACCGGTGAAAACCTTAAAAATGACCTTGAAAATTTTCCGGGTTTTCCGATCGCAAAAAAAAATTTTTTTCGAGATACATTTTTTGAGTTATTGATTTGATTCAAATTTCAAATCAATATCTCCAAGGGTTTGGAAATCATAGCGTTCGCCCCGGGGGCGACAGACAAAAAAAAAATGAGTCGACATTTTAATTTTTTTTAATTTTTAATTTTTTCATTTCCATATTCATTTTTCAAAGGGCCACATTTTCTCTTTATGAAAAATGATTCTATCTCTCCAAATAAAAAAGTGAGTGTCACAATTATTATTATTATTATTTTTTTTTTTTGTTTTTTTTCTTGGTTTCTTCCTAATTTTTTACAAGGATCAATTTCTTTTTTGAACCGTGGCTCTATCTCTTTAAATAAAAAAAATAGCCCCCCTCTGTATTCTCAGCCTCTTTCATAATTTTAATCATTTTTTCACGAAAATCAGCTGTTTTTTCGTTTATTTATAGGGTATCGCAAAAATTTTTACGTGACTTTTTTGTAGGTCTATTTAAGGGGAACAAAATTGTTTATATAAAATTTTTCGATATCTCGTTTGTTTTTCGAGTTTTGGGCAATTTTGGAGGGGGAGTAAAAAATTTTTAATATTTTTTTCACTTTTTTCGTATTTTTTCCATCTTTTTATGTAGTTGGAAAAAAACGGTTTGGAGGTATCACTGAGGCAAGTGTTGCGGATACGATGCACTTTTATTTTTTTCATTACCTCTATTAGTACGGTCAATATTTCGATTTTCCAATTTTTTTAGATATCTCCCGGACTATTAAATTTGGGAAAAAAATTAAAAATGAAAATTGTAGATTTTCCAAAGGCAGTCAAAAGCTGTCTTGGTGATTCGGAAAAATATCGACCATTTCCGAGTAATTTCGTATTATCCGAAATTCAAATGTTTTTTTTC
The DNA here is from genome assembly GCA_958298965.1 of Chrysolina haemoptera. Lineage (NCBI taxonomy): Eukaryota > Metazoa > Arthropoda > Insecta > Coleoptera > Chrysomelidae > Chrysolina > Chrysolina haemoptera. The sequence goes on from OY282591.1 coordinate 8,614,163, forward strand.
ATATATTTGAAATTTTCCCAGTTTTCCGATCATTTTAGAGAAAATATCGAAGAGCTATGATTTGTTGGTATATTCGTGCTCTACCAAAAACATTTTTCACAATTCAGTTTCGATTCTTGGTTTCGTTGTTTTTTGTGTTTTACAATATCGGAATTTTTCGGAAAATTTCCCGGAAAACCCGGTCATCATTTTCCGATCATTTTCAAAACTCACAGCCTTCTGTAAGACATATTGAAGTATATCTAGGAGAAATTTAAAAGGATTCGAATCAATTCTTGAAGCGGTATCGAGAAAAGTAGGAACTTGAAAAAAAAAATCGGAAAATCACCGTAAACTTTTTCCGGATTTTCCGATCGCCAGAAAAAATCACGTGACAAATACCGTCATCGAGTTGATAAAATGAATGAAAGTCCCGAGCGATATCTTCGATAGTTTGGGAAATATAGCGTTTTAAAAATTTTCGACACACAAAAAATTTTTTTTATTTTTTTTTATTTTTTTCAATTTTTTCATCCTTTATAGTGTCAGATATGGAACATTAACCCGTTTGAACCATCTCTCTATCTTTTCGAATAAAAAAGTTAGACACCCCTACAGGTCGAAGTTATTATTATTATTATTATTTTTTTCTTGATTTTTTTCTATTTTTTATTAAGGATCAAGGTCCCGTTGGATTCAAAGTTCTATCTATTCAAATAAAAAAGTTAGGCTCCCTCTGTATTTCTCTGTCCGAAAGACCGTAGAATACTACTCTCTAAAGATCGTAGTATAACAAGTTTGGGCGCGGGATTCGCCTACGCTAGCATCCGCCTTGCGCCCACACTTGGCCTGCCGGCGGCTTAACTGTCGCGCTTCGCGCGACGATCCTAGCCCCCCGTGTACACGTATATCCTTTCCGTGTACACGTATATCCTTTCCGTGTACACGTATATCCATTCCGTGTACACGTATATCCTTTCCGTGTACACGTATCTACCAATTATTTGAATACTACGATCTTAAGGCGTTGTTCTTATTTTAAAGGTTCATTGTCAAAATGATTAGAAACTATAATTGGATACCAATAATGTGAATACTACGATCAATGCGTGTCTGTCTTTATAATTGAATCTATTTGATACTATAATTGGACACCAATAATGTGAATACTACGATCAATGTGTGTCTGTCTATCATTGAATCCGTTTGAAACTATAATTGGACACCAATAATGTGAATACTACGATCAATGTGTGTCTGTCTTCATCATTGAGTCCGTTTGAAACTATAATTGGACACCAATAATGTGAATACTACGATCAATGCGTGTCTGTCTTTATCGTTGGGTCAGTTTGAAACTATAATTGGACACCAATAATGTGAATACTACGATCAATGCTTGTCTGTCTTTATCATTGAGTCAGTTTGAAACTATAATTGGACACCAATAATGTGAATACTACGATCAATGAGTGTCTTTCTTTATCATTGAATCCGTTTGAAACTATAATTGGACACCAATAATGTGAATACTACGATCAATGCGTGTCTGTCTTTATCATTGAATCCGTTTGAAACTATAATTGGACACCAATAATGTGAATACTACGATCAATGTGTATAATATATCGATTTTTCCGCATTTTTTTCAAATATTTCATGAACTATTGTTTTTGAAAAAACAATTCACTTACATTTTTTGTAGACTTTCCAAAGGCAATCATAAAAGGTTCTATGAAAAATTGGGAAATATGCAGCCGTTTGGGAAATATTTGGAATTATTCAAAATTGTCGGAATTTTTTTCTAAGTCCCGACGAATTTTTTTGGGTTTTATTTTTTTTCTGCTCTGGTAATGAATTCGAAGAAATCAAATTGGGATTGGTTGATAGAGTTCGTTGAGAGGTATTTTTGACAAAAAAATAATTTCTCATTTTTTATTGGTTCTGGAGATATATCGATTTTTCCGATTTTTTTTCGAATATTTCTTGGACTATTGATTTTGAAGAAACAATTCATTTACATTTTTTGTAGACTTTCCAAAGGCAATCATAAAAGGTTCTATGAAAAATTGAGAAATATGCAGCCGTTTGGGAAATATTTAGAATTATTCAAAATTGTCGAAATTTTTTTCTAAGTCCCGACGAATTTTTTTGGGTTTTATTTTTTTTCTGCTCTGGTAATGAATTCGAAGAAACCAAATTGGGATATGTTGATAGAGTTAATTGAGAGGTATTTTTGACAAAAAAATCATTTCTCATTTTTAATTGGTTCTGGAGATATATCGATTTTTCCGATTTTTTTTCGATTATTTCTCGGACTATTGATTTTGAAGAAACAATTCATTTACATTTTTTGTAGACTTCTCCAAGGCAATCATAAAAGGTTCTATGAAAAATTGAGAAATATGCAGCCGTTTGGGAAATATTTGGAATTATTCAAAATTGTCGAAATTTTTTTCTAAGTCCCGACGAATTTTTTTGGGTTTTATTTTTTTCCCGCTGCAGTAATGAATTCGAAGAAACCAAATTGAGATGGGTTGATAGAGTCCATTGAGAGGTATTTTTGACAAAAAAATCATTTCTCATTTTTTATTGGTTCTGGAGATATATCGATTTTTCCGATTTTTTTTCGAATATTTCTCCGGCTATTGATTTTGAAGAAACAATTCATCTACATTTTTTGTAGACTTCCCAAAGGCAATCATAAAAGGTTCTATGAAAAATTGGGAAATATGCAGCCGTTTGGGAAACATTTGGAATTATTCAAAATTATCGAAAATTTTTTCTAAGTCCCGACGAATTTTTTTATTTTTGAAATAGGAAAAAAATTCATTCGAAACTTTTTGTAGTACTAATGGAGTACAATAAAATTGTTTTCATACACTTTTCCATATCTTGTTTAGTTTTTGAGATTTTGGTGCTTTTATAAAAAAAATTTCTAAGTCCAGCCTTTTTTTCGGATTTTATTTTTTTCCCGCTTTGTTATTGAATTCGAAAAAACCAAATTCACACGATCGATAGAGTTCATTGAGAGGTATCTTCTGCAAAAAATTAATTTCCAAGTTTTTTCTTAATTCGGGAGATATATCGATTTTCCCGTTTTTTTCAAATATTTCCTGTACTATTGAAAATAGGGAAATTATTTATTTACATATTTTATAGATTTTTTGAAGGCGGTCAAAAAAGGTATCGTGGTAAATTGGAAAAATATCAGCAGTTTCCGAGATATTTCGTATTTTTAAAAATTACAATTTTTTTTTTCATATTTTTCAATTTTTCTCAGTTTTCCGGACATTTTCTTAAAAGTGTTGAAGAGGTATGATTTTTTTGTATTTCCAAGCTCTATCCACTGCATTGTTCAAAATTCAATTTCGATCATCGGTGCGGTTTTTATTCGAAATTTTCACTTTTCGGAAAATCGTCCGGAAAACCCGTTTTCATTTTCCGATCCTTCTCAAAAACTATACACCTGAGAAGGCTATATAGGCGCATATTTCTAAAAAAATTGGAATGGAAAAAATCATTTCCTGAACCGCTATCGAGTTACCGGTGAAAACCTTAAAAATGACCTTGAAAATTTTCCGGGTTTTCCGATCGCAAAAAAAATTTTTTTTCGAGATACATTTTTTGAGTTATTGATTTGATTCAAATTTCAAATCAATATCTCCAAGGGTTTGGAAATCATAGCGTTCGCCCCGGGGGCGACAGACAAAAAAAAAATGAGTCGACATTTTAATTTTTTTTAATTTTTAATTTTTTTATTTCCATATTCATTTTTCAAAGGGCCACATTTTCTCTTTATGAAAAATGATTCTATCTCTCCAAATAAAAAAGTGAGTGTCACAATTATTATTATTATTATTTTTTTTTTTTGTTTTTTTTCTTGGTTTCTTCCTAATTTTTTACAAGGATCAATTTCTTTTTTGAACCGTGGCTCTATCTCTTTAAATAAAAAAAATAGCCCCCCTCTGTATTCTCAGCCTCTTTCATAATTTTAATCATTTTTTCACGAAAATCAGCTGTTTTTTCGTTTATTTATAGGGTATCGCAAAAATTTTTACGTGACTTTTTTGTAGGTCTATTCAAGGGGAACAAAATTGTTTATATAAAATTTTTCGATATCTCGTTTGGTTTTCGAGTTTTGGGCAATTTGGGAGGGGGAGTACAGATTTTTTATTTTTTTTTTTATTTGTTTCGTATTTTCCCCATCTTTTTATGTAGTCGAAGAAAAACTGTTTGGAGGTATTACTGAGGCATGTGTTGCGGATACGATGCACTTTTATTTTTTTCATTACCTCTATTAGTACGGTCAATATTTCGATTTTCCAATTTTTTCAGATATCTCCCGGACTATTAATTTTGGGAAAAAAATTAAAAAACAAAATTGTAGATTTTCCAAAGGCAGTCAAAAGCTGTCTCGGTGATTCGGAAAAATATCGACCATTTCCGAGTAATTTCGTATTATCCGAAATTCAAATGTTTTTTTTCATATATTTGAAATTTTCCCAGTTTTCCGATCATCTTAGAAAAAATATCGAAGATGTGATTTGTTGGTATATTCGTGCACTGCCAAAAACATTTTTCACAATTCAGTTTCGATTGTTGGTTTCGTTGTTTTTTGTGTTTTACAATATCGGAATTTTTCGGAAAATTTCCCGGAAAACCCGGTTATCATTTTCCGATCATTCTCAAAACTAACAGCCTTCTGTAAGACATATTGAAGTATATCTAGAAGAAATTTGAAAGGATTCGAATCAATTCTTGAACCGGCATCGAGAAAAGTAGGAAATTGAAAAAAAAAATCGGAAAATCACCGTAAAATTTTTCCGGATTTTCCGATCGCCAAAAAAAGTCACGTGACAAATACCGTCATCGAGTTGATAAAATGACTGAAAGTCCCAAGCGATATCTTTGATAGTTTGGGAAATATAGCCTTTTAAAAATTTTCGAGGGACAAAAATTTTTTTTTATTTTTTTAAATTTTTTTCAGTTTTTTCATCTTTTATAGTGTCAAATAAGGATCATTAACCCGTTTGAACCATCTCTCTATCTTTTCGAATAAAAAAGTTAGGCACCCCTACAGGTCGAAGTTATTATTATTATTATTATTTTTTTTTTCGATTTTTTTCTATTTTTTATTAAGGATCAAGGTCCCGTTGGATTCAAAGTTCTATCTGTCCAAATAAAAAAGTTAGGCTCCCTCTGTCCGAAAGACCGTAGAATACTACTTCTCTAAAGATCGTAGTATAACAAGTTTGGGCGCGGGATTCGCCTACGCTAGCATCCGCCTTGCGCCCACACTTGGCCTGCCGGCGGCTTAACTGTCGCGCTTCGCGCGACGATCCTAGCCCCCCGTGTACACGTATATCCTTTCCGTGTACACGTATATCCATTCCGTGTACACGTATATCCTTTCCGTGTACACGTATCTACCAATTATTTGAATACTACGATCTTAAGGCGTTGTTCTTATTTTAAAGGTTCATTGTCAAAATGATTACAAACTATAATTGGATACCAATAATGTGAATACTACGATCAATGCGTGTCTGTCTTTTTAATTAAATCTATTTGATACTATAATTGGACACCAATAATGTGAATACTACGATCAATGTGTGTCTGTCTTTATCATTGAATCCATTCGAAACTATAATTGGACACCAATAATGTGAATACTACGATCAATGCTTGTCTGTCTTCATCATTGAGTCCGTTTGAAACTATAATTGGACACCAATAATGTGAATACTACGATCAATGCTTGTCTGTCTTCATCATTGAGTCCGTTTGAAACTATAATTGGACACCAAAAATGTTAATACTACGATCAATGCGTGTCTGTCATTATCGTTGGGTCAGTTTGAAACTATAATTGGACACCAATAATGTGAATACTACGATCAATGAGTGTCTTTCTTTATCATTGAATCCGTTTGAAACTATAATTGGACACCAATAATGTGAATACTACGATCAATGCGTGTCTGTTTTTATCATTGAATCCGTTTGAAACTATAATTGGATACCAATAATGTGAATACTACGATCAATGCGTGTCTGTCTTTATCGTTGAGTCAGTTCGAAACTATAATTGGACACCAATAATGTGAATACTACGATCAATGAGTGTCTTCCTTTATCATTGAACCCGTTTAAAACTATAATTGGACACCAATAATGTGAATACTACGATCAATGCGTGTCTGTTTTTATCATTGAATCCGTTTGAAACTATAATTGGACACCAATAATGTGAATACTACGATCAATGTGTATAATATATCGATTTGTCCGCATTTTTTTCAAATATTTCATGAACTACTGAATTTGAAAAAACAATTCATTTATATTTTTTGTATATTTTCCAAAAGCAATCATAAAAGGTTTCATGAAAAATTTGGAAATATGCAGCAATTTGGGAAATATTTGGAATTATTCAAAATTGTCGAAATTTTTTTCCAAGTCCCGACGAATTTTTTTGGGTTTTATTTTTTTTCTGCTCTGGTAATGAATTCGAAGAAACCAAATTGGGATATGTTGATAGAGTTCATTGAGAGGTATTTTTGACTAAAAAATCATTTCTCAGTTTTCATTGATTCTGGAGATATATTGATTTTTCCGATTTTTTTTCGAATATTTCTTGGACTATTGATTTTGAACAAACAATTCATTTACGTTTTTTGTAGACTTCCCGATGGCAATCATAAAAGGTTCTATGAAAAATTGGGAAATATGCAGCCATTTGGGAAATATTTGGAATTATTCAAAATTGTCGAAATTTTTTTCCAAGTCCCGACGAATTTTTTTGGGTTTTATTTTTTTTCTGCTCTGGTAATGAATTCGAAGAAACCAAATTGGGATATGTTGATAGAGTTAATTGAGAGGTATTTTTGACAAAAAAATCATTTCTCATTTTTTATTGGTTCTGGAGATATATCGATTTTTCCGATTTTTTTTCGATTATTTCTCGGACTATTGATTTTGAAGAAACAATTCATTTACATTTTTTGTAGACTTCCCAAAGGCAATCATAAAAGGTTCTATGAAAAATTGAGAAATATGCAGCCGTTTGGGAAATATTTGGAATTATTCAAAATCGAAGAAATTTTTTTCTAAGTCCCGACGAATTTTTTTGGGTTTTATTTTTTTCCCGCTGCAGTAATGAATTCGAAGAAAGCAAATTGGGATGGGTTGATAGAGTCCATTGAGAGGTATTTTTGACAAAAATATCATTTCTCATTTTTTATTAGTTCTGGAGATATATCGATTTTTCCGATTTTTTTTCGATTATTTCTCGGACTATTGATTTTGAAGAAACAATTCATTTACATTTTTTGTAGACTTCTCAAAGGCAATCATAAAAGGTTCTATGAAAAATTGAGATATATGCAGCCGTTTGGGAAATATTTGGAATTATTCAAAATTGTCGAAATTTTTTTCTAAGTCCCGACGAATTTTTTTAGGTTTTATTTTTTTCCCGCTGTAGTAATGAATTCGAAGAAACCAAATTGGAAGAAGTTGATAGAGTTCGTTGAGAGGTATTTTTGACAAAAAAATCATTCCTCATTTTTTATTGGTTCTGGAGATATATCGATTTTACCGTTTTTTTTTCAAATATTTCCCGGACTATTGATTTTGAAGAAACAATTCATTAACATTTTTTGTATACTTTTCAAAAACAATCATAAAAGGTTCTATGAAAAATTTGGAAATATGCAGCCGTTTGGGAAATATTTGAAATTATTCAAAATTATCGAAAATTTTTTCCAAGTCCCGACGAATTTTTTTATTTTTGAAATAGGAAAAAAATTCATTCGAAACTTTTTGTAGTACTAATGAAGTACAATAAAATTGTTTCCATACACTTTTCCATATCTTGTTTAGTTTTTGAGATTTTGGTGCTTTTATAAAAAAAATTTCTAAGTCCAGCCTTTTTTTTGGATTTTATTTTTTTCCCGCTTTGTTATTGAATTCGAAAAAACCAAATTTACACGATCGATAGAGTTCATTGAGAGGTATCTTCTGCAAAAAATAAATTTCCAAGTTTTTTCTTAATTCGGGAGATATATCGATTTTCCCGTTTTTTTCAAATATTTCCTGTACTATTGAAAATAGGGAAATTATTTATTTACATATTTTATAGATTTTTTGAAGGCGGTCAAAAAAGGTATCGTGGTAAATTGGAAAAATATCAGCAGTTTCCGAGATATTTCGTATTTTTAAAAATTACAATTTTTTTTTTCATATTTTTCAATTTTTCTCAGTTTTCCGGACATTTTCTTAAAAGTGTTGAAGAGGTATGATTTTTTTGTATTTCCAAGCTCTATCCACTGCATTGTTCAAAATTCAATTTCGATCATCGGTGCGGTTTTTATTCGAAATTTTCACTTTTCGGAAAATCGTCCGGAAAACCCGTTTTCATTTTCCGATCCTTCTCAAAAACTATACACCTGAGAAGGCTATATAGGCGCATATTTCTAAAAAAATTGGAATGGAAAAAATCATTTCCTGAACCGCTATCGAGTTACCGGTGAAAACCTTAAAAATGACCTTGAAAATTTTCCGGGTTTTCCGATCGCAAAAAAAAATTTTTTTCGAGATACATTTTTTGAGTTATTGATTTGATTCAAATTTCAAAGCAATATCTCCAAGGGTTTGGAAATCATAGCGTTCGCCCCGGGGGCGACAGACAAAAAAAAAATGAGTCGACATTTTAATTTTTTTTAATTTTTTATTTTTTTATTTCCATATTCATTTTTCAAAGGGCCACATTTTCTCTTTATGAAAAATGATTCTATCTCTCCAAATAAAAAAGTGAGTGTCACAATTATTATTATTATTATTTTTTTTTTTTGTTTTTTTTCTTGGTTTCTTCCTAATTTTTTACAAGGATCAATTTCTTTTTTGAACCGTGGCTCTATCTCTTTAAATAAAAAAAATAGCCCCCCTCTGTATTCTCAGCCTCTTTCATAATTTTAATCATTTTTTCACGAAAATCAGCTGTTTTTTCGTTTATTTATAGGGTATCGCAAAAATTTTTACGTGACTTTTTTGTAGGTCTATTCAAGGGGAACAAAATTGTTTATATAAAATTTTTCGATATCTCGTTTGTTTTTCGAGTTTTGGGCAATTTTGGAGGGGGAGTAAAAAATTTTTAATATTTTTTTCACTTTTTTCGTATTTTTTCCATCTTTTTATGTAGTTGGAAAAAAACGGTTTGGAGGTATTACTGAGGCATGTGTTGCGGATACGATGCACTTTTATTTTTTTCATTACCTCTATTAGTACGGTCAATATTTCGATTTTCCAATTTTTTTAGATATCTCCCGGACTATTAATTTTGGGAAAAAAATTAAAAAATAAAATTGTAGATTTTCCGAAGGCAGTCAAAAGCTATCTCGGTGATTCGGAAAAATATCGATCATTTCCGAGTAATTTCGTATTATCCGAAATTCAAATGTTTTTTTTCATATATTTGAAATTTTCCCAGTTTTCCGATCATTTTAGAGAAAATATCGAAGAGCTACGATTTGTTGGTATATTCGTGCACTGCCAAAAACATTTTTCACAATTCAGTTTCGATTGTTGGTTTCGTTGTTTTTTGTGTTTTACAATATCGGAATTTTTCGGAAAATTTCCCGGAAAACCCGGTCATCATTTTCCGATCATTCTCAAAGCTCACAGCCTTCCGTAAGACATATTGAAGTATATCTAGAAGAAATTTGAAAGAATTCGAATCAATTCTTGAACCGGTATCGAGAAAAGTAGGAACTTGAAAAAAAAAATTGGAAAATCACCGTAAAATTTTTCCGGATTTTCCGATCGCCAAAAAAAATCACGTGTCAAATACCGTCATCGCGTTGATAAAATGACTGAAAGTCCCTTGCGATATCTTCGATATTTTGGGAAATATAGCGTTTTAAAAATTTTCGGCACACAAAAAATTTTTTTTATTTTTTTTAATTTTTTTCAATTTTTTCATGCTTTATAGTGTCAGATATGGATCATTAAGCCGTTTGAACCATCTCTCTATCTTTTCGAATAAAAAAGTTAGACACCCCTACAGGTCGAAGTTATTATTATTATTATTATTTTTTTCTTGATTTTTTTCTATTTTTCATTAAGGATCAAGGTCCCGTTGGATTCAAAGTTCTATCTAGTCAAATAAAAAAGTTAGGCTCCCTCTGTATTTCTCTGTCCGAAAGACCGTAGAATACTACTCTCTAAAGATCGTAGTATAACAAGTATGGGCGCGGGATTCGCCTACGCTAGCATCCGCCTTGCGCCCACACTTGGCCTGCCGGCGGCTTAACTATCGCGCTTCGCGCGACGATCCTAGCCCCCCGTGTACACGTATATCCTTTCCGTGTACACGTATATCCTTTCCGTGTACACGTATATCCTTTCCGTGTACACGTATATCCTTTCCGTGTACACGTATATCCTTTCCGTGTACACGTACATACCAATTATTTGAATACAACGATCTTAAGGCGTTGTTCTTATTTTAAACGTTCATTGTCAAAATGATTAAAAACTATAATTGGACACCAATAATGTGAATACTACGATCAATGCATGTCTGTCTTTATCATTGAATCCATTTGATACTATAATTGGACACCAATAATGTGAATACTACGATCAACGTGTGTCTGTCTTTATCATTGAATCCGTTTGAAACTATAATTGGACACCAATAATGTGAATACTACGATCAATGCTTGTTTGTCTTCATCATTGAGTCCGTTTGAAACTATAATTAGACACCAATAATGTGAATACTACGATCAATGCGTGTCTGTCTTTATCGTTGGGTTTGAAACTATAATTGGACACCAATAATGTGAATACTACGATCAATGAGTGTCTGTCTTCATCATTGAATCCGTTTGAAACTATAATTGGACACCAATAATGTGAATACTACGATCAATGCGTGTCTGTTTTTATCATTGAATCCATTTGAAACTATAATTGGATACCAATAATGTGAATACTACGATCAATGAGTGTCTTTCTTTATCATTGAATCCGTTTGAAACTATAATTGGACACCAATAATGTGAATACTACGATCAATGCGTGTCTGTTTTTATCATTGAATCCGTTTGAAACTATAATTGGACACCAATAATGTGAATACTACGATCAATGTGTATAATATATCGATTTTTCCGCATTTTTTTCAAATATTTCATGAACTATTGATTTTGAAAAAACAATTCATTTATATTTTTTGTATATTTTCCAAAAGCAATCATAAAAGGTTCTATGAAAAATTGGGAAATATGCAGCCGTTTGGGAAATATTTAGAATTATTCAAAATTGTCGAAATTTTTTTCGAAGTCCCGACGAATTTTTTTGGGTTTTATTTTTTTTCTGCTCTGGTAATGAATTCGAAGAAACCAAATTGGGATATGTTGATAGAGTTAATTGAGAGGTATTTTTGACAAAAAAATCATTTCTCATTTTTTATTGGTTCTGGAGATATATCGATTTTTCCGATTTTTTTTCGATTATTTCTCGGACTATTGATTTTGAAGAAACAATTCATTTACATTTTTTGTAGACTTCCCAAAGGCAATCATAAAAGGTTCTATGAAAAATTGGGAAATATGCAGCCGTTTGGGAAATATTTAGAATTATTCAAAATTGGCGAAATTTTTTTCTAAGTCCCGACGAATTTTTTTGGGTTTTATTTTTTTTCTGCTCTGGTAATGAATTCGAAGAAACCAAATTGGGATATGTTGATAGAGTTAATTGAGAGGTATTTTTGACAAAAAAATCATTTCTCATTTTTTATTGGTTCTGGAGATATATCGATTTTTCCGATTTTTTTTCGATTATTTCTCGGACTATTGATTTTGAAGAAACAATTCATTTACATTTTTTGTAGACTTCCCAAAGGCAATCATAAAAGGTTCTATGAAAAATTGAGAAATATGCAGCCGTTTGGGAAATATTTGGAATTATTCAAAATCGAAGAAATTTTTTTCTAAGTCCCGACGAATTTTTTTGGGTTTTATTTTTTTCCCGCTGCAGTAATGAATTCGAAGAAAGCAAATTGGGATGGGTTGATAGAGTCCATTGAGAGGTATTTTTGACAAAAATATCATTTCTCATTTTTTATTGGTTCTGGAGATATATCGATTTTTCCGATTTTTTTTCGATTATTTCTCGGACTATTGATTTTGAAGAAACAATTCATTTACATTTTTTGTAGACTTCTCAAAGGCAATCATAAAAGGTTCTATGAAAAATTGAGATATATGCAGCCGTTTGGGAAATATTTGGAATTATTCAAAATTGTCGAAATTTTTTTCTAAGTCCCGACGAATTTTTTTAGGTTTTATTTTTTTCCCGCTGTAGTAATGAATTCGAAGAAACCAAATTGGAAGAAGTTGATAGAGTTCGTTGAGAGGTATTTTTGACAAAAAAATCATTCCTCATTTTTTATTGGTTCTGGAGATATATCGATTTTACCGTTTTTTTTTTCAAATATTTCCCGGACTATTGAATTTGAAGAAACAATTCATTAACATTTTTTGTATACTTTTCAAAAACAATCATAAAAGGTTCTATGAAAAATTTGGAAATATGCAGCCGTTTGGGAAATATTTGAAATTATTCAAAATTATCGAAAATTTTTTCCAAGTCCCGACGAATTTTTTTATTTTTGAAATAGGAAAAAAATGCATTCGAAACTTTTTGTAGTACTAATGAAGTACAATAAAATTGTTTCCATACACTTTTCCATATCTTGTTTAGTTTTTGAGATTTTGGTGCTTTTATAAAAAAAATTTCTAAGTCCAGCCTTTTTTTTGGATTTTATTTTTTTCCCGCTTTGTTATTGAATTCGAAAAAACCAAATTTACACGATCGATAGAGTTCATTGAGAGGTATCTTCTGCAAAAAATAAATTTCCAAGTTTTTTCTTAATTCGGGAGATATATCGATTTTCCCGTTTTTTTCAAATATTTCCTGTACTATTGAAAATAGGGAAATTATTTATTTACATATTTTATAGATTTTTTGAAGGCGGTCAAAAAAGGTATCGTGGTAAATTGGAAAAATATCAGCAGTTTCCGAGATATTTCGTATTTTTAAAAATTACAATTTTTTTATTCATATTTTTCAATTTTTCTCAGTTTTCCGGACATTTTCTTAAAAGTGTTGAAGAGGTATGATTTTTTTGTATTTCCAAGCTCTATCCACTGCATTGTTCAAAATTCAATTTCGATCATCGGTGCGGTTTTTATTCGAAATTTTCACTTTTCGGAAAATCGTCCGGAAAACCCGTTTTCATTTTCCGATCCTTCTCAAAAACTATACACCTGAGAAGGCTATATAGGCGCATATTTCTAAAAAAATTGGAATGGAAAAAATAATTTCCTGAACCGCTATCGAGTTACCGGTGAAAACCTTAAAAATGACCTTGAAAATTTTCCGGGTTTTCCGATCGCAAAAAAAAATTTTTTTCGAGATACATTTTTTGAGTTATTGATTTGATTCAAATTTCAAAGCAATATCTCCAAGGGTTTGGAAATCATAGCGTTCGCCCCGGGGGCGACAGACAAAAAAAAAATGAGTCGACATTTTAATTTTTTTTAATTTTTTATTTTTTTATTTCCATATTCATTTTTCAAAGGGCCACATTTTCTCTTTATGAAAAATGATTCTATCTCTCCAAATAAAAAAGTGAGTGTCACAATTATTATTATTATTATTTTTTTTTTTTGTTTTTTTTCTTGGTTTCTTCCTAATTTTTTACAAGGATCAATTTCTTTTTTGAACCGTGGCTCTATCTCTTTAAATAAAAAAAATAGCCCCCCTCTGTATTCTCAGCCTCTTTCATAATTTTAATCATTTTTTCACGAAAATCAGCTGTTTTTTCGTTTATTTATAGGGTATCGCAAAAATTTTTACGTGACTTTTTTGTAGGTCTATTCAAGGGGAACAAAATTGTTTATATAAAATTTTTCGATATCTCGTTTGTTTTTCGAGTTTTGGGCAATTTTGGAGGGGGAGTAAAAAATTTTTAATATTTTTTTCACTTTTTTCGTATTTTTTCCATCTTTTTATGTAGTTGGAAAAAAACGGTTTGGAGGTATTACTGAGGCATGTGTTGCGGATACGATGCACTTTTATTTTTTTCATTACCTCTATTAGTACGGTCAATATTTCGATTTTCCAATTTTTTTAGATATCTCCCGGACTATTAATTTTGGGAAAAAAATTAAAAAATAAAATTGTAGATTTTCCGAAGGCAGTCAAAAGCTATCTCGGTGATTCGGAAAAATATCGATCATTTCCGAGTAATTTCGTATTATCCGAAATTCAAATGTTTTTTTTCATATATTTGAAATTTTCCCAGTTTTCCGATCATTTTAGAGAAAATATCGAAGAGCTACGATTTGTTGGTATATTCGTGCACTGCCAAAAACATTTTTCACAATTCAGTTTCGATTGTTGGTTTCGTTGTTTTTTGTGTTTTACAATATCGGAATTTTTCGGAAAATTTCCCGGAAAACCCGGTCATCATTTTCCGATCATTCTCAAAGCTCACAGCCTTCCGTAAGACATATTGAAGTATATCTAGAAAAAATTTGAAAGAATTCTAATCAATTCTTGAACCGGTATCGAGAAAAGTAGGAACTTGAAAAAAAAAATTGGAAAATCACCGTAAAATTTTTCCGGATTTTCCGATCGCCAAAAAAAATCACGTGACAAATACCGTCATCGCGTTGATAAAATGACTGAAAGTCCCTTGGGATATCTTCGATATTTTGGGAAATATAGCGTTTTAAAAATTTTCGGCACACAAAAATTTTTTTTTATTTTTTTTAATTTTTTTCAATTTTTTCATGCTTTATAGTGTCAGATATGGATCATTAAGCCGTTTGAACCATCTCTCTATCTTTTCGAATAAAAAAGTTAGACACCCCTACAGGTCGAAGTTATTATTATTATTATTATTTTTTTCTTGATTTTTTTCTATTTTTCATTAAGGATCAAGGTCCCGTTGGATTCAAAGTTCTATCTATTCAAATAAAAAAGTTAGGCTCCCTCTGTATTTCTCTGTCCGAAAGACCGTAGAATACTACTCTCTAAAGATCGTAGTATAACAAGTATGGGCGCGGGATTCGCCTACGCTAGCATCCGCCTTGCGCCCACACTTGGCCTGCCGGCGGCTTAACTATCGCGCTTCGCGCGACGATCCTAGCCCCCCGTGTACACGTATATCCTTTCCGTGTACACGTATATCCTTTCCGTGTACACGTATATCCTTTCCGTGTACACGTATATCCTTTCCGTGTACACGTATATCCTTTCCGTGTACACGTACATACCAATTATTTGAATACAACGATCTTAAGGCGTTGTTCTTATTTTAAACGTTCATTGTCAAAATGATTAAAAACTATAATTGGACACCAATAATGTGAATACTACGATCAATGCATGTCTGTCTTTATCATTGAATCCATTTGATACTATAATTGGACACCAATAATGTGAATATTGCGATCAACGTGTGTCTGTCTTTATCATTGAATCCGTTTGAAACTATAATTGGACACCAATAATGTGAATACTACGATCAATGCTTGTTTGTCTTCATCATTGAGTCCGTTTGAAACTATAATTAGACACCAATAATGTGAATACTACGATCAATGCGTGTCTGTCTTTATCGTTGGGTTTGAAACTATAATTGGACACCAATAATGTGAATACTACGATCAATGAGTGTCTGTCTTCATCATTGAATCCGTTTGAAACTATAATTGGACACCAATAATGTGAATACTACGATCAATGCGTGTCTGTTTTTATCATTGAATCCATTTGAAAATTTAATTGGATACCAATAATGTGAATACTACGATCAATGAGTGTCTTTCTTTATCATTGAATCCGTTTGAAACTATAATTGGACACCAATAATGTGAATACTACGATCAATGCGTGTCTGTTTTTATCATTGAATCCGTTTGAAACTATAATTGGACACCAAAAATGTGAATACTACGATCAATGTGTATAATATATCGATTTTTCCGCATTTTTTTCAAATATTTCATGAACTATTGATTTTGAAAAAACAATTCATTTATATTTTTTGTATATTTTCCAAGAGCAATCATAAAAGGTTCTATGAAAAATTGGGAAATATGCAGCCGTTTGGGAAACATTTGGAATTATTCAAAATTATCGAAAATTTTTTCCAAGTCCCGACGAATTTTTTTGGGTTTTATTTTTTTCCCGCTGCAGTAATGAATTCGAAGAAATCAAATTGGGATATGTTGATAGAGTCCATTGAGATGTATTTTTAACAAAAAAATCTTTTCTCATTTTTTATTGGTTCTGGAGATATATCGATTTTTCCGATTTTTTTTCAAATATTTCCCGGACTATTGATTTTGAAGAAACAATTCATCTACATTTTTTGTATATTTTCCAAAGGCAATCATAAAAGGTTCTATGAAAAATTTGGAAATATGCAGCCGTTTGGGAAATATTTAGAATTATTCAAAATTGTCGAAATTTTTTTCCAAGTCCCGACGAATTTTTTTGGGTTTTATTTTTTTTCTGCTCTGGTAATGAATTCGAAGAAACCAAATTGGGATATGTTGATAGAGTTAATTGAGAGGTATTTTTGACAAAAAAATCATTTCTCATTTTTTATTGGTTCTGGAGATATATCGATTTTTCCGATTTTTTTTCGATTATTTCTCGGACTATTGATTTTGAAGAAACAATTCATTTACATTTTTTGTAGACTTCCCAAAGGCAATCATAAAAGGTTCTATGAAAAATTGGGAAATATGCAGCCGTTTGGGAAATATTTAGAATTATTCAAAATTGGCGAAATTTTTTTCTAAGTCTCGACGAATTTTTTTGGGTTTTATTTTTTTTCTGCTCTGGTAATGAATTCGAAGAAACCAAACTGGGATATGTTGATAGAGTTCATTGAGAGGTATTTTTGACAAAAAAATCTTTTCTCATTTTTTATTGGTTCTGGAGATATATCGATTTTTCCGATTTTTTTTCGATTATTTCTCGGACTATTGATTTTGAAGAAACAATTCATTTACATTTTTTGTAGACTTCCCGAAGGCAATCATAAAAGGTTTTATGAAAAATTGAGAAATATGCAGCCGTTTGGGAAACATTTGGAATTATTCAAAATTATCGAAAATTTTTTCCAAGTCCCGACGAATTTTTTTGGGTTTTATTTTTTTCCCGCTGCAGTAATGAATTCGAAGAAATCAAATTGGGATATGTTGATAGAGTCCATTGAGATGTATTTTTAACAAAAAAATCTTTTCTCATTTTTTATTGGTTCTGGAGATATATCGATTTTTCCGATTTTTTTTCAAATATTTCCCGGACTATTGATTTTGAAGAAACAATTCATCTACATTTTTTGTATATTTTCCAAAGGCAATCATAAAAGGTTCTATGAAAAATTTGGAAATATGCAGCTGTTTGGGAAATATTTAGAATTATTCAAAATTGTCGAAATTTTTTTCCAAGTCCCGACGAATTTTTTTGGGTTTTATTTTTTTTCTGCTCTGGTAATGAATTCGAAGAAACCAAATTGGGATATGTTGATAGAGTTAATTGAGAGGTATTTTTGACAAAAAAATCATTTCTCATTTTTTATTGGTTCTGGAGATATATCGATTTTTCCGATTTTTTTTCGATTATTTCTCGGACTATTGATTTTGAAGAAACAATTCATTTACATTTTTTGTAGACTTCCCAAAGGCAATCATAAAAGGTTCTATGAAAAATTGAGAAATATGCAGCCGTTTGGGAAATATTTGGAATTATTCAAAATCGAAGAAATTTTTTTCTAAGTCCCGACGAATTTTTTTGGGTTTTATTTTTTTCCCGCTGCAGTAATGAATTCGAAGAAAGCAAATTGGGATGGGTTGATAGAGTCCATTGAGAGGTATTTTTGACAAAAAAATCATTTCTCATTTTTTATTGGTTCTGGAGATATATCGATTTTTCCGATTTTTTTTCGATTATTTCTCGGACTATTGATTTTGAAGAAACAATTCATTTACATTTTTTGTAGACTTCCCGAAGGCAATCATAAAAGGTTTTATGAAAAATTGAGAAATATGCAGCCGTTTGGGAAATATTTAGAATTATTCAAAATTGTCGAAATTTTTTTCTAAGTCCCGACGAATTTTTTTGGGTTTTATTTTTTTTCTTCTCTGGTAATGAATTCGAAGAAACCCAACTGGGATATGTTGATGGAGTTCATTGAGAGGTATTTTTGACAAAAAAATCATTTCTCAGTTTTTATTGGTTCTGGAGATATATCGATTTTACCGTTTTTTTTTCAAATATTTCCCGGACTATTGATTTTGAAGAAACAATTCATTAACATTTTTTGTATACTTTTCAAAAACAATCATAAAAGGTTCTATGAAAAATTTGGAAATATGCAGCCGTTTGGGAAATATTTGAAATTATTCAAAATTATCGAAAATTTTTTCCAAGTCCCGACGAATTTTTTTATTTTTGAAATAGGAAAAAAATTCATTCGAAACTTTTTGTAGTACTAATGAAGTACAATAAAATTGTTTCCATACACTTTTCCATATCTTGTTTAGTTTTTGAGATTTTGGTGCTTTTATAAAAAAAATTTCTAAGTCCAGCCTTTTTTTTGGATTTTATTTTTTTCCCGCTTTGTTATTGAATTCGAAAAAACCAAATTAACACGATCGATAGAGTTCATTGAGAGGTATCTTCTGCAAAAAATAAATTTCCAAGTTTTTTCTTAATTCGGGAGATATATCGATTTTCCCGTTTTTTTCAAATATTTCCTGTACTATTGAAAATAGGGAAATTATTTATTTACATATTTTATAGATTTTTTGAAGGCGGTCAAAAAAGGTATCGTGGTAAATTGGAAAAATATCAGCAGTTTCCGAGATATTTCGTATTTTTAAAAATTACAATTTTTTTTTTCATATTTTTCAATTTTTCTCAGTTTTCCGGACATTTTCTTAAAAGTGTTGAAGAGGTATGATTTTTTTGTATTTCCAAGCTCTATCCACTGCATTGTTCAAAATTCAATTTCGATCATCGGTGCGGTTTTTATTCGAAATTTTCACTTTTCGGAAAATCGTCCGGAAAACCCGTTTTCATTTTCCGATCCTTCTCAAAAACTATACACCTGAGAAGGCTATATAGGCGCATATTTTTAAAAAAATTGGAATGGAAAAAATCATTTCCTGAACCGCTATCGAGTTACCGGTGAAAACCTTAAAAATGACCTTGAAAATTTTCCGGGTTTTCCGATCGCAAAAAAAAATTTTTTTCGAGATACATTTTTTGAGTTATTGATTTGATTCAAATTTCAAAGCAATATCTCCAAGGGTTTGGAAATCATAGCGTTCGCCCCGGGGGCGACAGACAAAAAAAAAATGAGTCGACATTTTAATTTTTTTTAATTTTTTATTTTTTTATTTCCATATTCATTTTTCAAAGGGCCACATTTTCTCTTTATGAAAAATGATTCTATCTCTCCAAATAAAAAAGTGAGTGTCACAATTATTATTATTATTATTTTTTTTTTTGTTTTTTTTCTTGGTTTCTTCCTAATTTTTTACAAGGATCAATTTCTTTTTTGAACCGTGGCTCTATCTCTTTAAATAAAAAAAATAGCCCCCCTCTGTATTCTCAGCCTCTTTCATAATTTTAATCATTTTTTCACGAAAATCAGCTGTTTTTTCGTTTATTTATAGGGTATCGCAAAAATTTTCACGTGACTTTTTTGTAGGTCTATTTAAGGGGAACAAAATTGTTTATATAAAATTTTTCGATATCTCGTTTGTTTTTCGAGTTTTGGGCAATTTTGGAGGGGGAGTAAAAAATTTTTAATATTTTTTTCACTTTTTTCGTATTTTTTCCATCTTTTTATGTAGTTGGAAAAAAACGGTTTGGAGGTATCACTGAGGCAAGTGTTGCGGATACGATGCACTTTTATTTTTTTCATTACCTCTATTAGTACGGTCAATATTTCGATTTTCCAATTTTTTTAGATATCTCCCGGACTATTAATTTTGGGAAAAAAATTAAAAAACAAAATTGTAGATTTTCCAAAGGCAGTCAAAATCTGTCTCGGTGATTCGGAAAAATATCGACCATTTCCGAGTAATTTCGTATTATCCGAAATTCAAATGTTTTTTTTCATTTTTTTGAAATTTTCCCAGTTTTCCGATCATTTTAGAGAAAATATCGAGGAGCTACGATTTGTTGGTATATTCGTGCACTGCCAAAAACATTTTTCACAATTCAGTTTCGATTGTTGGTTTCGTTGTTTTTTGTGTTTTACAATATCGGAATTTTTCGGAAAATTTCCCGGAAAACCCGGTCATCATTTTCCGATCATTCTCAAAACTCACAGCCTTCTGTGAGACATATTGAAGTATATCTAGAAGAAATTTGAAAGGATTCGAATCAATTCTTGAAACGGTATCGAGAAAAGTAGGAACTTGAAAAAAAAAATCGGAAAATCACCGTAAAATTTTTCCGGATTTTCCGATCGCAAAAAAAAATCACGTGACAAATACCGTCATCGCGTTGATAAAATGACTGAAAGTCCCGAGCGATATCTTCGATATTTTGGGAAATATAGCGTTTTAAAAATTTTCGACACACAAAAAATTTTTTTTATTTTTTTTAATTTTTTTCAATTTTTTCATGCTTTATAGTGTCAGATATGGATCATTAAGCCGTTTGAACCATCTCTCTATCTTTTCGAATAAAAAAGTTAGACACCCCTACAGGTCGAAGTTATTATTATTATTATTATTATTTTTTCGATTTTTTTCCATTTTTTATTAAGGATCAAGGTCCCGTTGGATTCAAAGTTCTATCTATTCAAATAAAAAAGTTAGGCTCCCTCTGTATTTCTCTGTCCGAAAGACCGTAGAATACTACTCTCTAAAGATCGTAGTATAACAAGTATGGGCGCGGGATTCGCCTACGCTAGCATCCGCCTTGCGCCCACACTTGGCCTGCCGGCGGCTTAACTATCGCGCTTCGCGCGACGATCCTAGCCCCCCGTGTACACGTATATCCTTTCCGTGTACACGTATATCCTTTCCGTGTACACGTATATCCTTTCCGTGTACACGTATATCCTTTCCGTGTACACGTATATCCTTTCCGTGTACACGTACATACCAATTATTTGAATACAACGATCTTAAGGCGTTGTTCTTATTTTAAACGTTCATTGTCAAAATGATTAAAAACTATAATTGGACACCAATAATGTGAATACTACGATCAATGCATGTCTGTCTTTATCATTGAATCCATTTGATACTATAATTGGACACCAATAATGTGAATACTACGATCAACGTGTGTCTGTCTTTATCATTGAATCCGTTTGAAACTATAATTGGACACCAATAATGTGAATCTACGATCAATGCTTGTTTGTCTTCATCATTGAGTCCGTTTGAAGCTATAATTAGACACCAATAATGTGAATACTACGATCAATGCGTGTCTGTCTTTATCGTTGGGTTTGAAACTATAATTGGACACCAATAATGTGAATACTACGATCAATGAGTGTCTGTCTTCATCAATGAATCCGTTTGAAACTATAATTGGACACCAATAATGTGAATACTACGATCAATGCGTGTCTGTTTTTATCATTGAATCCATTTGAAACTATAATTGGATACCAATAATGTGAATACTACGATCAATGAGTGTCTTTCTTTATCATTGAATCCGTTTGAAACTATAATTGGACACCAATAATGTGAATACTACGATCAATGCGTGTCTGTTTTTATCATTGAATCCGTTTGAAACTATAATTGGACACCAATAATGTGAATACTACGATCAATGTGTATAATATATCGATTTTTCCGCATTTTTTTCAAATATTTCATGAACTATTGATTTTGAAAAAACAATTCATTTATATTTTTTGTATATTTTCCAAAAGCAATCATAAAAGGTTCTATGAAAAATTGGGAAATATGCAGCCGTTTGGGAAATATTTAGAATTATTCAAAATTGTCGAAATTTTTTTCTAAGTCCCGACGAATTTTTTTGGGTTTTATTTTTTTTCTGCTCTGGTAATGAATTCGAAGAAACCAAATTGGGATATGTTGATAGAGTTAATTGAGAGGTATTTTTGACAAAAAAATCATTTCTCATTTTTTATTGGTTCTGGAGATATATCGATTTTTCCGATTTTTTTTCGATTATTTCTCGGACTATTGATTTTGAAGAAACAATTCATTTACATTTTTTGTAGACTTCCCAAAGGCAATCATAAAAGGTTCTATGAAAAATTGGGAAATATGCAGCCGTTTGGGAAATATTTAGAATTATTCAAAATTGGCGAAATTTTTTTCTAAGTCTCGACGAATTTTTTTGGGTTTTATTTTTTTTCTGCTCTGGTAATGAATTCGAAGAAACCAAACTGGGATATGTTGATAGAGTTCATTGAGAGGTATTTTTGACAAAAAAATCTTTTCTCATTTTTTATTGGTTCTGGAGATATATCGATTTTTCCGATTTTTTTTCGATTATTTCTCGGACTATTGATTTTAAAGAAACAATTCATTTACATTTTTTGTAGACTTCCCGAAGGCAATCATAAAAGGTTCTATGAAAAATTGGGAAATATGCAGCCGTTTGGGAAATATTTGGAATTATTCAAAATTGTCGAAATTTTTTTCTAAGTCCCGACGAATTTTTTTGGGTTTTATTTTTTTTCTGCTCTGGTAATGAATTCGAAGAAACCAAATTGGGATATGTTGATAGAGTTAATTGAGAGGTATTTTTGACAAAAAAATCATTTCTCATTTTTTATTGGTTCTGGAGATATATCGATTTTTCCGTTTTTTTTTCGATTATTTCTCGGACTATTGATTTTGAAGAAACAATTCATTTACATTTTTTGTAGACTTCCCAAAGGCAATCATAAAAGGTTCTATGAAAAATTGAGAAATATGGAGCCGTTTGGGAAATATTTGGAATTATTCAAAATCGAAGAAATTTTTTTCTAAGTCCCGACGAATTTTTTTGGGTTTTATTTTTTTCCCGCTGCAGTAATGAATTCGAAGAAAGCAAATTGGGATGGGTTGATAGAGTCCATTGAGAGGTATTTTTGACAAAAATATCATTTCTCATTTTTTATTGGTTCTGGAGATATATCGATTTTTCCGATTTTTTTTCGATTATTTCTCGGACTATTGATTTTGAAGAAACAATTCATTTACATTTTTTGTAGACTTCTCAAAGGCAATCATAAAAGGTTCTATGAAAAATTGAGATATATGCAGCCGTTTGGGAAATATTTGGAATTATTCAAAATTGTCGAAATTTTTTTCTAAGTCCCGACGAATTTTTTTAGGTTTTATTTTTTTCCCGCTGTAGTAATGAATTCGAAGAAACCAAATTGGGAGAAGTTGATAGAGTTCGTTGAGAGGTATTTTTGACAAAAAAATCATTCCTCATTTTTTATTGGTTCTGGAGATATATCGATTTTACCGTTTTTTTTTCAAATATTTCCCGGACTATTGATTTTGAAGAAACAATTCATTAACATTTTTTGTATACTTTTCAAAAACAATCATAAAAGGTTCTATGAAAAATTTGGAAATATGCAGCCGTTTGGGAAATATTTGAAATTATTCAAAATTATCGAAAATTTTTTCCAAGTCCCGACGAATTTTTTTATTTTTGAAATAGGAAAAAAATTCATTCGAAACTTTTTGTAGTACTAATGAAGTACAATAAAATTGTTTCCATACACTTTTCCATATCTTGTTTAGTTTTTGAGATTTTGGTGCTTTTATAAAAAAAATTTCTAAGTCCAGCCTTTTTTTTGGATTTTATTTTTTTCCCGCTTTGTTATTGAATTCGAAAAAACCAAATTTACACGATCGATAGAGTTCATTGAGAGGTATCTTCTGCAAAAAATAAATTTCCAAGTTTTTTCTTAATTCGGGAGATATATCGATTTTCCCGTTTTTTTCAAATATTTCCTTTACTATTGAAAATAGGGAAATTATTTATTTACATATTTTATAGATTTTTTGAAGGCGGTCAAAAAAGGTATCGTGGTAAATTGGAAAAATATCAGCAGTTTCCGAGATATTTCGTATTTTTAAAAATTACAATTTTTTTTTTTCATATTTTTCAATTTTTCTCAGTTTTTCCGGACATTTTCTTAAAAGTGTTGAAGAGGTATGATTTTTTTGTATTTCCAAGCTCTATCCACTGCATTGTTCAAAATTCAATTTCGATCATCGGTGCGGTTTTTATTCGAAATTTTCACTTTTCGGAAAATCGTCCGGAAAACCCGTTTTCATTTTCCGATCCTTCTCAAAAACTATACACCTGAGAAGGCTATATAGGCGCATATTTCTAAAAAAATTGGAATGGAAAAAATCATTTCCTGAACCGCTATCGAGTTACCGGTGAAAACCTTAAAAATGACCTTGAAAATTTTCCGGGTTTTCCGATCGCAAAAAAAAATTTTTTTCGAGATACATTTTTTGAGTTATTGATTTGATTCAAATTTCAAAGCAATATCTCCAAGGGTTTGGAAATCATAGCGTTCGCCCCGGGGGCGACAGACAAAAAAAAAATGAGTCGACATTTTAATTTTTTTTAATTTTTTATTTTTTTATTTCCATATTCATTTTTCAAAGGGCCACATTTTCTCTTCATGAAAAATGATTCTATCTCTCCAAATAAAAAAGTGAGTGTCACAATTATTATTATTATTATTTTTTTTTTTTGTTTTTTTTCTTGGTTTCTTCCTAATTTTTTACAAGGATCAATTTCTTTTTTGAACC
Organism: Chrysolina haemoptera; assembly: GCA_958298965.1. Classification (NCBI taxonomy): domain Eukaryota; kingdom Metazoa; phylum Arthropoda; class Insecta; order Coleoptera; family Chrysomelidae; genus Chrysolina; species Chrysolina haemoptera. Next base: position 8,639,023 of record OY282591.1, read on the forward strand.
GTGGCTCTATCTCTTTAAATAAAAAAAATAGCCCCCCTCTGTATTCTCAGCCTCTTTCATAATTTTAATCATTTTTTCACGAAAATCAGCTGTTTTTTCGTTTATTTATAGGGTATCGCAAAAATTTTTACGTGACTTTTTTGTAGGTCTATTCAAGGGGAACAAAATTGTTTATATAAAATTTTTCGATATCTCGTTTGTTTTTCGAGTTTTGGGCAATTTTGGAGGGGGAGTAAAAAATTTTTAATATTTTTTTCACTTTTTTCGTATTTTTTCCATCTTTTTATGTAGTTGGAAAAAAACGGTTTGGAGGTATTACTGAGGCATGTGTTGCGGATACGATGCACTTTTATTTTTTTCATTACCTCTATTAGTACGGTCAATATTTCGATTTTCCAATTTTTTTAGATAACTCCCGGACTATTAATTTTGGGAAAAAAATTAAAAAATAAAATTGTAGATTTTCCGAAGGCAGTCAAAAGCTATCTCGGTGATTCGGAAAAATATCGACCATTTCCGAGTAATTTCGTATTATCCGAAATTCAAATGTTTTTTTTCATATATTTGAAATTTTCCCAGTTTTCCGATCATCTTAGAAAAAATATCGAAGATGTGATTTGTTGGTATATTCGTGCTCTACCAAAAACATTTTTCGGAATTCAGTTTCGATTATTGGTTTTGTTGTTTTTTGTGTTTTACAATATCGGAATTTTTCGGAAAATTTCCCGGAAAACCCGGTCATCATTTTCCGATCATTCTCAAAACTCACAGCCTTCTGTAAGACATATTGAAGTATATCTAGAAAAAATTTGAAAGGATTCGAATCAATTCTTGAACCGGGATCGAGAAAAGTAGGAACTTGAAAAAAAAAATCGGAAAATCACCGTAAAATTTTTCCGGATTTTCCGATCGCCAAAAAAAATCACGTGACAAATACCGTCATCGCGTTGATAAAATGACTGAAAGTCCCGTGCGATATCTTCGATATTTTGGGAAATATAGCGTTTTAAAAATTTTCGACACACAAAAAATTTTTTTTATTTTTTTTAATTTTTTTCAGTTTTTTCATCCTTTATAGTGTCAGATATGGATCATTAACCCGTTTGAACCATCTCTCTATCTTTTCGAATAAAAAAGTTAGACACCCCTACAGGTCGAAGTTATTATTATTATTATTATTTTTTTCTTGATTTTTTTCTATTTTTCATTAAGGATCAAGGTCCCGTTGGATTCAAAGTTCTATCTATTCAAATAAAAAAGTTAGGCTCCCTCTGTATTTCTCTGTCCGAAAGACCGTAGAATACTACTCTCTAAAGATCGTAGTATAACAAGTATGGGCGCGGGATTCGCCTACGCTAGCATCCGCCTTGCGCCCACACTTGGCCTGCCGGCGGCTTAACTATCGCGCTTCGCGCGACGATCCTAGCCCCCCGTGTACACGTATATCCTTTCCGTGTACACGTATATCCTTTCCGTGTACACGTATATCCTTTCCGTGTACACGTATATCCTTTCCGTGTACACGTATATCCTTTCCGTGTACACGTATATCCTTTCCGTGTACACGTACATACCAATTATTTGAATACAACGATCTTAAGGCGTTGTTCTTATTTTAAACGTTCATTGTCAAAATGATTAAAAACTATAATTGGACACCAATAATGTGAATACTACGATCAATGCATGTCTGTCTTTATCATTGAATCCATTTGATACTATAATTGGACACCAATAATGTGAATACTACGATCAACGTGTGTCTATCTTTATCATTGAATCCGTTTGAAACTATAATTGGACACCAATAATGTGAATACTACGATCAATGCTTGTTTGTCTTCATCATTGAGTCCGTTTGAAACTATAATTAGACACCAATAATGTGAATACTACGATCAATGCGTGTCTGTCTTTATCGTTGGGTTTGAAACTATAATTGGACACCAATAATGTGAATACTACGATCAATGAGTGTCTGTCTTCATCATTGAATCCGTTTGAAACTATAATTGGACACCAATAATGTGAATACTACGATCAATGCGTGTCTGTTTTTATCATTGAATCCATTTGAAACTATAATTGGATACCAATAATGTGAATACTACGATCAATGAGTGTCTTTCTTTATCATTGAATCCGTTTGAAACTATAATTGGACACCAATAATGTGAATACTACGATCAATGCGTGTCTGTTTTTATCATTGAATCCGTTTGAAACTATAATTGGACACCAATAATGTGAATACTACGATCAATGTGTATAATATATCGATTTTTCCGCATTTTTTTCAAATATTTCATGAACTATTGATTTTGAAAAAACAATTCATTTATATTTTTTGTATATTTTCCAAAAGCAATCATAAAAGGTTCTATGAAAAATTGGGAAATATGCAGCCGTTTGCAGTCCCGACGAATTTTTTTGGGTTTTATTTTTTTTCTGCTCTGGTAATGAATTCGAAGAAACCAAATTGGGATATGTTGATAGAGTTAATTGAGAGGTATTTTTGACAAAAAAATCATTTCTCATTTTTTATTGGTTCTGGAGATATATCGATTTTTCCGATTTTTTTTCGATTATTTCTTGGACTATTGATTTTGAAGAAACAATTCATTTACATTTTTTGTAGACTTCCCAAAGGCAATCATAAAAGGTTCTATGAAAAATTGGGAAATATGCAGCCGTTTGGGAAATATTTAGAATTATTCAAAATTGGCGAAATTTTTTTCTAAGTCTCGACGAATTTTTTTGGGTTTTATTTTTTTTCTGCTCTGGTAATGAATTCGAAGAAACCAAACTGGGATATGTTGATAGAGTTCATTGAGAGGTATTTTTGACAAAAAAATCTTTTCTCATTTTTTATTGGTTCTGGAGATATATCGATTTTTCCGATTTTTTTTCGATTATTTCTCGGACTATTGATTTTAAAGAAACAATTCATTTACATTTTTTGTAGACTTCCCGAAGGCAATCATAAAAGGTTCTATGAAAAATTGGGAAATATGCAGCCGTTTGGGAAATATTTGGAATTATTCAAAATTGTCGAAATTTTTTTCTAAGTCCCGACGAATTTTTTTGGGTTTTATTTTTTTTCTGCTCTGGTAATGAATTCGAAGAAACCAAATTGGGATATGTTGATAGAGTTAATTGAGAGGTATTTTTGACAAAAAAATCATTCCTCATTTTTTATTGGTTCTGGAGATATATCGATTTTTCCGATTTTTTTTCGATTATTTCTCGGACTATTGATTTTGAAGAAACAATTCATTTACATTTTTTGTAGACTTCCCAAAGGCAATCATAAAAGGTTCTATGAAAAATTGAGAAATATGCTGCCGTTTGGGAAATATTTGGAATTATTCAAAATCGAAGAAATTTTTTTCTAAGTCCCGACGAATTTTTTTGGGTTTTATTTTTTTCCCGCTGCAGTAATGAATTCGAAGAAAGCAAATTGGGATGGGTTGATAGAGTCCATTGAGAGGTATTTTTGACAAAAATATCATTTCTCATTTTTTATTGGTTCTGGAGATATATCGATTTTTCCGATTTTTTTTCGATTATTTCTCGGACTATTGATTTTGAAGAAACAATTCATTTACATTTTTTGTAGACTTCTCAAAGGCAATCATAAAAGGTTCTATGAAAAATTGAGATATATGCAGCCGTTTGGGAAATATTTGGAATTATTCAAAATTGTCGAAATTTTTTTCTAAGTCCCGACGAATTTTTTTAGGTTTTATTTTTTTCCCGCTGTAGTAATGAATTCGAAGAAACCAAATTGGAAGAAGTTGATAGAGTTCGTTGAGAGGTATTTTTGACAAAAAAATCATTCCTCATTTTTTATTGGTTCTGGAGATATATCGATTTTACCGTTTTTTTTTCAAATATTTCCCGGACTATTGATTTTGAAGAAACAATTCATTAACATTTTTTGTATACTTTTCAAAAACAATCATAAAAGGTTCTATGAAAAATTTGGAAATATGCAGCCGTTTGGGAAATATTTGAAATTATTCAAAATTATCGAAAATTTTTTCCAAGTCCCGACGAATTTTTTTATTTTTGAAATAGGAAAAAAATTCATTCGAAACTTTTTGTAGTACTAATGAAGTACAATAAAATTGTTTCCATACACTTTTCCATATCTTGTTTAGTTTTTGAGATTTTGGTGCTTTTATAAAAAAAATTTCTAAGTCCAGCCTTTTTTTTGGATTTTATTTTTTTCCCGCTTTGTTATTGAATTCGAAAAAACCAAATTTACACGATCGATAGAGTTCATTGAGAGGTATCTTCTGCAAAAAATAAATTTCCAAGTTTTTTCTTAATTCGGGAGATATATCGATTTTCCCGTTTTTTTCAAATATTTCCTGTACTATTGAAAATAGGGAAATTATTTATTTACATATTTTATAGATTTTTTGAAGGCGGTCAAAAAAGGTATCGTGGTAAATTGGAAAAATATCAGCAGTTTCCGAGATATTTCGTATTTTTAAAAATTACAATTTTTTTTTTCATATTTTTCAATTTTTCTCAGTTTTCCGGACATTTTCTTAAAAGTGTTGAAGAGGTATGATTTTTTTGTATTTCCAAGCTCTATCCACTGCATTGTTCAAAATTCAATTTCGATCATCGGTGCGGTTTTTATTCGAAATTTTCACTTTTCGGAAAATCGTCCGGAAAACCCGTTTTCATTTTCCGATCCTTCTCAAAAACTATACACCTGAGAAGGCTATATAGGCGCATATTTCTAAAAAAATTGGAATGGAAAAAATCATTTCCTGAACCGCTATCGAGTTACCGGTGAAAACCTTAAAAATGACCTTGAAAATTTTCCGGGTTTTCCGATCGCAAAAAAAAATTTTTTTCGAGATACATTTTTTGAGTTATTGATTTGATTCAAATTTCAAAGCAATATCTCCAAGGGTTTGGAAATCATAGCGTTCGCCCCGGGGGCGACAGACAAAAAAAAAATGAGTCGACATTTTAATTTTTTTTAATTTTTTATTTTTTTATTTCCATATTCATTTTTCAAAGGGCCACATTTTCTCTTTATGAAAAATGATTCTATCTCTCCAAATAAAAAAGTGAGTGTCACAATTATTATTATTATTATTTTTTTTTTTTGTTTTTTTTCTTGGTTTCTTCCTAATTTTTTACAAGGATCAATTTCTTTTTTGAACCGTGGCTCTATCTCTTTAAATAAAAAAAATAGCCCCCCTCTGTATTCTCAGCCTCTTTCATAATTTTAATCATTTTTTCACGAAAATCAGCTGTTTTTTCGTTTATTTATAGGGTATCGCAAAAATTTTTACGTGACTTTTTTGTAGGTCTATTTAAGGGGAACAAAATTGTTTATATAAAATTTTTCGATATCTCGTTTGGTTTTCGAGTTTTGGGCAATTTTGGAGGGGGAGTAAAAAATTTTTAATATTTTTTTCACTTTTTTCGTATTTTTTCCATCTTTTTATGTAGTTGGAAAAAAACGGTTTGGAGGTATTACTGAGGCATGTGTTGCGGATACGATGCACTTTTATTTTTTTCATTACCTGTATTAGTACGGTAAATACTTCGATTTTCCAATTTTTTTAGATATCTCCCGGACTATTAATTTTGGGAAAAAAATTAAAAAACAAAATTGTAGATTTTCCAAAGGCAGTCAAAAGCTGTCTCGGTGATTCGGAAAAATATCGATCATTTCCGAGTAATTTCGTATTATCCGAAATTCAAATGTTTTTTTTCATATATTTGAAATTTTCCCAGTTTTCCGATCATTTTAGAGAAAATATCGAAGACCTATGATTTGTTGGTATATTCGTGCACTGCCAAAAACATTTTTCACAATTCAGTTTCGATTGTTGGTTTCGTTGTTTTTTGTGTTTTACAATATCGGAATTTTTCGGAAAATTTCCCGGAAAATCCGGTCATCATATTCCGATCATTCTCAAAACTCACCGCCTTCTGTAAGACATATTGAAGTATATCTAGAAGAAATTTGAAAGAATTCGAATCAATTCTTGAACCGGTATCGAGAAAAGTAGGAACTTGAAAAAAAAAATCGGAAAATCACCGTAAAATTTTTCCGGATTTTCCGATCGCCAAAAAAAATCACGTGACAAATACCGTCATCGCGTTGATAAAATGACTGAAAGTCCCTTGCGATATCTTCGATATTTTGGGAAATATAGCGTTTTAAAAATTTTCGACACACAAAAATTTTTTTTTATTTTTTTAAATTTTTTTCAATTTTTTCATCTTTTATAGTGTCAGATATGGATCATTAAGCCGTTCGAACCATCTCTCTATCTTTTCGAATAAAAAAGTTAGACACCCCTACAGGTCGAAGTTATTATTATTATTATTATTTTTTTTTCGATTTTTTTCCATTTTTTATTAAGGATCAAGGTCCCGTTGGATTCAAAGTTCTATCTATTCAAATAAAAAAGTTAGGCTCCCTCTGTATTTCTCTGTCCGAAAGACCGTAGAATACTACTCTCTAAAGATCGTAGTATAACAAGTGTGTACGCCGTGTACACATGTACACATAAAACTATTATTGGTCTTGACCAATAATATGAATAATACGACTATGGTGCGCGAATCCGTTTAAAACTATAATTGGTCTTCACCAATAATATGAATAATACGACTGTGACGCCAAGTCCCAAAAGTTTCGATTTTTTTGGAATATTTCCCGGACTATTGATGTTAAGAAAGAAATGCAGCCAATTTTCTGTATATTTTTGGAGATATATCGATTTTTCCGATTTTTTTTCCATTATTTACCGTACTATTGATTTTGAAGCGAAAATTCATTTACATTTTTTATACGTTTTCTGAAGGCGACCAAAAAAGGTGCAATGGAAAATTTCAAAATATGCAGCCGTTCAGGAAATATTCGGATTTATTCAAAATCGTCGAAACGATAATTTTCTCTAAGTCCCGACGAATTTTTTTGGATTTTATTTTTTTCTAGCTCCGGTAATGAATTCGAAGAAACCAAATTGGGAGGTTCGGTAGAGTTCGTCGAGAGGTTTTTGTGACAAAAAAATAGTTCATAATTTTCAATCAGTTCTGGAGATATATCGATTTTTCCGATTTTTTTTCAATTATTTACCGTACTATTGATTTTGAAGCGAAAATTCATTTACATTTTTTATACGTTTTCTGAAGGCGACCAAAAAAGGTGCAATGGAAAATTTCAAAATATGCAGCCGTTCAGGAAATATTCGGATTTATTCAAAATCGTCGAAACGATAATTTTCTCTAAGTCCCGACGAATTTTTTTGGATTTTATTTTTTTCTAGCTCCGGTAATGAATTCGAAGAAACCAAATTGGGAGGTTCGGTAGAGTTCGTCGAGAGGTTTTTGTGACAAAAAAATAGTTCATAATTTTTAATCAGTTCTGGAGATATATCGATTTTTCCGATTTTTTTTCAATTATTTCCCGTACTATTGATTTTGAAGGAACAATTCATTTACATTTTTTGTACATTCCTTGAAGGCGACCAAAAAAGGTTCAGTGGAAAATTTCGAAATTTGCAGCCGTTCGGGAAATATTTGGATTTATTCAATATCGTCGAAACGAAAATTTTCTCTAAGTCCCGACGAATTATTTTGGATTTTATTTTTTTCCAGCTCCGGTAATGAATTCGAAGAAACCAAATTCGGAGGTTCGATAGAGTTCGTTGAAAGGTTTTTGTGACAAAAAAAAAAGTTCCTAATTTTTGATCAGTTCTGGAGATATATCGATTTTTCCGATTTTTTTCCAAATATTTCCCGTACTATTGATTTTGAAGAAATAATTCAGTTACATTTTTTGTACATTTCCTGAAGGCGATCAAAAAAGCTCAAATGGAAAATTTCATAATCTGCAGCCGTTCAGGAAATATTCGGATTTATTCAAAATCGTCGAAACGAAAATTTTCTCTAAGTCCCGACGAATTATTTTGGATTTTATTTTTTTCCAGCTCCGGTAATGAATTCGGAGAAACCAAATTGGGAGGTTCGGTAAAGTTCGTTGAGAGGTTTTTGTGACAAAAAAATAGTTCCTAATTTTTAATCAGTTCTGGAGATATATCGATTTTTCCGTTCTTTTTTCAAATATTTTCCAAGCTATTGATTTTGAAGAGAAAATCCATTTACGTTTTTTGTACATTTCCTGAAGGCGACCAAAAAAGGTTCAATGGAAAATTTCGTAATCTGCAGCCGTTCAGGAAATATTTGGAATTATTCAAAATCATCGAAACGAAAAATTTCTCTAAGTCCCGACGAATTTTTTCATTTTCGGAATAGGAAAAAATGTCACCAATAACTTTTCGTAGTACTAACCGAGTACAATGAAATTGTTCGTACACACTTTTCCACATCTCGTTTAGTTTTCGAGATTTTGGTGTTTTTATGCGTGATTATAGAAATTATTTCTAAGTCCGGCCTTTTTTTTGGATTTTATTTTTTTCCCGCTCCGTTATTGAAGTCGAAGGAATCAAATTCGGAGGGAAGGTAGAACCCGTCGAGAGGTATTTTTAGCAAAAAAAATATCGAAATTATTTCGTTCGGTTCCGGAGATATACGGATTTTTCCGTTTTTTTTCAAATATTTCCCGTACTATTATTATTAGAGGAAAAATGTAGGAAAACTTTCTGCGGGTTTTCCGAAGGCGATCTAGAAAAGTCTCGCGAAATTCAAAATTTCGCAGCCGTTTTCGAAATATTTGATATTTTCCAAAATGAGAATTTTCATACTCGGAAAAAATAGGTTTTTCACCATTTTCCGATCGTTTTTCAGGGGGGATAATTCGAAGGATAGTTCGCTGACTCGAGCTCTATCTTCGGCATATTCAAAATCTTAGTTATCTTTATCGGTTTAGCAGCAATAGGAAGTCAAAAAAAAAAATCATTTTTCGGAAAATCGCCCGGGAAATCGTTAGGCTTTTTCCGATCTCTCATAACTTTCTATCACTTCTGTAGGATATTCGAGAGTACTCCTGAAAAAAATTCGAACTCGAAAAAACGAAAGCTCCGACCCCTACCCGACAAAGTATGAAAATTTTGAAAAAGTCCCGTAAAATTTTTCCTAGTTTTCCGATCGAAAATTTTCTTTTTCCGAATCGTTGATTTTCTGATTTCGAACACTTTTCTTCCCCACGACTACGGCTCTATCTCGTCAAATAAAAAAGTTAGACCCCCCGTAAGTTTACGAAAAAGCTACAGACACGACAAAAATTTTTATTTTTTGATATTTTTTAAAAAAATTCAGCGCGCGCAGAAAAAAATCACGAGTACGTCCGTAAAATTAAAAAAAAAAAAAATCAAAACTTTACCCGCTACGGCCAAAATAAAAAAAATCGGAAAAACCCGCGTAGAATTTTTCCGGCTTTTCCGATCGCGAAACAAAAAAAACCGTAAATTTCTATCATCGAGGTTCATACGTGGTTAAAATTTCGAAGCGATATCTTCGAAGACTCCGAAGATATAGGGGTTCTAAACTTTCCGAAAAAAAAAAAAAGTGGGGGAAAAAATTTTTTTTTTTCTTCTAAAATCCTATTTTTTTATTCTAAACACTTTCTTTCCCCGCGACTTTCCTTCTATCTCGAAAATAAAGATTTTAGCCCCCCTGCCGGTTGTAGGGCCGTAGTATAATACTCCTAAAGGTCGTATTATAACAAGTGTGGGCGCGGGATTCGCCTACGCTAGCATCCGCCTTGCGCCCACACTTGGCCTGCCGGCGGCTTAACTGTCGCGCTTCGCGCGACGATCCTAGCCCCCCGTGTACACGTATATCCTTTCCGTGTACACGTATATCCATTCCGTGTACACGTATATCCTTTCCGTGTACACGTATCTACCAATTATTTGAATACTACGATCTTATGGCGTTGTTCTTATTTTAAAGGTTCATTGTCAAAATGATTAGAAACTATAATTGGATACCAATAATGTGAATACTACGATCAATGCGTGTCTGTCTTTATAATTGAATCTATTTGATACTATAATTGGACACCAATAATGTGAATACTACGATCAATGTGTGTCTGTCTTTATCATTGAATCCGTTTGAAACTATAATTGGACACCAATAATGTGAATACTACGATCAATGCTTGTCTGTCTTCATCATTGAGTCCGTTTGAAACTATAATTGGACACCAATAATGTGAATACTACGATCAATGCGTGTCTGTCTTTATCGTTGGGTCAGTTTGAAACTATAATTGGACACCAATAATGTGAATACTACGATCAATGCGTGCCTGTCTTTATCATTGAGTCAGTTTGAAACTATAATTGGACACCAATAATGTGAATACTACGATCAATGAGTGTCTTTCTTTATCATTGAATCCGTTTGAAACTATAATTGGACACCAATAATGTGAATACTACGATCAATGCGTGTCTGTCTTTATTATTGAATCCGTTTGAAACTATAATTGGACACCAATAATGTGAATACTACGATCAATGTGTATAATATATCGATTTTTCCGCATTTTTTTCAAATATTTCATGAACTATTGATTTTGAAAAAACAATTCATTTACATTTTTTGTAGACTTTCCAAAGGCAATCATAAAAGGTTCTATGAAAAATTGGGAAATATGCAGCCGTTTGGGAAATATTTGGAATTATTCAAAATTGTCGAAATTTTTTTCTAAGTCCCGACGAATTTTTTTGGGTTTTATTTTTTTTTCTGCTCTGGTAATGAATTCGAAGAAATCAAATTGGGATATGTTGATAGAGTTAATTGAGAGGTATTTTTGACAAAAAAATCATTTCTCATTTTTTATTGGTTCTGGAGATATATCGATTTTTCCGATTTTTTTTCGATTATTTCTCGGACTATTGATTTTGAAGAAACAATTCAATTACATTTTTTGTAGACTTTCCAAAGGCAATCATAAAAGGTTCTATGAAAAATTGAGAAATATGCAGCCGTTTGGGAAATATTTAGAATTATTCAAAATTGTCGAATTTTTTTTCAAAGTCCCTACGAATTTTTTTGGGTTTTATTTTTTTCCCGCTGTGGTAATGAATTCGAAGAAACCAAATTGGAAGGGGTTGATAGAGTTCGTTGAGAGGTATTTTTGACAAAAAAATCATTTCTCAGTTTTTATTGATTCTGGAGATATATGGATTTTTCCGATTTTTTTTCAAATATTTCTCAGACTATTGATTTTGAAGAAACAATTCATTTACATTTTTTGTAGACTTCCCAAAGGCAATCATAAAAGGTTCTATGAAAAATTGAGAAATATGCAGCCGTTTGGGAAATATTTAGAATTATTCAAAATCGAAGAAATTTTTTTCTAAGTCCCGACGAATTTTTTTGGGTTTTATTTTTTTCCCGCTGTGGTAATGAATTCGAAGAAACCAAATTGGAAGGGGTTGATAGAGTTCGTTGAGAGGTATTTTTGACAAAAAAATCATTTCTCAGTTTTCATTGATTCTGGAGATATATCAATTTTTCCGATTTTTTTTCGAATATTTCTTGGACTATTGATTTTGAAGAAACAATTCATTTACATTTTTTGTAGACTTCCCGAAGGCAATCATAAAAGGTTCTATGAAAAATTGGGAAATATGCAGCCGTTTGGGAAATATTTGGAATTATTCAAAATCGAAGAAATTTTTTTCTAAGTCCCGACGAATTTTTTTGGGTTTTATTTTTTTCCCGCTGCAGTAATGAATTTGAAGAAACCAAATTGGGATGGGTTGATAGAGTCCATTGAAAGGTATTTTTGACAAAAAAATAATTTCTCATTTTTTATTGGTTCTGGAGATATATCGATTTTTCCGATTTTTTTTCGAATATTTCTTGGACTATTGATTTTGAAGAAACAATTCATTAACATTTTTTGTAGACTTCCCAAAGGCAATCATAAAAGGTTCTATGAAAAATTTGGAAATATGCAGCCGTTTAGGAAATATTTGGAATTATTCAAAATCGAAGAAATTTTTTTTTAAGTCCCGACGAATTTTTTTGGGTTTTATTTTTTTCCCGCTGCAGTAATGAATTCGAAGAAACCAAATTGGGATGGGTTGATAGAGTCCATTGAAAGGTATTTTTGACAAAAAAATCATTTCTCAGTTTTCATTGATTCTGGAGATATATCGATTTTTCCGATTTTTTTTCGAATATTTCTTGGACTATTGATTTTGAAGAAACAATTCATCTACATTTTTTGTATACTTTTCAAAAACAATCATAAAAGGTTCTATGAAAAATTTGGAAATATGCAGCCGTTTGGGAAATATTTGGAATTTTTCAAAATCGACGAAATTTTTTTCTAAGTCCCGACGAATTTTTTTGGGTTTAATTTTTTTTCTGCTCTGGTAATGAATTCGAAGAAACCAAATTGGGATGGGTTGATAGAGTCCATTGAAAGGTATTTTTAACAGAAAAATCATTTCTCAGTTTTCATTGATTCTGGAGATATATCGATTTTTCCGATTTTTTTTCAAATATTTCCCGGACTATTGATTTTGAAGAAACAATTCATCTACATTTTTTGTATACTTTTCAAAAACAATCATAAAAGGTTCTATGAAAAATTTGGAAATATGCAGCCGTTTGGGAAATATTTGGAATTTTTCAAAATCGACGAAATTTTTTTCCAAGTCCCGACGAATTTTTTTGGGTTTTATTTTTTTCTCGCTGCAGTAATGAATTCGAAGAAACCAAATTGGGATGGGTTGATAGAGTCCATTGAAAGGTATTTTTAACAAAAAAATCATTTCTCAGTTTTCATTGATTCTGGAGATATATCGATTTTTCCGATTTTTTTTCGAATATTTCTTGGACTATTGATTTTGAAGAAACAATTCATTTACATTTTTTGTAGACTTTTCAAAAACAATCATAAAAGGTTCTATGAAAAATTTGGAAATATGCAGCCGTTTGGGAAATATTTGAAATTATTCAAAATTGTCGAAATTTTTTCCAAGTCCCGACGAATTTTTTTATTTTTGAAATAGGAAAAAAATTCATTCGAAACTTTTTGTAGTACTAATGGAGTACAATAAAATTGTATGCATACACTTTTCCATATCTTGTTTAGTTTTTGAGATTTTGGTGCTTTTATAAAAAAAATTTCTAAGTCCAGCCTTTTTTTTGGATTTTATTTTTTTCCCGCTCTGTTATTGAATTCGAAAAAACCAAATTTAGACGATCGATAGAGTTCATTGAGAGGTATCTTCTGCAAAAAATTAATTTCCAAGTTTTTTCTTAATTCGGGAGATATATCGATTTTCCCGTTTTTTTCAAATATTTCCTGTACTATTGAAAATAGGGGAATTATTCATTTACATATTTTATAGATTTTTTGAAGGCGGTCAAAAAAGGTATCGTGGTAAATTGAAAAAATATCAGCAGTTTCCGAGATATTTCGTATTTTTAAAAATTACAATTTTTTTTTTCATATTTTTCAATTTTTCTCAGTTTTCCGGACATTTTCTTAAAAGTGTTGAAGAGGTATGATTTTTTTGTATTTCCAAGCTCTATCCACTGCATTGTTCAAAATTCAATTTCGATCATCGGTACGTTTTTTTTTCATGTTTTTTACTTTTCGGAAAATCGTCCGGAAAACCCGTTTTCATTTTCCGATCCTTCTCAAAAACTATACACCACTGTAGGGCATTTGGTCGTACTTCTTAAAGAAATATGAATTCGAAAAAACGAAACCCTGGACCTGTATCGAGGAAACTAGGAAAAACACAAAAATGGCAGTTAAAATTTTCCGGGTTTTCCGATCGCAAAAAAAAATAAATTTTGAGATACATTTTTTTGATTATTTACGTGATTAAAATTTCAACTCGATATCTCTAACGGTTTCGAAAATATAAGGTGTTTTCTAAAGACGACAGACAAAATGGCGGACATACAAAAAATTTATTTTTTTTAATTTTTCGTTTTTTCATTTTCATATTCATTTTTCAATGGGCCACATTTTCCCTTTATGAAAAATGATTCTATCTCTTCAAATAAAAAAGTGAGTGTCACAATTATTATTATTATTATTATTTTTTTTTGTTTTTTTTCTTGGATTCTTCCTAATTTTTTACAAGGATCAATTTCTTTTTTGAACCGTGGCTCTATCTACTCAAATAAAAAAAATAGCCCCCCTCTATGTTCTCGGCCTGTTTCATAGTTTCAATCATTTTTTCACGAAAATCAGCTGTTTTTTCGTTTATTTATAGGGTATCGCAAAAATTTTTACGTGACTTTTTTGTAGGTCTATTCAAGGGGAACAAAATTGTTTATATAAAATTTTTCGATATCTCGTTTGGTTTTCGAGTTTTGGGCAATTTGGGAGGGGGAGTACAGATTTTTTATTTTTTTTTTCATTTGTTTCGTATTTTTCCCATCTTTTTATGTAGTCGGAGAAAAACTGTTTGGAGGTATTACTGAGGCATGTGTTGCGGATACGATGCACTTTTATTTTTTTCATTACCTCTATTAGTACGGTCAATATTTCGATTTTCCAATTTTTTCAGATATCTCCCGGACTATTAATTTTGGGAAAAAAATTAAAAAACAAAATTGTAGATTTTCCAAAGGCAGTCAAAAGCTGTCTCGGTGATTCGGAAAAATATCGACCATTTCCGAGTAATTTCGTATTATCCGAAATTCAAATGTTTTTTTTCATATATTTGAAATTTTCCCAGTTTTCCGATCATCTTAGAAAAAATATCGAAGATGTGATTTGTTGGTATATTCGTGCACTGCCAAAAACATTTTTCACAATTCAGTTTCGATTGTTGGTTTCGTTGTCATTTGTGTTTTACAATATCGGAATTTTTCGGAAAATTCCCCGGAAAACCCGGTTATCATTTTCCGATCATTCTCAAAACTAACAGCCTTCTGTAAGACATATTGAAGTATATCTAGAAGAAATTTGAAAGGATTCGAATCAATTCTTGAACCGGCATCGAGAAAAGTAGGAAATTGAAAAAAAAAATCGGAAAATCACCGTAAAATTTTTCCGGATTTTCCGATCGCCAAAAAAAGTCACGTGACAAATACCGTCATCGAGTTGATAAAATGACTGAAAGTCCCAAGCGATATCTTTGATAGTTTGGGAAATATAGCCTTTTAAAAATTTTCGAGGGACAAAAATTTTTTTTTATTTTTTTAAATTTTTTTCAGTTTTTTCATCTTTTATAGTGTCAAATAAGGATCATTAACCCGTTTGAACCATCTCTCTATCTTTTCGAATAAAAAAGTTAGGCACCCCTACAGGTCGAAGTTATTATTATTATTATTATTTTTTTTTCGATTTTTTTCTATTTTTTATTAAGGATCAAGGTCCCGTTGGATTCAAAGTTCTATCTGTCCAAATAAAAAAGTTAGGCTCCCTCTGTCCGAAAGACCGCAGAATACTACTTCTCTAAAGATCGTAGTATAACAAGTTTGGGCGCGGGATTCGCCTACGCTAGCATCCGCCTTGCGCCCACACTTGGCCTGCCGGCGGCTTAACTGTCGCGCTTCGCGCGACGATCCTAGCCCCCCGTGTACACGTATATCCTTTCCGTGTACACGTATATCCTTTCCGTGTACACGTATATCCATTCCGTGTACACGTATATCCTTTCCGTGTACACGTATCTACCAATTATTTGAATACTACGATCTTAAGGCGTTGTTCTTATTTTAAAGGTTCATTGTCAAAATGATTAGAAACTATAATTGGATACCAATAATGTGAATACTACGATCAATGCGTGACTGTCTTTATAATTGAATCTATTTGATACTATAATTGGACACCAATAATGTGAATACTACGATCAATGCTTGTCTGTCTTCATCATTGAGTCCGTTTGAAACTATAATTGGACACCAATAATGTGAATACTACGATCAATGCGTGTCTGTCTTTATCGTTGGGTCAGTTTGAAACTATAATTGGACACCAATAATGTTAATACTACGATCAATGCGTGCCTGTCTTTATCATCGAGTCAGTTTGAAACTATAATTGGACACCAATAATGTGAATACTACGATCAATGAGTGTCTTTCTTTATCATTGAATCCGTTTGAAACTATAATTGGACACCAGTCATGTGAATACTACGATCAATGCGTGTCTGTCTTTATTATTGAATCCGTTTGAAACTATAATTGGACACCAATAATGTGAATACTACGATCAATGTGTATAATATATCGATTTTTCCGCATTTTTTTCAAATATTTCATGAACTATTGATTTTGAAAAAACAATTCATCTACATTTTTTGTAGACTTTCCAAAGGCAATCATAAAAGGTTCTATGAAAAATTGGGAAATATGCACCCGTTTGGGAAATATTTGGAATTATTCAAAATTGTCGAAATTTTTTTCTAAGTCCCGACGAATTTTTTTGGGTTTTATTTTTTTTCCGCTGCAGTAATGAATTCGAAGAAACCAAATTGGGATGGGTTGATAGAGTCCATTGAGAGGTATTTTTAACAAAAAAATCATTTCTCAGTTTTTATTGATTCTGGAGATATATCGATTTTTCCGATTTTTTTTCAAATATATCCCGGACTATTGATTTTGAAGAAACAATTCATCTACATTTTTTGTATACTTTCCAAAGGCAATCATAAAAGGTTCTATGAAAAATTGAGAAATATGCAGCCGTTTGGGAAATATTTAGAATTATTCAAAATTGTCGAAATTTTTTTCTAAGTCCCGACGAATTTTTTTGGATTTAATTTTTTTCCCGCTGTGGTAATGAATTCGAAGAAATCAAATTGGGATTGGTTGATAGAGTTCGTTGAGAGGTATTTTTGACAAAAAAATCATTTCTCATTTTTTATTGGTTCTGGAGATATATCGATTTTTCCGATTTTTTTTCGAATATTTCTTGGACTATTGATTTTGAAGAAACAATTCATTAACATTTTTTGTAGACTTTTCCAAAGGCAATCATAAAAGGTTCTATGAAAAATTGGGAAATATGCAGCCGTTTGGGAAATATTTGGAATTATTCAAAATCGAAGAAATTTTTTTTTAAGTCCCGACGAATTTTTTTGGATTTTATTTTTTTTCTGCTCTGGTAATGAATTCGAAGAAACCAAACTGGAATATGTTGATAGAGTTCATTGAGAGGTATTTTTGACAAAAAAATCATTTCTCATTTTTTATTGGTTCTGGAGATATATCGATTTTTCCAATTTTTTTTCAAATATTTTTTGGACTATTGATTTTGAAGAAACAATTCATCTACATTTTTTGTATACTTCCCAAAGGCAATCATAAAAGGTTCTATGAAAAATTGAGAAATATGCAGCCGTTTGGGAAATATTTAGAATTATTCAAAATTGTCGAAATTTTTTTCCAAGTCCCGACGAAAATTTTTGGGTTTTATTTTTTTCCCGCTGCAGTAATGAATTCGAAGAAACCAAATTGGGATGGGTTGATAGAGTCCATTGAGAGGTATTTTTAACAAAAAAATCATTTCTCAGTTTTTATTGATTCTGGAGATATATCGATTTTTCCGATTTTTTTTCAAATATATCCCGGACTATTGATTTTGAAGAAACAATTCATCTACATTTTTTGTATACTTTCCAAAGGCAATCATAAAAGGTTCTATGAAAAATTGAGAAATATGCAGCCGTTTGGGAAATATTTAGAATTATTCAAAATTGTCGAAATTTTTTTCTAAGTCCCGACGAATTTTTTTGGATTTAATTTTTTTCCCGCTGTGGTAATGAATTCGAAGAAATCAAATTGGGATTGGTTGATAGAGTTCGTTGAGAGGTATTTTTGACAAAAAAATCATTTCTCATTTTTTATTGGTTCTGGAGATATATCGATTTTTCCGATTTTTTTTCGAATATTTCTTGGACTATTGATTTTGAAGAAACAATTCATTAACATTTTTTGTAGACTTTTCCAAAGGCAATCATAAAAGGTTCTATGAAAAATTGGGAAATATGCAGCCGTTTGGGAAATATTTGGAATTATTCAAAATCGAAGAAATTTTTTTTTAAGTCCCGACGAATTTTTTTGGATTTTATTTTTTTTCTGCTCTGGTAATGAATTCGAAGAAACCAAACTGGGATATGTTGATAGAGTTCATTGAGAGGTATTTTTGACAAAAAAATCATTTCTCATTTTTTATTGGTTCTGGAGATATATCGATTTTTCCAATTTTTTTTCAAATATTTTTTGGACTATTGATTTTGAAGAAACAATTCATCTACATTTTTTGTATACTTCCCAAAGGCAATCATAAAAGGTTCTATGAAAAATTGAGAAATATGCAGCCGTTTGGGAAATATTTAGAATTATTCAAAATTGTCGAAATTTTTTTCCAAGTCCCGACGAAAATTTTTGGGTTTTATTTTTTTCCCGCTGCAGTAATGAATTCGAAGAAACCAAATTGGGATGGGTTGATAGAGTCCATTGAGAGGTATTTTTAACAAAAAAATCATTTCTCAGTTTTTATTGATTCTGGAGATATATCGATTTTTCCGATTTTTTTTCAAATATATCCCGGACTATTGATTTTGAAGAAACAATTCATCTACATTTTTTGTATACTTTCCAAAGGCAATCATAAAAGGTTCTATGAAAAATTGAGAAATATGCAGCCGTTTGGGAAATATTTAGAATTATTCAAAATTGTCGAAATTTTTTTCTAAGTCCCGACGAATTTTTTTGGATTTAATTTTTTTCCCGCTGTGGTAATGAATTCGAAGAAATCAAATTGGGATTGGTTGATAGAGTTCGTTGAGAGGTATTTTTGACAAAAAAATCATTTCTCATTTTTTATTGGTTCTGGAGATATATCGATTTTTCCGATTTTTTTTCGAATATTTCTTGGACTATTGATTTTGAAGAAACAATTCATTAACATTTTTTGTAGACTTTTCCAAAGGCAATCATAAAAGGTTCTATGAAAAATTGGGAAATATGCAGCCGTTTGGGAAATATTTGGAATTATTCAAAATCGAAGAAATTTTTTTTTAAGTCCCGACGAATTTTTTTGGATTTTATTTTTTTTCTGCTCTGGTAATGAATTCGAAGAAACCAAACTGGGATATGTTGATAGAGTTCATTGAGAGGTATTTTTGACAAAAAAATCATTTCTCATTTTTTATTGGTTCTGGAGATATATCGATTTTTCCAATTTTTTTTCAAATATTTTTTGGACTATTGATTTTGAAGAAACAATTCATCTACATTTTTTGTATACTTCCCAAAGGCAATCATAAAAGGTTCTATGAAAAATTGAGAAATATGCAGCCGTTTGGGAAATATTTAGAATTATTCAAAATTGTCGAAATTTTTTTCTAAGTCCCGACGAAAATTTTTGGGTTTTATTTTTTTCCCGCTGCAGTAATGAATTCGAAGAAACCAAATTGGGATGGGTTGATAGAGTCCATTGAGAGGTATTTTTAACAAAAAAATCATTTCTCAGTTTTTATTGATTCTGGAGATATATCGATTTTTCCGATTTTTTTTCAAATATATCCCGGACTATTGATTTTGAAGAAACAATTCATCTACATTTTTTGTATACTTTCCAAAGGCAATCATAAAAGGTTCTATGAAAAATTGAGAAATATGCAGCCGTTTGGGAAATATTTGGAATTATTCAAAATCGAAGAAATTTTTTTCTAAGTCCCGACGAATTTTTTTGGATTTAATTTTTTTCCCGCTGTGGTAATGAATTCGAAGAAATCAAATTGGGATTGGTTGATAGAGTTCGTTGAGAGGTATTTTTGACAAAAAAATCATTTCTCATTTTTTATTGGTTCTGGAGATATATCGATTTTTCCGATTTTTTTTCGAATATTTCTTGGACTATTGATTTTGAAGAAACAATTCATTAACATTTTTTGTAGACTTTTCCAAAGGCAATCATAAAAGGTTCTATGAAAAATTGGGAAATATGCAGCCGTTTGGGAAATATTTGGAATTATTCAAAATCGAAGAAATTTTTTTTTAAGTCCCGACGAATTTTTTTGGATTTTATTTTTTTTCTGCTCTGGTAATGAATTCGAAGAAACCAAACTGGGATATGTTGATAGAGTTCATTGAGAGGTATTTTTGACAAAAAAATCATTTCTCATTTTTTATTGGTTCTGGAGATATATCGATTTTTCCAATTTTTTTTCAAATATTTTTTGGACTATTGATTTTGAAGAAACAATTCATCTACATTTTTTGTATACTTCCCAAAGGCAATCATAAAAGGTTCTATGAAAAATTTGGAAATATGCAGCCGTTTAGGAAATATTTGGAATTATTCAAAATCGAAGAAATTTTTTTTTAAGTCCCGACGAATTTTTTTGGGTTTTATTTTTTTCCCGCTGCAGTAATGAATTCGAAGAAACCAAATTGGGATGGGTTGATAGAGTCCATTGAAAGGTATTTTTGACAAAAAAATCATTTCTCAGTTTTCATTGATTCTGGAGATATATCGATTTTTCCGATTTTTTTTCGAATATTTCTTGGACTATTGATTTTGAAGAAACAATTCATTTACATTTTTTGTATACTTTCCAAAGGCAATCATAAAAGGTTCTATGAAAAATTGAGAAATATGCAGCCGTTTGGGAAATATTTAGAATTATTCAAAATTGTCGAAAAGTCCCGACGAAAATTTTTGGGTTTTATTTTTTTCCCGCTGCAGTAATGAATTCGAAGAAACCAAATTGGGATGGGTTGATAGAGTCCATTGAGAGATATTTTTAACAAAAAAATCATTTCTCAGTTTTTATTGATTCTGGAGATATATCGATTTTACCGATTTTTTTTCAAATATATCCCGGACTATTGATTTTGAAGAAACAATTCATCTACATTTTTTGTATACTTTCCAAAGGCAATCATAAAAGGTTCTATGAAAAATTGAGAAATATGCAGCCGTTTGGGAAATATTTAGAATTATTCAAAATTGTCGAAATTTTTTTCTAAGTCCCGACGAATTTTTTTGGATTTAATTTTTTTCCCGCTGTGGTAATGAATTCGAAGAAATCAAATTGGGATTGGTTGATAGAGTTCGTTGAGAGGTATTTTTGACAAAAAAATCATTTCTCATTTTTTATTGGTTCTGGAGATATATCGATTTTTCCGATTTTTTTTCGAATATTTCTTGGACTATTGATTTTGAAGAAACAATTCATTAACATTTTTTGTAGACTTCCCAAAGGCAATCATAAAAGGTTCTATGAAAAATTGGGAAATATGCAGCCGTTTGGGAAATATTTGGAATTATTCAAAATCGAAGAAATTTTTTTTTAAGTCCCGACGAATTTTTTTGGATTTTATTTTTTTTCTGCTCTGGTAATGAATTCGAAGAAACCAAACTGGGATATGTTGATAGAGTTCATTGAGAGGTATTTTTGACAAAAAAATCATTTCTCATTTTTTATTGGTTCTGGAGATATATCGATTTTTCCAATTTTTTTTCGAATATTTCTTGGACTATTGATTTTGAAGAAACAATTCATTTACATTTTTTGTAGACTTTCCGAAGGCAATCATAAAAGGTTCTATGAAAAATTGGGAAATATGCAGCCGTTTGGGAAATATTTGGAATTTTTCAAAATCGACGAAATTTTTTTCCAAGTCCCGACGAATTTTTTTGGGTTTTATTTTTTTCTCGCTGCAGTAATGAATTCGAAGAAACCAAATTGGGATGGGTTGATAGAGTCCATTGAAAGGTATTTTTAACAAAAAAATCATTTCTCAGTTTTCATTGATTCTGGAGATATATCGATTTTTCCGATTTTTTTTCGAATATTTCTTGGACTATTGATTTTGAAGAAACAATTCATTTACATTTTTTGTAGACTTTTCAAAAACAATCATAAAAGGTTTTATGAAAAATTTGGAAATATGCAGCCGTTTGGGAAATATTTGAAATTATTCAAAATTGTCGAAATTTTTTCTAAGTCCCGACGAATTTTTTTATTTTTGAAATAGGAAAAAAATTCATTCGAAACTTTTTGTAGTACTAATGGAGTACAATAAAATTGTATGCATACACTTTTCCATATCTTGTTTAGTTTTTGAGATTTTGGTGCTTTTATAAAAAAAATTTCTAAGTCCAGCCTTTTTTTTGGATTTTATTTTTTTCCCGCTCTGTTATTGAATTCGAAAAAACCAAATTTAGACGATCGATAGAGTTCATTGAGAGGTATCTTCTGCAAAAAATTAATTTCCAAGTTTTTTCTTAATTCGGGAGATATATCGATTTTCCCGTTTTTTTCAAATATTTCCTGTACTATTGAAAATAGGGGAATTATTCATCTACATATTTTATAGATTTTTTGAAGGCGGTCAAAAAAGGCATCGTGGTAAATTGAAAAAATATCAGCAGTTTCCGAGATATTTCGTATTTTTAAAAATTACAATTTTTTTTTTCATATTTTTCAATTTTTCTCAGTTTTCCGGACATTTTCTTAAAAGTGTTGAAGAGGTATGATTTTTTTGTATTTCCAAGCTCTATCCACTGCATTGTTCAAAATTCAATTTCGATCATCGGTACGTTTTTTTTTCATGTTTTTTACTTTTCGGAAAATCGTCCGGAAAACCCGTTTTCATTTTCCGATCCTTCTCAAAAACTATACACCACTGTAGGACATTTGGTCGTACTTCTTAAAGAAATATGAATTTGAAAAAACGAAACCCTGGACCTGTATCGAGGAAACTAGGAAAAACACAAAAATGGCCGTTAAAATTTTCCGGGTTTTCCGATCGCAAAAAAAAATAAATTTTGAGATACATTTTTTTGATTATTTACGTGATTAAAATTTCAACTCGATATCTCTAACGGTTTCGAAAATATAAGGTGTTTTCTAAAGACGACAGACAAAATGGCGGACATACAAAAAATTTATTTTTTTTAATTTTTCTTTTTTTCATTTTCATATTCATTTTTCAATGGGCCACATTTTCCCTTTATGAAAAATGATTCTATCTCTTCAAATAAAAAAGTGAGTGTCACAATTATTATTATTATTATTATTTTTTTTTGTTTTTTTTCTTGGATTCTTCCTAATTTTTTACAAGGATCAATTTCTTTTTTGAACCGTGGCTCTATCTACTCAAATAAAAAAAATAGCCCCCCTCTATGTTCTCGGCCTGTTTCATAGTTTCAATCATTTTTTCACGAAAATCAGCTGTTTTTTCGTTTATTTATAGGGTATCGCAAAAATTTTTACGTGACTTTTTTGTAGGTCTATTCAAGGGGAACAAAATTGTTTATATAAAATTTTTCGATATCTCGTTTGGTTTTCGAGTTTTGGGCAATTTGGGAGGGGGAGTACAGATTTTTTATTTTTTTTTTCATTTGTTTCGTATTTTTCCCATCTTTTTATGTAGTCGGAGAAAAACTGTTTGGAGGTATTACTGAGGCATGTGTTGCGGATACGATGCACTTTTATTTTTTTCATTACCTCTATTAGTACGGTCAATATTTCGATTTTCCAATTTTTTCAGATATCTCCCGGACTATTAATTTTGGGAAAAAAATTAAAAAACAAAATTGTAGATTTTCCAAAGGCAGTCAAAAGCTGTCTCGGTGATTCGGAAAAATATCGACCATTTCCGAGTAATTTCGTATTATCCGAAATTCAAATGTTTTTTTTCATATATTTGAAATTTTCCCAGTTTTCCGATCATCTTAGAAAAAATATCGAAGATGTGATTTGTTGGTATATTCGTGCACTGCCAAAAACATTTTTCACAATTCAGTTTCGATTGTTGGTTTCGTTGTCATTTGTGTTTTACAATATCGGAATTTTTCGGAAAAATTCCCGGAAAACCCGGTTATCATTTTCCGATCATTCTCAAAACTAACAGCCTTCTGTAAGACATATTGAAGTATATCTAGAAGAAATTTGAAAGGATTCGAATCAATTCTTGAACCGGCATCGAGAAAAGTAGGAAATTGAAAAAAAAAATCGGAAAATCACCGTAAAATTTTTCCGGATTTTCCGATCGCCAAAAAAAGTCACGTGACAAATACCGTCATCGAGTTGATAAAATGACTGAAAGTCCCAAGCGATATCTTTGATAGTTTGGGAAATATAGCCTTTTAAAAATTTTCGAGGGACAAAAATTTTTTTTTATTTTTTTAAATTTTTTTCAGTTTTTTCATCTTTTATAGTGTCAAATAAGGATCATTAACCCGTTTGAACCATCTCTCTATCTTTTCGAATAAAAAAGTTAGGCACCCCTACAGGTCGAAGTTATTATTATTATTATTATTTTTTTTTCGATTTTTTTCTATTTTTTATTAAGGATCAAGGTCCCGTTGGATTCAAAGTTCTATCTGTCCAAATAAAAAAGTTAGGCTCCCTCTGTCCGAAAGACCGCAGAATACTACTTCTCTAAAGATCGTAGTATAACAAGTGTGTACGCCGTGTACACATGTACACATAAAACTATTATTGGTCTTGACCAATAATATGAATAATACGACTATGGTGCGCGAATCCGTTTAAAACTATAATTGGTCAACACCAATAATATGAATAATACGACTCTAGTGCGCGAATCCGTTTAAAACTATAATTGGTCAACACCAATAATATGAATAATACGACTATGGTGCGCGAATCCGTTTAAAACTATAATTGGTCTTCACCAATAATATGAATAATACGACTGTGACGCCAAGTCCCAAAAGTTTCGATTTTTTTGGAATATTTCCCGGACTATTGATGTTAAGAAAGAAATGCAGCCAATTTTCTGTATATTTTTGGAGATATATCGATTTTTCCGATTTTTTTTCCATTATTTACCGTACTATTGATTTTGAAGCGAAAATTCATTTACATTTTTTATACGTTTTCTGAAGGCGACCAAAAAAGGTGCAATGGAAAATTTCAAAATATGCAGCCGTTCAGGAAATATTCGGATTTATTCAAAATCGTCGAAACGATAATTTTCTCTAAGTCCCGACGAATTTTTTTGGATTTTATTTTTTTCTAGCTCCGGTAATGAATTCGAAGAAACCAAATTGGGAGGTTCGGTAGAGTTCGTCGAGAGGTTTTTGTGACAAAAAAATAGTTCATAATTTTTAATCAGTTCTGGAGATATATCGATTTTTCCGATTTTTTTTCAATTATTTCCCGTACTATTGATTTTGAAGGAACAATTCATTTACATTTTTTGTACATTCCTTGAAGGCGACCAAAAAAGGTTCAGTGGAAAATTTCGAAATTTGCAGCCGTTCGGGAAATATTTGGATTTATTCAATATCGTCGAAACGAAAATTTTCTCTAAGTCCCGACGAATTATTTTGGATTTTATTTTTTTCCAGCTCCGGTAATGAATTCGAAGAAACCAAATTCGGAGGTTCGATAGAGTTCGTTGAAAGGTTTTTGTGACAAAAAAAAAAGTTCCTAATTTTTGATCAGTTCTGGAGATATATCGATTTTTCCGATTTTTTTCCAAATATTTCCCGTACTATTGATTTTGAAGAAATAATTCAGTTACATTTTTTGTACATTTCCTGAAGGCGATCAAAAAAGCTCAAATGGAAAATTTCATAATCTGCAGCCGTTCAGGAAATATTCGGATTTATTCAAAATCGTCGAAACGAAAATTTTCTCTAAGTCCCGACGAATTATTTTGGATTTTATTTTTTTCCAGCTCCGGTAATGAATTCGGAGAAACCAAATTGGGAGGTTCGGTAAAGTTCGTTGAGAGGTTTTTGTGACAAAAAAATAGTTCCTAATTTTTAATCAGTTCTGGAGATATATCGATTTTTCCGTTCTTTTTTCAAATATTTTCCAAGCTATTGATTTTGAAGAGAAAATCCATTTACGTTTTTTGTACATTTCCTGAAGGCGACCAAAAAAGGTTCAATGGAAAATTTCGTAATCTGCAGCCGTTCAGGAAATATTTGGAATTATTCAAAATCATCGAAACGAAAAATTTCTCTAAGTCCCGACGAATTTTTTCATTTTCGGAATAGGAAAAAATGTCACCAATAACTTTTCGTAGTACTAACCGAGTACAATGAAATTGTTCGTACACACTTTTCCACATCTCGTTTAGTTTTCGAGATTTTGGTGTTTTTATGCGTGATTATAGAAATTATTTCTAAGTCCGGCCTTTTTTTTGGATTTTATTTTTTTCCCGCTCCGTTATTGAAGTCGAAGGAATCAAATTCGGAGGGAAGGTAGAACCCGTCGAGAGGTATTTTTAGCAAAAAAAATATCGAAATTATTTCGTTCGGTTCCGGAGATATACGGATTTTTCCGTTTTTTTTCAAATATTTCCCGTACTATTATTATTAGAGGAAAAATGTAGGAAAACTTTCTGCGGGTTTTCCGAAGGCGATCTAGAAAAGTCTCGCGAAATTCAAAATTTCGCAGCCGTTTTCGAAATATTTGATATTTTCCAAAATGAGAATTTTCATACTCGGAAAAAATGGGTTTTTCACCATTTTCCGATCGTTTTTCAGGGGGGATAATTCGAAGGATAGTTCGCTGACTCGAGCTCTATCTTCGGCATATTCAAAATCTTAGTTATCTTTATCGGTTTAGCAGCAATAGGAAGTCAAAAAAAAAAATCATTTTTCGGAAAATCGCCCGGGAAATCGTTAGGCTTTTTCCGATCTCTCATAACTTTCTATCACTTCTGTAGGATATTCGAGAGTACTCCTGAAAAAAATTCGAACTCGAAAAAACGAAAGCTCCGACCCCTACCCGACAAAGTATGAAAATTTTGAAAAAGTCCCGTAAAATTTTTCCTAGTTTTCCGATCGAAAATTTTCTTTTTCCGAATCGTTGATTTTCTGATTTCGAACACTTTTCTTCCCCACGACTACGGCTCTATCTCGTCAAATAAAAAAGTTAGACCCCCCGTAAGTTTACGAAAAAGCTACAGACACGACAAAAATTTTTATTTTTTGATATTTTTTAAAAAAATTCAGCGCGCGCAGAAAAAAATCACGAGTACGTCCGTAAAATTAAAAAAAAAAAAAATCAAAACTTTACCCGCTACGGCCAAAATAAAAAAAATCGGAAAAACCCGCGTAGAATTTTTCCGGCTTTTCCGATCGCGAAACAAAAAAAACCGTAAATTTCTATCATCGAGGTTCATACGTGGTTAAAATTTCGAAGCGATATCTTCGAAGACTCCGAAGATATAGGGGTTCTAAACTTTCCGAAAAAAAAAAAAGTGGGGGAAAAAATTTTTTTTTTTCTTCTAAAATCCTATTTTTTTATTCTAAACACTTTCTTTCCCCGCGACTTTCCTTCTATCTCGAAAATAAAGATTTTAGCCCCCCTGCCGGTTGTAGGGCCGTAGTATAATACTCCTAAAGGTCGTATTATAACAAGTTTGGGCGCGGGATTCGCCTACGCTAGCATCCGCCTTGCGCCCACACTTGGCCTGCCGGCGGCTTAACTGTCGCGCTTCGCGCGACGATCCTAGCCCCCCGTGTACACGTATCATTTCCGTGTACACGTATATCCTTTCCGTTTACACGTATATCCATTCCGTGTACACGTATATCCTTTCCGTGTACACGTATCTACCAATTATTTGAATACTACGATCTTAAGGCGTTGTTCTTATTTTAAAGGTTCATTGTCAAAATGATTACAAACTATAATTGGATACCAATAATGTGAATACTACGATCAATGCGTGTCTGTCTTTTTAATTGAATCTATTTGATACTATAATTGGACACCAATAATGTGAATACTACGATCAATGTGTGTCTGTCTTTATCATTGAATCCATTTGAAACTATAATTGGACACCAATAATGTGAATACTACGATCAATACTTGTCTGTCTTCATCATTGAGTCCGTTTGAAACTATAATTGGACACCAATAATGTGAATACTACGATCAATGCGTGTCTGTCTTTATCGTTGGGTCAGTTTGAAACTATAATTGGACACCAATAATGTGAATAATACGATCAATGCGTGCCTGTCTTTATCATTGAGTCAGTTTAAAACTATAATTGAACACCAATAATGTGAATACTACGATCAATGAGTGTCTTTCTTTATTATTGAATCCGTTTGAAACTATAATTGGACACCAATAATGTGAATACTACGATCAATGCGTGTCTGTCTTTATTATTGAATCCGTTTGAAACTATAATTGGACACCAATAATGTGAATACTACGATCAATGTGTATAATATATCGATTTTTCCGCATTTTTTTCAAATATTTCATGAACTATTGATTTTGAAAAAACAATTCATTTACATTTTTTGTAGACTTTCCAAAGGCAATCATAAAAGGTTCTATGAAAAATTAGGAAATATGCAGCCGTTTGGGAAATATTTAGAATTATTCAAAATTGTCGTAATTTTTTTCCAAGTCCCGACGAATTTTTTTGGGTTTTATTTTTTTTCCGCTGCAGTAATGAATTCGAAGAAACCAAATTGGGATGGGTTGATAGAGTCCATTGAGAGGTATTTTTAACAAAAAAATCATTTCTCAGTTTTTATTGGTTCTGGAGATATATCGATTTTTCCGATTTTTTTTCAAATATATCCCGGACTATTGATTTTGAAGAAACAATTCATCTACATTTTTTGTATACTTTCCAAAGGCAATCATAAAAGGTTCTATGAAAAATTGAGAAATATGCAGCCGTTTGGGAAATATTTAGAATTATTCAAAATTGTCGAAATTTTTTTCTAAGTCCCGACGAAAATTTTTGGGTTTTATTTTTTTTCTGCTCTGGTAATGAATTCGAAGAAACCAAATTGGGATATGTTGATAGAGTTAATTGAGACTTATTTTTGACAAAAAAATCATTTCTCATTTTTTATTGGTTCTGAAGATATATCGATTTTTCCGATTTTTTTTCGAATATTTCTCGGACTATTGATTTTGAAGAAACAATTCATTTACATTTTTTGTAGACTTCCCAAAGGCAATCATAAAAGGTTCTATGAAAAATTGGGAAATATGCAGCCGTTTGGGAAATATTTAGAATTATTCAAAATTGGCGAAATTTTTTTCTAAGTCTCGACGAATTTTTTTGGGTTTTATTTTTTTTCTGCTCTGGTAATGAATTCGAAGAAACCAAACTGGGATATGTTGATAGAGTTCATTGAGAAGTATTTTTGACAAAAAAAATCATTTCTCATTTTTTATTGGTTCTGGAGATATATCGATTTTTCCGATTTTTTTTCGATTATTTCCCGGACTATTGATTTTGGAGAAACAATTCATCTAATTTTTTGTAGACTTCCCAAAGGCAATCATAAAAGGTTCTATGAAAAATTGGGAAATATGCAGCCGTTTGGGAAACATTTGGAATTATTCAAAATTGTCGTAATTTTTTTCTAAGTCCCGACGAATTTTTTTGGGTTTTATTTTTTTCCCGCTGCAGTAATGAATTCGAAGAAATCAAATTGGGATATGTTGATAGAGTCCATTGAGATGTATTTTTAACAAAAAAATCTTTTCTCATTTTTTATTGGTTCTGGAGATATATCGATTTTTCCGATTTTTTTTCAAATATTTCCCGGACTATTGATTTTGAAGAAACAATTCATCTACATTTTTTGTATATTTTCCAAAGGCAATCATAAAAGGTTCTATGAAAAATTTGGAAATATGCAGCCGTTTGGGAAATATTTAGAATTATTCAAAATTGTCGAAATTTTTTTCCAAGTCCCGACGAATTTTTTTGGGTTTTATTTTTTTTCGCGCTCTGGTAACGAATTCGAAGAAACCAAATTGGGATATGTTGATAGAGTTCATTGAGAGGTATTTTTGACAAAAAAATTATTTCTCATTCTTTATTGGTTCTGGAGATATATCGATTTTTCCGTTCTTTTTTCAAATATTTCCCGGACTATTGATTTTGAAGAAACAATTCATCTACATTTTTTGAATATTTTTCAAAGGCAATCATAAAAGGTTCTATGAAAAATTTGAAAATATGCAGCCGTTTGGGAAATATTTAGAATTATTCAAAATTGTCGAAATTTTTGTATAAGTCCCGACGAATTTTTTTGGGTTTTATTTTTTTCGCGCTCTGGTAACGAATTCGAAGAAACCAAATTGGGATATGTTGATAGAGTTCATTGAGAGGTATTTTTGACAAAAAAATTATTTCTCAGTCTTTATTGGTTCTGGAGATATATTGATTTTTCCGATTTTTTTTCAAATATTTCCTGGACTATTGATATTGAAGGAACACTTCATTTACATTTTTTGTATATTTTCCAAAGGCAAACATAAAAAGTTCTATGGGAAATTTGAAAATATGCAGCCGTTTGGGAAATATTTGGAATTATTCAAAATCGACGAAACGAAATTTTTTCTAAGTCCCGACAAGTTTTTGAATTTTTGGAATAGGAAAAAATTTCATAAATAACTTTTTGGAGTACTAATAGAGTACAATAAAATTGTTTGTACACACTTTTCCATATCTTGTTTAGTTTTTGAGATTCTAATGCTTTTATAAAAATTATTTCTAAGTCCAGCCTTTTTTTTGGATTTTATTTTTTCCCCGCTCTGTTATTGAATTCGAAAAAACCAAATTTGGAGGATCGATAGAGTTCATTGAAGGGTATTTTTTGCAAAAAATAAATTCTCAAGTTTTTTCTTAGTTTGTGAGATATATCAATTGTCCCGTTTTTTTCAAATATTTCCTGCACTATTGATTTTATCGAAAAAATGTAATAACATTTTTTGTAGGTTTCCCAAAGACACTTAAAAAAGGTATCGTGTGAAATTTTCAATTTTGTATCCGTTTTCAAAATATTCGATATTTTAAAAAATGAGAACTTCCATTTTCGGAAAAATGGGATTTTCACATTTTTCCGGTCGTTTCTTCGGAAAATGTTCATATGGAGATTTGTTCGTTTGTTCAAGTTCTATTTAATGCATATTTGATATCTTGGTTTCCTTAATCGGTTTCACCACAATAGAGGCTCAAAAAAAAGAAATTTTTTCGGAAAATCGACCGGAAAACCCGTTATTATTTTCCGATCCTTCTCAAAAACTATACACCTCGGAAGAGCATATAGGCGCATATTACCAAAAAATCTAGAAGGAAAAAAATAAATCCCTGGACCGCTATCGAGTTCCTCGCGAAAACCATGAAAAACCCCTTAAAAATTTTCCGGGTTTTCCGATAGCAAAAAAAATTAAATTTTGAGGTACTGTTTTTTTGTTATTGACGTGATTAAAATTTCAACTCGATATCTTCAACGGTTCCGGAGATATAAGGTGGTTTCTGGAGACGACGGACATACAGAAAATTCCCAAAAAAATACCAATTTTTTTTTTATTTTTTTTAATTTTTAATTTTATCATGACTATATTTATTTTTTTATGGGGAACATTTTTGCCTAATGAAAAATTGTTCTATCTCTTAAAATAAAAAAGTTAGTGCCCCCCCTGTAAATTATTATTATTATTATTTTTCTTTTTTTTTTTTGGTTTCTTCCTAATTTTTTACAAGGATCAATTCCTTTTTTGAACCGTGGCTCTATCTACTCAAATAAAAAAAATAGCCCCCCTCTATATTCTCGGCCTATTTCATAATTTTAATCATTTTTTCACGAAAATCAGCTGTTTTTTCGTTTATTTATAGGGTATCGCAAAAATTTTCGGGTGACTTTTTTGTAGGTCTATTTAAGGGGAACAAAATTGTTTATATAAAATTTTTCGATATCTCGTTTT